>CM077909.1:90177303-90777303 GCA_039720435.1 Amazona ochrocephala | reverse complement strand
CCCTGCCATGGGCAGGGACACCTCACAGTAAACCATGCCATCCAAGGCTATGTCCAACCCGGCCTTGAACACCACCAGCGATGGAGCATTCACAACTTCCTTGGGCAACCCATTCCAGTGCCTCACCACCCTTACAGTAAAGAATTTCTTCCTCATATCCAATCTAAACTTCCCCTGTTTAAGTTTTAACCCGTTACCCCTTGTCCTACCACTACAGTTCCTAATGAAGAGTCCCTGCCCAGCATCAAAGACACGATTTTTGGCTATTATTTTGTTAAATTTGGCATACAAACTATCATTGTCAATCAGTCCTCAATTCTATTTACAGCAGCAACTGCTTTGAGACCTGTTAAGGGAAGATAGGTTATCAAAAACCCCACAATGCACAAAGAGTAGTCCATGTCCCTTTTATTCCTATAATTTGCAGATTAATGCTTCCAACAAGATCTGGAAGCAATCCTGCGGGTGTTTGTACATAAAATTTCACCCCAAATTATTTTTACATGGATTCAAGGCTCATGTTCTGAATATTGGTTCTATTAAGACTAGTACCACAACTCTGGTTCTTGATGTTAGCACAAAATAGATTTGGTGTCCAAGCTTCAGATGTTTGAACACGGTTGATCAGGACATCTGCTAATAAAAACCTACAAATCTCTGGAGAGGTTTCTAAACACATTCCCATGCCCTTTATACGAGGTCTTTGAGGAACAACCAAAAGTTGGTCAGAACAACCAATCCTGGCCCAACATTCTGTCTCCAGAAGTGGCCAAAAGCAGATGACAAACCCAAAACTGCAAAATCAGGGCAAGCACAAAGTGACACTGTCCCTTATACCACCTAAACTCAGTGCTCATAAGTAACCTCAGCTTATGCTTTCCTTACAGAAAAAGCCATGCTAATTCTTCCACAGCCCATCATTTTGCCCAGTTACCTACCACATGTACTTGTGCTGTGCTATATCTCTAGACATAGTGTCTTGCCCAGGATGGAAACCTTCCTAGATCACCTCTGGTACCCTCTAAGGAAGACTAATGTGTCATTATCTGTTTTTCACTTCTCTGGCACTGACATCAGTTTAAAGAATAGGTGATACACCTTAGTAGTTCACCAATTCCAGATTTATGTTCCTTGTGAACCCTTGGGTGAATATGCTTACCTTCCAATCCAGCAATCTTTCCTTCTCCTTCACCTCCTTCCTACAGCAGAGCAATAAATGGCCCATATCCCAAAATCTACTACCCACACATCTCTTGTTCAAGTGCAAAGTGCCCAGAGAGGTGGCTTAAATGACTTGGCAGCTATTCACATTGCTTGAGAACGGCAAGGTCTCAAAAGATGTAGCTATCATTATCAGTGTACTCACTGACAGTGAAGCTTTAATACCAATGATACTTAAAAAAAAAAAAAAAAAGAAAAAAGAAAAAGATATAAATTAATTTTAATAGGTTAAATATACACCAGGAAGACATCAAATTACAAAATGCTGCATCACAGTCTGATACCAAACACTTTTCTTTCGTAAAATTCTATCTTTGAGGCATCCTGTCTTTCTCACTCTACATTCAGTATTGATTTTTAGGAAAAAAGCAATATTCCTTAATGGGTTTTCTGGTTAATGTTTTACATGCAAGTCTACAGAAACAAGAAAAATATGGCATAGTTGACATTTCCTACCTTTTGATAAGAAAGCTAAGCATTTGCTCCTCTTTACCTTAAGCTATTCTAAGGTATTGCAGGTTCCTTATTCTTGTGTTTACGCAGTTTAGAGGTACATTTGTTTAAATTGGCTGGATTGCCATACCATATGAATATAAAACTTTGAAAAATTAAATTGGCTGCGACAAGGTATCTTTTCAAGATAACAGCTTCTTATCCACAGATGCTGTTAATATGTTCAATCCCCTCTCCCCCAAAAAAACAAACCAAAACCCACCACCCAAAAAAAAAAAAAAAAAAGGCAAAAAACAACTTGCAGCATTTGTTCCTAATTAGGGGATTGAGATATGGCAAAAAAACCTAATGCATAGCTTTCAAGTAGCATTTGGACTAGGTGTTCCTGCACACATTGCATCAGGACATATAAATTAAGAGCATACCTTTCTCCACTGATTACCTATAATGCCTCAAAGTCTATACCTGTAGGAAACTTCCTCCCTTTCCCCCAGGTACTCAGAACCTGAGTAGGAAGAAGAGCCTGACTAGTGTCTACAGATGTTCAGTGAAACACCAACGAGTAAGGAAACACAAAATTGTTGGCTTGAAGGGACCCCTGAACAGGTTAGGAAAGCTAAGGCCCACTTAGAATTAAACTTGGCTAGGGATGTTAAGGATAACAGGAAGGGATTTTATAGGTACATTGCAAATAAAAGACAGGTTAGGGACACCGTGGGCCCTCTCCAGAAGCTATCGGGAGAACTGGCTACCCTGGATTTGGAGAAGGCTGAGGTTCTTAATGACTTCTTTGCCTCAGACTTCACCGGCAAATGCTCTGACCACACCACCCAAGTCTTGGAAGGCAGACGCGGGGACGGTGAGGGTGGGGACCCTGGGCCCACTGTGGGGGAGGATCTTGTTTGGGACCACCTTAGGAACCTGAATGTACACAAGTCCATGGGACCTGATGAAATCCTTCTGCAGGTCCTGAAGGAGCTGGCAAATGAAGTTGCTAAGCCACTGTCCATCATATTTGAAAAATCATGGCAGTCAGGTGAAGTTCCCGATGACTGGAAAAAGGGAAATATAACCCCCATTTTCAAGAAGGGGAAAATGGATGAGCCAGGAAATTACAGACCAGTCAGTCTCACCTCTGTACCTGGCAAAATCTTGGAGCGGATTCTCCTGGAAGGCATGCTAAGGCACATGAAAAACAACAAGGTGCTTGGGGACAGCCAGCATGGCTTCAGTAAGGGGAAATCCTGCCTGACCAATCTGGTGGCCTTCCATGAAGGGTCTACGGAACTGATGGACAGGGGTAGAGAGAATGATGTCATCTACCTGGACTTGTGTAAAGCCTTTGACACTGTCTCCCATGACATCCTTCTCTCTAAGTTGGAGAGACATCAATTTGATAGGTGGATCACTTGGTGGATAAAGAACTGGCTGGATGGCCGCACGCAAGGAGTAGTGCTCAGTGGCTCAGTGTCCAGCTGGAGACCAGTAACGAGTGGTGTCCCCCAGGGATCGGTGTTGGGACCGGTATTGTTCAACATCTTTGTGAGTGACATGGACAGTGGGATTGAGTGTGCCCTCAGCAAGTTTGCCAATGACACCAAGCTGTGTGGTTCGGTTGATAAGTTGGAGGGAAGGAATGCCATCCAGAGGGACCTTGACAGCTTGTGAGGTGGGCCGATGCCAACCTGATGAAGTTTAACCATGACAAGTGCAAGGTCCTACACCTGAGTCGGAGCAATGCCAGGCACAGCTACAGGTTGGGCAGGGAGGAGATTCAGAGCAGCCCTGTGGAGAAGGACTTGGGGGTGTGGGTTGATGAAAAAATGAACATGAGCCGGCAGTGTGTGCTTGCAGCCCAGAAAGCCAACCGTATCCTGGGCTGCATCAAAAGGAGTGTGACCAGCAGGTCGAGGGAGGTGATCCTGCCCCTTTACTCTGCCCTCGTGAGACCTCATTTGGAGTATTGCGTGCAGTTCTGGTGTCCTCAACATAAAAAGGACATGGAACTGTTAGAACAAGTGCAGAGGAAGGCCACGAGATGATGAGGGGACTGGAGCACCTCCTGTATGAAGACAGGCTGAGAAAGTTGGGGCTGTTCAGCCTGCAGAAGAGAAGGCTGCGTGGAGACCTCATAGCAGCCTTCCAATATCTGAAGGGGGCTTATAGGGATGCTGGGGAGGGACTCTTCATTAGGGACTGTGGTGAGAGGACAAGGGGTAATGGGTTTAAACTTAAACAGGGGAAGTTTAGATTGGATATGGGGAAGAAATTCTTTACTGTGAGGGTGGTGAGGCCCTGGAATGGGTTGCCCAAGGAAGTTGTGAATGCTTCATCCCTGGCAGCGTTCAAGGTGGGGTTGGACATAGCCTTGGATGGCATGGTTTAGTGGGAGGTGTCCCTGCCCACGGCAGGGGGGGTTGGAACTCGATGATCTTGAGGTCCTTTCCAACCCTAACTATTCTATGATTCTATGATTCTATAATAGCATTCAGTCTCTCCAACTGATGCTATCACAGTGCTCGATCGGGTCAACCATGCCTTTGCCTATCCCTTTCTAGCACATCTGCTGCTCAGGCAGTCACCTCCAGCCTGCAGTGGCAAGAAAGGAATTAAATTCCATAGACTGGCCAAATGCTTTAACTTCTGAACTACTGTATAAAAGAAATTTCATAACATAACCCCTTCTTATTTCACTCCTTTCTCCTAACTGTAATATTGAGTAAGTTCAGATCAAATTGGCACTTTAAAAAAAAACAAACAAAAAAAACAACAAAAACCCTCAAAAAACAACACGCAAACACATTTCTCTTTGAAATACTTCAAAAAGTTAATATTGAACAGACGCTACAGACTCCTCCAAAGATAAGAAACTTTAGTAACTCCTAGTATAAATATTGTGGCAAGTTAAAAAATGGCTCCTTTAAGAAAAATATACTTCCACATTTTAATCCAGCAGCACACAGATAGTAAAGAGACTCATGTCACAAACGGCAACATTTTAATACTTGTGGAAAGAAAGCCAATTACAGAATGTAGTCCCAAATAACATCAGGTTTAATTTAAATAAATAGTGACCTTGTCCACAGAAATTTCTCTCAAAGTCTATTTATTTTGTTAGAACATATATCTCACTTCAGTAAGCATGCAAACATGCATGGCAGGTAAGTTATGTTACTGTCCTTGCAGTGGGAAGTGGAGTGGGGAAAAAACTTTTCCAAATATCTGTCAAAGTAAGCAGAATCTGCCCAAGACTTATGGAACTTGGCTTGGTGAAACCTCTTTCTGTAAATCCATTTGTCATTACTGTCCATTCTCAACTTCGTAAGAGCATGAATCGCACATATTACTACAGAATCCAGTCAAATCTTTCCTCAATCTTAGGGAAAAATACAGCAACTAAACCTGAACTGTTTCAGGAATACACACAGAGGTATTTAGGAGAGAGCAAAATTCAAAACTATAAACACAGAAAGATTTAAAAATGAATCTTATTTTTATCCTTGTATGTTCAGCTAGTCAAAAAGCAACCAATGTGAGGTTAGGAATGAAGAGCCAAACAAAATGACTTTACACTGACATTCATTTATGATGAACTCACACTTCCAATGCTGTACATTATCTTCTTTTTTTTTTTTGCTGTAAGTCAATAAATTGATAGATATTCCAAGACATCTTCAAAGAACTCAAAAGGCTAGGCTGCCTATGCCAGAAAGAGAGGTAACTAAGGAATATAAGAGGCATCTATGAAATCATGAGTGTTGTAGAAATGAATGAAGAACGATTCATCAATAGTCTTCACAATACAAGAAATACGATGCTTTCATTTAAATCATCAGGCCACTGAAGGGGGTATTGTTCAAAAAGCAGTTGAATAAAACTTACCAAAAATAGGCCCCTGAGTTGCTGTGAAATATGTCAGTAAAAACATCACAACCCAGAAGTCCCTTAGTCACAGGTTAGTAGAGGCCCAGGAAGAGATCCCTCTCCATCTGCCCTCTTTTCTATCTCTTGCGTAGTGCTCTTTGCTCTTGTCCAAGGCAAGATAATGGGCTGGCAGACTTATGGCTCAATACAGTATATCAACTCTGAATATGGCTATTAAAATCGATAGAAAAAGATACGAAGTGAATTTCAGTATTGGAAGATTTGGGTAATATGATCATATAAGTATGAATGGAAAAAGCTAGAACAATAATTTGCAGCAAGCTGCTACCTAAACAATCCAGATCTTCTTACCTCAGCTCTTTGCCTGAGTAAATACGTACAACTTATGAAGCATACCATTAGTCTGCAATCAAACAATAATTTTAAAATGTAAAATTAACTTTGACTTCCAAAGACTAAGAAAAAACATCTAGAGGTTGTCTGCGTTCACCAGAGGGGCTGCCAGCTCACCATTTGCTCTACAGACTGTTCAGTTCCCTCCAGCCCGTATGGAAGGTGCTGCCAAAACAAATTTCAAGTCCCACTTCTGTAATGAGTTGTGAGGAGTATACTTCCAGGGCTCTGAGATGTCAGTAAGAGTTTGCTGAAATATAGTTATCATATTTGAAATTCCTCCTGGAATATGTGAATTTCCACAAGTCTACTTCTACTAGGAAAATGCAATCTGAATGAGATTACTGAACTAGAACAAATTAAGATTGAGCTGAATTCACAGGTTCTCTCTTGCCTTCAAAACCACTAAGATTATGCCCCTCGACAGCTGACAGCAGTCAGAAGCAGCACCTCACATACCAGTTGCAAATGCACACATAGGTATTATGGACTCCAAGGGTTAAAAGGAAAATGACTTTTTGACCCAAGGTATGTATTATATTTTCAGTCTACCATTTCTCCAACACCACACAGTGACGATGCTTTTGGCTTTCAATATCAACCTGAGAGTGGCTAGCAGGCTTCTTCAGAGATTCATGATGGAAGCATGATGCATGACAATGCTCTTCACATCAGAGCTTTATCTTAGTACCACCTCCTCTTATTTCTTAAATCCAGGTGAGCGTAGCTGGAAAGAATTTCTCCCTGCTTCAACAACGTTTATATCTTTTTTTGCTAGATAGTATAAGGTACCTACGTATTATCTCAGCCTAAACCCAACACCATATTTCTCTTTCTAGGACACAGAAAAACAAACAAAAACCTCAAAGCCAGAACAAAGATGTTCTGATGAGTACTGGTCACTTACTGAAGTTTTCTGAGTTGTCTTTCTCTTAGAAAAAGCTCAGCTGTGAACGTTGACCTACATTTCACAAAAATACCCAAACAAGTTCTAGTAAAGAATAGGGTATTTCTTACTTCTACAAAGACATGATGATTCTCTCTCCTCCACTCCTTCACACTGCCAGACAGTGTTTGTTTCACAGCTCTTCTGTTTTGATTGTTCAAATCTGGGGAAAGGTAGCTGAAGCCAATTACTTTGGCATTTTAATTAAAATTTCAGCACCCACAAGATGTATCTTAGAATTATACCTAGAAACTCTATTAAAAACTAAAACTAAAACCAATCAACCAAAAAACCTAAACCAAAATAATCAAGAGGAATTAGAGATACGTGCACATCTATGGGGTACGATATCATTGGCATCACAGAAACATGGTGGGATGGCTCCTATGACTGGAGTGTTGGAATGGAAGGTTACAGGCTCTTTAGGAAAGACAGGGCAGATGGGGAGGGGGAGTAGCTATTTATGTCAATGATCAGCTGGAGAGTTCCTCAATTGTGTGGAAGACAACTTCCTCTTGCAAGTAACAGAGAAGCCAACAAGGAGAGGTGCCATGCTTGACCTCGTGCTCACCAACAGGGAAGGGCTGGTTGGAAATGTGACGTTCCAGGGTGGGCTTGGTTGTAGAGATAATGAGATGGTCAAGATCAAGATCCTCAGGACAATGAGAAGAGCGTGCAGCAACCTCACTGCCCTGGACTTCAAGAGAGTAGACGCTGGCCTCTTTAGGAACGTGCTTAGTAAGGTTCCACGGGATAAAGCCCAAGAGGACAAGGGAGGCCAAGAATGCTGGCTGATACTTGAGGATCACATGCTCCAAGTTCAGGAGCATTGCATTCCAACAAGACGAAAATGGGGCAAAAATGTCAGGAGGCCTCTATGGATGGATAAGGAGCTGCTGAGAAAGCTCAGAAGGAAAAAGGAAGCTTATATAAGGTGAAGCGAGGACAGGCAACCTCAGAAGAATAGAGGGACATTGTCCGTGAAGCTATGGATCAGGTGAGGAAAGCTGAGGCCCAGTTAGAATTGAGTCTAGCCAGGGACATCAAAGATAACAGAAAGGGCTTCTACAGGTATGTCACTAACAAAAGACAGACTAAGTGCCCTCTTCATAAGGAAACAGGAGAATTGGCAACCCTGGATTTGGAAAAGGCTGAGGTTCCTAATGACTTCTTTGCCTCAGTCTCCACTGGCAAATGCTCTGACCACACCACCTAAGCCGTGAGAGAGAAATGCAGAGACTGGAAGAATAAACACCTTTGGCCCACTGTAGGAGAGGATCAGGATTGAGATCCTTTTAGGAACCTGAATGCGCACAAGTCCATGGGACCTGATGAAATCCTTCTGCAGGTCCTGAAGGAGCTGGCGAATGAAGTTGCTAAGCCACTGTCCATCATATTTGAAAAATCACGGCAGTCAGGTGAAGTTCCCAACGACTGGAAAAAGGGAAATATAACCCTCATTTTCAAGAAGGGGAAAATGGATGAGCCAGGGAATTACAGACCAGTCAGTCTCACCTCTGTACCTGGCAAAATCTTGGAGCGGATTCTCCTGGAAGGCATGCTAAGGCACATGAAAAACAACAAGGTGCTTGGTGACAGCCACTAAGGGCAAATCCTGCCTGATCAATTTGGTGGCCTTCTATGAAGGGGCTACGGAACTGATGGACAGGGGTAGAGAGGATGATGTCATCTACCTGCAATTGCGCAAAGTGTTTGACACTGTTTCACATGACATCCTTCTCTCTAAGTTGGAGAGACATCAATTTGATAGGTGGACCACTCAGTGGATAAAGAACTGGCTGGATGGCGGCACACAAAGAGTTGTGCTCAATGGCTCAGTGTCCAGCTGGAGACCAGGAATGAGTGGTGTCCCTCAGGAATCGGTGTTGCGATCTGCCTTGTTCAACATCTTTGTGAGTGACATGGACAGTGGGATTGAGCGTGCCCTCAGCAAGTTTGCCGATGACACCAAGCTGTGTGGTTTGGTTGATATGCTGGAGGGAAGGGATGTGATCCAGAGGGACCTTGACATGCTTGTGAGGTGGGCTGATGCCAACCTGATGAAGTTTAACCATGCCAAGTGCAAGGTCCTACACCTGGGTCAGAGCAATCCCAGGCACAGCTACAGGTTGGGCAGGGAAGAGATTCGGAGCAGCCCTGTGGAGAAGGACTTGGGGGTGTTGGTACATGAGTAAATGAACATGAGCTGGCAGTGTGCGCTTGCAGCCCAGAAAGCCAACTGTATCCTGGGCTGCATCAAAAGGAGTGTGACCAGCAGGTCGAGGGAAGTGATCCTGCCCCTCTACTCTGCTCTCGTGAGACCTCACTTGGAGTATTGTGTGCAGTTCTGGTGTCCTCAGCATAAAAAGGACATGGAACTGCTGGAACAAGTCCAGAGGAGGGTCCCGAGGAAGATGAGGGGGCTGGAGCACCTACCATATGAAGATAGGCTGAGAAAGTTGGGGCTGTTCAGACTGGAGAAGAGAAGGCAGTGTGGAGACCTCATAGAAGCCTTCTAGTATCTGAAGGGGGGCTATAGGGATGCTGGGGAGGGACTCTTCATTAGCGACTGTAGTGATAGGACAAGACACAATGGCTTTAAACTTGAACAGGGGAAGTTTAATTGGATACAAAGAAGTTCTTTACTGTGTGGGTGGTGAGGCACTGGAATGGGCTGCTGGAAGAAGGGGTAAATGCTCCATTCCTGGCAGTGTTCAGCGGTGGGAGGAATCTTGGGCGACATGGTCTAGGATGTGGTATCCCTGCCCATGGCAGGGAATTGGAACTAGAAAGTCTTAAGGTCCTTTCCAACCCAAACCATACTATGGTTCTATGATTCTAAAAGCTAACAACAACTCCAAACTGCAAACACACAGTACAACCACCAATAGCAATTTAAATTAAAAATAGAAATAGAAAATTAGATCTTCCAAGTTTTCAGGATAACCTTTTTCTTTACCATCTTTCATTGATTTTAAAGTCTAAAAATAACATTTAAATATATGTTAAAATTATCTACTTTGCCATTGATTCTTTTATCAGAAACACACAGATAGAAAAATTATTTCCAAAGTACCCTACCCTCTTAGTATCAAGAGTGATGCTGTCTCCAGTAACATAGCTCCTGCACAACACCACCTGTTACTGTGCAGCTATAAATCATCGACATGGAAGTCTGCGCTGTGACTCACACTAAAAATTGTTCAGATAACAAAAATCAAAGCTAAATTCTCATCAAAATAAACAACACGGAGGCTTTCATGCTGACTGAGTAACTCATGGTCACATTAAAGTTTCCAATTTAATTTTGAGAAAGACACTGCAGATAACCCAGACAGCAGCAGTAGTGTGTGAATCTAAGACCCTAATACTAACATTCGGATATCACCTTCTAGGATGCGTACAGTGCCTTGCCCTGTGGTGATTCATGCGACTGAGCCACGTGGATGTTAGCCCAAATCAGCATTTTCACCCTCTGTATTTTGTCATTCAAGAATAAAGTGGTTATGAAGCTTGTCTCATCTATTTAGATTATAAACCTAAGAGGCACTTACTTTTATATTACCTCATATAATATAGCACACAGGCTGACTAATTCTATAAGCCCTACCCAAACACAATGAAGAGTGAGGAACAGTAAAAGTAATATTTATACAAGGCGGGTGCAGCGGCACACATGAAGTGGTCAAAAGAATGGGAAGATCTGACCCAGAGCAACAGAGTAGTGGGTGTTAGATGCATCTGAAGCATTCATACCTCACAAAAGTAAGAATTGCCATTATATACCTGGAAACTTGACTATCCAGTCTTGCAAACTTAAATGAAGTCATACTAATTTCACTGCCCTTACACTACTCATGTAAATGCTGGCAGGATCAGCATCTTATGTTAGGGTTTAACTTTTGCACACGGCTGAAATCCAAATGAGCTCTGCAGGAGTATGAAGAGAATACATCACATATTGGTCTGCTGCACCAGGGCAAACTATTACTTATGCAATATGCAATAATCATTTTGGTGTTACACATCACTATTTCCACAGTGGTAGTGGGGGAAATCATTAAAAGCTTTCTGGGAAAAGATGGAGGTTTTTTGGACATTTTATTCCAGTCATAGCAGGAGAAGCATCACCAAGTTAAGTGCCGCATTCCAGACCCAGCACTGCAAGAGTCACACCAATGCCCTTCAGAGAGCTCTTACTGTTACTGCAGTTTTTATGTACTGGCATCTATTTGAACAGAATATAGTCATTTTAGTTCGCCATTAGGACTGTCCATCTTTAGGATGTATTTTGCAACTAATTATCAACACAATACTGAGTGGATAAAAAAATTACAGTTATATTCACCAACCAGATAATGAAACACAACTTTCTTGCAAATGTCTCGACAACTGATCTTCAACCATGGCTTCTACATGCGCACAGTATGAACTTCCAAACTCAAGAATTAAAAGCGGAAGTTCTGGTCACCAAATGCAGTGTGAACTGCCTCGCTTACTCTACCCAGAGAATAGTTACAGCTGCCTATTTTCAATGCACCTTATACTGTAGGAGCCAAATTCTGTGCACCATAGCCTCAACTCAGCAATCTGTTTAGTTTTGCTTTTTGAGCAGTATTACTGGATAAAAAAAGGACTTCTTATACAGTTAAAGCTAGCATGGCCCAAATGCTCAACATTTTGCACAATTAAGCAACTATTAAGCAACAGGAATTATATACATATCTGTATATTAAGTGCAGGAGAACATTAATCTCCTCTCTAAGGGATCACATGGATAGCTCAAAGCCTGACACTTTTCAACCACTTTTATCTAGAAATTCTGTCTCTGAAAGTCATTAAACATTTGAATTTCAATTTGTTGACAAAATTTTCACAACAAAGCTTTTAAAGGGCATGATCTCTTCATTTTAGTGGATTAGACTGAATATCCCATACAGCTCCACTGAAGAACTGTTTATGTGTGCATTAGTCACAATCTAACATTACAGCCCATGAGATTACAACAGAAAAATATATTGCTGGATCTTCTGTTATGTATCTTTCTTATATGCATATTTTTATTTTACAATTGTCTTTGCTTAGGCTCTATAGAGAAATATGTGGTAATTCCTGTTAATACTGTCTTTATTCACAAGTGCATGACAATATAGAAAACCATAGCTATAAAGGTCTTGCTAAATTCAATTTTCATTCTGTTTCAAATAAAACATTCATTTTTCAAAGAAGCTGAGAAATATTTGATTGACATAAGCTGGGGGAAATGACCTGCTCAAACAGCAGGGAAAGTGGTCTGGGCAATAATAGGCCCATCATATTGGCACTCATGCTAGAAATCTGTGCCGGAGTTGTATGGAAGAATAAAGACATACAGTTATATTGAGCAGAAGATGCAATTCAATTTCATTTTACCAAACTTACTGGGTCACCCTGATATGGGTGCTGATAAAAATGTATGAAATCATAAAAAATGTTTTCTAGAGAAAGGAAAATTAATAAACCTGTCCTGTTCAAGACTGCTGAAAGGCATTTGTTGGCATGCCACAGGTAATCCTATTAAGTAAGCCTATTAAGAAGAAAATGAGGTGAATAAAAGAACTGCAGGGTAGGTAGGGTAATAGAAAATCTTGAGGGCAGAAGTTGCAGAAATGGGCTGAAGTTCAAACAATGTGAAGTGCCACACTGCGTTCTGATATATGTTGCTATATGTTAAAAGCTTCTTAGCTGAATACAACAGAAAAAGAAGAAATGACAGCTTAGGACTCCCATCAGTGAAGTCAGAGAAAAGCTTTTCCAAGGTTTGGATGAAGTTAAAGGGGTACAAAAAGTGGTTTCCTACAGTTTCAGGGGTCAGCTCTCTGGCCCAAAAGTCCTTCCACAAAATCACAGAATCATTAGGGTTAGAATGGACCTCTGGAGATCATCTAGTCCAAACCCCTGCCAAGGCAGGGACACTCAGAGCAGGTTATGTAGGCAGGTTTTGAATGTCTTCAGAAAGAGAGACTCCATGACCCTCCTAGAAGCCTGTCCCAGAGCTCTGCCACACTCAATGTAAAGAATTCTTTCCTCATATTGAGGTGAAAATTCTTGTGGTTTAGTTGATGACAACTGCTCCTCATTCTGTCCCTGGGCACCACTGAAAAGAGCCTGGCATCACCCTCCTGGCACCCAACTTTGACATATCTATATGCACTAAAATGAGATCCCCTCTCAGTCTCCTCTCAACTAATCAGGCCCAGCTCCTGCAGTCTCCACTCATAAGAAGCTCCAGAGCCCTGATCATCCTTGTGGCCCTTTGCTGGACCCTTTCAAGTAGCTCCTTGTCTTTCTTGTACTGAGGAGCCCAGAACTGGGCACAGTGCTCCAGATGTGGCCTCACCACGGTCAAGTAAAGTAGGCTGAGAAAACTGGGGCTGCTCAGCCTGGAGAAGAAAAGGCTGCGTGGAGACCTCATAGCAGCCTTCCAATATCTGAAGGGGGCCTATAGGGATGCTGCGGAGGGACTCTTCATTAGGGACTGGAGTGAGAGGACAAGGGGTAATGGGCTCAAACTTACACAGAGGAAGTTTAGATTGGATATAAGGAGGAAGTTCTTTACTGTAAGGGTGGTGAGGCACTGGAATGGGTTGCCCAGGGAAGTTGTGAATGCTCCATCTCTGGCGGTGTTCAAGGCCGGGTTGGACAGAGCCTTGGATGGCATGGTTTACTGTGAGGTGGCTCTGCCCATGGCAGGGGGTTGGAACTAGATGATCTTAGGGTCCTTTCCAACCCTAACTATTCTATGATTCTAAGTAGAGGGGAGGATCACCTCCCTCTACCTGCTGGCCACATTCCTACTGATGCACCCCAGGTTACTACTGGCCCTCCTGGCTGTAAGAGCATACTGCCAGCTCATAGTCATTTCAGAAATTGGATTTTACTTCACATAGCAAGTTACTATTAAAGTTTAAATGCTTCTCCAAAAGCAAATGAGAGTTGCCAGGCTGCAAGGCATCCTGAAAAAATACATCTGTAATGAAATGTCTGCAATTGTTTCAGTCACTGAACATAAAAGCCCATTTCTGGGCACACATAAAACAGTTGGACTAGCCTACTGGTCCCATCTGCAGAAAGCTTGTGATGGAGTGATAACGCAGCACTGATAGCTGGATCCTCCACACTGAGTGACAAAACAACACCATGAATTATTTCAGTTATGGTAGTGCAAATATATTAGTACTCCTTACAGAATTTAGGCCCCAAGTCTTCAGACCCATGTAACATTATTGGAACAAGAAATTTTCACATATGAAGCTCTTCTTGGGGAAATATCAGTTCTCCTTTTTTAGACCTTTGTTGTGACTTGGAGCTAACCAATTTGTTCTATGTTTAGCTGCCAGACACAGGTTATAACCACCCCAAGGCTGTTTTAGACTTCTTTTGAGTGCAATGACCCAGTGGTAATGTAAAGTCAAAGTAGTGCTCTGGTTTTTCCAGTCAAGCTGGATGACTTGAGTCATGCACTTAAATATTCTGCTAAGTCAGGCTTCAATGGAGGCCAGGATTGCAAACACACAACAAGTGCACTGGGTCAGATCGGGCCACCAAACTAACATTATGTCTCTGAGAATGGTCAACCCTGTGTAATAAGTACAAGGCCAGGACAAGCACGTATGAAAGCTCCAGCATCCACTCCCTACTGTGGGCTTTAAAGATTTACTAAATTCACAGAAGTAATTTTTGATCTATTAGTCTTCAAAAGATCTCTTTTTCCCTTACTATTTTCAGTGTCCTGGTGAACTCATGTTATGTGGCTCATGGAACACTACCTTCTTTTTATACATATAATTGTAAAGCAAGGCATAGACTGACACATTCTGTAATTTGCAGTCATCATGCTTTTCACTGAAACTGCCATGTATCAGGCACAGATTACTCAGAAAACTTTAATTAAAAATAAAGAAAAGCCATTTTTTAAGTCATCAAGGCAGACAGAGATGTATTTTCAAAGTTAGTGTAAATCAACATCTCCCTGAATCCACAGTGGGTCTGACACAACAGTTCTGATAGCCTTTAGGGCAGTTTAATAGGCAGCATGGTTAAGTTGTCTTGAAGACAGACCTGTTCTGAAATGGGAATTTGCCTTCTATAAGAAAAGTGGCCTTGATATACCACGTACATGAATCTTGATCAGTGGTGTTTTTCCTTACAGACACTGAGAATGCTGCTTCTCAGATCCAAATTAGGATAAATTGATTTTAGGGAGACTTTAGGAAAACACTCCCCACCCCCTCCTCAAAGTTAGAAATAATATGAGAAAGAAGGTGGGAAATAATTTTGTTAGCTATAGGAAATGTATGGAACTTACAGAAGCATGCACTTTTGACCCATTTGAGCATCAAATTTTTTTTAAATATGTAATGAATACATACAAAATGCTGAAAAAGTGACATTCTTCCATCAGAGTCTGAGTGCTGAATTATGCTTCATATTTCATGTTATAGAAATTTCTTGTGGTTTAATTCCTCTTTGCTTCCAGTAAAGAGGTACATACATTTGCAGATACAGATCTTCCCATAAAAGTTCTAATGCAACATGTTTGCATTAACTGGCATTTTTACATTTCACTTTATGAAAATAGCCCAAAAAAATTTCCTTTGCCTTTTAGAAAAAAAAACTCAAAAAAGTCATTCTCTCATCCATTATTTTAATTTCAATCATGATGTATGCAGAAATATTTTAACATTATTCAGTCACTCATACCACATTTAAAATATGATTGCCCCAAAAACACTTACCATGAACCAGCTAAGGAATATACATTTAGAAGTTTTCAAAGGGTAACTGAAAGCAACTCTGTGTACACCTCCCATTTTTCTCTAGAATGGGATCTTCATCTTTAGATTGGGAACTATCCGCCCAGCCCAGGAAGAGTCAGCTAGAAGCTTGCTCACACTTGGTGAGCACTGAGACAACCTCTGTGATGGCACAGGAACCCTCATTGCAAAGCAGGAATTCTCTCTGCATCCAGCCATTTCAGGGAAGGCAAAAGCCACAGCATTAAAGACATCAGGCCGTTTCAGAACTTGGGACACGCAACTTTCAAACTGATTTTGCTTATATCAGATTTGAAAAAAGTTTACCCTATTTCTACATGCAATAAAACGTACAATTTTGTAGTTATTGATCATGTTATGAGATTACAAAAGTGGATATATGATGTTGGAATAGAAACCTTGCCTGTGCTCACAGCAAGTAAGAACTATTCCCCAATTTCTCATGCATGCCCGTTACTTTGAGTTTTCCCTTGTTGCATAAGACACTTGCTATAATGAAATTTTACACAGGTTCAAGTAACTGTAGCATGAACACAGTAATTTCACTTGTACCCACCACAAGTTATTTTATTACCCTTGGAAGACTAGTGAAGATGCTGCAACTGCTGTACAGAAATAGAACAGATACACTGTATTTGGGAAGGATTCGCAAGTGAGATCTACTGAAAAGACTAACTCTCAGAAAATGAAACAACTGCAACAGTATCTATCTTATTGAAGATGGCTTGGTTTAATGATTGTCTTATGCTACTGTTGGAAGGTAGACTGCAGACATTTCTGTCTGAGATTACTACTTATCACTGAAATGTGTACAGCATGACATAGTACAGAAGTCTCCATGAATTTTTTATGCACAGCAGAATATACATGATTAATTGCTGTTCACTCTACTTTTCTGTTACTGACAGTAATACCAAGTAAGCATTTAACTAATATGCTTCCTCATATAACTAGGTTCTCCAAGAAAAGAAACATAATGACAATGGATCAAGTAACAGCCTACTAGTCTAATTTAAAATCTTGCTTGGATTCTTTTGACTGATTTGGACACGGATGCAAACCAAGTCAGAAATCATATTTATAGAAAGATAGCCTGCTAAATTCTTCACCTTAGTGCTCCACTTCGTCTTTTCCTTCAAAGGGAATGATCTCCCTACTCCATATGTGCTCACTGAATACACCTGCAAGCACTAAACACAGACAGCAAAGCCCAATCTGTGACAATACAAACGATGTTTTATGGGTGATGGTTAGAAGAGTAAATAATCACTCGTTTTATTTTTCACCCTGAATTTTGATCTAACAGTGCAACCTCTAACAAAGATGCAAAATACATCATTGCAAAAAAAGTAAAAAAAAAATAAAAAATCAAGTAAGTTACCAGATGAGAAGGAAGAGCAGGAACATGCACTGCAATTTCATCTGTGGAGCCACTGAGACTTTACAGATCTGACCCAGCTGTCCAAGGCCACCTATTTGTCCTTTACAACAGTGGCACAACTGAGGTGTTTAGGTACCTGGTCAGGTCCCTTAGTACAAAGCTGGCTGTGTCTCAGCAAGAACTACGAGATCTCAGTCCTATGCTTCCAGTCTCAAAAGCATAGGTCATTGGGCTGTAGTCAGTTATAGACAGAGCAGCCAGCTGCTGAAACTAGCCAGCTTCCCAGTGTATGTTTTACAA
This sequence comes from Amazona ochrocephala, assembly GCA_039720435.1. Classification (NCBI taxonomy): domain Eukaryota; kingdom Metazoa; phylum Chordata; class Aves; order Psittaciformes; family Psittacidae; genus Amazona; species Amazona ochrocephala. The sequence continues at coordinate 90,759,908 of CM077909.1, read as the reverse complement.
CTGATGTTGCTGTAATCATTAGCCCTCCAGCTTTAGTAATTTAAAGGTGGTTATCTCTATGTGGGTATCTCTAAGGCAATCCATCTTTGGACCTCCCAACTATGGCATAAAGTGATCAAAGTTACCATCGCCAGATGGTTATAAATTTTCCAGCTGGATCCTTCAAGACACAAGACTATTTTAATTTATTAGAAATAAAGCTTTCTGAAGAAGCAGTAAACCAGGTGAACATTTTTATCAAAATATAAACAGAATCTGAGATTGACTACAGTAAGTTCTGACTGACGTTGAAACATTTTTCCAGAATGTTATCTTTGAAATACTTTTCTTGTTGAAGTGACATTTCCAAATAAGCAGGAAATCCAACTCCCACTAGTTTTCCATCAGTATTCAGGCCAGTTGCTAAGCAAATTTATGAGCAGATAAGCAGCAAAAGTTTGGAAGGAGTTTAAAGAGAGTACACAGCAGACTATCCTTCCTGTTTTATGCTTAATCCTATGATAAGCAGCGACGAAAGTACTGTTTTAAGTCACATCTGTGGCATGATTCTTTCCTGTCCATGGCATACATGCTGGTGGCAGAAAAGAAGATATGCCTACTGTCATCAGATACTTATCAGTTGTGATAGTACTTGGAACAGGCAGATACAACTGTTCTCCTCCACAGTGAGAAAGAACATTCATTAAAGAATGAATGAAGAGACTTGGTGGCTGATAGACACAGGATGTGAACTGTGATCAAAATGAAGCAGGAAGCCCATACTTTTAAATGTATCCTGCTTTGATCCCATTCTCAGCAACAGCAACACCTCTGCAACTCATCAAATGGGGGGAAGAAAACCCACTCGAACAACCAAAACTGGAGTGGAGATACCAGAATATGGCTCATCTAATCTGGAGACAGTCTTACACCAAGTGTGCACACAAACACACAGAAGGATCACCTATTATCCCAAGAAGGCAGACTATACTCTTCAGTCATCCTCTGCTGAAAGAACGAGCGAAAAATAAGAGTTCTGTAAGAGAGGGAGTGTTTTGTATTTTAAGGTCTTTCATTAAGTTTTGAAGTAAAGTGCTGTCCTTCCTTCAATGAGGTTACACAAAAAATCCTGAGTACTTCATGTACCTTAAGAGTACCTTAAAAGAAAATCATACGTCATGTTCTGATGTTCCTTTAGAAAGCTAGCTTTGTTAAATGTTCTTACAATGTGTGCACACAGAGTTGATCTGATCTCTCTCCTAAAAATTTCTGAAGTGCACGAAAGTTTATAGCTGCTCTTTAAAACCCAGATATTCCTAAATCTGCCCGATGACAGTATCTTGTAGCTCTCTAACCCAAAGAAGATCATACATATCTCGTATCCATTTTACAGAACAGAAACTGAAATACCTTGCAACTGTGAGCAAGTTGCCTCCGTTTTCTTTCATTTTGTTAATTTTGTTCCAGTGGATCCTGTGCAGCTGTCCTACCTGAGCCACCAAATAAAACAAGGTTACGTTGAAGGCATTCTTTACTCAATAGGTGTTCAACATGCTATACGCCAGATACTGTATGTCTATCATAAAACACCGATTTGTAAACATACACATATTTCAGAATTGGATAGTTAAACTGTGGCCCTCTCCAGAAGATATCGGGAGAACTGGCTACCCTGGATTTGGAGAAGGCTGAGGTTCTTACTGACTTCTTTGCCTCAGTCTTCACCGGCAAATGCTCTGACCATACCACCCAAGTCTTGGAAGGCAGATGCAAGGACAGTGAGAATGAAGGCCATAGGCCCATTGTAGGAGAGGATCTGGTTCTAGACCATCTTTAGGAACCAGCAGGTCAAGGGAGGTGATCCTGCCCCTCTCCTCTGCTCTTGTGAGACCTCACTTAAGAGTATTGTGTGCAGTTCTGGTGTCCTCAACATAAAAAGGACATGGAACTGTTGGAACAAGTCCAAAGGAGGGCCACCAGGATGATCAGGGGACTGGAGCACCTCCTGTATGAAGATAGGATGAGAAAGTTGTGGCTGTTCAGCCTGCAGAAGAGAAGGCTGCGTGGAGACCTCATAGCAGCCTTCCAGTATCTGAAGGGGGCCTATAAGGATGCTGGGGAGGGACTCTTCATGAGGGACTGGAGTGAGAGGACAAGGGGTAATGGGTTCAAACTTAAAAGGGGAAGTTTAGATTGGATATGAGGAAGAAATTCTTTACTGTAAGGGTGGTGAGGCACTGGAATGGGTTGCCCAGGGAAGTTGTGAATGCTCCATCTCTGGCGGTGTTCAAGGCTGGGTTGGACAGAGCCTTGGATGGCATGGTTTACTGTGAGGTGTCCCTGCCCATGGCAGGGGGGTTGGAACTCGATGATCTTAAGGTCCTTTCCAACCCTAACTATTCTATGATTCCATGATTCTATGTACTGACACCCGAGAGTAAGCATAAGCATGCTAATGAAGGGTCATCCTTTCACAGGCAACCATCCCCATTAACAACGCAGGAAAACAGTGTTCTCTGGTAAGACTTGACATGTGAGCTACATAACTATAGAGCCCTTTTCAATTTAAAGCAATCAGCAGATAATTCGCAATCAAATGAAAGATAACAACAAAGTGAACATGAAAAGATGGCCTTAAAGGAGTTACTTTCAGCACAGCAGATTTTTCAAACCTAAGGCGAGGCCACAGATGTCTCATAGCTCTAAGGGCAGGGAGGAAGAAAATCCTTGATCTAAAAATAGCCTTTTGTATAAATCTGGTGGAACCCGTGAAAACGATTCCCTTCTTTGAAGATGATTCATTACCAAACTCTTTGAACTGCATGGATAGTTTCTAAGCCACTAAAATGCCAGAGGGCCAAGAAAGATCTACATGTGCATTGGATGTTCCAGTTAATACATATCTGCAAACTGACAAAAAAGAACCTTATGAGTTGATAAGGTAGGAAAAAAACAAACAAATGTAAGTCAGAAGTCTAAAACTGGTGGTTCAGACTATTTTTAAAAAGAGTTTCTCACCACCTGCTAGCTTTCTTCCCAAACTCTAAACCCATGTGTCGGGAAAAAACGGTAGGTATTAAGAACACACTGAACATACAGGATTTTTCCACACACATTTGTGAGGGCCCAAACCCCCAAAAGCAGTATACAGATCTAATTCACTGAAGGATCTTACCAGGCATACAGGTGTTGTCAATCTGGACTTGTGTAAAGCCTTTGACAGAGTCCCCCACCACATCCTTCTCTCTAAACTGGAGAGATATGGGTTTGATGGGTGGACTGTTTGGTAGACAAGTAATTGGCTGGAAGGTCACATCCAGAGACTTGTGATCAATGGCTCAATGTCTGGACGAACACCAGTGACAATTTGCACCCTCAGGGGTCTGTACTGGGACCAGTGCTGTTTAACATCTTCATCAATGACATGGAGAGTAGGACCGAATGTGCTGTCAGCAAGTTGATACCAAGCTGAGTGGTGCAGGTGACACACCTGAGGGATGGGAAGCTACTCAGTGGGACTTGGACAGGCTTGAGAGGTGAGCCCATGCGAACCACATGAGGTTCTACAGCAAAAGTGCAGGTCCTGCACCTGAGTCGGGGCAACCTTCAGTATCAATACAGGCCTGGGGATGAAGCGATTGAGAGTATCTGACAGGGAAAGCACTTGGGGGTACTGGTGGATGAACACAAGCCGACAGTGTGCACTTGCAGCCCAGAAGGCCAATCGTATCTTGGGCTGCATCCAAAGGAGCATGGCCAGCAGGGAGGGAGGTGATTCTGACTCTCTGCTCTGGTGAGACCCCACCTGGATACTGCAGCCAGCTCTGGAGTCCTTAGCACAGGACAGACATGGACCTGTTGGAGAGGATCCAGAGGAGGGCCACAAAAATGATCAGAGGGCTGGAGCACCTCTCCTGTGAGGAAAAGCTGAGAGAGTTGGGGTTGTTCAGCTGGAAGAAGAGAAGATAAGGGTAGATCTTATTGTGGCTTGTCAGTTCTTAAAAGGGGCCTGTAAGGAAGATAGGGAGAGACTTTTTAGCAGGACTTGTGATAGGATGAGGGGTAACGGTTTTAAAGTAAAAGAGGGGAGATTCAGGCTGGATGTGACGAAGAAATTCTTTACAGCGAGGGTGGTAAAACACTGGCACAGTATTGTACCTAGAGAAGTGGTGGATGCTCCATTCCTGGAGGCATTCAAGGCCAAGTGGATGTGTTTCTGGGCAACCTGATCTAGTTCAAGGTGTCCCTGATCATTGTAGGGGGATTGGATTAGATGACCTTTGGAGGTCCCTTTCAACCCAAGCTATGCTATGGTTATCCTAATGCTTTCTGGTTGAGTGCAACACTGATCAGTCCCACTAGTTTTTATGCTATAAATAGTTTGATGATAATTCACTTTTTTTAAACACCTGGCTTCATACCTGAAAGAAAAAGCCTGATATCTCTAGCATTAGAATGCACAGTCTAATTTAAAATTATGAAATTTTAAATATATTATTTTTAAGACTGTCACAACTTGTCTTGAGTTTGAGTCTTTAGTAATATCAAACTCAAGTTTTCAATCTACTAATGGTATGAGAAACAAACAAGATCTGTTGCTTACTCCAAGCCCATCTGAACAACCAGATTATACACTGAAATGAACAAAATGTCAGAATGCACCAAAGAAACTTGCTCCAAATAGTGACATTTATACAAAGTCACTTAAGAAAGGAATAAAGTACCTTTAGGATTAAATTCATTCCCATGCATTGACCCACAAAGATGACAGACTTTGCTCTAATAGACTATAGACTGAATCCTCTCCTGGCAATATCCTACCTGAGCTTGGAATGTAGGCGTGCATGCTGTCATTTCACAAAGTTGTACCAGAAGGATATCCATATTATAATAATTTTGATAGTTATGCCCTGCTTGGTGGTGGTTTGTTGTCGTTGTTGTTTTGTTTTGGCAGGGATTTTTGCTTGTTTGGGGATTTTTTGCTTTGTTCTGGGGGGAGGGTGTTGGAATTTCTTCCCCCCCCTTCTGTCAAAGCTCTCTTCAGGACAAGACTCCCCCCGCAAGCTCCCTTTCCTGTCTTATAGTAAAAGCACTGATTTAGCTACCAGCATTCTTCCCCCAGCCACCATGATACCACAACAAACCAGCATGCTTTGTCTGGAGCAGTACTTCAGACAAAGAGAAAAAAACATGTGAAGCCAAGAATTTTTTTCCTTTCAAGAGCATAGAGCTCACACTGGCAAACAAAATGGTTAGTAGACTTCCATTTGTTTAGACAAAATTTAGATACTTCTTTCTTGCTTTCAAGTATTACATTACATAGGCATTCTCTGCTGTTGTGATGGGGTGGGAAATAAAATCACATACTATTATGTGACCTTAAGCAGCAGCGGATACATTACTACAACTCTATGCACAGAACACCATGTAGGCATTTCCTGTTGCAGTGAAACCAATGTACGACTGAATTGTGTTAGAAGCTCAGGAAGACTACCTCAAATAAAATCCAGAAATAGCATATTCAAGACAATTGCTACAATCCACAAAATTTCTCAGCACCGAGTTGCACGCTATATTTTTTGTTGTGCAGCCATAAGATCTGGACAGAAATCACTAGATTCAGACCATCACATCTCCTCAAGACTTCCAAGTGTCACTGGCATCCTCTGACACCAAGACAAATCTTTCTTTCATTCCAAACGCTTCTATTCTACTTCTGCCTTTGGAAGGCAGACACAGGACTGCAAGAAAGAAGACCTTAGGCCCGCTGTAGGAGAGGATCTGGTTCGAGACCATCTTAAGAACCTGAATGTGCAAAACTTCATGGGACCTGATGAAATCCATCAGTGGGTCCTGAAGGAGCTGGCAAATGAAGTTGCTAAGCCACTGTCCATCATATTTGAAAAATCATGGCAGTCAGGTGAAGTACCCAACGACTGGAAAAAGGGAAATATAACCCCCATTTTTAAGAAGGGGAAAATGGATGAGCCGGGGAATTACAGACCAGTCAGCCACACCTCTGTGGCTGGCAAAATCTTGGAGTGGATTCTCCTGGAAGGCATGCTGAGGCACATGAAAAACAACAAGGTGCTTGGTGACAGCCAGCATGGCTTCCCTAAGGGGAAATCCTGCCTGACCAATCTGGTGGCCTTCTATGAAGGGGCCACGGAACTGATGGACAGGGGCAGAGCAGTTGATGTCATCTACCTGGACTTACGTAAAGCTTTTGACACTGTCTCGCATGACATCCTTGTCTCTAAATTGGAGAGACATCAATTTGATAGGTGGACCACTCGGTGGATAAAGAACTGGCGGGATGGCCGCATGCAAAGAGTTGTGCTCAATGGCTCAATGTCCAGCTGGAGACCAGGAACGAGTGGTGTCCCTCAGGAATCGGTGTTGCGATCTGCCTTGTTCAACATCTTTCTCGCTGACATGGACAGTGGGATTGAGCGTGCCCTCAGCAAGTTTGCCAATGACACCAAGCTGTGTGGTTCGGTTGATACGTTGGAGGGAAGGGATGTGATCCAGAGGGACCTTGACACGCTTGTGAGGTGGGCTGATGCCAACCTGATGAAGTTTAACCATGCCAAGTGCAAGGTCCTACACCTGGGTTGGAGCAATGCCAGGCACAGCTACAGGTTGGGCGGGGAGGAGATTCAGAGCAACCCTGTGGAGAAGGACTGGGGGGTGTTGGTACATGAGAAAATGAACATGAGCCGGCAGTGTGTGCTTGCAGCCCAGAAAGCCAACCGTATCTTGGGCTGCATCAAAAGGACCGTGACCAGCAGGTTGAGGGAGGTGATCCTGCCCCTCTACTCTGCTCTGATGAGACCTCACTTGGAGTACTGTGTACAGTTCTGGTGTCCTCAACATAAACAGGACATGGAACTGTTGGAACAAGTCCAGAGGAGGGTCCTGAGGATGATGAGGGGGATGGAGCACCTCCCATATGAAGATAGGATGAGAAAGTTGGGGTTGTTCAGCCTGGAGGAGACAAGGCTGTGTGGAGTCCTCATAGCAGCCTTCCAGCATCTGAAGGGGGCCTATAAGGATGCTGGAGAGGGACTCTTCATTAGGGACTGCAGTGATAGGACAAGACACCATAGGTTCAAACTTAAACAGGGGAAGTTTAGATTGGATATGAGGAAGAAATTCTTTACTGTAAGGGTGGTGAGGCACTGGAATGGGTTGCCCAGGGAAGTTGTGAATGCTCCATTGCTGGCGGTGTTCAAGTCTAGGCTGGACACAACCTTGAGTGACATGGCCTAGGGAGAGGAGTCCCTACCCATGGTGGGTCCTTTCCAACCCTAACTATTCTATGATTCTACGATATTCAACATATGAAATATTTGGCACTGGATGGCCACATCAGTGGGTAGAGATACATAGGGCTGCTTTTTTCCTTTTAACTACTCTCCAGAGTTACTCTCTATTCCCAGTGTCAGAGGTAACCCAAAGGAACTAAATGTCTCTAACACGTTTTGTTCTTTAAACAGGTGAGAGAAAGACATTTGTAAGTAATTGGATGCTGAAGGCTGGGGCAGCGACAAAACTGGTTGACTTGCAAGGGAAAATTAAAGCTCATGAGCAAACGGACTAATGGTTTTCTCAAGTGAAAAAAGTTATCTGCACTAGACACTTATCTCCAGAAGGCTGTGCAGCTTGCCGTCTTACTTGGAACTCATAACTCATCTCTGACAGCACTTCTTGCTCACACAACAGGAAAGCGGTTCAAGCTGCACAAGCCAAAAGCACCAGTGTTTTTGTGGAAGTTGTGGGAGCTCCCATAGAATTAGCTCAACGTACCTTATGGCCTGTGAGAAACTGTCCCCGAAGAGATACTCTCAGAGAAGCTAGGGACAATCAGCTGTTGCTGCCTGGTAAGCCCGGTCACTTACTGGGCTAGAAATGCACCTACTAAACTAGGCCAGAGGGAGACAGTACTACACAAGAGATCATCAGGTGTCAGTCACTACTGTAAGCTCATGCCCTTCAAACACACAGGCCGTGTTCCACAATGGGATAATGGCATATTTATCTTTACATTGGTAAAGGCAACTGCTGATTTTCTGAAGCCATAATCCCTCTGCTATTGACTTACTTTGAAGTCCTGAAAATACTGGGCTTGGTTACCATGACAATACTCCCCCTAAAGAGTTAAACTCTGCTACACCATAAAACATTTCACATGCTATTTCCTAGCAACCACACAGGTATATACAGCTTTCACTGAAGGCAGTTTTAGCGAATTTACATTAAAGATAATTCTATAGGTTTCACATACACTACGCATCTTTCACATTGAGCTACACTAAAAAAACCCTGTAACGGAGACAGACTTGAATCTTTTTAAAAAGTTAGAGGTGTGACCAACAGCAGACAGGAAATACAGAGAATGACCACCGTGGAAACTAAAGCACACTGAGATCTGACAGCAGTGAAGGTGGTGTAAGAGAAGAATTCAACCGAAAGCATGGTTTCTTTTCCATCTCTCATTCCCCTTCACACCACTACTTACACTTTCACCTAATCTTACTCCTCTGGACTTGAGTTTTCAAGTAGCAATACTTTCAAAGGAAGACACAGACAATCCAAAATGGGACTACAGCGTTCATGCAAATAGCATGTCTGCCTTGTGCTATGAAGATTTTGATTAAAAAAACAAAGAAACAAACAAACAAACCCCAGAAACACACACACACAAAAAGAAACAAAAAATCCCAAACAAACAAAAGCCCAAACAAAAAAGTCAAACACAAAACCAAACCAAAGCCTCAGCTCTGCTGGCTTTTTTTTTGCACATAAGACTAAGGCTTATGAATGTCCCCAGCTCTGCTTGCATTAATCTGACAAGATTTCTATGAGCACCATGCATTTCAGAAATTACTATGATCTCTTTTAGAGTATAAATAATACTCTTTTTAACTTCTGCAGGCTTTAAGTATCATTACACAAAATTATGGACTGCTTCACAGAACATTACCAAGTTATTAAAAATATGTGCTTGCGTTACTCCTTACCTCAGGAATGTCTAGGCTGTATAATCCAGCCTGGTACAAATACCTCATCTAGGAATCCATGGACATAGAAGAGGTACAGCAACCTGTCTGAAATAAAAAAACTACTGGAGAAGCTGAAGGACCCCACCAGCAACAGGAAAATTTTTATGAGTCAGGTGCTCAAATGTTCATTACAGCAAATAGAGCAAGCTCATCACCTTAATGTCACAGATATCCAAGGCATGGAGGCGACACTAATGCTACGTGAAAGGAAATGCGTGCAAGAGATGTTTGGTAGCCTTGTCTCTCTCAGACTACCTGCAGGGCAAGTATGATGCTAAATTTCACAACCTTAATCAGCTCAATTACTCTGCTGTCTAAACCACTACTTAAAGGATGATAGATGACTGGATTATTCCTCAGCTAAAGGAGAGATATGAGAAACTGTGTGCCCATTTTCTGTATCACACCCTAACAATCATTAAGCATTCTCAGCTGCCAGAATTCAAACCCACCCCTTCATCCCAAGAGCACACACTATTCCCCATGGTATATGACACAGCTTCTCAGCTTTCATTATGTCTTTCAGCCATGAGGTCAGTTTTATTTGAAATCTCTCTGCTCTGCATTCAGTATGATCATTGAGTATTAGAAATTGTCGAAAAATCCACATTGAGCTCCTCAGACAGTAAAACCTCAGAGTCTTATTTTGCGCATAGCAAATGGTAAAAAGTAGAAAACAGATACTGTCGATGCTCAGTTTACCTACAAATGTTTGGTGTTTTGGGCACTTAAGGCAAATGTTCTAGAATAACTTTTTACTGGAGGACTTAGAGGGGTGCACGGGTCCTTGAGGCACCTCTCGACTCTCAGTGCTGAAATGGCTGAGGCTCATTGTTCTCTGACAAGCTTCCAACACTCCTCTTTTCCTATTACCAGGGGAAGGCAGCGAAAAAAAAGAAGCAAGCTTTTTATATTTTATGATATAAATGCCTATCACTCAGAACAGTTGTGGACGTCCAGAATGTTGTGTGACTCAACACCAAATAAGTTTAGTCTACCAGGCTGCTCAGTTTCCTTTGCCAGCTGATACACTATTTTCTGAAGAAGTAGTTTTCTTCATTCAGTAACACTTCTCCTGTCAAGCGTTGCTTAAAAGCACATCTACAGCTACCTGCACCATTTGAAGAAGAAATTGAAAGGTCAGATACAGAGCCATAAATCCTTTGCCAAAGTCCTTTTAGCGTATTCACAAAAATACAAGAAGTCTGGGCTTTACCCAAGTAAAGCATCCCTCTACTAATAATTTCCTTTATGGTAAGAGTTACTCAGGCCATCATCTCTCAGATAGTAGCTAACCTAAATTAAAAATGCTTTGCACTGTATCACAGTTCAACTCTATTTGGTCTGCCAAATCTTTTGAACCCCAGAGTATGTTCAAGAGAACTTTGATGCCTTATTGAGTTGTGAAATGGACCCTGATCACGCTAAGTTGCAGAGTTGGGAGATTTATATTCCAAGTTTACTCTACATCTGGTGCATTCCATGTTCTGCAGAACATACTAGCAGCCAGCTGAACAGCAGTACACTTCAAACAAAACAAGAAGTGAGACCTACAGTGACTTTTCCTAAACATAATACTATTTTAAAGAGAAGAACTGTATTTGAAATCAAGGCAATGCTCAGTGTTGCACTTCTCCAGAACAACATCTCCTGATGCAACTCTGGATTTCTCAATGCTCTCCATAGCAATTTGCATTTGGCAGCTGCATCCTTTTCCCTATTCCCCCAGACCTAAAACCCCCATAAAAGCTAGGTGCTTCATATATTGGGGTGCATTCTTCTCCTCAATGCTTCTACCTTGGAAGTTAAGACATACCAACATTGGTAAAAGATACTGTATCATTGTATTTCTTCTTTCTCAGCTTTACTTTGAAATTTCATTTTGCTACAGAAAAAACTAAAAACTCTCAAAACCTGTTCCTAGTGTGACTGACATTCGAGAGAGTTTCATGGACAGGTTTTTCTCTTCCACAAAGAACACAGCATATGAAGAACCATTACACTAGCTGCACTTGTCATTTCAAGGAGAAAAATAAGATAATCAACAGAAGTATGAAAAGGGTTGGGATTTTTTTGCCCACCAGGCTACATGTTAGCAACAAGAGCCTTAAAACTTGTTTGTCCGTTTATTTGTTTTGTCCCCTAAATACAGTTCAATGAGATTTCAACACAGCACATGCAACCAAGCACTACATCCATTAAAACCATGTGGTATTACTAGACACTTTCTCTGCACCAAAATAACTAGTATTTTTCTTCATTTTGAGCTTCAATTGAAATAAAGATTGTTTTCATGTAATACCGGGGAACATATATCCATTATTTTCAATTTCTTATAGCCCATCAGGTATCAAGTACTATTTTGCCTCCATGATAGTTCTGCAATACTCCAGCCTTGCTTTGGCCAGACAAACATGATATTAACCTGTAGGAAATTGTGTCAGAAATACCAGCAAGAATGGAGGCACCAGCTTAGTTTAAAACAATACATAAAGTATTTTACAGACCTTAAATCTCATGAGAATGGAAACACTTCTACTGTATCACTGAAGCAGTTGTTAAATAAGTAAGTAACCAAACCCACATAATTCCCCTTAGGTGCTTGGACTCTAAAATTCTAAAAAGAACTGAAACTATTCAAAGTAATATTACAGTGCCAACTATGAACTTCAAAAATATCTAATATGTCCACTTTTAATAACCAGAACTGACAAATGTGTTTGTTTATAAGAGCACATGATGTATAATAAACAAACCATAAGAACAGAAAGGGGCATTACCACTTAAAAAATATTACCTTTTTTCCATATCTCAACGAATTGCGCAAGAATTTCTATTTTGCTCTTCTCCACACTAACAAACAAACCACAATGTATTTCATCAAAGTATTCTACTCTGAAAAAAACCCAAATAAATCCCTAATTCCAAAAAAGTGGATTTACTTTCTCTTGTGCTGTCTCTCACTTGTGTTTTCCTTAGATGATGTCTGGAGTTGGTTTTGGCTTTTTTTAATTATGTAAGATTATATAACCTTTTAATTTCTTAATTATAGTCTAAGAAAATACCAGGATGTATGCAATCCCCTGGAATTATTGTGTGACATGATATCCTGCTTTATTAGTACAACAGAAGAGTAACCCAAGGCGCAGTGGGATCACAAGGCACCATTTGTTTTCATAATAAGATTTGGAATACAGCAACAAAGTAAAATTTGATTATGATCTGAAAATTTTCAGGGAAATTAATAAAATCTACCCTGATACTAAGAAAAAAAAATGAATACACCACCTCCCCCTGCCTCTCAAACCCGCCAGAGCTATCATCTCTTTTAGCTAGTAAACTTCAGCGAGGAAGTTGACCTGCAGTTACAGCAGTGCTGCCTTATTCACTGAGAGGGGGACTCAAGCCTTCCAGATGTGGCTGAGACGATCCTACTGGCACAGCCCCTGCCTGCCCCTCCCGGGAGCATCCCCTAGCCCTACACCAGCGAGGCGTTATTTCCCTGTATGCAGATCATAGGGGTTCGGTTCCACGCCTCGCAGCAACAGTTCATTTTAACCAGATACGGGGGAGGAAGAGGGAGAAAAGGGGATGAAGAAAACCCAACAACAAGTAAGGGCTTTATGCTGTTGAGAATTGAGCAGGGAGAGACTTCATTCCGCCACATTAACACCTCAACCAGACGCCCAATCCCTGCCACTCGCCACAAACCTGGAAACGAACCCTCCCCTCCGGCCCCCCGCTGTAACTCCGGGAGCGATTGCAGCACAGGGGATCCCCAGAGTCACCCCAGTGCTGCGGGTGCGGGGCAGCCCGAGAGGCCCGGCACTGCCTCCCGGGGTACTCTGGGCCAGGCGCGCCTCGGCGCGGCCCCCCCCCGCAGCAGTGCCAGCCCGGCCAAGCCGCCGCAGCTGCGGTGAGTCAGTGGACGCCAGGGCAGCAGCTCCCCGCCGCTGCATCCCGTCCGAGGAAGCATCACCTCCCGCCCTGGCGCAGGCAGGGGATGCTCCTGCTCCCTCCTCCCTTTACTGCGGCCGGCAGGGAGGACCCACACCGGCCTCACCGGGACCCCCTCTTGCCTGAGCGGCCGCGGTGTACCTTGACGCTGGAGTCGCTGGTCTGGGTCTCCGCCTCGACGCCGCAGCAGCGGGTGGCCCTGGCCCGGGCGGAGGCTCCGGGCTCCCTGCGCTCTTTGCGGCGAGGGCCGGCGGAGGGAGGCGGCTGCTGTCGGCTCTGGTAGGCGAGGACGGAGGGGATGGAGTCGGCCGCGTCTGTCTTGATGAAGAGGCCGTGCAGGGTAGTGGTGCCCTGCGAGATGGTGGTGGTCTGATGGGAGGAATTGGACTCGTCCGAGTCCCGGCAGTAAATCACGCCGCTCTGAGAGACGTGGATGCTGGGGGCGCAGCCCATCCCTTCCGTTCCCCTCCCCGCCCCGCTGCACCGCCGGCAGACCGGCCCGTTCCGCTCCGCTCCCACCTGCCGCCCGAGCGGGCTCCGGGGCCGCCGCCCCTGCGCCGCGCGCCCCGCGGCGGCACCGGCACCACCCCCCACCACTGGCGCTGCCCCGGCCGCTCCCGCCCCTGTGGCGCCTCCCCGGCACCCCCGCCCGCCCTCCCGCGCCGCCCCCAGGGACCCCAGACCCTTCCCCTTCTCGGCAGTGCCTTACGAAGCGCCTGCGGCCACCGGGTCCTTGAGCAGCGGAGGCGGGGGGGAAGGAGGAGAAGCGTCACCAGCGGTGCAGCCCCCTCCTGACCCTGGTAGAGGGTCTGCTTGCAAGCGTTCCCTAAGCACAACATCACACCATCTGCCCCCGCCATGTCCCCACTGTGACAAGTACCTTTTCCTTTCTTTTCTTAAAAGCAGCTAAGAATACTTATTTTTTCAGTCAAAATGCACCTACTTTTCTTAGCTGCGGGTAAGCAAATTTCAATTGTTTGGGGGGAGTTCAGAGCCACAGCGCACCCACTGCAAGTCAGGAAAAAGGCCACGATTGTTCCACAATTTTTAATGCCGTTTTTCAATCAGGCCAAAATTCGAAGGCACGAGCTGCTATTTTAGCCTACATGTCTGACAGCTGCCAATCCCTGTTTCCACTCCCTGGGGAGACAATCAAGCAAAATATTTAATGCTGCAGAGATTTACACACCTTCTTAGCTTTCCACAGTGAATAGTTTCATTGACCTCAGCAACGCTACCTATGAGGTGTAAAGCTAAACGTGGGTTTTAAGCCTTTGCAAGATTCTAGTTTAAATCTCCCTGTTTCCAATGGCACATTGTAAATCCTTCGAGAACTGGCCATGTCACCCAAGCAGCATTTATAATAAAATAATAAAGCATTTACCTGACACCCAGTTACCAATGAACACTTGTGAATACACCTTTTCTTCTCCTTGGAGCACTGCCTGATGTTTGATCACTGTTTCTCCACCTAGTTTTTAGGAAGTGATATAAAAATACTACAAATGTGAAGCACAGTTGGTGCAAGGATTGTGATGCTGAATGACAAAGTTCTTTGAACATGTTATTTTGGCTCCTAAGGCTTCTGGATTGCTTTCATGGATTAGAGACCAGTTTATTCAGAAGTGGTAGCTTCACAGCTAAAACACCTCAGTTTAGAGGACTGTTTGAGCCTTTAGCCTCTGCTGATCCAGACCACAGCTTATTCTAATTGTGGCAATATGGACATTCACTCATCCATCAACAGCTGGACTGAGATCGATCTACTGGACAAACTATGTTTTTCCAGTTACAAGAGAAAACCTCCCTAGTTTTCGTTTTAGTTGTTGATATTCACAACCCAAGTCATGACTCAAATCCTACCATGCTGCTCTGCTGGTAGCTGTCTTTGAGGACTACCTTGGAGACAAGCTTAGTACAAGTGAAATGAGGCAGACTGCACTTCATCACCCAACCATGCAGCCCTTCTTGCTGCTCAGGCTGCAGTTCTGGATTAGAGCTCACAGTCTCCCAAAGCATAATACATTAAGTTGCATATTAATGTATCCTAAAACTGCATTTAATAACAAAAGAGCAAAAAGTTGTATATATTCCTTGAAATATTTTCAAGTCCCTTTTAATTTCTGTTAACAGTTTGGAAACTGAAGTTGGGGATTTGAGTTAGCTGCCCCAGACCACACCTTGGATGTGCAGCAGAGCCAGGAGTTCAGAAATGCCATTCGGGACACATACATTGGTATAAATGACATTGCCAGAAAAAACCTCTAACGTTTGTTGACTATCTAGTTTGAGACTTTGTTCATAGGAATTTACCTGCCTCAGGTATCAACAGCACCTAACATTTTAATAAAGGAAAGAGTATTTTGATTCTGTAGACTGATCTTGGTGAAAATGTCGTGTCACATCCTAAACTGTGTTACTAGCTATTCAAGGTCCATTTTTCTGAATAGATATCAAGGATAAGTTATTTCACCCATCAATATCTAAGTTTCCTTAACATCCCAGCACTCATGTTTCTTTTCTCAGGCTTTTTATCCTACCGAATACTTTGACAACATTGCTACATTGTCAAGACAGTGTTGTAGGCACCTGCCCATGCTTACATGGATTTCCCTTGCTTAGGTCGGGTCAATGTCAGAAAACGAGTTGTAGGAATAAAAAGTCATAGCACTGGAGAATGTCTGCTAAATGTGGCTCTTGGCTGGTTTGGGGTAATGGGGAAGGGTCACCACTGAAGAGGATGATCCTGCCTGTGCACAGTGCCAGAGTGTTTGAAAGGAGTGAAGGCTGCAGGATGGGAAACTACGTGGACTGCTCAAAAGCAACAGAGAAGTGGGAAAAATAACTTACTGCTTTGTCTGACAGCAGAATCACAGAACTGTAGGATGGCTGAGGTTGGAACAGCCATCTGAATCCAAGCCCCCTGCTGCTCAGGAAGGGCCTATCTGGGTGGTTTTTCAGTATGCCCAAGGATGGAGGCTCCATCACCCCTTCGGGCACCCTTTTCCAGTGCTCAGTCACCCTCACAATTCTTTCCCGATGTTCAGAGGGAACCTCTCATGTTTCAGTTTGTGCCCACTGCCTCTGGTCCTGCCACTGGGCATCACTGAAAAGGACCTGGCTCTGTTTCTTTGCACCCTCCCTTCAGACATTTACACCCATTGATGAGACATCCCCGACACTTCTCTTTCCCCAGTTGAACAGTCCCAGCTGTCTCAGCTTCTCGTCATGTATGTGGTGCTCAGAAGAAACTTAGAGAAATGGAACAAGCAAGTGGCGCTAGCACAAGCAGAGGCTGGAATGGGTCAGAGTGCGTGGGTGCAAAGGAGAGGGATGTCTGTCTGCTGCTGGAGTAGGATGTAAAGAAATGGAAAATTAAAGATTAGTTTTCCTAACATTGATACTTGTCTTGCACCTTGTCTGTGAGAGGACAACCATGGATTTACTGGACAGGGAGGGAAGAGGGAATATATAAAACATATGCATGCATACTTACACCACCTTTTATGGCATTCTTAAGTCATGCTCCTGCAGTCGTGTTGCTGCAACCTTCCGTGACTGATGCTCACTAAAGCAGAAGGCTTTACAGTGAGCAGCACATACTAATTCAAACAGGGACTTCCGGGAGGGACGGTTAATGTACCGAAGCAGACTCTGCCCTCAGAAATACATACTTAGCATGGCCCAAGAATTAAGTAAATCCTCTGGAAGATATTCACATGCACCAGTTTTTGCACTACTAAAGAGCCTTCACTGCCTTTAGTTGCGACTGTATAAATCCTAACAATTTTACGCTCACAGGAAACCAATTCCTTACACGTGACTAATTTTAGCATGATGAATTGAAGTGCATGAGTGATTCTGGAAGCTGTCAGTGGAATCCTGAAGTGTCTCATCTTTTTTTTTTTTTCCAGTAAAACCAGTGGATATACATTCTTTATGGGGTTTACACCTGCAAATCCCTCCACAATGAAGAAAATACACTCCTCCAAACTTTATATCCCTTCCAAAGTCAGTCACAGACTTCACTCTGACCTCAATATTAACACTCTATGCTACAAGTAGATTGATAAATTTATGTTGGTATTACAGGAAGCAATATCTGTAAATCCCAGTTCACTGCAGTAAGAATATACTACTTCAGAGGTCACATTTTACAGAGACTTAAAAATCTGGTACTTGACAACCAGCTACTGAAGACAGTTACCTCTATTCATGGTTCATTTACTGTAAAACCAGTTTAAGAATGTATAAATAAGCCTGTACAAAAAAAAGAAATAAATAACAAAAAAAATAAAATGCTAGGCTCTTGGGAAGCTCAACAGCTTCTGTGTCTTTTCATATTGGTCCAGAAGGTTTCTGAACTACAGTAAAAATCTAACATGCTGCATTCCCAGATCAGAGCAAAGTAAATACCTAGAAATTATTTAAATTATCCAGACTACATGCTATGTTTGTAACTTAAAATAGATATGAGGAAAATAATAATCATGGCAGCTAGAACAGAACTCTGTATACCTCTATTTTGTTAAAAAAAAAACCAAACACCTCTACAATAATTTGGTAATAGATTACCAAATGTTAACCTTGTGCTTTTACTCATCAATACAATAAATGTTGGCACTTGGAAAGCAGAAAGATATTAAACACAAGAGGCGAATGTTATTTCTTTTGCCTGAGGAAAAGCAGGATGTATTTTTCAGCTCACAAATCCAATGACTATCTCACCAGTATGATCAAGAGTAACTTCACTGAAAACAACAACCTTTCTCCAAATCAACCAAAAACCAAAATCAAGTCCTTTTTGTTTTCCTGCTCCAAACTCCTTTCATTTCATAACTTCTAAAAATCAGTCACTGCAGCAAAGCTGTGTTTTAATTTGCCACGGGTTGGTTAGCCTGCGTTTGCATGCTATATTCTGTGAGTGCTGTGAATAACAGCCTCCCGATAGCAACACCCCACAACAAAATCCCCCTATGTAGGTATTGCTTAGACAGAAATGTTTTGCTGGGACTGCTTGCTAATCACACCATAAACCCCATCTTTGGCCTTCTCTTACAGTCAGATTTTGACTGGCTTGGAAAATGCCAGTTATCCCACTTTTCCCCAGAAGTTTGTGGAATACTTTGCACTCTAGACTGTGTCCCTATCTGTATCAGGGGGTGGGAATTAGATGATCTTTAAGGTCCCTTCCAACCCAAACCAGTCTATGATTCTGTGGAAATTTTGCAAGCTCACTCAAAGATGCAGAGCTGAGAAGAGAACTCAGTTTGGCCCCCCTTCCACTGGCAGTCTGTGCCACTGTAAATGCAATGAGGCACAGATTCTGTGGAGAGTGCATGGGGGGGCATGCACCTTCCTGCACTCTGCCGCTCCATCCCTTTGTGTGTGAGCAGCGAAGAGCTACAGATCCTGTCCTCCTCTATCTGCAGCTGCTTCTCGCTCTCCAGGGACAGGAGAAGATGCAGTCCTGGGCTTTTGCTCCTCACTGCTGATAGGTGATGTGTTGCCCCAGGGACGCAGATTCCCTCCTGGGGGCAGGCACCTGCAGTCCTTTTCCCTAAAACGGGGCACTGTCGTCAATATCAGCATATTCTCGGGAGACACAGCAACCCCTTACTACACCGCTGTGAAGAGTAACATACAGAAATACACAGTAACTACAGGCTTCAGCCACGGGCAGTAGCCCTGCGCGCTGACATTATTCCCCTTGAGGAGCTCAACTTTTTGCAGGACAGTGGACAGATACTTCTGATTACAAGCAAATTTTCTACGACAACAAGATTCGGTTACATTTAAAAGGCTTAGACATCTGCTCTTCACCAAGCCCTTTGCCTTGGTGGACAGAGAAGGACTGAATCAAATACTTCACACCATTCAAAAGTTAAGCGACAGCGGCTCTCCTACCAGCATTGAAAAGTCTTCCATCAAAACTTCGCTTCCTCACAGGAAGCTTGCTCTTCGCTCGCTGTTACTTTAGCAACACAACTCCCTTGATTTATTGCGGGAGTACCTGGGCAGCAAACCGCGCTCCGGTGGCCACTGCATGCACAGGAAGCCTCAGGCGGTGCGGACCGGGCACAGCTGAGAGCAGCCTCGGGCGAGCCAAGCCGTGTTGGGCGGGGTCAGCAGGCGCTGCGGCAGCACCAGCGCTCGGACACTTCTCCACCGGCCGCGGGGTGCCGCCCGGAGCGGGAGGTCACCCGCAGAGTGCCAGCACCCGCCGCCGCTGTGTCCGGGCTCTGGGAGCCCCAGGGGGTCCCTCGCCATCTCCCCGCTGCACCACGACCAGCCCGGCTCCCCCTTACCTTCCTCCCCGGCCCGTTCATCCTCCAAGGAGCGAAAGGGAGCGGGACCGACATTACGGAGAGGCTGTCCAGGTGAGTGGGGCGGGACCCGCCGCTGCCGCCGGCACCTCCCTCGAGGCCGGGCCTCCCCGCTGGAGCTCCCCCGCCACCCCGCCGGGCTGGAAGCGCTCCAGGAAAATGAGACCTTGCTCAGGGGCTCCGCTGGGGAAGGAGGACAAACAGGCTTCACAGAGTTGTCCCGGCCCCCGGCCTCTCCCAGTGCCAGTGCCCCGAACAGATCGTTTTCTGCCCCGATTAGGAACATTCAGTAACGGGGGAAAGTGCTCGGGGAAAGCAAGATGAACAGTGTTCTCTGAGCCTGGCTTGGTTCAGTATGCTAATAGTTACACAGCCTTCGGAAAGAGGCAGACCACTTAGAGCGATAAATCCATCCCTAAGCAGATAGCTGTTTGATGATGGTTTTCAGGATCCTTGGGCAAAATCCAGCCTGACAGTTGAGGAGAAGGGAGACAAACTGCCCTGGACTGAGAGAGGGCAGCATGGCCCTGATTCGTAGTAAATCTCAACTGC
Source organism: Amazona ochrocephala (assembly GCA_039720435.1). Classification (NCBI taxonomy): domain Eukaryota; kingdom Metazoa; phylum Chordata; class Aves; order Psittaciformes; family Psittacidae; genus Amazona; species Amazona ochrocephala. The sequence goes on along the minus strand of CM077909.1, from coordinate 90,740,029 downwards.
CAGAGGCTGGACCAGAGACATGCTTCAAGCAGCCTACTTTCATCTTTGGGATGTTTTAGTTCGCAGCAAGTACTGGGTAGGTGGAACACATCATCTTGGAAATGACATCTTTGGGCTTGACTGGACATGATTCACTTTTTTGCTGTTTCCTTCATGCTCTAAGAACAGCTTGTTGCTGTTTTCCTTATGGAGTACTGCTATTTCTTGGGAGTTTATTAACATCATCATTACTTTCATTGCTCTGTAGTGGTATGCAAGGCCTCAATGAGGGAGCTCTACATGACACTCAGCACACAATAAAAACCAATCCTTACCCAAAGAGGTCAAAGGCTTGCAGACAAGATAGTGGACAGCACTTGAATGTCACAAAAGAAGAGCAAAAAAGGACATGGAACTGTTGGAACAAGTCCAGAGGAGGGCCACGAGGATGATGAGGGGACTGGAGCACCTCCTATATGAAGATAGGCTGAGAAAGTTGGGGCTGTTCAGCCTGCAGAAGAGAAGGCTGCGTGGAGATCTCATAGCAGCCTTCCAATATCTGAAGGGAGCCTACAAGGATGCTGGAGAGGGACTCTTCATGAGGGACTGTAGTGAGAGGACAAGGGGTATTGGGTTCAAACTTAAAAGGTGAAGTTTAGATTGGATATGAGGAAGAAATTCTTTACTGTAAGGGTGGTGAGGCACTGGAATGGGTTGCCCAGGGAAGCTGTGAATGCTCCGTCGCTGGTGGTGTTCAAGGCTGGGTTGGACATAGCCTTGGATGGCATGGTTTAATGTGAGGTGTCCCTGGCCATGGCAGGGGGATTGGAACTTGATGATCTTAAGGTCCTTTCCAACCCTAACTATTCTATGATTCTATGATTCTATGACTGGGAGCTGTGGGACAAGTAATGATCAAGTCACAGTAGCTGCCCCCACAAAACCACAGACCACAGTACAAAATAAAACCAAAGTGCAGAACCTGTGCAGAAAATCATTTCTAGAGAGGAGAAGCAGAACCAGGGTGGGTCAGCAAGTTTTGTCAGATTGAGGCTAAGGACTGTGAAGAGCTGCCCTATTTCCAGGGGTGAAGACACACAGTCAGCAAACAGTCCTTGAGCTCCCCAGAGATCCTAGATAGTGCACATATTGAGATGTCCTCAACACCCCCCCTTTGTGGCTATACATCTGCAAGAACAGTTGCCTGGGAGCTCATGTCCTTGGTACTCTCCTAAAGGTCTTTGTCCTGCATGGATGAGGTAGACGGGAGGTTTGCTACAGCCTCAGCTGCACACAGTCACATTCTTGGATACCTGGAACTGTGGCCCTGATACAGGTATAACCTTTCCTCTTCAGCACCTCTGCAGAAGTGCCAGGTGTCAACCAGCCAGCTGCAAACCTCAGAACTGGCTTTGCCCAGTTATTTCAAGGGATTGTCAGACAAGCAAGCATCACAGCCTGCCCGGGGACCCTACTTTCCCCAGTGGAACAAATTAGGGACTAATTAAAGCATATCTCTTATTCCTGCAATTTTGTCCATCTAGGCTGCCTTCCCAATAAAGATGCAGGAAAAGGAGGAAGGATCTCACCCAGAAATGGCATCATAGAATCATAGAATAGTTAGGGTTGGAAAGGAACTTAAGATCATCTAGTTCCAACCCCCCTGCCATGGGCAGGGACACCTCCCACTAAACCATGCCATCCAAGGCTATGTCCAACCCAGCCTTGAACACCGCTAGTGATGAAGCATTCACAACTTCCCTGGGCAACCCATTCCAGGGCCTCACCACCCTTACAGTAAAGAACTTCTTCCTCATATCCAATCTAAACTTCCCCTGTTTAAGTTTGAATCCATTACCCCTTGTCCTCTCACTACAGTCCCTAATGAAGAGTCCCTCCGCAGCATCCCTATAGGCCCCCTTCATGATCAAGGTGAGGTACCCATATGGATACAAGGGCTCAAATGTGTCCCCAGTACTAAGTTTTGGATACAGCCATATAGACTGTTTGCAGTTCCCATGCAGGACTTTCTCTGTATTTCTCCTTGTACCAGCCCTTCAAGCTGATATGGCTTTTGAAGTCTCACTAGAGGAATGCCGAGACCAGCCAAAGCATCAATTCTTTGCAAGCCCTGAGAAGCTGACATGATAAACACAGAAGTCTCAGCCCCATCACTAACAACTTAGTATGTGGCAGACAATTGTCATTTTGTGTGCACTTTGAAAGGATACCATCCTGCAGCAATCGTGCTGTCAGCAAAGAGCACAGACACAGGTCCTTTCAACTTTTTATTCACCTGTGACTTGGGACCAGACTGCTGACACTGATTGCAGTGCTTTAGGAGGTAAAGGTAACTCAATCTCTGTTTCTGGAAAAACAACCCAAATATAGGAGATGATTCTGCCTGCTTTTCTTTTAGAAGTAAAAGTAAAACAAAAAATAAATTGGCGCCTTTTTTTTTTTTTTTTTTTTTTTTAAGTACATTTTGCATGTTTGTAGATTTTAGCACTAAGGACCTTTACAATGAGTCTTTATAGGACCTCAGGCTCATTATAATACTCCTACTGAACTTAATGAGAATGTGGCTGTTTATATTTTAATAGGGATGGAATTAGGTCCTTCATTTGAACTTTATGGATTTTTATTCCTGCTTTTATTAATCTATTTCATCATTCTTAATTTGCTTTTGCTGTGTTCTGAGAACATTTTAAGTACATTCCAGCCTCCTGAATAGCATCTTTAATTCTAGTATGAAAACATTGTGCCTCCTAGTGGGTAACATATGAGGACTTCAACTCTCCAGGTTGCATTTTCGTGCTAATTTATTGGGACTTTCTTCTGTTAGTATCAAGGAGGTGATTTTAAATATTTTTATTACTCTTGAATTCCCCCCTTTCTTTCCTGTGGGGTGGGGCCTGCTTTGCTCTTTCTTGCACGAAGACTGTTAGGTTCTGAACATTTGGCCTTGGCAATTTTCTTTGCTGTGCATAAATCTGTCATTAAAATTCCCATCATCCACAAACCTGTTTGTGAGGAGCCTGTTTCTGAGATAATATTGCAATCACACAAAGAGTAAGAAAGTGGGTGTTTGCATATCAGCCTGAGTGGACTTGCCTGAGTACATATTCTGTGCCTGAATTGTACTGTGACAGCAGTAGAGTTCATGTTTCTTAGGCAAGTGAAATGCCTGCTCTACAGATTTGGGAACTCTTGCAAGAGGTATCCAAGACTTGTTACAGATAAGATCCAGAATACTGCTTTTATTTGGTGAATTTCTCAGTCAACGGAAGCAAATGTCAAACTCCAGCAGCAGACCAGTAAGTATAGGTACAGCAAGGTCCAAAATCTCTTTCTGCCTCTTTAGCTGGCTGCAGCCTGGCTGTAGCTTCAGCTCAAAGCATCCACATATACTTTGTGAAGAGACAAGCTCTAGGTACCTGCTGGTGGCCAAGCTGAGGTGTCCTTGCCCAGACACTCCTTCCTGACCCAATTGCAAGGACCGGAGTTTAGTCCTCCTAGGCTTAGGCAGACTTCAGAGCTTAGATTAAGTTTGCACTTGACCATTTGTTTGGCATTAGCAAAGCTCGCAATAAAATGTTTCTGGTCCTGCAGACAGATCTGGTCCCATGAATGCCATACTCAGTCACCTCTCTGCCGTCAGAATTTCTTCCACTGATCTCACAGTAGGCAGTAGGATGTTTTTGCCACTTAGAAAAAAAGGTGGTTTTTTTTTATTTTTTCATTTATATTTGGCTAGCATTAAAAATGCTGCTGGATCTTAACAGAGAGGAAATAATTTAAAATTAGCATTGCTTAAAATGAACAAAGAATTTTTATCCCTGAACACACATAACTCACGTATAGGTTAGAATATTAATCCTGAAGAGGCCACAATTTTCCAGACTGCAAGGCAAATTGGAGCACAGAATGCTGTTTCAACATTCTTTTTAAGCCAGTCCTTATATACTGTCTCGGGTTTAATCTCTCTTTAGGTTTTCAGGTCATCTCAAGGACAAACAGCAAAGAAACCTCAACAAACATTAAAGGTTGACATTAGAAGCTGAGGCAAATAAATACCTAACAATACCCTCTGGCAGGGCACAGCTGGGTGAATAGGACTCTGCCTGATTGAAATTTGTCCTGTGATGTGTACTCAGAAATTCATTGCTTTTGTCATTGGCTAAGAAAGAACCATTCTTCAGAATGGAAGTGTCATTTAACAATAGTAGTAGTAGTAGTAGTAGTAGTAATAATGATAAATTTTTTTTATTTTGGGCTTTATGTTGCATTTTAGGTGCCTGGTTCTTGTATACACATCTTATTTCACAGAATCATAGAATGGTTTCAGTTGGAAAGCACCTTAGGATCATCTAGTTCCAATCCCCCTGCCATGGACAGGGACACCTCACACTAAACCATGTTACCCAAGGCTCTGTCCAGCCTGGCCTTGAACACTGCCAGGGATGGAGCATTAACCACTTCTCTGGGCAGCCTGTTCCAGTGCCTCACCACTCTCACAGTAAAGAACTTCTGCCTTCTATCTAACCTGAAGTTCCCCTGTTTAAGTTTAAACCCATTACCCCTTGTCCTATTGCTACAGTACTTGATGAAGAGAATCCTTGTAGGCCCTCTTTAGATACTGTAAGGCTGCTTTCCAAGCTCTTCCTCTGCTTCAAAAGCCTTCAGACGAAATGAAGGGCTAATTCTGTCCCACACTGCTGCACATCTCAAAGGACTTTGTGACAAAAAAACAAAAGCACAGAGGAGTTGTGTCATGGCATGAAATGGTTGCTGGCCACTTGAGAGTGAGATGTCTCAGTTCAAAGAGTTTTCAACAGGCTTCAGGTAGTCCTGAGAGCCTTTGACTTTGCTGGGACTGCTAGCATGAGTCAAGGTCTGCAGGATCCTTAATTAATTCTGGTGTTATCTATAGGTGTCAGAGTGTATGAATTATTTGATTTGCCCTAATTAAACTTTTATAGTGTAATCTTTGTATGTAGTCAATGCCATAACATTTTAAGTACATATCAGCTGATCCTATAAACCGTACCAGTTGATATGTACAGTGGCTCCTTGTCTTGCCTTGGAGTGGTTCATTTGGTTTGCAGACAACCAATTTATTGTGTTTTTTTTTTTTTTTTTTTTTAATCAGTTTATCTGTCCTCAACTGATAGTATGATTGGACTCTTTTTTGTTCTTATGAAGTAAATAAAATGAACTATAAAACCAGTATAAAAATAGCACAGGAGAATTTGTAAACTACAAGCCAGAAGGCCACAAACATCACACAAAGCAAACACTCATGTGGGATATCACTTTATTCTAGACTTACCGCAAATCAGAAGAGAACACTATGCCACATTTTGAAGAAGATCTAAAGATAGCTAAACACTCAACTCAAGGAGCCACTAAGCAGCACTAAGCCATTTGCACCTAAAACATGGAACATACACCTCATCACATATTTCAGACAAGATTTTATTTTCCTTAATATATTTAGGACACCCAAGGGCAGATATTTTTGTCAGGGAAGTTCACATGAAGACATTTTTTTGTTCTCTCGTTATTGGGCAACACAAGGCTTTGGTGGATCACATGGTCATCTCGTGACTCTGGAATAAACAGTGCCACTAATAACATCAGATGAAGGAGGCATTCTCTAATTGGAAAACAGCTTTATGGAACCCAATAATTTCTGACTTGTACTGCTGTGTCTTCAAAAAAAAATCAGGTGATGCAGACCAAACTTGTATTGAAAGCTGCGTGAAATAAAAATCTTCTCCAGCTCAAGCAAAGTTCTTTACCCTTTTTACTGTTTCCCACAAGCAAACTCTAACTGATAGCATTGGGAATTTGCTGTTGAGTATTCATTGACATGTGTTTTGCTATAAAATAGTATTCATCTTAGCCATTAAAGGGAAATTCCTCTTGTTTCATTTTGGCAGGCTGTGTACTTCCTGAAGATATCTTCCCTTCTGGAAAGACATGAGCATGGCTTTCAAGAGCTACAGAAATTTGCAGAAGTCAGCTACTTGGCATGGGCACAAAAGAAGGATGTGACATGAATTGTTTTGTGCCTGTAAAACCTCAGGTTAATGCTTCAAACACATGAACATGAATTCCACTCTTTTAGAGCACTCTATAGCAGGACTATGCTGTAAGTAATCCCTTGTCAAAGATGATAATTACATCACAGACTGCAACACCTGTGCATGGATGGACAGGCCCAGGGCTCATGCCAAGGCAGCTGATGAATAAAAACTTCTCATGAGTCCTAAACTTTTCTAAAACTCATTGGGGTTATGGGACAAAAGACAATATGCCTGTGCAAAACATGTGTGAATACGATGTTTACAGATTAATGTTTCTGCACCTGCTAGAATACAAATATTTTAACAGGTACATTTGAAATCTCTCCAGTGTTATAGCACTGAGAAACCACTACCCAGCTCATTGCATAGAAATAATCTGATTTTTTCATCTCTTTGCTATAATCCTGTGAATCTGCACAAACACAATTAATCCTTGACAACTAAGGAGACAGATGCAGCAGAAGAATTCTTGTATTTGCATGCCACAGTGTCTAACTCAGAGCCATTGCATCAGAATATCAATATTCAGATCTGCAAGTCATGGCTATCTACAAATACCCTCAGTTTAGACAGTTCAGCCCTCTTCTTGGCCTTTTTACTTTCTATTATATGCATTGCTGAATTAACATAAGCACTTACGAGAAAGCGTAACATTACATTACTTTAGGAATGACTAGAAAGATTTAATTTTAGAAAACCTTGATGTGAAGATCCACTCGATACAGCAATTGCCAGAGAAAAAAATTACTGGACTGTTCTACTTTCTGTCACATTAAAATTGTATATCCTATATCAAAATGCCTATGCTTGTCTCATGGTGCCTACAAAGTTAGCTGTAGTTGTGGAAGGCTTGGAGAAAAACAATTTCCAGAGCATGAATAGAAAGGCTCAACAACAATTTGAAAAACAGAACAAAGCAAGAACAAAACCAAAACCCAAACCATAATAACACATACCAGCTCGTGAAGGAATATGGTGGCAAAACTATACATTTTTCTCAGAACTACACAATTCTGCCTGAGGCAAATTGATGAAATTTGCTCATTTCTACAAGCAATGAATATGACTTGAAAGCATCCAAGAGTCTTCACCATAGTTTAGTCTCTCTTCCCAGCTGCGGTAAAATTACCTCTTCCTAGGGGTGTTTAAATTACATCTTCACAAGGGGCAGAGAAGTCTTTCATACAGAGCGAATGAGAGTATGGAAGGCTGTGACTGGTTCAAGGCACAATGCTGGAAGTGCAGCAACAAAGAGGCGCAGTGTCCTGAAGGTAGCCTGAAGTTCGCAAACCTGTGAGGTGCTGAACAATGAAGGCTGCACACCAACAGCTTAGTAGAACTGCAACATGGTATCTGCCAAGCCTAGGGCTCCCAGCCTGGCTGCAGGCTGCAGCTCATCCAGCCATTAGACTGCATAGAGGTGTGGATGAATTGCTGGAGAGGTGGAAACCAGCTCCTATCCACCTTGCTTCCATCTTTGCCATCAAGCTGGGTTGCTGTATGTGTTCTACATGGCTGTGTTGTAGAGGTATATATGGGCTTCTTTTCTGGAAACACGGCAGAGCACCCTGGGCTCTATCAGTAGCTGTGGTCACAGCAGTTGCATGTCCTCCTTTAGAAGAGGCAGACTAACCAATCTGCTTATAGGCCCCTTAGGTTGGAAAGGTTATACGCTAGTTATACCACACAGGTCATGAGATCTCCAAAGAAAAGCACTCCTGACAAAAGTCACAGACAAAGGCAAAGCCACCACTCAGTTGAATGAAGGCTTCTGATGTGAAGAACAAAGGATACGAAAGCTACTACTCCTCTCCAACATTTTTCTGGTAACAGAATGAGCACATGAAATTGCAGGTCAGAGAGCAATCCTACCAGATCTTGAAAACACTTTCTAGAAAACATAATGAACTCCAAATGCAAAAACCCCCAGGCTTTTGCATTCTGCATTGCAATTTAGAGTGAAGACCATTTGCAATCACATACAGAATCACAGAATAGTAAGGGCTGGAAAGGACCTCAAGATCATCGAGTTCCACCCCCCCCGCCATGGGCAGGGACACCTCCCACTAAACCATGCCATCCAAGGCTATGTCCAACCCCACCTTGAACACCGCCAGGGATGAAGCATTCACAACTTCCCTGGGCAACCCATTCCAGGGCCCCACCACCCTCACAGTATAGAACTTCTTCCTCAGATCCAATCTAAACCTCCCCTGTTTAAGTTTAAACCCATTACCCCTTGTCCTCTCACCACAGTCCCTAATGAAGAGTCCCTCCCCAGCATCCCTATAGGCCCCCTTCAGGTATTGGAAGGCTGCTATGAGGTCTCCACGCAGCCTTCTCTTCTCCAGGCTGAACAGCCCCAATTTTCTCAGCCTATCTTCATACGAGAGGTGCTCCAGTCCCCTGATCATCTTCGTGGCCCTCCTCTGCACTTGTTCTAACACTTCCATGTCCTTTTTATGTTGAGGACACCAGAACTGCACACAATACTCCAAGTGAGGTCTCACGAGAGCAGAGTAGAGGGGCAGGATCACCTCCCTCGACCTGCTGGTCACACTCCTTTTGATGCAGCCCAGGATACGGTTGGCCTTCTGGGCTGCAAGCGCACACTGCCGGCTCATGTTCATTTTTTCATCAACCCACACCCCCAAGTCCTTCTCCACAGGGCTGCTCTCAATCTCCTCCCCGCCCAACCTGTAGCTGTGCCTGGCATTGCTCCGACCCAGGTGGAGGACTTTGCACTTAGCATGGTTGAACTTCATCAGGTTGGCATCAGCCCACCTCACAAGCGTGTCAAGGTCCCTCTGGATGGCATTCCTTCCCTCCAATGTATCAACCGAACCACACAGCTTGGTGTCATCGGCAAACTTGCTGAGGGCGCACTCAATCCCACTGTCCATGTCACCCACAAAGATGTTGAACAAGACCGGTCCCAACACCGATCCCTGGGGGACACCACTCGTTACTGGTCTCCAGCTGGACACTGAGCCACTGAGCACTACTCTTTGCGTGCGGCCATCCAGCCAGTTCTTTATCCACCGAGTGGTCCACCTATCAAACTGATGTCTCTCCAACTTAGAGAGAAGGATGTCATGGGAGACAGTGTCAAAGGCTTTACACAAGTCCAGGTAGATGACATCAACTGCTCTGCCCCTGTCCATCAGTTCCGTAGCCCCTTCATAAAAGGTCACCAGATTGGTTAGGCAGGATTTCCCCTTAGTGAAGCCATGCTGGCTGTCACCAACAACCTTGTTGGTTTTCATGTGCCTTAGCATGGCTTCCAGGATAATCCGCTCCAAGATTTTGCCAGGCACAGTACAGATATGTGCAACTCGTTTGCTGATCTAGACCATTTTCACCCACAAGTCAAGCAGGTAAAATATTCTTTATTTGCAGTCAGGAATCACTGTGTGCAATGTTTCCACGCTTATCAATCAAGTTCAAATCAATTTTAAAATCTGACCTTTAAAATGGCATAATGGGCTTCTCAATGTACTGTTTGAGAGTGATTATTTTTCCATAGTAGGTAATTTCAGATAATAAGAAATACCACAACTGCAGCTAAAGAAGGAAATGAATTCCAAGAAAACATGACTCTGCCTTAGACTTAAGACAGTACCAGTTAATTATAATTAAAAGACAGATGTGCTTTCCAGAGACTATCCTGCCTCAGTTTCCCTTCAAATGTCAAAATTAATCCCATTACTTCTTCCCTTGTATCCTTTTCCTCTTCTCTCTTTAGGGAGTTTCTTTCTTACAGTTTTTGCCCTTTTCCCCCACCTGCCTACAGGGATACACCCTGTTTCTATTTAAAAAAAACTGTTTGCCGCCTTTTCCTTTCGGCAATAACTGCTTTTCAAACAACCACCTTCTTTCACCACCCTCCTTTCACCTTCAAGATTGTGGACTATGCTGTTTGCTTTCTCTACTTAATTGTCTTGCAATTAAGTGGTGACCCCTTACATCATGTCTCTGACTTATGTTCTCTCCCTGTTCCATCAAATTGTTCTTTTAAAGGCTGATGATGCTCTCCATCTATCTGATGGAGCCCTTGGAAAAGTAAATAGTGACAGTGACCATTCACTCAAAGGACAATTGGGATTGCTCAGTCCTACACCTGGGTTGGAGCAATGCCAGGCACAGCTACAGGTTGGGCGGGGAGGAGATTGAGAGCAGCCCTGCGGAGAAGGACTTGGGGGTGTGGGTTGATGAAAAAATGAACATGAGCCGGCAGTGTGCGCTTGCAGCCCAGAAAGCCAACCGTATCCTGGGCTTCAGCAAAAGGAGCGTGACCAGCAGGTCGAGGGAGGTGATCCTGCCCTTTACTCTGCTCTTGTGAGACCTCACTTGGAGTATTGTGTGCAGTTCTGGTGTCCTCAACATGAAGAGGACATGGAACTGTTAGAACAAGTGCAGAGGAGGGCCACGAGGATGATGAGGGGACTGGAGCACCTCCTGTATGAAGATAGGATGAGAAAATTGGGACTGTTCAGCCTGCAGAAGAGAAGGCTGCGTGGAGACCTCATAGCAGCCTTCCAATACCTGAAGGGGGCTTATAGGGATGCTGGGGAGGGACTCTTCATTAGGGACTGTGGTGATAGGACAAGGGCTAAAGGGTTCAAACTTAAACAGGGGAAGTTTAGATTGGATATGAGGAAGAAATTCTTTACTGTGAGGGTGGTGGGGTCCTGGAATGGGTTGCCCAAGGAAGTTGTGAATGCTTCATCCCTGGCGGTGTTCAAGGTGGGGTTGGACATAGCCTTGGATGGCATGGTTTAGTGGGAGGTGTCCCTGCCCATGGCAGGGGGGTTGGAACTCGATGATCTTGAGGTCCTTTCCAACCCTAACTATTCTATGATTCTATGATCTAAGCATAACCAGAAGTATGATTCTACATACAGGGGACATCAACTGGAAACAAGGAATGATCAAATACAACCAAGTGAGCAAAACTATCCAAAAGCAGTTCTGCCTCTTCCTGTCTATGACCATCATCATATGCTCATCCTACCTCATGGCCAAAAGTAACCAGATGATCAAACTGAAATTAATCTAACAGCATTCATATGATATTCCTGTCCGCTGCAAGAAGGTCACCATCTGCAGCTACTGTTGCTCTTTTACTCACATGGCTCTGAAATGAGACAGACAGGAAATACTGAAGGCAGATAGATTGCCTTCTCATGATCTTTTGTACAATGAGGAGTTTAAACATTTGCTAGCAGTTAATAAGACCACCATTATACAGATACACTTGCTTCAGCGAAGGTTAACAAAACTTCTCTGAAGAAATGTGATACCCTATTCTACAGAGGGGCAATGGAGAAAACGATCAGAGGTACAGCATCAAAGGGAGTGACTTCACTCTGAAACTCTGGGAAAATTCCTGGTCTTCATCCCTGAAAGATTACATTCTTAGCCCAGCTATGTAAAAACTCTGGCATAATCTGAACCAATTTCATCCACATCATGCCTGCAGAGCTGTAAACAGCAAAAGACACTCAGATATGCATCCACAGGCTGGTCAGGCACTTTTCCCGATTTCTTTCTTCACAGAGACCATCTCTCTTTTCCCCACCCATCTCTGAATATAGTGAATGGTCCACAGTCACACATGCTTTATTTCTTCTCCAACTGGTTCTCTCTTTCCTTCCAACCTATTCATTCCAGGAATCCCCTAAAAGGTGAGCTTGGGGTTTTTTAAGCTATAATCTCTCAAACCTACCTTTAAGTAAATAACTGTTCTTGAAAATGTCTTGACTTATCTTATAGACTGGAGCAGAAATGGAAAAATCTAACATTGTTTGGGTTTTGCTGGCACTTTCTAAATATGTGATATTTCACAGATTACTTAATTGCTGCTAAAGCTTAGCTCAGCTACAAGGCTGGTTGTTATTCGCCTCTTGTGATTGTGGAAAATATCCTCTCCTTGTCCCTGGAGAGTGTATAAACAGTCTATACATAAGATTTCTAGATTCACGACAAAGGCTCTCACCTGGTGGAGGTTTTTTGACACAGGATGGTGATATTACACAAAAGTGAAATGTACTTAGTAGAAGAGCTACAACACACATCATGCACAAGGCTTATGCGAATGGTGTGTATTTGCTTAGACTTGTTAGTACGGGTGACAAAGTGAGTAATTTTAGACTTGGAATGTCTCCTTGCATGAGAAATGGAAGTTGGTAAATCCAGAGAAGACAAATATGCTTTGTTTTGGGAGGGGGTAGAATAGGCAGTGAGCCAAGTACCACAGATTTGCTTACCCTGAAATGGTTCTGTATCCCCAGATTCCACCAAATCCAATTTAAATACTTGGAAGATGATGTTTAATGCTGGTTTCACGTCTGTGGCACAGTAATTTGTGTTTGGCCATGATGTGAGGAGCGACGCAGTGAGACTATCTGTGCTGTGCTGACGAATGCTATTAAAATAGCATCAAGATGATGAGCTACAAACTCATTCAAGAGTCTCCCAGCTTGCAGAAGCTCTAAACAGAGGCAGAGGGGCAAAAAGCAAGCAAACAAACAAACCAGCCAGATCCAGTAGGAAGATGAGAATTACAGCCACACCTAGCTGCATACAGGCAAAACATTCCAGAAATGATGATTTATAAATTCCCAGAAATACTGCTATCTGAGCACCCTCTAGTGGTACACGGTTGAGAATAAAAACTCCAGAAATGAAAACGTGGTCCCAAAGGTTAAAAATAAACAGAAGATGTAGCATTTAATTGACTTTGTTCAGGCAATTAATCACTCTGTGTGTGCTTCCATTTGGAAGACAGGGAAGTAACTCAACATTCAAAACCAATTTTGATATTTATGTCCTGGCATTTTGTTCCCAGCATTTCCTTAATTTTCACATCTGACTGGTTAAAGGCTTCTGTTCATTTAAAAGTGTTCCATTGATTTGTTTCACACTCATTTTCTTTGGAATGTGAGATTAGAATCAGATGAAAAATATCAAGCCAGTATAACAATACAGAGGGAAGGTGGAGAACTAAATTCTGGAATATTTCAGACAGTTCATGAAGCTTTGCGACCTGGCTCAGAGTACTGAATACAACTATGATCCATTAAAAATGCATGTTCCATCCTAACCAGTCATCTATTGAAAGAAAAAATCAAAGTGAGGACCCCAGCAAATATATCTAGTTTCCAGTTATCTCTTTTTCATCTTCTCCTTACATACATGAGAGAAATAATTTCTGCATTGATCATAAGATATGCAGCCAGAGGGGTCATTTAAAATCTTTGGTGGAGCATGTATTTGAGAAACACAAGCAGGGAAAAAAAAAAAAAAAAAACAGAACTTCATTACCCTTAATTACAGTTAAACGGATTTGGAAGAGAAACTACTCTTATTTTAAAGGCAGCCATGAAAAATTTGTTATGAGTCAGACCCTGATCTGCAGTTACCCCAGCTTGCATTGGTGTAACTCTGCTGCCTTTGGAAGAGTTTTACTCCCTCTATACTCTCCAAGTGAGATGAGAATCGGGCCTGCAGCCTACCTGCCCCCCCTTGCCATGGTGATGATGATAACGATAATGAAAAAATTAATGGACCTGGAGTCAGTATTAAAAATTGCTTGTACCTAATACTAATTTTCCTCATGGCTGTGAAGCCCTCTTTCTGATGAGAAGGAAAACAGAACAGTTACCAGCTGTTCACATAATGACGAACACTAATAAGGGAAGACATGCATGCTAATGAGCTGGGGGAGGGGAACCAGAGGGGGCACTCATCAGTGTGCAGCTGAAAGCGCAAGTCCTCCCATCGAATATTTTGAAAATCTGATGGCATGTCATGCCAGCAAACAGGCTACAGACTGAAATTAGTCCCAGATAAGGAAAACAGCACCTTCAGAATCTACTTCCAGCTCTGGCCAGGTGAAGATCAGCCTGTCTTTCACCATGCGGTTAACGGGGTTCAGACAGGAATTTTCACATGTGACATCTTCTAAAAAATTATTATTGCAGTCACAAATGAATAGTCAAACTGAGATGACCTCATGGGTCCAGCAGAAAATAACAGTGAAGACAGAAAGAGATGTGTGGATCAGAGCTGGGAGGAGAACAAAGATGCCCTTTGTACTCTCTGGTCTGTATTTCACACAAACAAATTGAAGCATAAAGGCTTGCCTGCATGCAGAGTTGTAGGGTCTTCTTTCAAAGTGTATTTTAAAACCTAATGTAGCTGATTTAGTGCAAAAGCCAGAAAAATCAGTCATCCCTTAATTTAAACTCAGCTTATTTTCATTCAGTTTAGGTCAGACATGCACGGACTGATGCTGAAATATACCATTCACCCCAAAGTAATGTCTGCTTATAGGCTTACAGTACTCTAACTAACCCACTCAATTTTGCGCAGACAGGATCTGCTCCCATGTCCTGCAGAGGCAATGGACTTCAGGCTACCATAGGTGCAAAATCTCTGCTTGCAATTCACTTCCTCCCAGTTTTCTGTGAAGATTCCAAAGGGATGTTAGGTTCTTGGAGGACCTCAGCAACATGAGTCCTGGCAGCTTTATTAGAAGATAAATTTGTTCGATTTGTTCATCCTGAACAATCTTAGGAAGCTAATCATCAAAACTGAGCAATGTTAAAGGGTAGGTCTGTAGAAAGAGGCCTGCTTAGAAAGAAAACCCTGCTCCACAGCTTTTAACCTGCTGAGGATTTCTTGGCCACATCCACAGGTGCCAATCTACGGATTTACAGATTATAGTTCTACATAGCCAGAGGCAAGATTGCCAATATGGAGAGTGTTTGGTGTAAAACAGAATAGGTGGGTAAAAATGCATAGCTGGGCTGATGCTGATTTACATCAGCTAAAAAATGCTTTTGGTCTTTTTTGATGTGTAAATAGGTCTTCACAAAAGGGTTAACATTTCATGGAGGAATGCTCACCTACTAGGTTTTTATTTTTCAGTAACAGATGTGACACTTAAATCATTACTGAAGGTTGTTATATCAACCTCCATGTGAGGTACAGACTGAAGGGAGGCTGCTGAGGACACTTTCTCTCCTGATTAATAAAAGATAGAATTTGTTTTGTTGTTAGCGTTTTTTTCTTAATGCGAAGAGGAGACTGAAGAGAAACGTTTGCCATTTAGTTCTGTTTCTACTGGCTCGGGGAAATCTCCAGGAACTCGCCAACAAAGTCTAAGTTGACAAGCACGTATTCCTTATGGCGGCGCCGGTAGACACGGGAGATAGCTCCTCCTAGCGTGTCTCCCGAATTGCTGCACAATCCGTCCTTATATAGTCACTAAGTATATATATTCATTAAGTGCATATATGCATATTCATGACGCTACTTAGGTATTACATCATTCTAGAAAGTTTCCCCGTATGCGTACAAAAATGGGGTGGTAGTCTCTGGGGGTCGTTTACTTCTTCCAACAATCTTTATCACTTCTGGCAGCCTTTGAAGCAAGCGCAGTAGATAATGCTTACACCAGCTTAACTGGTTCGGTAACACTGCAGACATAATCATCCTGTCCTACTTATCAGCTAGCTTAGCTGCAGACCATCCTGGACATCTGCTAGTTTCTGATACTCTTTATGTACATGTCCTGTTTTTCTGTCCTGTTTTTCTTACACTTATTTTTGCACTAAGGTCACAAGGACCTAAAACTATACCAACTACAACAGTTTATCTTATACAAGAATTCTCATTATGTTCTCTAGCTGCAGTCTATTTTTTTTTCTGTGAAACATGGACCTCAGTTATTTTCCATTGCTACTGTTACAAAGCCATCAAACTCAAAGTTACTTAGAACTGATTCTACTTATTTACAAAGGTTTGTATATCATTTTGTGCCTCCTTGTCTCAAATCCCCCCTTTTTTGTCCTTTTGCAAATTCTATTGAAAGAAATAGAAAACATGATCAAGGAAGATAAGTTAGAAAAATAATTTAGAAAAACTCAATTTCCTAGTAAATTCCAGTTAGTCTCACAGAATGCACTGAAATGAAATGCGAAACAGGGAGTCTGACTTCATCAAGATGCAATGGTTGCACAGTATGGAGGCCAGTGAAATCATATGAATTCCTCTAACTTTGAAAAAAGTCTTCAGAATAGTAAAAGCTGCTTTGCTTTAGCAAATGGTTGCAGCAGCTGAGCGTGAGAAATGTACCAAGAACAGGATAAAGCGCAGAGTTCAAAAAACCCTGCAATTATAAAGGCTGTGGAATCCACCAGATTAGTGAGAAGAGACTCTCTGCACCCCTTCAGTCTGCTTCTGCCTCAGATCCCCATAATGGCCCATGTCAGGCCAGCGCAGAAATCTCTCCTCTATCCCCATTGCTCTGATTGCAAATCCCCACTGATGTAGCCGTGTTGAAGAGAAAATGGTCTTTACCTTTTGCACTCCTGGTAATAGTGCTGCTGCCCAACAGGAACAAGGCAATGGCATGCCAGTTCATAGATACTGCATGACCACTTCTGAGAAGAGGCAACAGTGAAAACCATAAAGAAAATTTACTGCGGTGAAAAATTAACTATATGCATTTGGGATTCTCAAGGTTGGAATGTGTGCTAAAAACATTATGGAAACTTTAACAGCCTAAAGAAGTTAAGATGTTGGGTTTTCACCTCTTCCGAGCACAGTCAAGTCACTGGCCATGTACTGATCAGAACCTCCAGAGATCGGCTTTGGACATGAAAGCACCAAAGCATATTGATTGACTTCAAATACATGAATAACCAACAGCCAGAATGGCTTCACTAAGGACAAATCATACCTGACAGATTTGGTGTCCTCCTACGACAGGGTTACAGTGTTTGTGGATAAGGGAATGTCATCTTCCTGGACACTTGCAAAGCATTTTATACTGTTCTGCATACCATCTTTGTTTCTAAAATCAAGAGACAGAGATTTGACAGGTGGACCACTCAGTGAATAAGGAATTGACTGGATGGCTGTACTCAAAGAGTTGTGGTCAACAGCTCAATGTTTGTGCAGAGACCAGTGATGAATGGCATTCTCCAGGGGTCCATATTTGGATCCCTGTATTATTTAACATCTTTGTCAGAACATGGACAGTAGAACTGAGTGCACCCTCAGCAACTTTGCTGGTGACACCAAGATGAGTGGTGTGGTTGACACTCAAGAGGGACCCTGACAGGTTTGAGAGGTGGACCATGTGAACCTCATGAAGTTCAACAAAGCCAAGCGCTGAACCTGGATTTCAGGATTGCCCCTGTATGGAGGGAATCCCAAACATGGAAACAATAAGAGTAATAGGTGGATTGAGAGCATCCCAAAGGTGAAGGACTTGGGGGACTGGTGGCTGAAAAACTGAATATGAGCCAGATGCGTGCTCACAGCCCAATTGTATCCTGGGCTGCACCAATAGAAGTGTGGCGAGCAGGTCGAGTGAGGCAGTTCTGTCCCTCTACTCTGTTCTGGTGAGACCCCATCTGGAGTATTGCGTCCAGCTCTGGGATCATCAATGTAAGAAAAACATGGACCTCCTTGAATAGGTCTAGAGGACGACCATAAAGATGATCACAGGACTGGAACACTTCCCTGTGAGGGAAGACTCACAGACTTGGACTTATTCAGCCTGGAGAAGGCTCTGTGGAGACCTTAGAGCAGCTTTCCAGTACCTAAAGGGGCCTACAAGGAAGCTGGAGAGGGACTTTTTACAAGGGCATGTAGGGATATGACATGGGGGAATAGCTTTAAACTGGAAAAGGGTAGATTTAGATTAGATATGAGTAAGAAATTCTTAAGTGTGAGGGTGATGAGACCCTGGAACAGGTTGCCTAGAGAAGTTGTGGCTAATCTATCCCTCTAAGTGGTCAAGGCCAGGTTGGATGGGACTTTGATCCACCTGGTCTAGTAGAAGGTGTCCCTGCTGACGGCAGGGGGGATGGAATGGGATGAGTTTTATGGTTCTTCCTAACCCAATATGTTCTATGATTCTATGACTTGAAAAGTAGGTGACTGATGTGCTCATATTCGAAATCATAAAAAGAGTCATTTATTCAACTGATGGCACCTCTTGCTGCAGCTTCTTCACCCTCATGTTCATGCACTAGTTGTAACTGAGCTGCTGTAGCACAGATGGTGCAGTGCAGGCAGCATGTGAATCTTAATGATGAGAAGAAAAGATTGGCCAAGGAAGAACATTAGATTTTTGGTGCAGGCCAGAAGACAGGAAGAGGAGTAGTGAATAAGGAAAGGGGAAGTTAAGAGAAAATATCTGATACAGTTGCTTGCTAGCTAAGCACATTCCCTCCTGCACAATAAAAGCTGTACAGGGACTTTGGAAGTAAAGAGGGCATGATAATGTAACTATACATTAAATTGTGAAGCAAGAAAACTACACTGAAACAACACCATTAGCACCATCCAGTTAAGCATTCAACGGCTGAAATTCTGATAAATGTTCAGGCAACTGTGATTCTTGCATTTCTGCAACACTTAGCCTGACTACAACATTAACAGCATACTCTTCATGTTGCCTTTGTGTGTGATATATCAGTGTTCTCAGCCATATTTTGGTTAGTACTTCCCATTCTGAGGATTCAGGATCAGGGATCTGTTTCTCTTATTAATACTAGTGTAAACTCCAAGTAAACTGCACTGAATTCCAAGAGGCATTGTCATAAAAAAAACCACAGATGCAAGCAGGAATGAAATGATATGCTATTCTTACATAATCAACAGAAATTTAAAGTGGCAAGTAGCTGGCAAAAAATACCACTGTAAAATCCAAAAGTGAAGAGTGCAATCTTTATTTTGCAGAAAATGGGTTTTTTACTCTAAATGAGCCTTGTAGATTCTAAAATATGCTTTGTAAAATCATTGCTAATTGTCAGATGATTGAGTCACTCTAACTGAAGCCAGTAAAAAATCATGCCACTGCAGCTGTCAAGAGTTACGGATTTTAAGGCTCTAGACTATTTTTAACAGCATGTAAAAGAATATGAAACATGTAATTATTCAAATGAGAAATGCACAATCTGAAATGTGCAGTGTTTTGAAAATAAGCAAGCATCCTGACACCTGTAACACTGCTGCAATTTCGCTGGCACTGTGATTATGCCAACTATTAGTGCAGCTGTCACACAAAATGCTGAATAGAAGCAGGGGCTAAATGCTTCATTTAGGTGAGCAAACATACCAGGGCTTCTAAATGAATGACAATAGAAAGATCTTCCTTGGCTAACCGTGGTGCCACAGGCACATTTTAGCAGGAGGATGGTGCTGTGAAAGAGGAACACATTTCTCAGTTTGGGGTTATATTATTCCTTCAATGTCTGACATAAATACTTTAATTTATCCTCCAGCTTGCAGAGTTAGGGCATGTATATATGTGTGTAGACTGCTGTACCAACACCCACACTATTATCTATTCACTAACACTGGCCCATGAGCATCTGGGTCCAGATTATTCACTGCTGGAGGTTAGCCCACACCCACTGAAATCATGGTGACATCCCAGTTGAGACGCCTGCCCTTACATTCCAGAAATTGTAGGCTCTCTTTCAAGCTTTCAAACCCAGGCACACTGTCTGTATCCATGTCTGCATGACAAAAACTTCTTCCTTTTAAAGCAAAACAACAACTAAGGTGAGGAAAGTGACATATCTCATTAGTTAAAATCCCCTGAGAAAACATTCTTTATCTAAATCAGTTGTGGCAGCTATTAATATTCCTGCCAGTTGTTACAACAGGCCTCTTTAAGTGTATGGACATCTCAACCTAAAGGTCTCCAGCCAATTCATCCACTGCAGCATTTTAAAAATGAGCCTTATTCAGCTAAGCCTTCTTAATCTTTATTTGCAACGACTAAGGTGATTTATTCAGGCCTCAGCAGTTCATTAGTTTTAATGGCGAATATCGGTAATTGTAATATCACCACAGCCAGGTGTCAGTAGTGTTAAGGGGAAAGGAAACACTTTCCTGAATGCAGGTCTCAGGGCAGTGAGGAAACAGGCAAGGCTCACATCACGTTTTGGAGACAGTTGTTTCAACATTTTTGCTATGTTCCACTATACCTTGGATAACTCCAAAGATACGGCCTTGGAAGAACCAGCTAACCTCATTTATTTCCAGAAGATCTGAGAAAGAACAAACAGTGGCTAGCCAAAGTCAGAATGGTTACAAGCTTAAATCCACATTAGATTTTCATTCAACTCTGCCTGTGGCAAAATTCAACTTAAATCAGCATTTGAGCAAGCAAGGTTCAGATTTCAAGTGTCAGTCCAGGGGCAGGGTCTCTTCAGGGTGCAACATTTACAGACACGTGGGAAAACAAATAAAGCTGAAACTTGCGGTCATCTTTCACAAATATCTCTCCATCAAGTTAAAACACACAAAAAATATCTTAATGCACAATAAACCCCAAATATTGTAAATTAACCAGAAGAGCTATCCTTCTTTGAATACCTCCAACATTTGACACTGAAGACACACAGTGGATAAAGAACTTGCAATTTTCCTCCTGGTGTGTACTGCGCGCAATTTCCAAGTTGAGTCTGCTGTCTAAAGACATGTCCAAAATGATGCTTTTATATGGCAAAATGAAAAATGGAACTACAGTCTCACAAAAATCATACTTGTCAAGAACTTCCCAACTACATTCCTAATCCTGTAAATTCTTTAAACAAGCTCAAAACATCTGGATGGGGGCTTGTCCACTGAACCAGAATAAACACAAAAGCCCATCTCCCGTGCTTCCTGGTTATCATTTTCAGACAACACTGACCTCCTTGGTAAAAAGTTTAATGACTGCTCATGGTCAAATAACCCACCCAGGCAGAAGCTCTGCTCTACCCACATGAATCACAACCAAAAAACCTACTCCAAATTCTAGGTCAACATGGGTCAGAAAATCTCTCAAAAAAAATTCTCCAAACAGAACACACACCTCAGAAACAACTCAGCAATGTTTGTTTTCTCTGCCACTGCACTTGTGGAGGACCAGTGTACCTACATCACACTGAGCAATCGTCTTTGAACAGTCAGACCTTCCTCTGAGCAGAGGTTCAGGAACACCAGGACTTTGCACAATGTCATGCAACGGAGAACTGCTCTTTATAAAGCATATGACATTTTAAACAGCTGAAACGGTCCAGCACTGTGACACCTGCTTGTGCATTGTATCACCTTGTTTTTTAACCTATTTTTTCTTTGTTATGCCACTTAGAGCAATGCTGGGCATGCCAAGCTGGAGGAGGGTGCTGGCCTACAGTGCCTGCCACCATGGCAGCACCAACTGCTTTGGGCAGGTCTGTTGGAGTTTTGTTCTAGCCTTTCCACTTCATAGGCTGGCATTCACACTAAAGAGCCAGCTGTGTACTTTCCAAAACTCCTGTTTAATATTTACCATTCAGTCATCACAATTGCTCTTTCTTCTTCCAGCTTCACCTCTTTTGGGTCATGAATCTGGACCTCAAGGATGGCTGGCAAAGGGGAGGATGAACAGCAAATTTTTCTTTCCAATTAGTCTCAAACTGCTCTCTCACCTTGGGCTTTTTGTTTGTTCACTTGCTACTGTTAGTTCAGCCCTTCTTTCTGCCTTCCTAGACACATCTGTGGCCTCCACCCCCGTTATATCCAGCTGCCAGTCAGTTCTCCACATCTTCTGTAGTAATCACAGAACTGCACAGCAGCTGAGTTCGAAAGGACCTCTGGAGCTCATCCTGTCCAATCCTTTGATCAAGCAGGGCAACACAGAGCCAGCTGCCCAGGACTGTGTCTAGACAGTTTTTGAGTATCCCTAAAGAGGGAGTGAAAACAAGTACTGTAATACCCATTGTGCAGATAGAGAACCAAACAGAAAAACTAGGGTTTTTCCAAGGAAGTTAAGGAACTACAAAGATAATTTTCATTCACACTAAGCCTTATTTAACATTGCTGGACCCTTTAGAGACTATTCCTGCCTGTTTGTGATACAGGCTGAATAAAGAAGATTAAAGGCTGGAAAAACAAATCTACTGAGTAGCGTGCTGGTGGTAACTCAAGTAAACATCACCTTTTTATTTTATTAACCAACACTTTGATGTATTTTTTCCAATGGATAGAAAGCAAACACATGAAAAAAAAACCCTGGTGATCTAACAGAAAAAAATCCGCTAAAACCTGGTGATGTAATAGAAAAATATGGAGGAAACAAAAAGGAAGAAGAAAGTGAAGGACTTAAGGGGGAAAGGTTAAAGATGAACAGTGCTAGTGCAAGAGACAAGGTGCTACTAAGCCTAGCCTGATTACCTTGTGCAGACTTTTTAGTCTCACAAAGCCCAACAGCTGAGGTTTGGTCAAAGCATACTTACTGTCTGCAGCAGCAATAAGACAAATACTAACACAAAGTCAGTCCACCATTGTTCGTGGGTAGAAAAGGGAGAGAAGGAAGACAGAGAGCAGAGGGAGGCTGAGGAATGGGGTCTGCAAGGCATTTACACCCGAAGGTCAGGGAACGGCCGAGAAGTCGGCTCTTTGTGGGATGAGGCGCCCTGCCGGCCCACGAACTGGCTGAGGCTCCTCCTGCCGTTTCCTTCCCAGGATCACTCCTGAGACTCCACTCATTCATTCTTAGGATCACTCCTGATCCTAACTCTTAAAAAAAAAAAAAAAAAAAAAAAAGTCATATATTTTAAAACTAGTATGTATGGACCTAATTTTCTTCTGTCTGTTTGGTCTGTGATCACGTTGTCCTGTGATGGATTCCGTCCTCCTCCTGCTCCTCCGGGGCTGCACGGCTCCACACAAGCGCCGAGCTCGAGGGAGCAGCCCTCCAGCTCTCTCCCGGCTGGGGCAGGACGAGAAGAGGAGGAGCAAAGGGGCAGTTCTAAGCTGAAAGACGGGGCCCAGGCCAAACTTCGAGGCGGCGCCGTCATGTGGGGGCGGTGCTCCTCCCTCGGCCGCCCCCGCGCGGTACCGCCGCCGCTGCAGGACGGGGCGAAGCGAGGCGAGACTAGAGAAGATGGCGGCGGTCCCAGCGGGGAGGTAAAGGCCGGCCGTGGGAGGCCGGGCCGGCGCCACGGCCGCGCTTCTTCCCGGGCTCCCAGCTGGGTACTGAGGCGGGCGGCTGGCTCGTGGCTGGGGGGAAGCGGCGGGAGGTGCTGCCGGGCCCAGACCTTTGCCCGGCCTTCCCGGCATACAGCAGCGAGTGCGTGCTGGAAGGGTCGCGCCGCACGGGAACCCAGGCCATAACCTCGGTTTTTGACTTGTCTTAACCAAGGAGGTTGAGAAGCATCAGGAGAGGCGGCGTGTGCCCTGTTTATAGTAGCATTGAAGTAACCAAGAGACCCTTCGGCACAAATGGATGAGAGTAGATGGTGCCCTTCTGCACTGCAGGGCTGCACCTAGTGCTGGCTGGGCCATGGAAACTGGTATGCAGGTATGTTCATCAACGAGTGGCATTGCCAGAATAAACTAAGATGCAGGTGAAACACATACAAAACAGCAGCTGGGTGACATAAAAATGCCACATTTAGTGGTCACAAAGATATGCTGCACTTATATAAACTCCATATAGAATAAAGCTCACTGGTAAGTACATTTAAATACATCTTGATCATATCTGGATGCCATTTTTGACATTTCTTCTGGCTGTTATGAGTTTGTTACATCCTGGCAGAAAGGCCCTGTCAGCTATACTTCATACAGCCACTTGCAGCAGGAAAGGGTGTGTTCTTGCTAGAACAGAAACTCCAGTTCATCTGTTATATGTTTTGTAAAAATATTTCATATATATACAATGGTTCAGAGCCAGGAGGTGTTTAGTCTGGTAGTTTTCACACAGTGATGAATGCGCTCCCTGTTTTTACTTGGCAGCGGGGTTAGTAAGCACTGAAAATATGAATGTACCTACTCTTTTTAGTTTATTTTAAATATCAGCTATGTTGGTGCTTTGCAAAATTCACTGTTGGGGCTACAGAAAATAAATTGTTTATATAAACTGATGAATGTAATGTTATTCTTAACAGCTTTGAGATTATATATATTCACTAGCAGTATTTACATACACACAATTACTAAACTTTGGATGTACAGGAAAGCAACTTTGTCTAAGTGATCAATATTAAGTATCGTAAGTTGGAAAAGACAACAGGATGGCTGGAGGACTGAGAAGGTAAGACAGACTTCATACTGTACTTTACTGGTTATAGCCTCCAACATTATAATAGTGCAATGGCAACTCATGTTCCCCTCCTGACATGAGGGAAGGCAGTACTGCATTTGCACATAAGGCTTGCACACCATTGGTGGCTTTCACTTAACTTACTTAAAACATTTTAAGAGGTCACTAACGCAGGGGATGAAAAGCTCTATTTAGCTCAAGCGAAGTCTTCCTACTCAATAAAGGTACACAGCTGCTTGATGAGGATTAGTCGGACATTATATTCAGTTGTTAACAATGCTGTGTGTATTAATGGCACCGCTTTTTCCACTTTCCTAGGCAGCTTCAAGAGATAATGGGATATGTAACACCAATGGTAAACTGAGACTAAGAATCAACGCTTGAAGTGGCACTGTACTTGAAGTGGTACTGTGCAGCCATTGAGAGATGGGATGCAGCTGCGTGCCAAGCAGCTGATGGGCCCCAAGGGCATTGCGGTGGATCGCAGTGGATTGCAGTGGGCACATCATCGTGGTGGACAACAAGGCCTGCTGTGTCTTCATCTTCCAGTCCAACGGTAAACTGGTCACCAAGTTTGGCAGCCACAGCACAGCTGAGCAGCAGTTTGCAGGTACGAGCCACAGCCATGCTGTGCTCCTCACCACGCGCTCCTCAATGCATGTCCATCCCCGTGTGTCCATCACTACATGTCCATCACCATGTGTTCATCACCATGTGTTCTTCACCCTGTGCTCCTCAGTGTGTGCTCTGGACAGCACGAGGGCATGGGGCAGGGGCAGGGTCTGCGGCTGGGCTCGGGGTCCAAGTTGAAGCGCGGAGCGGGCGGTGCTGAGGTCGTGGGGCTGCTGGGCTGAAGGTGTTAAAGATGTCCATTCTCAAGATCCATGCCCGGGAAATCTTTGACTCCTGTGGGAATCCCACGGTTGAGGTCGACCTCTATACCAACAAAGGTCTGTTCAGAGCTGCTGTTCCCAGCGGTGCCTCAACTGGAATCTATGAAGCTCTGGAGCTTCGTGACAATGACAAGATACGCTACCTGGGGAAAGGTGCCTCAAAAGCTGTTGAGCACATCAATAGAACAATTGAATCTGCACTGGGTAGCGAGAATGTCAATGTTGTGGAGCAAGAAAAGATTGACAAATTGATGCTGGAAATGGATGGATCAGAGAACAAATCCAAATTTGGTGCCATTGCCATCTTGGGAATATCTCTGGCTGTATGCAAAGCTGGTGCTGCTGAAAAGGGTGTCCCCTTGTACCGTCACATTGCTGACCTAGCTGGAAATGCAGAAGTCATTCTTCCACTTCCTGCCTTCAATGTGATCAATGGTGGCTCCCATGCTGGTAACAAGCTGGCTGTGCAGGAGTTCATGATCCTCCCTGTGGGTGCTGACACTTTCAAGGAGGCAATGCACATTGGTGCAGAGGTCTATCACAACCTGAAGAATGTAATCAAGGAGAAGTATGGCAAGGATGCAACCAATGTGGGTGATGAGGGTGGTTTTGCCCCCAATATCCTGGAAAATAAGCTTTGGAGTTGCTGAAGACTGCTATTGGTATGGCTGGCTACACTGATAAGGTTGTCATTGGCATGGATGTGGCTGCTTCAGAGTTCCACCGCAATGGAAAGTATGACCTGGACTTCAAATCCCCGGATGACCCCAGCAGATACATTTCTCCCGACCAGCTGGCTGACCTGTACAAGGGCTTTGTCAAGAACTACCCTGTGGTGTCCATTGAAGACCCATTTGACCAGGATGACTGGGGAGCCTGGAAGAAATTCACTGGCAGTGTTGGCATCCAGGTGGTTGGTGATGATCTGAAGTTCCGAGCTCTGGATTCAGTTTCTGGGCTCAGGTTCTTGGTGGTTCTGGACTAGGTTCGAGTTGTGGTTGATATCTCAGGGTCATAGTCAGGTTCTGGGCTCATCCCTGTCCTCAACCCATCCTTCAGCCCATCCAGGGATGGGGTTTGTGGCCCTAGGGTGGGCTCATCGCAGTGGGGACAAGGTCCAGGACCCCAGGGCGGGGGTGCCCATGGAGATGGGGGGTGCCTGAGCCATGAGGAGACTGGGGGGACTGGGGCCTGTCCTTGTCCCCGCAGGTGTTTGACTTGTCGGGCTCCTTCCTGTCCTACATCAACACAGCAGCAGATCCTCTGAAAGGGCCGCAGGGCCTGGCCCTCACCTCCGATGGTGAGCTCTGTCTGCAGCGCCGCCTTGTGGTGCTCCACGGTGTCGTGCAGGGGCACGGTGCTGTGCTGCCGGTGCTCGCCCTCGGTGCCCTCGTGGCACACTGCGGTCTCGAACGGCTCACAATAGAGGTCTGTCACCTCTCTGTGGTGGCTGGGGCAGCGGAGCGGTGACGTAGGGCCAGCACCCAGCGGCCTGGAGCCGGGGGCAGAGCCCAGCACGGAGCTGTCGAGGTCCTGCTGCAGCGCCTCTATCAGGTCAGTGAAGAAGCTCTGCAGCGGGGGCACCTCTTGCTCCGGCAGGATTGAGGCCTGGTGGCACTCGGGGCACTAGACGGACAGGCTCTGAGCAGGGATGTAGCTCCGCAGGCACCACTTGCAGAAGGTGTGCCGGCAGGGCAGCACCGTGAGGTTGCGCTTCTGGTCCAGGCAGATGCTGCACACCAGGAACTGCTGGTCAATTTGCTGCACCACGGGGCTGGCATCGGTCTTGCGTGTGGCTATGGTGGCAGCAGTGGCCCCATGGCGTCAGCCATCAATGCCATGCCATGACCGTTGCCAGCACCGCCACCGCGCTGCGTGCGGGGACGCCTCGACCGTTGCCAGCACTGCCACCGTATTGCGCGTAGGGACGCCTTGACTGTTGCCAGCACCGCCACCGTACTGCACGCTTCAACTTGGACCCCGAGCCCAGCTGCAGACCCTGCCCCTGCCCCATGCCCTGGTGCTATCCAGAGCACACACTGAGGAGCACAGTACTGTGAGGAAGCGACAGTACTGAAAGCAATCAATGCTTGACTGCACAAGACCATGCCTCTCACAGAAGGCAAATGATGTCTTATTTCAAAAGCTTTATGAAATGCAAACTCAGTTACATCGAGTTTCTTCTTTGCAGGGCAACAATAAAAGAATGATGGACTTTTCTTAGAACTGTTATTTGAATAACTGGGGAGAGGGAAAGCTAAGGTTCCTACTAATGTATGTTCAGGATGTCCTGCTCTCCCTTGAAACCCAAGATTTGTTCTTTGATCTACTCTGAAGACTACAGAGGTCAACTTAAAAAAAAAGTGGTGGATGGGGCAAAAAGTTTTTTTTCAGATAGAAATAAATATGTAACCTGAAAACATGAAGCTGTCAATATAAAGAAATACAACAGCAAAGTAAGCCAAAAATTCATACCTATCACTAAAAAAACCCCAACTATGTACAAAGGCAAACAGTGAACTGATTTAAATTAAATTAAATAATACTGCTGCAGGCATCCAGTGCTTGTAACTATATCTTCAGCTGTCTACTGCTAAAGGCATGCGTCAGGTTGTTAAATGTGTATGCTTTAATGATCTAAATAACGCATTGAATATTTGGCCTTATACTGTATATGTCTAAAGATACATCAAGATAAATAGCAACTTGTCCTGGTTTTATTCAACAGTGCTTTACAGTTGCCTGTATGTTCCAATAGGATGCCGAGACTACCAAGTTTCCAGTACTTGGAAAAGTACCAGAACTTTAACTTGACTAAATTGGGATTAAGTTTTTCTCATTTTAGAAGAGCACTCCTATCCCGCATATGCAGAAGATAGTAGCAAGAAGCACAGTGCTTAAATTGACAGTGATTTATTGTGATAAGGAACATTCAATAAATACTAAGCTCTTAGCTTCAGTTTGGCAATCTTTCCCCATCAAAAATCTGTTGTTTGGTTTATTTTTCTGGCATAAACTCCATTGCCAGCAATGGATGTATCAGAACAAGAAGTTAATAAATAATACGCACACCCACAGAATACTGCTGTATTCTAAACATACCTCCTGTTTTAAAGGCATGAGATTTACTAAACAAATCTCAAGGAAGTTCTTCATAGAAGAAAATTTGGCTACAAGCAGTCTCTTGAACAGTATTTTCTTCACTAATGCTACCTGGTAGTTTATTTCTGGAGTATTTATTTTTGAATAGTATTGATGAATTACTTAAAAACAAGGGTTTTTTCCCCTCTGAGACATGTAACTAGTACTAAAGTGTATGAATTTAAGAGTGGTGTACCTCTTGCTGAGCATTTCGTGACAATGGTGAATAAGCACAAAACAGAGGAAAGGAAAAGAGCAATATGATACTCTGTTAGTAGGGCTCTGGGGGATTTTCTTTTTTTTGTTGTTGTTTTTTTATTTCTTTTTAACCACTGTTCAAATGTTAAAGGTATATAATAATTTAACAGATGTTTTGACTTTCCATGAAGAATTGTGTTAACTGAGGAAACATCCTGCTCATGATGATAATCACTTTCAAGTACTTAATTTGAATATGCCCCTAAATTCCATTCATTTTTTCTTAAAAATGTGTTTTTATAAAAGCATGAAAACTACAGAAAACCAATTCATAAGAGTTAGTCTTGTATATTTTTTTCCACAACTGTATTTTACATATTGCCAAACTTCTGCTTTAGCAAAAGAAACAAAGAATAAAAATAAATTCTCTCCCAGCTATTTACACACAGGAAATACCCTGCTGTGGGACTTTACTCCACAGTCCCTCTAACCCAAGGTATAATCTTAGGTGTATCTTTTTGTGATTTGGGTTCTTGGAAGTTTTCAGCAAACCTTTCTCTTGCTTTATCCCAGTTCTTTTTATTCTTGCTCTGGATGATCTGAACATCTTCAGCTGAGGCTGGTCTACTGGTACCCAAACCTGCATGCATCTTATGTAACTGAAGGTGGATCTGTCAAATACATTAAATACGGTAACTGAAAGTTAGGTATTCCAAATACTTTTAAATCATGTTTTACAATACTAATTCCAACCCCCATCTCCAAGCTCTTTTCTTTAAGCCTGTAATAACGTAGAACAGTCTTGGTTGGAAGGGACCTTAAAGCTCATCTGCTTGGAACCCCCTCCCACAGGCAGGGCCACCTTCCACTAGATCAGGTTGCTCAAAGCCCCATCAGACCTGGCCTTGAGCACTGCTGGGGATGTGGCATCCACAACTCCTCTGGGCAACCTGTGCACCCTCACAGTGAAGAATATACCTAGATCATATGCAGACATCTAAAGTACTGTTAAAAAGATGTGTCAAATCACCAGTTCTGGAACTATGAGCTGGAGTACTGAAGGATATAAGCTACCACTAACTGAAGCACTCGTCACTGAGTCAATAGTGTGCAATCCCTGTGCTGGGCAGTCTGACAACGAAAGGTACAGCATGGCTCTGAGCAGCACTACTGCCAAAAGACAGCACATCCCTGGTGAACCAAAATGGGGCTGCCACAGAGGCACAGAACTTGATGGCTACAGTGACTTTAGCCAGTTGTTTCTTCCTCATGGTCCATCACCTAGGTTGATTTTGTGCCACATCAGCCTGAGAGAAAGTGAAAAATTCCACTAAGTTCATCTTGAATTCTTATCACTTAAAATTACTACAATCTTCCTCCAGACTTTGTATTCAGTTATGAGATTTTTTAATTGCTAGAAGCTGGCTGTACTCCCTTGTTTCCTACCAAACACAGATATTACTGTCATTTTCTACTTAAGGGACAAAATCACTGAAAAATTTCAAAATACTTCATTAATCAAGTGATTTGAGATCAGCCCTACTGAGATTATTCCTTCCTAACCAGGAATTTAAAACATTTTAAGTGAATAATGACTTACAATTGCACATTTTCCACTGCAAATACATTTCTATTCCTTTTTGCTCCAAGTGAAAACCAGAAAGACCTACCGGATCCTTGATACCGCTGCCATCCTTGCCCAGGCCTTCCCCCTTCTTCCATCCCATCTTCTCCAACATTTTATGTCCTTTATTGCTGTTGCTGATTTCACTTTGAAGAAAGTTTCAGATAACTGGTAAGCAGGAGTTAATGCAAAGAGTATGCTTTCTACCCAAATACCGAAGGACAGAAATGTGCATGCTCGAGAAACCAGGACTCAATTATGATACTGTTCCTACTTCCACAAAGAGCTATGCAGGATACACAAGTGCTACCTTTTGCAAGTTCTTTCATGAATATTACCAAAGTTATTTCAAGCCTCTGGTCAATACCAACATAAAAGTCCTTTTGAACTACTTGATTATTTCTGGAATTAACTTCTGGGTGGAAACTGACTGCACTAGGTAAAAGACAGTATCACTGCCTCACCACCAAATCATCCTATCACACATTTCATTGTCTCATACTTCCTTTTACTAACCAACAAGTTCATGTTTGTTGTTTTTTTTTTTTTTCAGAAAACCCCACTACAACTACAGAAACAAACGAATGATCAAAGAGGAAGACTAAAGCAAGTGTTGTTATGTCCTAAGATAGGCTGGGTATTGACAGCGAAAGAAACTGCAGGTGAAAAATCTGCATGTGTACCATTAGTGGGACTGGATAAGAAAAACAGAAACCAAGGCACTTGAAAAACAGACAATATTGAAGGTGTCAGTAGTGCAGCTGGGGAGTTCTTTCTGTTTTGAGTTGGTAAGGAAGTGATGTAACCGTTCTTACGGCCAAATTGAATTCTGTGTGGAAGGTGAGAAAGAGCATATGAACTATTAAGTGAGAATAGTTTACTGTTTTCTAGATCTCCTAACACATTATATATAGGTCATGAATACTTCACAAACTGTATCCTAGTAACAAATTAGTACTCCTTTATCGTAATTTTTTAAGATTCACTGAAGACATGGAGGATGCCTCCCTTCCACTCACACCAGTCTCCCCATCCCCCCACAAAACTTACATATGAACAGATGCTGGACTATCATCTCTCTGGAAGGTTCCTTCACTTCCAATGGTCTCTCTGCGTTTTCCCGCTCTGTCTTTGTACTTTGGATTCTTCACTGCTTTATTGTCTTCATACTCTGTGTTCTTTATAAGCAGGTTAAATACCATCAGAGAAATAAAGCAGACTTTACATTCTTTGTTTTTGATAACTTCACTGCTTCCACCAAGAGTAAGGCATTTTCAGTCTATTTCATTAATTCTACATCTTATAACAAAACCCCATAGTTCTCATTTAGTGGTTTCTTAACTTATAGCCATTCTTTGTAAGGTGTGTGTGATGTTATTGCCATCATCATATAATAATTTAATTTTGCCAAATTCATTAATTTCACAGAGGCTGTAAATAAATTAACAGGTTCTCCTGAATCTTCACTTGGTATGAAGAACCAATCTCTCCATATTAAGCAGAAAACTATACAGACATGCTTTCTGTTTAAACATTCGCCAGTTCCTCAGCAATTTCTTCAGAATAGGTGACAGAACTAAGCATGTGTATAGATGCCATATTGGTACCTGAAGAATTTGAGAGAAATGATGTCATTCTGATTTCTACACAAATACTTGGGACAAGTGCTACATGTAACCCCATAAAATTAATCTCCAAACCAGAAGTAACTAGAATCATAGAATCATAGAATAGTAAGGGTTGGAAAGGACCTCAAGATCATCGAGTTCCAACCCCCCTGCTATGGGCAGGGACACCTCCCTTACATACTGCATTGCCTGTAAGTTCATGTTGGCTTTCATCTATAGCAAAGCAGACTTAAAATAAAAACTTAAACTGACGGAAGGAAGAGGGAAATTTTTTCAGTTGCTCATCATTTTTCCTTTCCAAATAAAAACAGCACTGCAATTTAGTGCAAACTTCATTTGCAGAAATAAAAGTTGAAATTACTTAAAAAAAAAAAAATCTTAATCTCAAAAGGATGAAGAATCTTGCACACAATGGAATGAATCTTCTTTTCCTAAACTTTTAACAGAACTTTCATCACCTGTTACTATCATCTCTCTCTGTAGAGGTTTGTAAATAATTATTAGTGTACAAAAGACAAACTTGAGTTAAACTACCAGGTCCATCTTATAATAAAAAAAGCATAGTTCTCATTTAATGGTTTCTTACCTTACAGCCATACTTTGTAAGGTGAATGAATTTTAAAGTTCTCCTTTTTCATTGAAGTCTATGGCTTAACACAGGAATCACAAAGTAGATGTAGACATCAAACCCTTAATCAACTTTTACTGTAAACTCACCTGTAAACCGTATTTTTCCCGTATTTTTTTTAATGCTTTTCTTCTGACTAACTCTCTCTCTTCTTTGCTAAGTGCTGGGCAAACTAAAAGGAAGAACACAGGATTGATTTTCTAATTAATATTGTAACAATGTTTTGAAACGTAAGACAAATAACTGAGAATTTTTATTCTAATATTACTACACATGGACACACATACCAAGAAAAAAGTACATAATCATGTATTGGAGCACTATTCCGAGGTAAGAAAAACACTGTAAGAAAACTGAAGTAATTATTATGCTTATAAAATAAACAGCCATAAAAATAAAGAGCCAAAATAAAATAAAAAAGAAAAACAAACCCAAACATATCCTGCAATAACATGACTAACCAGAAAATTCCTTTTTCCTGTCAAGGCGAAGATGTGCTCTGACTTGTCCTGGTTCACATCCATCACAAGTATCACTGCCAGGATGTATGTGAAAAGAAAGGACAGTTTCACCAATCTTCACTTCATCTCCATGCTCCAAGATACAGGGATCACATTTTGTTTTAGGCTACAGCAAAAGAAAGTTTTGAAAGCCATGTTAGTTACTAATGAAGGGTATTTCTATTCTAAAGGTATTCTATTTCATGAATACATCTCATAATTTATTAATTCAACTTGGTCTGACAAATAGAGATAAGTATTCAACTGCAGTGGGTATTTCACACTAGCAACTGCAACTGTTGCAACCTAATACAAAGAAAACAAAAATATTTTTAAGTAGCCCTAAAACCAGAAGGGAAACAATGAAAAGACAAATGTATGAAAGAAGCCATACAATGATGTTGTTAGTTATTTGCCATAATATATTTAAGAAACCCATATGAGTTCTATAAGTTTTATAAGTTTTCTTCAATGTAGCATTGTAAACAACAGGTACTCACCTGAAGAATCTGATTTCCATTAACAACTGTTCCATTCTGACTGCCTTGATCCACAAGAACATAGTTTTGCAAATCGTGGTCAAAATATACTTCTGCATGGAACTGATAAATAAAAGCCTAAGTAAAATGTTCTTATTAAGGAAATACTTAACAATGTATATGCTATTTTAAAGTAAGATTTCAGAATACATTTTAAATGAGTGGCTCTGATGCTCTTAATAACCCAGGACACAATGACTAACCATCATTTGCTGTTTCTTTTATATCCTTTCTGATATTGAGACTAACAACCTATTTTTTTTGTTTTCTTGTTGCAATTTTATATAGACACTGAACAGAGAAAACACAACTCCAAACTCAAGGATATACTCTACTTCCAAAAGTGGCCACTGAGCAAACTTAAACATCAACTTCTGCAGCCTTCTAAGGGTATCAGTAAAAAACAGAAGTCTAAAAACACCTGTAACTGTGACAAGCAAAGTTCCCTTTTGTTACAGTTGAGAAAAAAAACCAAGAATAAATCTGGGAAGAAAATATTCATTTAAAACCAAATCTCTTATCTTTGAGCAATAATTGAGTTTCTTCATTCCGTAATAAAAAAAAATAATAAAAAAATCAAAGTAGCATTTTGTAGATTGGCTAGCACTTACAACAGGAATACTCCAGTAACAGTGGAGAATGACTAGCTCATTCAATAAATAATTTAATTCCTAGCTCTGTTTTATTGATTAGGATGAACCCAAACGTCTTCTAAAGATGCTGTATCTACAGGGTGCAGTGTTTTTTTTTTTTTTAATCTCACTTTACACTCAAGAAAATGCCAAAGTGATACACAGCTATTAACTATTAATAGCAAGGTAAACAAACTAGTAGTCAACTTCCTGGTTCTACAGATCTGTCATTTATTTTCCTGCCTTGAGTCCTTATCTGCAAAGTGAAGCAACTTCTCATATAAACAGGCAGGTACTAAAATGGTAGCATCACAGAAAAATAAAAGACTTTTGGTTTCTTCATGCACCCAATTGTAAATACATGCCTGAAAAAAGTCATTAATAGCAGGAAAAGATTTGTTCTGAAAA
The DNA here is from genome assembly GCA_039720435.1 of Amazona ochrocephala. Lineage (NCBI taxonomy): Eukaryota > Metazoa > Chordata > Aves > Psittaciformes > Psittacidae > Amazona > Amazona ochrocephala. Next base: position 90,705,661 of record CM077909.1, on the reverse strand, counting down.
TTATTCAGTATGAAATATGCTACACGGCTGATTAATCAGAACTAGCATCTGGAACAGACATAGTGAAACAGCAAAGTGTATTTCAGATATTGCATTTGCAGACACGTTTGTTTGTTTTTTTGTGGTTTGGATGACATGTTTGTCAATCTAGATTTTCTTTTATTAAGAGTGCTGTATTTTTGGTCTGAGAGAGCCATTAATTTATTTTTAATCCTTCTTAGCTGGACAAAAAGTTTTCCATTAAAACCTGTCAGTGAAATAAATGATGTTAAATCTTCAAACTCCCTATACATCACTTACATATTTATAGTTGCTTTTAAGAAACATGAAATAAAACCTGTTAGTCTACCTCAACTGCAAGGATTGCATTACTTTATGACAAAGTTATAACTAGGTGACATCGATATTCTACATACTATTAGTAATTAACAGAGCAGTAAGGTTTCTTCCAGTTCAACAACTAATAAATGCATGATTCAAAGAATTTTTTTTACTGTGCATTACACTGTCGACTACTAAAAGTCCAATAAAAAAAAAAAATTAGTTTTTCTAGACTTTGAAATCTCACTGCTGTTCATGTTAAATTCCCATTCAGGAAAATACTGTATGTTTTCCCTTTTCTAACTTCAGATATCTCATTCTGAAAGTTCTTGCGAAAATTAATGTAAGGTTTTGAAGAACTTAAAAACATAAAGCTTCATTCATATGATGATCTGCTTTTCAGAAGATACAAACGAGTTACCTTACTGACTCCAACTTCAGGAATCTCAAGTGTGTGTCCAACACCTTTTTCTCTGAAAAGGCAAGTTGATATATAAATCACAACAAATTCAAAATACGTTTAGTAAGTGGCTTACAAAAAGTGCATTTCACTAGAACTTTAATACTACGTTTTCCTTCTGAGCTATTGGGGAGCTTCACAGATACAAACCACTGTGTTGCTATACAGACCATGTGAGTACTTGCTTCAGGTCCCTTGTTCCATCTATAAACTATACACAGTAGACAAGAAATATATGATCAAGCTGTACTGTTAAATTTTTATCTATAAATTTGTCATTTCTGTCTGAATGTTTATACTCATACAATGCCTGTAAGTAGTAGTCTGAACTCTGCATCTTTTAGGCTTTTCAGTGAATCCTGGCATTGGTATTCAATACTCAATGCTGAAATTGACTTCTTGGAAGCATTAAGCAGGTAATACAAGCAATGAAAGAGTAACCTGTATAATTTTTTTATCAAAGATACTGCAGTAGGAGCAAGAATTTGTGTATTAGTTCCTTATACTAGGGGATGAAGAAGCAAGACAGCTAGCAAAGGACCTACATGCAAAATACAAGAATTATCATTTGTTCATCTTCACATAAATGTACCTAGAACACTCAAGATGTAAGAATCAAAACACTTCAGCATTAGGTAAGAGCACTTGAAAAGGAGGAGTGAGGTTTTCAATAAACAGGGAAAAAAACATTGATTCATCATTACATTCATCACCCACAATGAACAAACTTTTTTTTTTTTTTAAATAGTAGAACTTAAAAAATACATACTGGCTAGCACAAAACCCATTTTACTATTTAAAAATGATGAACCAACCCTACTGGAATTTGAATGTGTTGATGAACTCTAGAATATGCTTCCTCATGATCCTGAATTTCTAAAGAGTGTTCTTCCATTTCTGAAAAAGTTATTAGTGGTCCTGAAAAAAATTACTTACTTTGTAGAAAACAACAGTTTTCAAAGAATGATTTGCAGTTATGCTGCCATTAAGACTCAGACACAAGATCAAGTTATCATAATTTTCATGACTGCTGAGCTATAATTAACTGTGTATGCTATTATCATGGCCGGCATGATGTTAAATGACATGACCTAAATGTGGGCTAACCTAACTCCAGAGTACCTCACAACTTCTGCATGCTAGGAGGACAAGCATGAAGAGTAGCGACAGGCAATCCTGACTGGCTTCCACAGCTTTTGAAGAGAGGTACAATTTCAGATACATATATATGTATGTAACAAATTCCACTCAGTTTTACCTTCCAATTGTAGCAGGCTTCACAGCTGTGATAATATAAAGTGATCCAGTCTGCAGAACTGGTGATCTTACTACAATCACTCTGATACAAGGAGGCCAGATCTTTTCTTCATCTGTAATTATATAAAAAACCCAATACTGTTACTACCAACAAATTACAGTTTTATCCCTATAGTCCGTAGCTTTCAAACAACTGATAAACATTCAGCCATGATCTGGCTGAATCCTATGCAACTTTCAGAAAAAGAAATGTATAAGCACGTCTGAGAAAACTTTGATGAGACTACTGTTTCAAAGGCTTTCTGACTGCACACTGAAGTATTAAAAAGGTTCTCCTAATTCTGGTTATTTACATGTGCACAACTATTCAGTGATAGCAATAAAATACAAACACATTCATAAAATTTCACACTGTAAGTTTATGGATCATTAGTGATAACAGAATACAATTTTAGTGTGAGAAAAGGCAGCATCTATTTGTTCACCACCTCACAAACCAAATGCATACAGAACTTCATATTTGAGAATTTAGATGTCAAATGTATTTTTACTAGTTTACACTCTTATTAGCACTATGCACCAATACAAAAAGTAAAATATAACAGATGAGCCTACAGATACGGCACTAGAATGGGTTGCCCAGGGAAGTTGTGAATGCTTCATCCCTAGCGGCGTTCAAGGCAGGGTTGGACATAGCCTTGGATGGCATGGTTTAGTGGGAGGTGTCCCTGCCTATGGCAGGGGGGTTGGAACTAGATGATCTTAAGGTCCTTTCCAACCCTAACTATTCTATGATTCTATACCTATGCTTTTTTGCCCCAGTTAATTATATTCCAACAGCTCTATAAATTCTGTTCTTGGGAAGTACATTTGCAAAAACAGTCTCCAGTGATCTCAGTTAGCAATGGACATGATAAGATGGCAAGACTCTAGCTCCCAAGGTACAAAGAGGTGAGAAACCATCTCCAGTTTTTATTACTCCAGCATTATTGCAGAATTTATTAGAAAACAGTAAGGGCAGGAAATCTGAAAGCCTGATAAGAGCAAGCACATTTTGAATGGCATTAATCACTTAGAATCTAAGTAGTTGAGTAAGTAAAGTAATGAAAACAGAAGAGACAAACTGACTAACTGTGAGCAGGGCACAGGGTGCAGTACAGACTTCTAGAGGTTGTATTTCATTCTGTGCATTTGCTTGCGTGTATCCTTTGCATATACATAGTTACAACTGGCTGCATTACACTTTTCACAGGGTTTTGTTTTTTGTTTTGTTTTGTTTGTTCATTTGTTTGTTTTTTGCAAAAGACAGTTCAATTTGAAGATAACCCCTCTGGTACAAAACTGTTCACAGGTTTCCTCTCTATACCCATTTCTTGCAAGTTACCACTGGAATACAGACAAACTGGGATTTCAACTAGTACTGAGTACTCCACGCACACCCTTTTCACCATGGTGGACTCACACTGAATGATACATGACTGTTTATGTACAATACCAAAAATATTACACATTTGTTGGAGTTAATATATGAAATTACTGTGAGTTCTGTGCTAGAACCTCTATTTTCACAACAAACTTTCTTTTCTCCTGTCCTTATGCTAATCTAAACAAATCTTATACTTCCAGTGAGGTTTCTACAAAAGCACAAGACGCTATACCCCTAAAGAGCTTTTACAAATACACCACTACTTACTTCTGTGCAAGTAAAAAGGAAGAAACAAATGCTAGTAACATATATATAACTTAATTCAAAGTATCTTAAGATACATGCTTTTATGTATTCATTTTTTTTTCATTATCCAAACTGTTTTCTTGTAGTTAGTTCTTAATGGATTCCTGTAAAAATACTGTAATATTATACATAAAAGCCATAATAATTCACCTTCATTTTCTGAGTCTTCTGAATAAGCAGTTTCTTCACTTGTTACTTCATCCTCACTGCTGTATGCTTCGCACTCAGAATCTGTAATTTCACCTTCTTCTGGCTCACTCTCTGTGTCTGGTGTTCTACTGTCATCTGTATGTGCTGCAGTATCTGGTGTACTTTTGCAAGAATATGCATTTATTTTGTCTGTAGAAATCAATTCTTTGGCTGTTAGACTGTTTTGGGGTTCTGTGTCCCTTTTAGTCTTCTTTCTTATACTTGTAGACTCCTCTTCTTCAGTAGAACTTAGTTGCTCAGTAGTGGAAAAGCAATTCAGACTGTTAGATGATTTCTGCTCTTCTGTGTCCAAATCCTGGAGGGGAGTTACAGAATGTTACATTCTTTACAGATCAAGTTATTCTGAAGTCTGCTATCAGCCTGGAAGTAAATTCTTCACTAGGAAGAATTATATTTACTACTACTAAGAAAAAGTTAGATTTTCAGGAAGCTTTGCATATGCAGTCAACAGAGCATTTTGGTAGAAACATTTTCACGTCCTGTTAGGCACGACCGAGAGGGACCATCTTCTATCTGGGAGACTGCACTCTTCTTCTAAACTTCACTTACTGTTTCCTCTTTTCTCACACAAAACTCAAGATCCTTGTCCTCACTTTCAAACTGGTACAACAGCATCTTGAATATTTTTCCATTTCGACTTTATGACACTTACTTCTGTCCCTCCCTCACTCAATTGTTGCAACTTGTTTAAAAGTTCTTTAACTGATCTTCATCATATCTTCCTCCTGTTTTTGTCTTCTCGCATTTTCCCCACAGTGGCCCAGAATATCTGGAATGCCCACCCATGCTTGCCTAATCACCTGTTCTTCCTCCTTTCAGAATTTCAACTTTAAAAAAGCCTTTCATCAAGATACCGGAGAGAACTTAAGTTTAATTTATGCTACGTGAAACAGTTCTACTGAGAATCCATTTTGTACTGCAACAAATTTCCCCACTGAATAACAGACAGATAAGATCCTTACCACTTCATTTCATCAGCAGAAAAAAGAACACCAACATTTTTTAAAGTGAGAAATCTAAAATGTCATATTAATTTTGCCAGAGTAATTTTTACCTTGAAAATTTAACTCTCAATCTATTAACCCTGATGATCATCTTAGGGGAAAAAAAAAAAAGGAAAAGAAAAAGGAAGGAAAAGAAAAATAAACAAAATTGGCTTGGCTTGAAAAGATAAAAAACCTCTCATATTTCAGTTATTTACAATCTTAAATTCAAAAATGCATTCAATTGCCCTGAACTGCACCAAATGCTGCAGCACATCAGTTAAAAAAAACAACAAAAACTAACTTTTTTCAGTGAGTTCTCATATAGACCATTTGACATTTCAAAATACATGCATTAATGTGAGTGTTAACATCATGGAAATAAAAGCACTTTCAATTTCCAGAATTGTAAAATGTCTTCAGTGACATGGGTGTAAGACAAACAAGAATTATTTGTGCCCACCACTCAAGCTGTTGGATAGGACTTTACAGTGTGCTTTTGAAATACTTTCAGTAAGACAGCAGATTGTCAGGAAAACCCCGCACATTTTAAAAGACTTAATGCTTTAACTGAAGGACTGTTGATTTAGTTAGGGTTTCTCCATAACGTACTAGCTCTCCTGCTGGAGTCCTCTGAAGTATCAAAACAAGGAAGGAAAAGGATCACAAGGTCAGTGCCCAGTAATGTTTATTTTAAATAAGAGATACCGTAATCTTGCCAAAAGTAATCTTTTTGGCAAATCTGATTTTAATTTTTATGAATGACCTTTTCCAGTGTATTTAGCCTTGTCTATATGTTTGGTATATATATATTAGACCAATACCCAATACACCAACGTGCTCTGCAAATCTAAATGTATTTTTTCCCATAATACTGTGACCTACCAAAGTTTTATTTATATACTCTGAAAACAGGGAAGCTAAATGGTCTACTCAAATCACAACTGAGGCGGAGAAAGAGATGACTGTGATGCACTGATGCCCAGGTATGATACTCCAAACATTCAGGTCTTTCTCCACAGTGAATCCAGTGATACTAATTTTTGGTATCACTTCAGATATTCTGCATTACAAAATAAAAAGTTGCTGTTTCAAAACCTGGTTACTAAAGAGTACACTCTCTCTTCTAGGTTGAAAACAGGAATTTAAAAAAACCTTATATACAGACAAAGCATTCTGTACATACATTCTGCCGATATGACCATTAAACGAGTTCTCAACAGTTTATTTTTTCCACTATTGCTACAATCAACTGTTAAGAAAGCAAATAAACTAAGTAGCTCTGTTAAATACTGATAAAAATGTAATCTTCACATTTAGAAATTCCTGTACAAAATAGAGAATTTAAAACTGCATTCCTAAAGAATATGGATTTTAAGCATGTTATGATGTTATGACCGCCTGATCAAGAAGACTCTGGATGAAGCACTCCATAGACAGAGAGGAACACCCTCACGCTCACAGACCCTTCTGCTCATGGGGGACTTCAACCACCCTGATATCTGTTGGAGGGATGGTACAGCCTGGCACGAGCAACACAGGAGGTTCCTCTATTGTGTGGAAGACAACTTCCTTCTGCAAGTAATAGAGGAGCCAACAAGGACGGGTGCCATGCTTGACCTCGTCCTCACCAACAGGGAAGGGCTGGTTGGAAATGTGACGCTCCAGGGCAGCCTTGGCTGTAGCAATCATGAGATGGTTGAATTCGAGATCCTCAGGACAATGAGAAGAGCGTGCAGCAAGCTCACTGCCCTGGTCTTCAAGAGAGCAGACTTTGGCCTCTTCAGGAACCTGCTTAGTAAGGTTCCATGGGATACAGCCCTAGAGGGCAGGGGGCCCAAGACTGTTGGTTGGTATTCAAGGATCACCTGCTACAAGCTCAGGAGCAATCCATCACAACTAGAAGGAAGAGGGGCCAGGAGACTTCCTTGGATGGATAAGGACCTGCTGAGGAAACTCAAGAGGGAAAAATTAGGCTTATAAAAGGTGGAAGCAAGGACAGGCAGCCTGGGAAGAACACAGGGATGTTGTCCGGGAACCTAGGGACCCAAGTAGGAAAGCTAAGGCCCACTCAGAATTAAACTTGGCTAGGAATGTTAAAAATAACAGGAAGGGATTCTATAGGTACATTGCAAATAAAAGACAGACCAGCAACAAGTGGGCCCTCTCCAGAAGCTATCGGGAGAACTGGCTACCCTGGATTTGGAGAAGGCTGAGGTTCTTAATGACTTCTTTGCCTCAGTCTTCACTGTCAAATGCTCTGACCACACCACCCAAGTCTTGAGAGAGAAAAGCAGAGAGAGGAAGAATAAAGACTTTAGGCTCACTGAAGGAGAGGATCAGGTTTGAGATCGTCATAGGAAGCTGAATGTGCACAAGTCCACAGGACCTGATGAAATCCTTCTGCGGGTCCTGAAGGAGCTGGCAAATGAAGTTGCTAAGCCACTGTCCATCATATTTGAAAAATCATGGCAGTCAGGTGAAGTTCCCGATGACTGGAAAAAGGGACATATAACCCCCATTTTCAAGAAGGGGAAAACGGATGACCCAGAGAACTACAGACCAGTCAGTCTCACCTCTGTGCCTGGCAAAATCTTGGAGCGGATTCTCCTGGAAGGCATGCTGAGGCACATGAAAACCAACAAGGTGCTTGGTGACAGCCAGCATGGCTTCACTAAGGGCAAATCCTGCCTGACCAATCTGGTGGCCTTCTATGATGGGGCTACAGAACTGATGGACAGGGGTAGAGAGGATGATGTCATCCACCTGCACTTGTGCAAAGTGTTTTGACACTGTCCCACATGACATTCTTGTCTCTAAATTGGAGAGACATCAATTTGATAGGTGGACCACTCAGTGGATGAAGAACTGGCTGGATGGCCACACGCAAAGAGTTGTGCTCAATGGCTCAATGTCCAGCTGGGGACCAGTAACGAGTGGTGTCCCCCAGGGATCAGTGTTGGGATTGGTCATCTTCAACATCTTTGTCGGTGACATGGACAGTGGGATCTTCAAAATCATTAAGTCCAACCTTTACCCTAGAACTGCCACATCCACCACTGAACTACTAAAGGCCTCATCTACACGGTTTTTGAACACTTCCAGGGACAGTGATTCCACCATTGCCCTGGGCAGCCTGTTCCAGTGCCTGACCAGCCTTCATTGAAGAAACTTCTCCTAATATCCATTCTAAACCTTCCCTGTCTCAGCTTGAGGTCATTACCTCTTGTCCTGTTACTTGGGAGAAGAGACTGACGTCCATGTCACTCCATCCTTTCAGGTAGTTGTAGGGAGTGATAAGGTCCCCCCTGAGCCTTCTCTTCTCCAAGCTAAACAATCCCAGTTCTCTCAGCTGTTCCACATCAGACTTGTGCTCCAGGCCCTTCACCAGCTTTGCTGCCCTTCTTTGAATCTGCTCTGGCACTCCAATGTCTCTCTTGTAATGAGAGGCCCAGAACTGAACACAGGATTTGAGGTGCAGCCTCACCAGTGCCCAGTACAGGGGCATGATCACTGCCCTGGCCCTGCTGGCCACACTACTGCTGACACAGGCCAGGATGCTGTTGGCCTTCTTGGTTGCCTGCACACAAGCTGGATCATGTTCAGCTCTGTCAATAAGCACCCCAGGTCCTTTTCTGCTGAGCAGCTTTCCAGCCACTCTTCCCCAAGCCTGGAGTGTTGCATGGGGTTGTTATGGCCCAAGTGCAGGACCCAACACTTTGTCTTGTTGAATCTTCTACCATTGGCCACAGCCCATCGATCCAGCCTATCCAGATCCCTGTGCAGCCTTCCTGTCCTTCAGCAGATCAACACTCCCAACCTACTTGGTGTCATTTGCAAATTTACTGAGGATTCATTCAATCCCCTCATCCAGATCATCAGCGAAGATAGTAAACAACACTGGCCCTAACACCCGAGGCCTGAGGGACACCACTAGATGTGACACCATGTACCACCACCCTTTGGGCTCTGCCATCCAGCCAGTTTTTTACCCAGTGGAAAACATACCTATCCAGGCCATGAGCAGCCAATTTCTCCATTTCCAATACAGAGCTCTCATGATACAGTACACAAAGTATGCAAGTACGTGCTCATTATAACCATGCTTGCCACATCATTATATTAGGCAAATACATGTTCCTTTGTGTGCTGCTTTGCCTAATAAATCTAAATAGTCAGTAGACCTACCCTAACAGTCACATGTTGGATACAGATGACCTCTGTGTGATTCAACTTTGAGAAACTTTTTATCTGTTGGGTATCACCACATGATCTCTGACTTTTTTCTCATGAAGCATTAGTAAAATTGAGAGGTCGGATGAATTTGCTCCATAATAAACTATTTCTTGACTATAGGGTCGAGTTGGTTTGAATTTCGGCATCCCTGATAAAAAGTCAGCCAAAGGTGCCAGTGAAATCAGGATTTTTATGTATCCCATGAAGACTGATCTTGTAAGAATTATGACTCATGCTAATGTGACTGGAATTGATGGTTTCGCTTTACAGAGAATAGGCCACAAGCTACTGATTACAACAACCCTCTGAAATGCAGACTTGACCATCTTACAAAACACATGAATGATCACAGTCATGAGTGTTTTTAATGAAAAAATTAAAGTATTTTAAGCATTTAGCTACAGTTTTTGCCTTACTGTGACAGAGCAAGATATTTTATCTTTCGAAACTTCATATTTTTCTGTATTACGCCTGAGCAACATGCATGTCCATGCAATCCAGCAGCATGCCTACAAATTAGAACCTAAAAATTACCGTGAGCATATATATAACTAGCATATATAACTAGCTTAATTTTAAGTGCACTGTTTAAACTATTGTTTCATAAATCAATTTCTTTTGTATGAAACATACCAAGTACATACAACTGTAACTTTTCAGAAATGTGTAGTCTATTGCTTGATTTGCTAGTTCAGTAGATGAATTAATGAAATCATGAGCACTCAGTGCTCTCAGCTAAAGGGTTGAATATTAGAACTTTAGCACTGACTCAATTTGAAATATTAATCTTAAAAAAATCAGTATTTTACTAAAACGTTTTCAAACAGTTTAAATAACTCTTTCACTCAGATGACTAAGCTTTTACTTGCTAGCACTGTTTCACAAGTACTTCAGTTACTTTCTTCCACCCTACACAATACTTGAATTTCCAATGCAAAAAAAAGTCTGATTAAAAGCCAGAAAAAGAGCAAAGCTCCTCCTGTATCACAAAGAAGCCATTCTAAACACAGGAGGATAGCTCTGAAAAGACAGCAAACATAAATTTGCCTCACTTAAAGAATTCATAGTTTGCTTAGTTAGGACACTGTACATTAATACAGTAATGCCTCTTGCCAAATATTCTAGAATTGTCATCAAAGTTTTCTTCAGATGTTTTACTTATACAGTGTTTCAAATATATTTCAAAGTTACTTTGTAGATGAACTGATTTTGATCAAGTATCTTCCAAAAACTTAGTTCCTTTAGGAAAACAGGTATCTTAGATATTAGTTTTCCTTTAATAAAAGTATCAAGATTAAAGGTAAACATCCACAGACTAATGTATCTGTTGTCTCAACTCTACCTTCACCAGAAGCTGCCAATCCAAAAGAAGAAATCTTCAGATTAGCCATGGTTTCTGTCAACTGACGTACCTAAAGATGGGACGAATATCAGCAAAAGTAAACTACATGTGATTAAAAAAAAAAAAAGAAAAAAAAAAGGAAAAAAATCACTGCTTGAAGAGTTCTAAGGGAAATACTACTACAAAAGCCTTGTCTTTCCTACAGAAAGAGACAGGATGTATCTATAATGGAACAGACTACGGCAGAAGTTAACTTTGAGCATCACGCTGAAATACAATTTATTAGGAGTTTAAGAATAAACTGCAAAAACAGTTTCTGGGGAAAAAAATGGCATACGGCAGACCCCGCATCTGAATTTTGCTACATATTTCTAATGTCCCCAGTACAACAAGTAGAACTACATGATCGTTACTGCACACAGTCTATTATCCAGCCTGTATGGAAGCACTGGCTCTTGATATTTGGCCAGGGATCACAATATCATTTATACAACCTTCTTTTATTTTTTTTTTTTACTTTTCCAAATTTACTTATTTAAAGGTTTTTCTTGTACAGCAGATGACATCATATTTCTTGCCCCACTTGTTTTTTGGTCTGCCACTACAAACAGGTATCAGAACTGAACTGTATGCCTGAAAGTTCCAATGTATTCCACCAATACTTTTATGTGAGCTCCACAGAGGCTACTTAATACTTCAAGCCAGCAAATAAAATCCCTCATCATCTATCAGAAGCTAGCATGTGGGCAGCATGCTTAGTTTCACAAAAACAGAAAAAAACTGTAATACAGAAGTTTGGTGACTGAAAAGAATCTCTTTACACAAAGTACTTGTATAAATCAGGAACATTCGTCAGGAGATACTAATCACAGGAGTTACTTTCTGCTTTTTGTTTTTTACAATTAGGAATACATTCATTTTAGAAGACACTCACTAGTATTTTCTGTTTCTTAGTGCAGCTTGTTAAAAATACAATAATATTTTAACATATTAGTTTTATTCTTTAGATCCTCAGATTTATGTTGCTTTTTCAAGAATGCTCCAATATTGGTGGAGACTACACTTGTCATTTCTGTATTTCTAAGCATCCCAACTTACTACTCATGAATAGATACTATATGTAACGTAGCTGAGTATATAAAATTTTTCACAATAGCTACAAACTAAACTGCAACTAAAAAATCCTCCTATGACCAGAAAAAGAGTTAACAGATTGGCCCAGTTACCATATTTTAGATTAAAAAAATATATTAACTTTGGTTTAAACAGAATAAATAATTCAAAATTCGCATACAATTTCTGTAAAAACTATATAGCTATCAGTACCATCCACATAGAAATATCTGCTGTGATAATATACAGATGTAGCTGCTAAATTTTTGTATTTCTTTTATTTGGCAGCTTTTAAGTAATACTGCATGTCTATCAAAACTTGTTTATGTTTAACTCTTTAACTGGAAAGGAGAGAAAACAAGTTTTGCAAGTGTTTTGTGTACTTGAGATTCTGGAACTACTGCTCACTGTCTTTCCTTGTTTCACATGCATATTCTTATAAACCGCACCAATCTTCATTTAGGCATAATGAAATTCAAGGGTGTATGACACATTCCCAAAATTAGACTCTGGTATTGCTTTATTTACCACTATTACTGGCCCACAGACCAGGCAATAAATCAAACTGTTTTCCAACTTGTACTGGCTGTAGAAAAAGAAAGTCAAGTAAAACATACTTTCCAGACATCATGGAAGGAAAAAGGAGAAGGCTGGGCTTAAGTGTTCGGGAAAACATTTCAATAGACAACTCTTCAACCACAATGTCCTACTTAAAACTGGACATTTTGGGTTTTGTTTCAGGATGTAAATAAGACAGTAACTAGCATGAACTAATTAGTGACTTTTCCAATACCTCATTAAAGTGAACAACAGTAATATTGCCAAGAAACACAAGGCATCTCTGAAATGGATTGTGTACCTTATAAACTATTTTTTTTTCAGTTTTATAACAGAAAAAGCTTAAGATCTATTAGAATAAAAGATTAATTTTTTACAATAATGTAACATTTTTTAAAAACTAAGGAATGAATTTCTTATGTGATTAAGAACCACATAAGAATGAACTGAGCTATATAAAATACGACAGGTTGTTTTGTCTAAATCTAACAGTTATGTAAATGACATTTACAAAAGACGTTACTTTCTTTTTGAAATTTAAAGTGGAGAGTAATTCTTTTTTGTTTTACTTTGTATGCTCCCATTTTTTGTTTTAAAAAAGTAGGAAAGGTCTTGATTCTTACTATGACACTAACCTTCACTTACTGTTCACAGACACAAAGATCTATGCACTAATTAATATGACTTAAATGTTTTTCCTGTTATCTTGTTGGTCAAACAAATTAACTCAAAATAAATCAAAGTATTTTGCTCACTATCAGTAGAACACATCAGAAAGTGGATGCTAACCTCCTACCTTGTGACCATGAAAGCTTCACACAAGAGCTGTTAACAAACCATCTACTTAAAAATATTTAACATAAATTATGCTGAAGACGAGCAGCTATTTCTAGAAAAATTGAATGACAGAAGCAGACTCTGACAGCATCCCAAAAAGTAGTCAACATTATTTGTCAGATGAGAGCAAATGTGCCACAGAACATTTATAAATACACTTGTGTATTTTGGTGAGTATGTAACAGTTGATCACAAGACTAAATTTAGGAGATCTATTAACTGCATTATATGATAATGCAATTAAACCCTTATTTCTACTAGCTTTCCATGATGCTTTCCGGACACATGATGAATGAAGTTCTGTATTAACAATGCCTTTGAGAGTGACAGAATGCTAATCCAGCAGTGGTACACAACCTGCCCAAAAGCTGGATGCTGGTAAAACTCCTAGCTTCAACCGCATTAGCTCCCCTCTCTGAAGTCTAAATGACCATTACGATTACTGTTGCTATGTATCCACCTCAAGCTTTCAGAACGGAGTGGTTAGCATGAAGTTTTCTCAGAGAAGAAACTCCCACATCAGCTATAATCACAGAATCACAGAATGACTGAGGTTGGAAGGGACATTAAAGATCCTCTAGTTCCACTCTTCCTGCCATGGGCAGTTGTACTGTCCTTGCTACAGTACAACAACCAGGTTGATCCAAGCCCCGTTCAACCTCGCCTTAAACATTGCCAGGGATGTGGCATCTGTTTATTTATTTATAAAATCTGCAGTCAATCCACTACTGCTATCCATTTAACCTACCTTCACTAGTTCTTAATGTAAACCGTTTCCATTTTCAAATCTTTCGTAAGAACTCAGTCCTGATACAAAATCTTCAAACTTGGTACTGCTAACTGTTATGTAAGAAAGAGTACCTGTACACTAATACGATTACTTCAGATTTCAACCTATCGGCTTGACTGAGGCCCACATAATGGAATTATGCATTCAATAATATGGCCTCAGTCCCTTATAGTGGGCATTTATTAAGATGTACAGCTTATCCATGCACTGTGGACAACAAAAATGTATTGAACAAATAAAACAACAATAGCAGAACGTAATATGCAAAGAATTTGAACTTCACAGATGTTTCTTCAATCCCAAATGATGTTAGAGATACAGTAATACGTCCATGCAGTGAGCTTTGGAATACAATCACAAAGAAGGGATGGTGTATGCATGTGTTTCCAAAACTTTCAGTCAGTTTTTGATTCACCATATGAATTTAAAAAAAAACCCAACCAACCAACCAAAACAAAAAAACACCAACAAAAAAAACCACAAGCCAAAGCCTCAAAACCAAGACACTGAGGTAATACTGACTTTCTGATTTAAATACAGCCCACACAGTAGAATCATAGAATAGTTAGGGTTGGAAAGGACCTTAAGATCATCTAGTTCCAACCCCCCTGCCATGGGCAGGGACACCTCACACTAAACCATGCCATCCAAGGCTATGTCCAACCCCACCTTGAACGCCACCAGGGATGAAGCATCCACAACTTCCCTGGGCAACCCATTCCAGTGCCCCACCACCCTCACAGGAAAGAATTTCTTCCTCAGATCCAATCTAAACTTCCCCTGTTTAAGTTTGAACCCGTTACCCCTTGTCCTCTCACTACAGTCCCTAATGAAGAGTCCCTCCCCAGCATCCCTATAGGCCCCCTTCAGATACTGGAAGGCTGCTATGAGGTCTCCATGCAGCCGTCTCTTCTGCAGGCTGAACAGCCCCAATTTTCTCAGCCTATCTTCATATGGGAGGTGCTCCAGTCCCCTGATCATCCTCGTGGCCCTCCTCTGGACTTGTTCTAACAGTACCATGTCCCTGAATTCATTCTGGTGTGCTTGCTGACATTCAATTTTAGAGATCTATACAGTTGTACTGTAATAAAATAACCCTGAAAAAGTGAGGGGATCCAAGTTTAGCGTTCCATCCTTAATCACTCAATGGAAAAGTTATTTGAACACTAACCACACATTAGCAACCTGCTGTATACAGTTTAAGGATGTTTGAATCCTTTGGAAATAAGCATACATCTCCAGCATAAAACCAAACCCCACAAGATAAATTGCATCATGAAAACCCCCTAGGTTTCACATTTTCTGTCTGTCAGTTCTAAAGTTACCTTATGGTCATTTGCAGTAATCCGCTCTGGCTCTTTTCTCTTCTTTTTCCCTTTTTTATCCCTGGTGTGCTGAGTACCAGAGGTCTGATAAGACTGCAGGTCCACTCGTGAATGAAACTGGTATCGGCCAGTTTCCACATCACAGTAGTAATAAATTCCAGTTGTTGGATCATAATATAGTTGATTTTCCTTTATAAGGAGCAAAGAACAGCGTCATCATCACTTCAATAAATACACTGTTCAAATAAATACCTAGTTAATAAAAAAACATATATTAAGTTTAAAAAAAAACAAAACAAAACAAAACTCAAAACGTGGTGGCTTGACAAGAGCTGACTACTTGGTGGCCTATCCAGCCAGGCTCTTCAACCCTTTTCAGGACTGGGGAGACCATAAGATGAAAAGCTCGTAGGTCAAGAAAAAGACAGGGATCACCATCATAGGCAAGCCAGATTCAATCTGGTGAAAATAAACTGACTGACATCCTTCTCTCTAAGTTGGAGAGACATCAATTTGATAGGTGGACCACTCGGTGGATAAAGAACTGGCTGGATGGCCGCACGCAAAGAGTAGTGCTCAATGGCTCAAGGTCCAGCTGGAGACCAGTAATGAGTGGTGTCCCCCAGGGATCGGTGTTGGGGCCAGTCTTGTTCAACATATTCGTGGGTGACATGGACAGTGGGATTGAGGGCGCCCTCAGCAAGTTTGCCGATGACACCAAGCTGTGTGGTTCGGTTGATACATTAGAGGGAAGGAATGCCATCCAGAGGGACCTTGACATGCTTGTGAGGTGGACTGATGCCAACCTGATGAAGTTTAACCATGCCAAGTGCAAGGTCCTACACCTGGGTCGGAGCAATCCCAGGCACAGCTACAGGTTGGGCAGGGAAGAGATTCAGAGCAGCCCTGCGGAGAAGGACTTGGGGGTGTTGGTCAATGAGAAAATGAACATGAGCTGGCAGTGTGCGCTTGCAGCCCAGAAAGCCAACCTTATCCTGGGCTGCATCAAAAGGAGCGTGACCAGCAGGTCGAGGGAGGTGATCCTGCCCCTCTCCTCTGCTCTTGTGAGACCTCACTTGGAGTATTGTGTGCAGTTCTGGTGTCCTCAACATAAAAAGGAAAAGGAACTGTTGGAACAAGTGCAGAGGAGGGCCACGAGGACGATTAGGGGACTGGAGCACCTCCCATAGAAGATAGGCTGAGAAAATTGGGGCTGTTCAGCCTGCAGAAGAGAAGGCTGCGTGGAGACCTCATAGTAGCCTTCCAGTATCTGAAGGGGGCCTATAGGGATGCTGGGGAGGGACTCTTCATTAGGGACTGTAGTGAGAGGACAAGGGGTAACGGGTTCAAACTTAAACAGGGGAAGTTTAGATTGGGTCTGAGGAAGAAATTCTTTACTGTAAGGGTGGTGAGGCACTGGAATGGGTTGCCCAGGGAAGTTGTGGATGCTTCATCCCTGGCGGCGTTCAAGGTGGGGTTGGACATAGCCTTGGATGGCATGGTTTAGTGGGAGGTGTCCCTGCCCATGGCAGGGGGGTTGGAACTAGATGATCTTAAGGTCCTTTCCAACCCTAACTATTCTATGATTCAATGATTCTATGAAATCATTCAACAACTAATTTCCATTACTATTCATCTTCAGTAACATGTTTTTCAAATCAGAGCCAGTTTAGATCTTAGTTCTTTGCTCACATCAACTCTCACTACTAAAACTTCTGGAACAGAGAAAAAAAACACTGAGGATTTTGAAAATGATCCTTACTGAATTATAGTAGAATCCAGTACTATGGTCATAATACAGTCCTGTATTTTCATCATAAATAAATCCGGTTTGTGAAACAGCAGCTTCTGCAGCAGCTCTCAAGCTCTCTGCCAAAGAACCCTCAGGCACTGAAGTATCTTCTGCTTCCTGATACCAGAAAGTAACAAATTATATTTTCTTCCAAAAAGGAGCACTTTACAATGCCCTATTTTAAATAAAACAAATTCGTGTTTGATGGACTTGGATTGTTTCAGTAGCTATTAAACAAGAAGACAAAAATCTAGCTGTAGTTTACTGATAAACTCCTACTGTGCCTTTTCCCCAACCTTTATTCAGAAGTAGTTCTGATCAAAAATATACACAGCAAGTATCTTCCAGCACCCTCCTGAAACAGATTTCTGCTTTGTTCCATTTCGGTTGCTAGACGTGAAGGCACAAAATAAGCTAAGCTGCTGGATAACAAAACAAAAAAAAACAACCCTCAACAAAACCAACCCCATAACAAAATAGACACATAACCCCCCCCAAAAAAAAAAACTTCCTTTCTGTACCTGTTGTCTCCTTATGTGAATGGAAGAAAAGAAAAAGTACATTTTCAGATAGTGAGCATGGCCATCTTCAACACACTCTACTGATTTTAAAAATGCCATGCTTCCAGGCTACGTAGGACATGGGTTTTTTTTGTTTGTTTGTGTTCTTTTTAAACAAATCTAGGATTATGTTACACTTGGAACATACTACAGAAAGAACTAGCTACACAGTACAAGGATGTTTGCTTGCTATTATCAGCACCAAACCATCACACACACACAAAAAAAAAAAAAAAACACCCAAACAAACAAAACAAACAAACAAACCAAAAAAAACCCAGAAAAAAATCCCCCCAAACCCCAACTCCCCCCTTCCCTCCCCAGTGACATCAAGACCAAAGCACATCTTTGAAATGTAATACCAATAACGGTGTTGACTTCAAAACTGGCAAAACCCCAAACATTTCTATAACCTGTGAATTCTGGATGAAATTTTCCTTTTCTCCACCTTCAGCAACTTTGGTGCTATCTGTCCTTAATGGAACATTAACATCTGTCTGCAACTCCTCTGCGGAATTATGCTCAGTGTCTTCAGTCCCATGATCGTGCTGCACTGGCAGTTCAGCTGCACAATACTGAGTGTCAGTGTGATTGCAGTAATCTTCATAGCAGTAATAATCTGTGGAGGTGGGAAGGGAAAGGAAGTTGAAGTAGCATAAATTAGCAAAGCAGTATTTTACACAATGCAGTTTAAGGATTCTAAATCTTAAACTGGAAATTTATGGTTGTAAGTAGCCTAATGAAAATCAATTATTAGGTAGTGCCTCTGTTTTGAATTTATTCTATTCTTACTGAAGAAACTACATCTTGTTTAAATGTACTCTGAAATCTGGAAAAATATGTATGTGTGTAATACATGAGATTACTATGTAACAGACTACTATGACATGAGTTCTGCTGCAGTTTGTGCTATGTTTTATCCTGTTCTAAAAGGAAAGGCTTGAATAAGTAGGAAATGGTCCAAAAGATAATGTCAGGTTACTAAGCTTAATGCAGAGTTGAAATATGTTTTATGTAAGATAATGTCTGTTAAAGAAATCACCACCCTCTCTACCTGCTTGTGACCACGCAGCATAGTCCTCTGTCTGTACTTCTACACTATATGTATCCTTCTCCTTCCTACTAGGGATTTCCTTAGAGAGTTCTTCAACCTGAAAGAAGAACAGCATCTTACAGAACACAACACCGCATTTTAGGGATCCACATCAGAAAAGAGATTCAGGCTATTCCACATTCTATAATTCAAACACAACACAATTGCACTGTAAGTGTTTAAACTAGTCTTTGCGTGACAGCACACAATTTTCTACTTGAATGGCTGGCATAATGAAAAGCATAATTTCTGCTCACAAAGGGTATAATAATAACAGCAAGCACTTAGAAGGAAAAATAAAAACTTAACCAAAGTTATTCTTCAGATGACCACGCTGAAAAGTTGGATTTCAAGCAACAATCACTGTTCAGTGGTGACAAACTGTTCCACTTGATGGAAACACAGAACAGTATGGGTTGGAAGGGACCTCAAAAAATCATCCAGTTCCAGCCCCCCTGCCATGGGCAGGGTCAGCTTCAGCTAGAACAGATTGCTCAAAGCCCTCTCTAACCTGGCCTTGAACACTGCCAGGGATGGGGCAGCCACAGCTTCTCTGGGAGACCCGTGTCAGGGTCTCATCACCCTCATAATCATCCATAGGACAGTTCTTCCACTCTACCTCACCTTGTTTATTAAGCTTCTTTTCTGCTGCTAAATGCAGTTTTCCTTCTGACTGCGAAACCAACTTTGCGGCTGAGAAGACGTTACCACTCCCACACCACCACCTGTCGAGCCAAACCTTCAGTGCTGACTCGGGACAGCAAACTGGAGCCAGAAGATGCAGCAGCACTCTTGCTGGTCGCTGAAGTCCCTCCCGCAGGCCAGGAGAGCCTGCCCCATGAGCTCGGCCCGGGCGGAGGGAGCCAAGGATACCACGCCGGGGGATGACGGGAGCGCGGATGCCTGACAGGGCTGGTACCGGCTGCCGCCCGGCCCGAAGAGAAGAGCGGGCCGCGGGAGCCGGGTCGTACCTGTCTCCTCAGCGCCTCGTTGCTCTCCCGCGCCTCGCGGTACAGGCGCTCAGTGCGGCGCAGCCGCCGCTGCGCCCGCTCCAGCTGCCCGCGGCAGGCGCCCAGGTCCGCCTCTAGCGCCGCCACCCGCTCCCGCAGAGCCCGCTGCTCGCCGCCGGGCGGGGACGCCATGCCCGACCGACCGCTCCTCAGCGCCCGGCCGCCGGCCGCCACCGGGTGCCTGCGATGAAGCGGCGGCCGCGGCCTCCCGCGCAAGGCCCGGCCATGGTGCCCGGCTGGGCAGCGGTGACGGAGCTTGCGCCCCCCCCGCGCGCGAGAGCTAGCCCCGGCGGCGCCGCCAGACGAAGAGCTCCCGCGCCGTGCGCCAGCTCCCGTCCACCGGGCGGGAACGCCGAGCAACCCGGAACGGGCCGCGACAAGTCGGAAGTGACGATTATGGGTGCCCGGCAACGTGGGGGGGTGGGCGTGCCCGGAGCAGCCCAAGCCGGAGCGGTGCGGTGGCGGGACGTCGGGTCTGTCCGGGCTCGGATCCTGCGTGGGGCCGTCTGGGGCTGGCACTGCTCTGTTAAGACGTCTGTGAACGGCCTCACCCAGCGCCGGCGCTTAGTCGTGCCCGGGAGGTCGTGTTGCTGCTGGCATTATGTGAGGTTTCCCCTGGAACACGCGGTGGAGTGAAAAGCACGTACGCTGCTCCACTAACGTGCAGCACGTTTTTGCTGGGGATTTTTGTTTTCCTTCTTGATATTTCTCAGTCTGTACTGTGGCAGACTACTGGATATCCATCCAAACTGCAGTGTTTGGAGAGTTCTGCAATTGTAGCTGTATGGGCAGCATCCAGGGCTACTATGTTAAGTCTGTGCTCAGTTCTTGCCTTGCTCCAGAAACATCGTAGTAGGTCAAAGCCTAACAGTTCTTAGACCTGGCAACAGCAAATATATCGCATACATGGGCATCTGCTCCTATCAGGTATGTCCTCAGTAATGCACTGCGTTTAGAAGAAGTGTTCACCTGACAGCTTGAAGTAATGTATGCATTTCATATATATGTATAATAAATTTCATATATTTTCATATATGCATATATTTTTTCATATTTTGTATGTATGTATATGTAATATGTGTATGTTTTCATATTTTTATACAGTTCTGGTGTCTTTAACATAAAAAGGACATGGAACTGTTGGAAAAAGTCCAGAGGAGGCCACGAGGATGATGTGGGGGCTGGAGCACCTCCCATATGAAAATGGCTGAGAAAGTTGGGGCTCTTCAGCCTGGAGAAGAGACGGCTGTGTGGAGACCTCATAGCAGCCTTCCAGTATCTGAGGGGGGCCTATAAGAATGTTGGAGAAGGACTCTTCATTAGGGACTATAGTGATAGGACAAGGGGTAGCATGTTAAAAGTTAAACAGGGGAAGTTTAGACTGAGTATAAGGAGGAAGTTCTTTACTGTAAGGGTGGTGAGGCACTGGAATGGGTTGCCCAAGGAAGCTGTGAATGCTTCATCCCTGGTGGTGTTCAGGGCCAGGTTGGACATAGCCTTGGGTGGCATGGTTTAGTGGGAGGTGTCCCTGCCCATGGCAGGGGGGTTGGAACTAGATGGTGTTGAGGTCCTTTCCAACCCTAACTATTCTATGACTCTATGATTCTATATATCTCACACATATGTATATTTCATAGAACTTTGTTGGTTTTCACCTTTGACTGATGGTTCTTGCTAAGCTCAAAGACTTTCCAATGGGATGAGGGCTTTAAGGTTTGCAGTGTGTCACGATGCAGGCAACAAAGTCATAGCTATGCTTCTGTGGCTGCTGAATACAAGGGGCTGGCTTATTGCCTGTCAAACTTTTGTATCAGCATCAAATTAGTGATTATTTTTGCCACTGCGACCTGTCAAGGCACTTCTGAAAGACCTCACTTGGCAGATAATACAACCCTTTTAGTCTATGAGTTAGAAGCTGAGGTAGTGCTACCTTTGTTGAGTTGCTTCCCACAGCTGCTGAAGTAATGACCCATTTTCCAGTAAATAATTAGTTCAAAGACCTGTGAGCTTGAAAATCACAGTATGTCACAGTATCATTTTAGCAGGAACACTGCTTTCTACTGCAAAGGCAAGCAGGTCATGCACTCATGCACAGCTCTTAAGTACCATACTGACCAGAAACTGCCAGAACCAAGTGCCTGAACTCCACAGGGTGGCCTACATGAGCAGGCAAGGGACAAATCTGTGTTTATTCATATCCTAACTGAAAGGAAATGGGTAAAATATGTATGTAGCTTGTCTTCTTTACAGCATTGTGTAAAATGGGGTAAAGCTGTAGTGTGGACTGTAGGTCTTAAAAAATACTAAAACAAAAAATACAGGTTTAGACCTCAGTTTTTCTCTTCCATAGTTTCTCATTGGAAAGGTTATGTCTTATGGTCTGAAAATCAGTATATTGTATCTGTCAAAAGGTGTTTCAGGTAGTGCTTTTGTTTATATCATAATGGTTTCACTTAATGTGTATAAGTAAAGAAGGACCTGAGCTGGATGAAGATACTTTCTGAAAGAACAGAGTCTTCATCCACTGTTTTGTATTAATTTCAGGGAATCACACTATCTAAGAAGATATTATTAAAAGATTGGCCTAATCATAGAATCATATAATCATAGAATAGTTAGGGTTGGAAAGGACCTTAAGATCATCTAGTTCCAACCCCCCTGCCATGGGCAGGGACACCTCCCACTAAACCATGCCACCCAAGGCTCTGTCCTCGGGCCTTTGATCTGAAAGTCATATATTTAATTCTAAAAATAACTGATTATGAAGTTTAAGCAGTGAAAAGATGGTGAAGAATTATGCCAGTACTTCAAACAGTGCATGTTCCTGAAGGTTTGCAGCAGAAGAAAATGGAGAGGGTGGAGGAGATGTACATCCCTGCAAGCTGGGGAAATGTGCTGGGGTGACTTGGTTGTCACCACAGGCTGTTGTTCCACTGAGCCTTGCTCTCAGGAAGCAACAGACCAGGTGGAAGAATGGGGTATACAGAGTATGATTAATATCCACATGCAGTTGCGTTAAGTCTGAAGAAGAAGGAGGTGGCAGCTGTCACCACAGCTAACCAGCTTCCGGACAGACCTCTTGTTTAATGAATGGTTCAGCCAGAGGTCTAACGTCTCATAACACAGCACTTCAGAGCTTAAGTGTTCTGAACATATTTCGACTATTCCTATGACATTCAGGGATAATAATGTTAAGGAAACTCAAAAAATCCAAATAGGTCTAACCATGGCTTTTGCACAGTGCTCCTTTTCTTTGTAAAGCAGAAATGTAAAACCGGACTAGCTTTTACCACTAGATGGCATTTAAGGATTGGGTTTTTTTAAAATGTCCTGGAGCACAGTCGTGAAAACTGCCTAACTAGGTAAAATGGTGGATTTCTAACATGATTTTCTTCCTCTCTCCATGCAGTTTGGACTTGAGCACACAAGTGAGTTATTGATTCAGAAGGACACAAACAGAACTGAAGTGTTCTTGGAATAACTGTGGAAGTCTGCCTGTACGTGCAAAAAAAAAAGGGCAGATCTTAGCTTGTTGAATCAACTGTACAGCAGATAGCCACCGAAAATGGCTTGTTGCTGTCCCTTGAGATGATCTGATCTAAGGGCCACCAGCATAGTAACAGAGCAAGGCTTGCCTATTGCCTCTACAGTAGTTGGTACCTGAGAGAGAGAGTCCCCTACCTTTGAGTCAGCTTCTTTGTACCCTGCTTCGGAATCACTTCTGCTGGGAGATAATCTGTTATCTCTAGTGCTGTAGAGTGAGCAGACACCTTAACACAGGAACCCAAGTTGCTCCAAAGTTGAAATGCTCTTCTCTGAACTTGTTATTTTTGTTAACTGCAGAGGAATAAATATGGATGGTCCTTTCTTGCTGTGCAAATGATAGCATTGCCTGCATTTTCTCATTACCCCCTGAGCAGGTTGTCCCAGACATCACATGCAATTACAGAGCTGTTGCTGTGAGTCACTCTCTGCCTGACAGTAGGAGAAGGTAATAGGAGCAGCACCAACCTAAACTCCTTGGCTTAGATGCTAACTCTGGTTCCATGTTTAGTAAAGGCTACTTTTTTTTTTTTTTTTTTTTTTTTTTCTCCAGTGGCATAAAGCTGCCAAATGTCTGACTACTTTGCTTAGTTGCAAAGACAAAAATAGATTAATGTGGGCAAGAGTCAGAGTAGTAAATGTAGGCTGTTACCTGAAGAGAGCAAAACTGAATATCAGGGCTTCAGGAGCATCTGCCCCTAATGATGCCAAAATTATTGCAGCTAACACTGTCTAGGATGCTACAGCCTCCTCTAAGAAGGGTGCCACTGGTAGGATCATCGTGCTGGGTTTGTTAGCTGTGTCATATGTGAGAAAAACAGCATTGTTTTTGCATATTGGGGATGGGGCTTTGCAATGTTAAGGCTTTGTACTATTAAGGCTTTGCAATATTGGGTCTGCGGCTAAGTTACTAAGGGAGTGAAACAAAGGGTTTGAAATACCATGACTTAAGCAGACACACTCCGTGGTTAAAAACAATGTCATCTTTGGGCAACAGACACACTCTGTGGTTAAGAAGAATGGTATCTTTGTACATCCTATGAAACTAAGCTGGTGCAAACTGGTTCTATAGTTAAACAGTAAGTTGGGTTACTACATGTATGCCAGAGAGTTATGAAGTCAAACTATAAAAGGAGAAAAATAAATAAGAGGAAATGGCATATGAAATCGTGTAAGGGGAGATGTAAACGGAGGCAGGACAGTTAGCATATAGATTATATGCGTCAGATAGGCTATAAACCTTGGAGTACCCAAAAATGGGGAAATAAGGGAGGAAATTTGTGGATGGGATAGGAAATATAAATCAAAGTTTTGCTTTTGCTGTGTGTGCCTACTTGTTAGGGCACCTGCTTTTGCAAAATCATTAATGAGTAGCTGCTTCACTGTTGTGACTACCCCAAGCTTTTACAAGAAAAGCTTTTATGTAGAGGCCGTTTCTCATGTCATACATGCCCCACTTGTCAGTGCAGCTGCAGGAAAGATTATTCTTTCTTTTCTTGGGGTATGCCGTTTACAGTGTTTGGTGCCTGTGGTATGCTTGCACCCAGGGGACATGCCTCCCCACTCTGCTCTTTCTGGGTACTCCTGTATAGTCTCACTTCCATCAGCTCCAGCTGCACTTCTGCTCAAGCCCTGCTGATGCTGCTCCTGCTCCTCATCCTGGCCGCTGGCAAACCTTAAACTGACAAGGGCCAGGCAACAACACAGAAGTGTGTTGTTTGCCTGCATGCTGTGTAGAGGGAGTTTAGCATGCACAGGCCTTGGCATGACCCAGAGATTAAGATGACTTTGGTTGTTACAGGAAGAAAAAGAGTCACACAGGCCAAGATAGAAGTAAATGGCTCAGAAACAAGGAAGTTTCCTGTGACTTATGTATCATGTCATAGCAGGGCAGAAATGACCAATCACGTGTGAAAACATGTGGGTGTTACGCCTATTTGATGTGCAATACATACATATTAGCTGCACAATTTGTAGTCTCCCCACTTCCCCCCCCCCCCCCCCCCGGCCCCCACGGTCATGCTACAGGTTGCATAGTTTTTAAGTTCTGGTTTTAATGAAGAATCAAAATGAGCACAGAAGCATTGGATGGTGTGCAGTTGTGAATTTGTAATACATTGTAAACAATTTGTTGACAATTAAAAGGCTGTCTTTAAAGGATATATTCTTGCAAATGCAGTCTTTTTTCATCAGGATTACT
The DNA here is from genome assembly GCA_039720435.1 of Amazona ochrocephala. Lineage (NCBI taxonomy): Eukaryota > Metazoa > Chordata > Aves > Psittaciformes > Psittacidae > Amazona > Amazona ochrocephala. The sequence goes on along the minus strand of CM077909.1, from coordinate 90,680,299 downwards.
GTAGAAAAAAAAAACAAACATGGTTTTGTGAGGGAAGATAGGAAGCAACCTCATCACCAGGTTAATTAAACAGGCAGCTTTGTTCAGTTGGCTCATATTTCATGAGAAATTCTATAGGTGTATTATCAGTTTATTAAAAAATAATTGGGGTAGTTATCACAAAACTGCTGTAGTCTCTTATGGCCATGGAGAGATGCATGTAACTATTCATATTACAATGCATTAGGTTGAGAGTCTTAGAGCAAATCAGGTGTGACCTCTTTTAGTATGTGGTATGAAACACCTGATCATCTACTAGAAGCCTGATGAATTAAAATTATCTCGATAGCTTTATTGTCTGAACAAGGACCAAATTGGATTTAATCCAGTTAAAATTAAACCCAATTATTTTTCAAATTTTGTTATTAATTATTAGATAATTAAATAAAATCCAAATGAAACTCAACGACCAGGCTATCAGTGGTTTTAACAGGAAGCCAAATTTTCATTTTTTAAATTTATTTGGGCTGAGATGCAGGCAATGCATCTGATTTTTATCTAGTATGTACTTCTTTCTGCAAAAAATTACTATCTTTTCTGGGGTAAAGTAACATTCAGGATTGCGGGTTTTAGCTCTTCTTTTCATTCTCAGCAGCCTCTTGAGTCTGATTCATTCCTCACATCCAGAACAGCCTCCGTCTCATCGGAATGGAACAAAAGTTGTGTCAGATAAGCAATGTTCAACATGATATCCTGTTCCCAATTATGCCCCTGTGACTCTACTGTGTTTTCTCCTCTGGGAGCTGGTGTGTCCTGGATGAGAACTTTCAGGTTGTACTTTTTTTTTGGAGTTTTCCCTCTGAAACAGGGTCTTTTAGTATAAACTTAAAAAAACTATTTGTGGATGTACTGTAGGAATTTGTATCTGCCTTTAACCGTAAAGTTATGTTTGCATGTCACAGACACATGTTTGAATCTAAGCAGGTTTAGTGCTTTCCTCATGCAATTTTTTTAGTCATTCTACTTAGAGGGACATGCCTTATTTCTGCCTGTGATCCTCATTAGAAATATTTGTAACATTTTCCCAAAATATTCCATCAAGGTCTAAAACAGATCAGGAAGAACATTTACAGCAAGGAGGACACAAAACGTCACCAGGAAGGCTGTACTCCAAGGGGACATACCATACTTTGAGTTAACAGCTGAGGTTCAGCTCACCTCTGAAAACGCTGCTGAAAAGCCAGAGACGGTAGGCGTAGCATGTGTTTTGGAGGGATCGCACTGCATTGTGACAAAACTTGTAGTGTCTTTTTCACCATTCTGCTTAGTTGGCTTCCCAAACATCAGTAAACCATGAAATCAGCATTTCTTTAGTATGAGCAGAGCCCTCCAAAAGTTCTCTTCTTGCTGTCTGTTAGGAAAGCACAGAAAGTAAGCAGGAATGCATCTGTGTTTTGGAAGCAGGAAGGTTAGCAGTGAAAATTACCCCAAGACCATGGTTTCAAGGCAGTTCTGAACTCAAATGTTTTTTTCTCTTCCTCAGAGGCTATTACGAAGGTTTCTTTCCACATGATGATGCTTCTTGCAAGCCAATTGCTTCCAAACCTTTGGGTTAACCAGATCCTTCTTTTTACATGGTATTTCTTGGCTATCTTTTTCTCGGGCAGTTTTCCTGGATGTTTTGTAGAATCGTAGAACAACCCAGGTTGGAAGTGATATCAAAAGGCCATCTAGTCCAATCAGCACCTTGAAAGCCTCCAGTGTCAGTGGCTCTACCATGTCACTGGGCACGTTTTTCCAGTGATTGATTGTTCTCAACCCATACTTACTAATGTAGGTGGCTCTTACCTTGGGTATAATGGGGTCCGTCAAGCCAGAGCTTTATAATCCTTGTTAAATATTCCTTCTGGTGATATACAGTGGCCAGCATAGCAGCACAATGGAGGTTTGCTTCCAATATAAAAATGGAGGTGAATGCAAAGTTTGTACAAATTTATTACAGCAGGTAATGAGTTTACCATAAATATGTATTTTATTTTTTTTTTACTAAGACTTAACAAGTTAAGGCTTAAATAAGTCACAGTTCTAGTGCAGATGTGTACTGTGCTGTAGGTCTCAGTAGAGATTTCACTGGCCTCCAAGCTCCCAGAGAAGGGGACATGACAGTTCAAGGTGAGTTTAAGAAAGACCATGTAAAGGAAGGTTGCTCCCGAAGTGGTAATGGCCACTTTCCTTGCTTTTCGAACACAGATATGCAAAATTCCTATGTTAGAATTATCTTGATAATGGATAGCCTATACTGCTTGTTTTCTACTACAATGTCCTTTTAAATCTCTTCACGATTTATGTGTGCCTACACACGCTCAAGTCACCACAACATTTCTGTTAAGATCCTTGTCAGCTGAAAAACAGTGTAACTCCCTCTTGTTACTAACCACACCAAAACTCACTTTCTGGACTTCTTGTTCAAATTCCATAGTGCAAATTTGCACCTAGTTTTTGAAGGAGTATGAGACTGGCTACAAGTGAGATCAACAAAAAGACAAACTTCTCACTGTTACTGATGTGTTTGATGCCTGATCCAGCTACTGAATTAGTGATGATGAAACAACTTTGAAATAGTACCAAAACTGAATGAAGGCCTAAATTTTGTATGAAGCCACTAGTTTTTTTCTCCCTCTTTCTTCACTCTCCTGTTTCCTGCTGCTACTGTTGACTGTGCTGTCTTTCAGCAGCCCTCTTTTTCACTGCAGATGGAGCACAAACATTTCTAAAAGTTGACATTTGTGCTCATAGCCCAGCTACACATGTCAGGAATGCTGTAGTATGAAAGTGTAATGCTACTTGCTGTCATGTCTCTGTTCAAATGACTTCTTGATCATTAACTAGTCTCAGCAGCATCACTCTGGGGCAAACATCTGTATTTTCCTCTGCTTAATGAGAGGGCTGAGAGGAGAATTCTATTACCACATTGCCAATACAAATTGATCACCTGTTCCCTGAGGAACATACTAATAGCTTTCCAGATGAGAGGAAAAGAATCCACCCTGTGCTATCTTGATGTTTTCAAGATATTTTAATAAGAAATACTGTATCTTTTACAAGAGTAGCAATCAGGGACAGACATAAAAATATTGATTTAGTCTTTGGGTAACTTTGAACATGAAATTGGGTAACAATTAGGAGCTTACTTGAACAGCTATAGTGTAATGAGAAATAAATGTATTTTCAAGCCATTAAAACTCTCAGAGGGGCTGGATGTCTGCCAGTGGCAAAGGTCTGTGACTTTGATACATGCACCTTGTTTAATGACTCTTCAGAGAAATCTGGAAAACTTCACAACACAAAAATTCTTCTTTACCCCTCTTTACCCTTCTTTAAGCCTCTCAGACTGCTTTGTGCCATGGGGTGGTAAAATTTTCTGCTGGTTACTTTGATCCTTTAACTCTCTTCAGTCTTTCTGATATCCTGCAGGGTTGTGTGGAGGAATTGGAGATGGATTGCCAGGCCTGACTACAGGCAGTGACAACTAATGGAAAAGACATTCTCTGAGCTGCTCAGGGCTGAAACCTGGGGCCAAGGGCTAGCTCTTTCAAAAGTCATCATCAGAAACTGGGAATCATGCCAAAATCAGATGGGGGAGGCAAGAGTAGCTTCTGAGTGGTTGCATGCCCCTCATGCTCCCACCTCTGCCATGGCCAGTGTAGCTCTTCTGCCAGCTGCCTGCCAGCACAGGACAAGAGTGGCCAGCAAGGTCTCGCTCTCCTGTGCAGGAGCAGCGGAGCCACAGACACGGGACATACCATGTGCAAGGGTGCTGTCCTGGGGAACTGTGCTTGGGACCATCCCCAGGTTCAATTTGTTAGTATTGATGCATCTGTGCTGTGTCACTTTTCAACCTCCCACAGTTTCTCCTCAGCTTCTGGAGTTACACAAGCAAGCCTCCTTCCTTTCCCCTGCATAGCTGTACGCAAATACTAAAGGTATGCTGGGGACACTCTTTGTGACTTGTGACTCTCCCTCCTTGAGACTTGCTATCTTGAGACATTGTGGTAAAGTTGAGATTAATGAGAATTTTTCAGGGATTTCTAACATACAGTTTGTCTGAGGGAGTATTTGAGGATTCGCATGGGCTGCTGAGATGCTTTTTCTCTCAGAGGAAAGTATGTTGCTTCTTAAAGCTGCACGGTCTCGCCAAGTAGGGTGATGTGCAAGATCTAGTAGCTATGAAAGACAACAGCTCAGACCTGAGCACCTCAAGGCTGTGGGTCTGGACTCAGGAAGTATCTGGTCTTCCTGATTCACCTGTGACTAACCCCAGATTTTAAGTGAAGAACTATGGTTCTACCTAACTTTTAAACCTCAAAACATCGCCGACATAATCAGTCACTGTTTTTACATCGGTAACTGTGTTTAAATAATTAGCATAATCTTGTACACATCTACTCCAGATCTTTACCCCAGCCAAAAAATAAATTACCTTTAGCTGAAATCCACATCCTTCAGTGACAGGTTTAAGGCTGAGGTAGCTTTTGCTGTTGCCTCTAATGTGCCTAGACCTGGACCTGGACCATGCACAGAAATGTAATTTAACCTGGTCAGGTAACACAGTAACACAGCTGAGCCACTCCTAAGACTGGTAAGAGACACCACCAGGGCTAACACTGTGCTTTGTAAATAAACCTGCTTGCTAGCAACTGCTATATAAATTGCTAATGCAAGACACACTGCACAGCACAGATAAAGCTTCAGAGGCAGAGCATCCAGCACACACAAGCAACAGCTGCAGTAAACTTTCAATTGCTCCCATCCTGAGATTAGAAAGCCTACGCTGACGTGTTGAAAACCTGTGACTAACAGGTGTGTGTCTTCTGCCTTTGTCTATTAGTTAAAGCATCTAGTGTAAAGTTTTACCTCCTTCTCTTCAAAACAGCAGATTGAGTATAAAGTTGTCTATATAGAACTGAATTATTGAAGTTATCTCTACACAGAATTGATTTGCAAAGGTAATATTCACAAAGGACTGACATTCAGACTTGTCCTGTAAATAGTATAGAAACTTAAGATATCTGATGTACCTGACTACAGTGGTTGAAAATGCAGTCTCTCTGGGGTCTTCAGAAAGAAGCCTTTCACCTGTTACATGCTGGTAGATTGCAGTCCAAGCACATGCTGCTAACCGCATGATTTTCCTAGGTGATGTGAGCTTGCTTCATTCCTCTGGATATGTACCAGATATTGTCATGTTCCTCACCTGGCCTGTGAGCCCAAGTGGGACTGCAGCAGTCACATGAGGTCACAACAGGGAAAGTAGCTTGGTATACAGGGTCATATTTTCTCTTCTAGCTGGAAAATCTGACAGTCACTGATGGAAAGAGGAAAAAAGAATGCTGGAGCATGATTTGGAGGGAAAAGGAGGTTGCTATTCATATGACCAATGGGTTTTGATCCCCACAGATTTCCTAGGTCGCAATCAGAAGAATCAAATTCCATGAAAATACATGGAAGAACACATCAGTGCTGAGTGAAGGTGTCAGTAGCTGAAAGAAAGCATGCTCTATATACATACAGCATGGCCAGTCATTGCACACCTTGTACAAGCCCACACAAGCCAATGCAAACGATTCTGTATGTTCTAAGTTTCATAGAAAACACTTGTCTCCATTATGTAAGATTCCAGCTCCAAATTGTTGGTTGTTCTTCCTTCTTTTTCAAAATAAAAATGCAGAGCATCTTGAAATCCATCTTTGCTGTAAGAAGCTGCAAATTGTTAATGTTCAGTACTCCACTGAGATGTCATCAGTGCCTATAACTCATCTTTTCAGCCATCTTGGTAATGGACATAGTAATGTCCCACAAGATATGTATTTTTCCTAAAGCTGAGAAGATGACTTCAGTAACTTTGCTAATAAAATGCTCCATAGAAAGCCTGAAAAATCCTGATCAAGCAGATGTGTACAAAGTCCTTTCCCCAAGTGCTTTCTCTGTGAAATCCATCCATCCATCCATCTATCTATCTATCTATCTATCTATCTATCTATCTATCTATCTATCTATCTATCATCTGTCTATCTATCTATCTCTCTGTCTGTCTGTCTATCTACCTACCTATTTTTAAATTGAGAGCCTTGGAGGGTTCTTAGGATGATGTTTCCCCTTGGAATCCAGTAAGGCAGCATCTGTGTTTTTCTGAGAAGGTTTTCAGGTGAAGTGAACCATAAGATTGCTCCCAGGTAAACATTCATCTTTACTTACAAATGGCCTCATTACTCAGCAGGTCACCCATTCATTACTGGTTCTTGTCTCGAGAGCTTGCAGAGTCACCTGACGTCTTGTCTAAGTGTTTTAGCGCTGTCAAAAATGGGTATTAATGATTGTCCCTAATGGGACCACATTGTAAGATTTGATCTGAATGCCACAAAGTAACTGGGCCATCCAGAACTGACCTGCCTGAAAATGTCAGCACAGCGTGCGACTATTGAGAGAATTAGGCACTGTTGTTTTGGTTAGTCATTTTATGACTCTGTCCCTAAATCCATCCATTCAGCCTTTTTTTGACTTAAAGCCAACACCAGCTGCTCAGGCTGGGAACTGCCTTCTCTTAGGAAGGCCAAAGGAAATGTTGATTTGTGCTGTGTCTATTTGAACCAAAGATCAGCAGGGGAGACTTTCTACCAATCACAAGTGAATTGAAGACTGTTTGTGACAGGTAGGCCACTGCTGTAGCTTATAATGACTCTAGTTAAATCCCCAGCTGAATACTTTTAACTGCAAGTTAAATTAAGATAGTGTACAAAAAGGGTTCCAAATGTAGGTGTCTTCCTTTCTTAAAATAATCCTTAAAAAGCAGTCACATGCCTAAAACCCTGTGATATGGTAAAACTTTTCTGTCAAGCCATGACAGGTACTGATGGGCTATACAGTACTTGAATGCAAATCCGACTCCAGCTCCAACATTAGCAAGATGCCGTCTGTTGAGGTGATTGTCACTGGAGTCATCACTGTCACTCAGAAGTGTAGTCGCACACTAGATTAAAAATAGAGATCACAGTTATAATCACAGTTATAAATAAAGTGAAGTGGTTACCAGTTGTGGTGACTGGTATCAGAAAAATGTGGTGGTCTCCACTTTGCAGTAATGGTACAGCAATAATACCCATATAGTCTGTGTTTGATTACAGGATTGTAGGATAATTCAATTTGGAAGGGACCTTCAAATGTCCCTAGTGCAACCTTCTGCTTAGAGTAGGGTCAGCTACAAGGTCAAAGCAGGTTACGTGGGATTTGTCAAGTTGCTTCCACATGCACCACTCTCTGCAAGAGTTTTGTGCAGCTCATCCTTAGTTTTGATCCTTGCCCTCACCTCCTTTCATCCTGCCCAGTCTGGGGGTCACATACAGACGCTACACTCAGCAAGACAGCCTCCTAAATTTGCTCTAAATTGTTTAATATATGTGTTAGCAAACTACTGGAAAACACAACTCAAAATGGCTCTGTGCTTATTCGTACCTAATTAAGTTCAGTTCATCCTTTGATCCTTGCCTCACTGCCTTTCTTTGGGCTTAGATCTCACATAGCATCTTTCAATTTCTGCATTCAAAAGTGCTTAGGAAAATGTACTGTACATCTTGGGATGTAGCTTCACTTTAATATGATTGGCTTGAAAGAAATATTTTATATATTTTTATACAGCTCGGAATTATATTTCTGAGCTGCACACTAGCAGCAGGTCTGAGCAATTGGCTTGACAGCTCTCACATATATCTTTTTTATGTCTTCAGATACAGACTTCCAGTTTATTTTCTATGTGATCAGAGGTGTCTGTTGTTGATACCACAGTCCAGCATGGCAATTGGTTACAGGGTTCTATGAATTTATTACCCTATTTCCACCACAGCCTACTACATCACTAGTTTTCCTTGGAATGATCTTAAACAGGCGATTTTATACTTTTAGGCACTTCAGAGAGATACCGCCATTTATTAAGCTACAGGTGGTACATCTTTAACGTATTATGAGCAGAAACATTTCCAAATCAACACCAGCTCTTCCTGTCTGTGCAGAAATTGATCTTTGGACAAACTGGGGAAGGAGCTCTTCCTTCCTGCTTGAAAGGAATCATCTCCTAGCTGGCTGCAAAAGGCAATGCTAATGCTGAAGTTACCAATGCTAGAAGTTAGGAGACAGCAGACAGACAACTTTTGCCTGTTCACCTTCTGTGTACCAAGCACACCCTCCTCTTGGGCTGAAGGTATGACTCAGACCTAAGTGAGGAAATATTTCAAGATCCATCATGAGTCTTAATCATTATCCTCCACCAGATGTCAGGGAGCTTACAAAGTTTGTCAGAGGCAAAACTCAAGTTCTTACTCATCTGCTCATGGCTAATTAAAATAAGGGTTGAATGAGACCAAAGCTTGCCTAGAATGACAGCCCAGGAAGAAATATTGATAGTGAGAGAATTTCTGTGGAATATTCATCACTCTGCAGACCACAAATGTTCAGAGCTGATGCCACCCTTTTGCACAATAGCTTTAATAAGCCAATCTTCTGTCTCTGTTCTTATAAAGAATATCTTTACATTATGGAATTACCTTGAATATCTATCTAGAGACACACAAGGCCATTTTGAACAACCAAGGCTGATCCGTGTTGGTGGTTTTCATGTAACTTTTCAGCATCCTGCTGCAGGCTAGTGCGGAGAGGTGCCTTTGCCCCCAGTCAGGAAATGTAAAAACAGTGTTCAGGAAAAGAGAACCATTGCTGAAACAATTCCTCTGTGGGAATTGCATTCAACCCTGTCTGCATGGTAAGGTTTTTCTCTAATTTGAATTAGAAAGATTTTTTTATTTCTTTTTTGGTGAAACATCAAAATTTACACATTTTTGCAGATATCTGAGAGACCTATTAGTCATAATAGAAATCCTTACGCAAAATCCAGCTTCTAGTAGTGCAGAAGTGTAGAGGGTTGTTTAATTTGAAGAAGAGAACGCTCAGGGGAGACCTCATTGCGCCCTGTAGCAATCTGAAAAGAGGTTGTAGCAAGGTAGCTGTTGGTCTCTTCTCCCAGGTAACAAGCATTGGGACAAGGAGAAATGGCCTCAGACTGTGCCAGGGGAGGTTTAGATTGGATATTAGGAAAAAAATCATCACTGAGAGGGCTGCCAAACATTGGAACAGGCTGCCCAGGAAAGTGGTTGAGTGACCTGAAGGTATTCGAAAGACATGTAGACATGGCGCTTAGGGACATGGTTTAATGGTGGAATTATCACTGCTAAGTTACTTAACATGCTAGGCTTGGACTTATGATCTTAAAAGTCTTTTTCAAAGATTCTATGATTCTAAATAACTATTGAAAGTGAAAACAATCTTCATTATTCTACACAGTGCATAAAAAAGAAATATAAATCACAGAGGATTCAAGATGAAATCTCATTCTGGTAACAAAGATAGTTGTTTCCAGAAAAAGCCCATACATAAGGCATATGATAACAGAAACATAAGTAATAATTTTTAAAATGTGTAAATTGTAAAGACGTCTTTCACACACCTTATCTGCTTCACCAATGCCATCACAAAGTTATCACTGAGGCAGCAGAGGAGTAGCAGCACTGCGGCGACTATGTGCAAGGAATTGGGAAGCACATACTATGATAAAATATAATTATGCTATATAAAAATATATATTTCTTTGGAAACATTCACATTAAAGTGACAGCTACATCCCAAGAAATACAGTACGTTTTTTCTAAATGCTTTTCTAATGTGGAAATTGAAAGCTACTGTGCAAGATCCTATCTAAACCTGAAGAAAACAGGCTTGATTTGCAGACTACCTTATGAGTGTATGTAGCAGTTTTTCAATTTGTTCTGTAGAATTGTAAGATTCTGGCATAAAAGAGCAAAAATGAAAGATGTATTCAGTAGCTCTTGGGAGAAGCTGCTGTGAGGGCCAAGAAAAGGAAATAAGGGAAAAGCTCTGCATTCCTGCGCTGTGTTTTCTTTGGATTCTGACTGATCAGATTTCATACTTTCTACCTGATCCTTCATCTTAAGGTACAAGTTGCTAAACCCAAAGGCTTCACAAAGCAATAGATGACTAAATTATGCCTTCGGCTGCAGAAACTACATGATATATTTAGTTATGTGAAGTTACAGCCTTAGCTAATTAGCTGATAAAAATACAATTTTTTAAGGCTTTTCCCTTTCAGTGAACAAGGATGTTTGTTTCTTTTTCTTTCTTTATTCTCTTACTAATAAAAAGCTTCAGAATATATTTGCCAAGAGAATAATGAGTATATGGAATTTGCATTTTCCTTTTGAATGGTTTTTTTCAAGGGAGACTTACAAATATCTTTCCAAAGCACTTCCCATGATTTCTCCTGGGGGAAGGTCACTGCAGCATGTGCTGCGTCTACACATTTGTTTGTGTTTAGCTCTTGAGGGAAGAAAAACTGAATAAAACAATTTCAAGGATATTTTGAGGACTGATAATGCTTGAAAATCAATAAATATTGGTCTGATTTAGGTGGGTTGTGGTTTTTTTGGGGGGGCTGTTTAGTTTTTGTTTGTTTTTGTCTTAACGTCTAAGGAAAGAAGCAGATATAAACCCCCCAAACAGTATGGACTCATGAACAGCTAGCGTGTCATGAAAACTTGGGTGTGTTCAAAAAGGACAGAGAAGTGGGCTTGTATTATATTTGCAGGATGTTATTTCATTTCAGTCCTCATCAGTTCTTGGTGCTTCAGACAATGCAAAGACATCAGCTGGGATGTGTGAGCTTTGTCATGCCTACAGCCAAGTGATGAATTTGAATTTTGGAAGGACTTTCTGTTTTAGTCAAATCTTCCAATGACAATTCTGCTGCGATGCCAGTGTAAAGCATTTCCACATTCCACGCACGGTCATACATTACTATCCCATTGTGTACCCACTAGTTTGAGTCTGTCCAATCTTTTCTGGCAATAGGTAGAAAAACAAAAGGATTGTTTTTATCCTGCTCCATTTTCCTATTCTGCTGTACAGTGCCACCAAATGAAAACCTATGTCAGCACAGCTGCATGATGAGAAGTAACTAGATGAGATCTCCAGTTTTGCCATAGGCTTATGTCAGGGGTGATGAACTCAGTTAAGCCCTACTTCAGCGGACAAAAAGGGATTTCAAAATGGTTTGCCCTAACAGCTGCTGCTGCTAAGACACAGCCAGGCAGGGACCCAGAGATGTGGCTAGACCAGTCATAAATGCCAATGGTTGCAGGAAGCCCCAGAATATGGTTACATTTCCAAGGAGAGTATTTGTATTTACATCAGTAGCCATGTGGGGGAAGGTAAGGGCAAGGGCAGTGGCTTTCATCTTGGGGGCTCAGCTGATAGTGGGGAGCTGGGAGCTGGGAGTCTTAGTTTCTTGCTGAGGGCAGGCAGGAGCCTCCCAGAGACCTGATGAGGCTGGGAAGGGCAGTGATTCTCAGCTCTCAGGAACTGCCTCCAAGTATCATCCCTAATTTCATAAGCCTTGCCTGTCTGTTCAATAAACTCATATTATTCTACCCTTAAAGTGTATCTAATACTAAGATCTGCTTCAGGTGCGGGTCCCTGAATGTATGATTCCAAAACAGAAAAGCTGGGTCCTCTCTATCATTAGTACTAGCACATTATCCAAGTACTTTCTCACTAAGTGCAAAGGTTGGTTTGCAACTGAAGAAGATGAGTTGTTGGTTGGAAAGATGATAAAATGGCTGATTTCCCATCACTAGTGGCAACTATTTTCCGGCTTTTGTTTTGTTTCTTTTTTGTGTCTGCTCTAGAGCTATCATTATGGTGATTTCTGATACTCAGTTAGTGACTCGGTGGCTTTAAAATGGGGCTTTTAACTACAGTGATGCTGTACTATAATCTAATTGAAAATGTTTTAATTCAGGCCTGAGTTGTGTTAGCTTTTTAACTCAACCTCTGACTAAAATAATTAATACAATATATGGGCACTGAAATATTATGCACAGCCAATTTAGAAGTAAAGTATTTGAAACTGAAGAAAATTCGAAGTAATTGAATATGAAAAATCTGTCAGCCATTTGAAGTAACAGTTCAGATGCACTGAATACCACCTGCTTCCTACTCCCAAGAACAAAAAGTACTAGTTTCTTGTAATGATCAAAATGTCATGAATGTGCCTTTCAGCCACATTTGTGAAGAAACTCACTGAGGGGTGGTTAGAAAGAAACACAAGTTTTAAATGTTCTTCACTGTTTACAGTGCTCTTTGTACAGGCTTGGAGCTTGTTGACCCCAATCCGGTAAAAGAAACAACAGGTATTTCCATGACTTGCAAACAGTCAAACAAATACAGAGTGTTTAGGTACTACCCTGTGGCTTTTTGTTCCTTAAAATATTAACAGCTGGTTAAAAAACCACTTTGGTGATAGCTGTAATCATTACAGAGTAGTAGTAATTACATCCAGGTACTCAAAATGCCAACACAGCAGTCAGCTATCTCTACTCTTTTATTCCCGGCTTTGTCTTTGTCAGGTACTGTACAAACACAATCAAGTCATTCAGTAAGATAAAGTAGCCTGGCATGATCACCTCCTTCGTAAGTTAAGTAAGATTGAAGGGTTTGAGACCTCTACCAGCTTTGTAATTTAAAAACAGTTGCTATTAATGGACAGCTTTCTTATGAAATAAAAAATTACTTTGCATTCCCATTCCCTATTCTGCCAATACAGTAAAAGGCATCTGAAACGCCAAGGATTGGCTTCATTTAATTAGCATATGTACTTACTCATTAGTTGAGAGGCTTAGTAAGGAGGAGTCTCTTGTTGTCCACTCCCCAGAGTGGTGGTATGGGTGATATTGGGTGGTTTTGGTGAAAATATTAGGGAGGTATCCTTCTGACTCTGAAGCCTGAGACAAGACAAACATGCAGAGTCTGTGAGAAGAAAGAACAGCAAAGACGGAAACCCCAGCTCCGTTTCTGGTGACATGTGTCTTACTCCTTGCTTCACTACTAGCAGAATGCAGGTGTGAAACTAACCCTATTAGGCTTTATGTAGTCTCAAAGCCCATTTGGAGCTTTTAAGGACATCTCATGGGCTTCTGCGTCACAGCTGACTGGCAAAAGACATAGACTAGGGTATGCTCAGAATGAAAAACCAAACAAAAAAAACCGCGATAAATAAAAATTATCTGTGAGGAGGATGACACCTCCCAGATCTCCTATCCCATTGAGCTCTTTCCAAGAGCATCTTAGAATAGAATCATAGAGCATCTTGCTGAACACAGTGGCCAGTTCTTGGTGGCTTTGGTCACTGAGACCACCCTGGTCTGTGAGCCTCCAGGCTAGAGCAGGCCACTCGGGTCTCAAGATCTCAGGGCCAGCGACTTATCCAGAGTGTATCAGGTGCCCCATCACCATGTTTTACATACATACTTCAGCACAGGACATCAGCTGCTGCAGTGTTCTCATCAAGGCTGATGTGAACGGCACGGAAGAGATGGGACAGCATAGAGGTAGCACCTCTCACTAATCTTAGCTGGATGAGGTCTTTCAGCCCCAAGTTTCCTTTCTGTTTTACTACTGGGTATATAAGTTTGGCCTGCAATCATAACACGGTTTTACAGCTGCCAAAGGTGGTGTCTTGAGGGATGTCTGAGGGTATGCATCCTCCGGGAGGCTGACTTTTGGAAGAGTAAGGTAGTCCCATGCAGGTTGGTCCATGCTGCCTAGGGGGATGGATCCCTGGAAGAAGCTGTCCTTTGAAACAAGCCCAGGTTTTGTACTAAAGAGGTCTGGTCTAAAACAGAGGCTGGCAGCAGGTCAACAATTGTCCAGTCTGAATGGCAGGTTAGCCCTGTTTGGTCCCTGACACCCTCTTATTAAATGATGTAAGTATTCCCAGTGAATTCCAAGAGTCAGTGTTCAGGATAACAGATTTATGCCATTCCATTCACGTATTCTCCTGCTTTATGCACTTAACTGAATTTCCTAAAAATGGAAAAATGGCTTCTCTGTGTTTTGCCCACAAAGGAATGGTTATATTTCAGCATACAGTTTTGGCCCATAGATTTTTCTATCTTGCAATTACCTTATTTCATGGATGTGAACTCATGCTTTGGCTTGGATTAATTGTATGTTAGCTATCTGAAATATCTTTGCTACTAAAAATGAAGTCCTCTACCATCGGACTCAAGCTCCCACACACATCTTAAAGAACTAGCTTCTTCCACTTTATCCAAGTGTCAGCAAAAATAAATGAACTGAAAAACCTGATACTGTTACAGCTAAAAGATGACCTCACTTTATATCCCTGAGCAAATTCTCTTTAAGTCAGCACAGATGGAAGAAGGGTGGGAGATTCTAGGTCCTTACCAGGGTCCCTATTAAAGACCAGTTTATTCTATTTTTCGTTATTTAACAGACGATGTTGAAAATACAAATACCAGTGGGATAAAAAATGGTTTATGTAAGTAGCAGTGGGGAAACTCTGTGGTAAACCAGAGGTGGGACTAATCCCTTAACAGAGACGGGTGAGTAATAGCAGCTGAGACAGAGCGAGGTCTCAGTGGGTGCCGAGTACGTCTGTGAGGAGCCAAGTGTTTCTGCTCCCATGACAGTGGTCGCTGTAGCCAGACAGGACTGATGTGATCAGTGAATACTTTGAGCATCGGAACTTAAGAGGACAGTAAGGACTAATAAAGGCAATTTGGAGAGGACAAGATGAGTAAAAGGACTGCTTGAATTTCTAATGAAAGCAGACCAAGTGGCTTTTTTAGCTATCTGTGTAATTAGTATTACCGCAGAACAATGTATTACTGGAATTAGAAATACTCCATGTCAGTCCTGCAAAAAAAAAAAAAAAATCATTACTATGCATTTCTTTAAAAAGGCCAGATAACCTTTTTGGGTGCTACTAATCCAAAATCAGCATTAGCTAGAACATGAGACCTATTTCCAGTGCTCAATTAAGATTGTACTACTTGATAGCTCTTGTTAAAGGGCTGCAACATCAGTTAACATGAGTTAATATGCCATTTCTCAGTGGAGACATGTGCCTTATGGCATCTGCAACTTGCAGCTTCGAGGTGTTCCTTGTTTCTCCAGCTTTTCTGAGAAGCCCACATAAATAGATGGTGAGAGCGATGTTGATTCAGAGTCTTTCTCCTAGACATTAATACCAAAGAAAACAAAAAATGGTAGGGCCCAGACTGTGATCTGAGACTCACAAAGGGACGTCATCTTGAACATACTCCATTTACAACCTGCTGTATCGTGGGTTGTCCCTGGAAAGCAAAGGTTACCCACTGTGTGATCCCAAATCACTATCAGATGGTTAATTACCTTGTGTTCCCCATTCTTTCCAACAAACCAGAAAGGGCTTAGGCTGTTCCAGTGACTTGCCACTGCCAGAAATGGGAGATCAACTTTCCACCCTCCCCCAGCCTCAGCTACCTGTGCTGTCTTGGACTCCAGTGGCTCACTGGGTCCTTCACTGAGCTGAATCATGTCCCTGGCTCACCAGAGGACTAATGTGACAGGCAAACCAGGCAAGTGACACTGAACACATGCTGGAGAAGGCAGAAGAAGAAGAGGAGGTGGAGGAGAAGAGGAGTAGTTTGACTCCAGCTTCAGTCACTGGCACTCTGACAGCTCAGCTTCAGTCACTGGCATCCTCTGACAGCTCAGGAGAGCAGTCAAAACCTGCTCATTTCCTAGTGTTTTTTGTTTTTGCAGAAGAAGGAAACAGATTCAGGCCCTCCCTCCCCACTGTTTCCACCATCATGAGGGGATAATGATGAGATGAACAAAACTCACCCACTGGCCTCAGTTGCTGGTGTGTTTATGTAGGTCCCTAGCACCTCACCTTGCATGGTTTGGGGTCTCTGTGCTCCCCAGCAGTCCCAGTGCTTGCTTGCCTTCATACAGCCCCTGAGGTTTACCCGATCTCAGGGGAAAAAGCAAAAGGGTGAAAAAAACCGTGCTACAGATTCTAGTCAGATGTTCCCTTTTAAACACAGACTTGACAAATAATGCTTTATCAGTATCAATGCACATCAGTGATCACATTGTTCAGTCTTGCATTTGGGAATGCTTTCCAATTAAAAGCAAATCACTGAAAGAGACTTTCAAATTGGTTTCATTGAAGAAGAAGAAAGGAAGGGAAGCTACTTGAGATCTGACAATAGCTGAAGTGATTTGTAAGCATGAAGCACACAAGATAACATTTAATTAACAGCAGCAAAAATAGAACATTACTTTGAATTTACGTAAGTTCTCTTGTTCTATGTATGCGCAATGCCCTTTCTTTAAGTTTCTTTTTTCACAGAACTCTACTAACACTCCATTCCTATAGATGATATACCAGTCATAGGTTGGGCAGCATTTCCTATCCCTTTTTCAAATATTTCAATACTCACTTGTAGGGTTTGACCAGGAAGTATCTTCCAAAAATCCCAATCTGGCATAATTTTCCATAAAGCAGTGGAAGTGACCGACTGGGGGAAATGACAGAAGTTTTTCATACTTATCATGGCTGTGCAGAAGCTTACTTATCTACTGCTGCCTAAATCTGAATCATCTCTGCGGCTTGATTGAGTAATATCTCCAGAGCACATGGAGAAACAAGGACTCCTGCAACTCAGGTGACGATCATGGGTCCCCTGGTCGACAGAGCCAGACAGATAGGTTTTTGGTGCCACTCACTTGATCCGTTTTGGATGCCTGCTTCAAGTAGATCTGGAGCCACAGTTCCCAGACACTGCTTCTCCCTGTTGACCAGTGAGATGGCCCTGACACTATGATGTCCCCAATTATGCAGATCATTCAGTGAGACTGATCTTGAGAAGGTCCTGGCTCAAAGCACATCTCCCAGCATCACTCCAGTGGTCACTACAGATGGGAAAACCATTCCCATAGCCTCTGCTCAGCACATGCTGTGGTGATATCACTGTCTGCACCCAGTTACCATTCTGCATCCAGATGCCGATGTTGAGATGCCACTGTAACGGATTTACACCAGGACCCTCTCCAACCTGCCTGGAAGACTGCCTCTCACAGCATGTTGAGTTGGCACTCCATGGGCAAGTGGTTACTCTCTAGGTATAGCACAGCTGCCCATGTGCTTTGAGACTCTGTGATGCTAGGCTGTATGCTATGCCAGTATGGCAGCTGTCTGCTGGAACTTATAAGCCAGGATTCCTACCTGATTCATACTCCAGTTATAGTATATCTGTATATATATATACAGTATAGTATACAGTACAGTACATACAGTATATCTGTATATATATACAGATACTCCAGTTCCCTTGTGATGGAGAGAGTGTTTTAGACCCAGGAAACAACTGGAGGAACTGGATAATGCTGAGCAGCCAGGTTGTAGCTTCTCTATTCATGGGGCACTCCAGCCTTCACTAGCCAAGGCTCAGGACAACTTGGTGCAACCACGAAGATCCAGATGATCTGCAGAGGCCCTCTCTCTTGCCAAAACAGTTATGTGAGGAGGGGGACCATAGTGAGCACACAGCTGTTGTCCATTGGGCCAGGGTCTGTGCAAGTTTGCCAGCAAGGAGCTGGCATTCGCACCTGACCCCACCTCACCAAAGGTAAAGTTTCCTCTTTCTCTTAAATAATGAGCCAGGATTTCGCTGTGGCTGTTGTTCCCTCTCTCCCTGCTCCACTATGAACCTTCCCACTAGTCTCCCCTGCTGATGCTCTGCTGGAGTTTGAAAATCAGGATTCAATCTGCTCACAACGTGTGCTATGCCCACCAGATTAGGCTGCTCCTCTCTTGCTTTAATGGCAAAACCATGCTGCTTTAGCTTTGTTTCCCCCTTTTTTTTTTTTTTGTGAATTTACCCTGCTGTTTTACTCCAGTTTGGAATTTTGCAAGCTTACTGCATACTGTAGTGCCCCTCTGTGAATCAGAAAACATCAAGGAAACTATATCCCACTATGAAAAATAGCAGTAATTGATAGTAAGTTGTATAGGAATTAGTAGGGAATCCACTAGTAATCAGTAACTGATTATGCATAGGAATGAATCAATTGTACAAGAAACATGAGCAAATGTATGACCTATTTGTATAATCTTATTATCTAGATTTATTAAGACCTTTTTATCCAGATTTAAGCAGTCCTCCAGTTTTTTGGTAACATTCTTTCGGAGTAATGGAGAACTGCTGGGTTTTCGATCACGGTGTCTCCTGCATCTGTATAGTAATATAATATTACCCCTGGGTTATGATGAACTAGTCTGGCCTTTTCCAATTGATTTTCCTTTTGCATTTGATGCAGTGCAGGCTCCAAAGACTGCTTGACTTTGATGTGTCCTCTGTAAAGTATGCAAACACGCACTTGCCGAAACTTTCCCCTCCTGTTCCACTTTTCCCTGCTTAGACAGTAAGAACCACTGTCCAAAAAGCCAAGAGAGGAGAACAAACTCTGATGGGTCACATTCCTGAATTAAGCTGGATTGGAATAGCAACAAGCCAAAATTGTGGCAAATCCCCCAGGATTCAGTCTAGCTCACTTTTCGTTTTAGATTGGATCATCTAAACAGAATTTCCACTGCATCCTCAGCTGCCTTTAAAATTGTGCCATCCACTGACTGTAGAGATTGACAGCTCAGATGGGCTGAGAATGAGCAGGTTTCTTATTTCGGTAACCCTCATTATCTGTGTTCAAACCAACCAAATTACGATAGCAAACACACAGCAACTTCCCTGTTTTGTGAAGAATCTATTTCTGACATAAAAAAATATTATATTCAGACAGGTAGGGCTGATACTGCTGTAATGACAAATGGAACATCCAAAACCAGTCTCATTCCAAAGATATATATATGTTTTGATGTAATGAGATGATAAATAGATGTGTCAGCTGCATTAAGAATGTACTCTATTATGCAGGAGCGGCTCTATAAAGGTTCCCAAATTTACTTCTTTGCCTCTTATTTTGATGATCCAACTCTTACTGCCTCTAAGCTGGCCTTTCCTAGTTTTCATCATCTCCGCTACTTAAAGGAGTCCAGTGGACTTTAAGAGCAGTCTTTTCTTTACCCTTAATGACAGTAATGTTACTTGTTCTCAGAGCTTCAGCTCAACCCAGGAGCTTGCAGCAGCATGAAAACACAGGATCTTTTGTACAGTAAGAAAGTGACTACGCGTGGCCAAACGTGAGGGTGGAGCTTGACTGATTAAACAGTCAGAGACCCCATTTGGTCATCTCTTCATTTGGGACATTTCATCTTTGCTTCCAATTAATTGTTATATCTGCTGGGACTACAGGAGAATTTACTGTAAGTCTAATTTAGCTATGGTAGAATTGGAAGCATGTGTCATCAATCTCCTTTGCCTCACAAAAGAGCCAGGTTTACAAATCAGAACATTTTAAAGACAAATCAGAAACCTGTGTCAGCATTCAGACCTCCAAGAGGTGCACAGTTTAAAGCTCAGTTTACTACAGTATCTAAATTCAAGGGGGATTGAAACCAAGACTTACTGAGAGATGTTGTCTTTTTTTCTTGTAAATATAAACTTCCTAATAAAGAAGCTTGTGAAACCTCCTCAGAGAGGTTAGGTTTTTAACTGTTCTCCACACACCCAGCTGCATACTGAAGGGCATTTGTGGATCTGCAAAATCTATCTCCAGCTACCTCTGATGTAAGGAGATGCCTCAATTGGCTTGCAGTTGATGGCAGCTGCAGGGTGTGGAGATGCATGCCTCCAGCTCCTGTTGGGCCAGGCAGCCCCAGCGACTTCTTACCACCAGAAGTGGTTTGGGACTGGGGACAGCAGGGTAGAATCAATGGAGACTCTGAGCAATGTTCACGACCAGCCTAATTGAAGTTCTGACATCTGAACAAGATGTCAAAAGGTGTCATCATCAGCCAGCTTTTGTATCTGAGTACAGCCAGCTCTGCTGTGCTGGAGGTACTTGCCGATATCTGTCAGTTAATTAAAGCTGAATTTTCCGAAGACAAAATAGTCGTAGTTCAGACAAATTATTATGATCTTTTATCACCTGCTATTGTGATGATTCTGTATTTTTTGATTTTATTTTTGTTGTGTGATACTTAGTCATACCCTTTACTATTGCCTCAGATTGTCTCAATAGCTGAGCTTTACATAATGCTTTATTTAAATACATGCCGGCACCTGCCTGTATCAGTGTGTGTCCAAGACATGTGTAGCAGCCACTTAACCACCAGCAGTGGGATGTGCCCCAGGGCAGGGGGAATCTCAGCTGGGACATGTCCCACAGTAGAGGAGCCAAGATTGACTTTGGTTGACAGCAGTTTGCTCAGACTCACTGTGAACACCGGGGAGCAGAAGTCTGCAACACTGTGGTCTCATGCCTTGTGGCTCCAGGAGCCTGGACAAGGCAGAACCAGGGATGTGACAGCAGGGAAGTAGGAGAGCTGGGGGTCTGTACCTGGGAACTTGAAGGCCAGAGACGTTTTTCCTCCAGCTCCTTGTAAGAGGCGGTGCTGTCAAGCACAATGCTGCTTTGGAAGACCTCCAACTGCCAGCCCAGGGTAGGACTGTGGGAGATAGGACATCCATGAACAACATGTCCTGCATGAAACAGCCATCATGTGTTTGACCTGGAAGACATGCCTGGATCCTTCAGAATTAGTCCTGATGAGGGGCACTGAGTACCAGTGTGTATCTGAAAGGCAAGTTTTGGTTATAAAACTGCTTGCTTTTCTGTTGAGGGGCAAAGTTATAAAAAAACTATTAGTCAACGCTGTAATTGATGGTTAGATGGTAATTTGCAGCAGCACGGTATCATGAATATCAATTTTATTCAAAAGAACAGATAATGAAAACTTTTCATTTTGTAGTGACTCACGTGTAATACACTGCATTTCCTTTAATAGGAAATGATGTGCGTACAAAATCCATAGTTGCTATGATTAGTTGTTGCTGATCTTTAAAGATAAGAAGCAAAGTGGGGAGAAAAAGTGAAAACTGTGTCAATTTATCAACAAGAAAGTTACTCAGATACCAGAAGTAATGAGGCTCTGAATAAAAATGACTATAATGAATCACTTCCTTGAAGTATAATTTAGCTTGTGTTTAGAACTGAGTAAGTACAGCTTTGAGGTCCTAAGAAGTGTGCATTTCATGAAGGCAAGTGAAATTTGAGCTCTTAAAAATTAGTTGTGTCCCTGTTACATAATTGGTACTGCACATATTCCAGTGCAGGATAACAGAGTTCAGTGCTTTTTGTACCCTATATGCACAAAACAGTGCAGTCGCTGTAACTAGCAAAAAATCCACTTGGCGTATGAAGCCAGTGCAGTGTGATGGCTGTGGAGATGTACTATAGATCTGCAGGAGTAGATATTCAGTGGGAAGCAGGTTGTATGATCAAGCACCTAATGTGTTCTGCAACTTCACTTCCCTTACAATTCAGCCTCTGTGTGATTTCTTCCTAACTATTGATCAAAATTTCATCACAGTGAAAGCAGGGCACAATTTCATAAAATCAATGTTAGCAGAGCAGATATTTAGAAGATGTTTTAAAAGTAATTTAGACCATTCAGAAAGACCATACTTGGCTTTGTCTGAGTGCTCATTGTCAGTAGTGAAAGATAAAAATCAATATTAGTTTATTGGAACTACTCGAACTTAAAATGATATTGCATATTATTGTGGGTAATTGCACGTTAGTGCCAAGAAGTCTGTGATTTTTTGGCACTACTTTAAGAACAAAGAATCTAATTTTGGGAACAGATGACCGACTCACAAAACAAGAAATCGTTGTAACATCACTATCATCAGTCTTTCTCAGTTACAATTGTTCTGCTGAGTTTTTACCTCCAAAGGCAGCAGTTCTAGCCTTAATAAAACATTTCTACTACAGCTTTACTTATTGATAATAGCCCTTACTTCCTGAACAGTTTTGATTTGTTCTGTTTTGTTTTTTTTCTCTTAAATATCCTAAAGCACTTGAGCAAGTCTGTATCCCTGTATCAAGACCTATTTTAAATGGCCTTTGGCACTTGCTCTGTGTTGATAGGACCCATAAAAATGTTCCCCTTTCCATCACCAGAAAACTCTTGATGAATATGATTTTAGCTGACTGATTTTTTCAAATGTCCAGGGCACTTCTGCAGGGATGGGTGCTCAGGCTTTTCCCCCACTAACTCCAGAATATTTCCATCTTCTCTTCTAAGTAGTTTCAACAACAAAGACTTACCACTCTCCAATAAATCTCTGCAGTTGCTATTAATTTACATGGTAAAGATGAAAATAACAATTAAGCTGAAGATTTATTGCATGGTCTTTAAGTAGAAGACTTTCAATCTTACCCAAGGTGGGAAATTTAGCCTCCCTCTGAGCAACTCACTACATTGTTTTTTCTGAGCAGCCACCCTGATTTATATGTTAGTACAGAAATGCAGGAGTTGATTCATGTTCTATGTCCTGCTGTCTTCAAAGATTGAGATTCCAGTAAGAATTGCTGATTTTTTTCCTTTCCCTGCAAACAACAGTTTTTAACGCCGGGTTCCTTTTTAGTTTCTGTGGTGCTGTAGCTTTTCAGTTGTTTCTGGAGTGTTGGCTGACCGATCAGTTCAAGTTCTGTGCTTCTCTTTCTAAATCTAACATGGTGCTTCTATGTTCTGTAGTGCTATTATTGTGGTATCATGCCACCTTTTACACCACTTCTCTAAGGGAAACTCAGTGCTGATGCCAAATCAAGAAGGTGAAGTGGCTCATTCTTCACCAGGAATCTTCACCAAGCCTGTCACACACATCTTCCCCTGTCAATTTAGTAGGTTTTAACTGTAATTGTGGTTTGTGTGATTTTTGCTTACAGTGACAGATGTCAGGGTTTCTAAATTCTGGACATACAATTTCTTCTCTAAGCCAACATTTCCATACAGCGCCTCTTCAAAGTCTTTTGTTCCATTTTATTATTAGGAACTTGGTTTTGGTTGTTTGTTTTGTTGTTTTTTTTTTTTTTTTTTTTTTTTTTTAATTCTTGGGAGTCTTTCCAGATCTTGTAAGACTCCAGGGTACAATCTTGTTAATTCCTAAGTCACTTTCTTGTGTCTTTCAACATATATTGATGTTATTGACATATTTCTCATCCTGGTTTTTTTTTTTCCTTTTACAAATTTTTACTAGCTGCTTCTCTGCTTTGTTGTTGTTGTTGTTGCTTGTGGGGGGGGTGTCAGTGCTTTTTGTTGGGTCTTTTTGTTTGTTGGTTTTGGTTTTTTTGTGGTTTTTTTTGTTTGTTTGTTTTTTCATTTGTGGGGTTTTTGTGTTTGGTTTGGTTTGGTTTGGTTTGGTTTTGTTTTCTTCTTACAGTGCTTTTATTGCCTTTGTTTTCTTTCTTATCATTCATGAGGATGCTTACTTCCCTACTTCCTGGAACTAAACCCTGGAGGCATTGTGACGTTTGACATCTATAAGCTGAACTCTCGTGACTGAAGTTCTGCAACTCCTGAAATAAAAAGGGCCTCCTTTAATCCAGGTACACAGATTGAAGTGACTTGGTTTTCTGCATTAGGAGGACCCTAAAGCACAGACCAAAGAAGGCCTGACTGGCTGTGGTCTGGGTTTTTCTAAGATAGGCAGCAGGCTGGAGTAATGTCATTGATGGTGCTGCCTAAATTTATGTTGATTAAAAGGAGTAGGGGAAGCGACAACCAGTTCTGGGAAAACCATGACTTGACTACCCAACCAATACTTGACTATTATGCATGGAGCAATAGCAGCACATGGTACTGTCCTGAACCAGGTCTTGTTTTTCATTCTCCCTCATCTATAACAAGAAGTTTTGTTAGTGATAGACTTCACTTCTGTGTACTATGGGAGGAGAAATCTAAACCCTCTGAATATAAGTATCTTTTCTTTAAGGCCTCGGTGATTTGGAGTTATTTAAGTCATAGAATCAACTAAGTTGGAAAAGGCCTTCAAGATCATCAAGTCCAACCTTTACCCCAGGACTGCCAAGTCCATCACTAAATTATGTCACTGGGGGCCTTATCCAGACGATTTTTATACACTTCCAGAGACAGTCATTCCACCAACGCCCTGGGCAGCCTGCTCCGATGCCTGGCCATCCTCTCTGGGGAAGGGATTGTTCCTTATATCCATTCTAAGTCTCTCCTGGTGCAGCTTGAGGCCATTACCTCTTGTTCTACCGCTTGTAACATGGAAGAAGAGACTGACCCCACCTCGCTCCATTCTCCTTTCAGGTAGTTGTAGGGAGTGATGAGGTCCCTCCCTAGCCTTCTGTTCTCCAGGCTAAACCACTCCAGTTCCCTCAGCTGCTTCTCATCAGACTTGTGCTCGAGACCCTTCACCAGCTCCACTGCCCTTCTTTGGATCCCCTCCAGCACCTCTATGTCTGTCTTGTAGTGAGGGGCCCAGAACTGAACACAGGATTTGAGGTACAGCCTCACCAGTGCCCAGTACAGTGGGATGATCACTACCCTGGCCCTGCTGGCCACACTACTGCTGATACAGGCCAGGATGCTGTTGGCCTTCTTGGTTGCCTGCACACAAGCTGGATCATGTTCAGCTCCGTTAATCAGCACCCCCAGGTCCTTTTTCATGAGCAGCTTTCCAGCCACTCTTCCCCAAGCCTGGAGTGTTGCATGGGGTTGTTATGGCCCAAGTGCAGGATCCAGCACTTTGCCTTGTTGAACCTCATGCCATTGGTCACAACTTACAAGGATCACCTAGTCATAGGATGAGATCAGGGCCTGCCCTTCAAGAACCACACTGACTGGGTTTGATCCCCTGTTTTTTCTGCATGTGAATGTCAGGATTAAAAAAAAACCTACCACATAAAGCTGAAAGGTGGGAAATACCACTATCAAACTGCATTAAGCAAGAGATGATTGTGAGTTTACCTTCACTGGCAATTTAGTCCTGAGCTAGATATGTTGTTGATATTTCATCTCCTCTGAGGTTTCTTAGTGACCAAGGAGCAGTACTACTACAGCCCTCTACCTCTTCCCACTGTTAAGGTAAGTATGTTGACAGGTACAGTCTGATATGGGAACCTGCGAGACTGTTCCCAAACTGTACAGCCCAGAAATCTGCCCTGGTTCACCAAAGGGTGCCTAGGAAAGTCTGGTGGGGCTGGATGCAGTAAGGGCCACCCTGAAAGTGACAGGCACCCAGAAAGGGTAAGCTGAATGTGATGCGGGGCTCAGAGATCATCTGTCACTGCAAGTTTTCTCAGGAAAAACGGTATTTCTTTCAGTCCCGATTTTTATTTTTTGTTTCTTTTTTTTATGTTTCAATGTCTCTGGTGCTGGTGACCATACCAGTGCTGCCAGCACCACACCGGGGGCCCAGGAAGCCTATGGTGGGTTGCATGGGGCTGGATCAGAGCCCAGAGCCAGATTCCATGCCTCGTGGTAGCCAGCAACATCTTTGTCTGGGTTTTTTTGGAACAGCCCTGCAGGATCAACACACTTGCCTGAGTCTGACCATGACGCCACATACATCTCTCTGTTCATGAGTCAGTCACCAAAACCAGGTTCCTAAAGGCCTACAAAGTGAGAGATTGAGGCATCTTGTGGTTTTCACCCACTTCAGTTTGGAGGGATTAACTTCAATGTTGCTGACTGCTCAAGACACTTGATTATTGGTGACTATGTGATTAAGAGTTACAAACCAGTGCTGAGGATATCGAGCATGCAGCTGGACTAATCAGTGTTGACCGTTAATTGAACATCAGAGGAGGAAGAGTTTGGTCTCATTATTCCCAGGTGGTACTCCCAGAAATCATAGGAATCAGTCCATGCGTCTCCCTCCAAGCCAGGACACAATCCTGGTCCTTTGCTGCACTGTACTTCCAAGAGCTCTCCTGGCTTACACTCCCTTTCCAGGTCACCAAAGGTCTGTAAAATGAGAATCTGTACTTTTACATCTGCGCTTCCACAGGTCAGCAGGAAACTGACCAAATTCTTCAACAAGGAAGGTGTCAGTAAGTGTACAGCTGGAACGTACTCCACTTGAAGGTGTACACAAGATTGGCAAAAAAATTTCTGCCCGTAATGTTACTTTAATAGTCCACAGTTTTACAGTAACATGTTTAAAATCATCATTTCCAGAAAATAGCACAAGACGTGGGAAGTTTAACCAGAATGCTGGAAAAGCTCTTCAGAAAAATACAACATAATAACATTTTGCCAACTCTTTAAATGAATTTATTTACATTTGGATTTATGTAAGGAAGTTTCCATGCTATAAATTTTTATTAAAAACATGTCATTAGAAATAAATAGTATATTTATAGTCATAAACAAGCCAGTAGTTTTTACACACACTCATGTTGGGTTTCCTCTTACAAAACTGGAAGTGTATTCCACCATCTAATTTTTTTGTTTATACATGATATAAAAGGATAAAGTTGCTGCATGAAGTTCATACTTATTGTAGGTTTCATGTGTCCTCTGACTAGATACACAGAGGGTCTTTTTCTGTTTTCCTAATAATATTTATTTGGGAAACATAGCTTTCTGTTCTTGCCATTGATTTTGGGCATGGTAAATGAGCTTAAATACTGCAGAAAAAATACCATGATAGTAACAAAGATTAATATATTGGTTGCTTTTTCTTGCTTGCTCATGGGAATGACTGATTCGCATGAAAAAAGGAAATACAATTGTACTGTAGAAAGGCTTGACTATACCACTTGGTTAAAGGAAAAATTCATATTTTTTAATTCACCAGAACCTTTTTTTCATTAGCTATGCGAAAATGTGTGGCCTGGTTTTTCAGATACTAGGAAAGCAGAATTCCTCAATGCTGTTCTCCTTTCTGTTTTCTGTTTCCTGCAGGTTGATTTGATGATACTCAAACGTCACACGGTTAACATGTTTGCCACTGGAGACCATTCTCAGCACGGTGTTGTCACAGCCAATTTTCATTTGTGCTAATTAGGGAAAAGAGATATAGAGGAGATATAAAGATACACTTACATGAAAGAGAGGGATAAAAGATATATGGTGTTGAGAATTACAAAGTACTGATACATACTATTTTGGAAGCAGAGCAAATTTGTGTGTGCTACCAACCAGTGGTGGTACTGCTGGCTAAATATCTTCTTTTGTATTTGTTAGTTTTGCTGTATAAAAACTTGGGTATTTAATCAAGTGTTGTAATCTTTACTCATGCAAATTCCACTGACTTCCTATCCACCTACAGTTTTAGATATGCATAGGTGGACATGATGCAGATGTCTTGGGAAGATAAGATATGCTACTGTTAGATGCAAGGAGCAATGTGTAAGGGAAGTGGTGCCCTATCCTGAACATACCAAAAAGGAACAATATTGGAATGCTTCCTGCCAGAGGAATGAGTGATTTTGTGTGTAAGGAGGTTCTTCACAGTAACAAAGACATGTGAGAGTCCCACCAAGACAAACTCAAATGGCAGTGCCCAGCATATGGACTCACTCTGCGGAAACTTGAGTCTATCAGTAGCTACTGCTTTAGGTAAGCCATTTGAGCTTGGGTTTGGCAAGGCCTCTTTCATTTGGGGAACTTGGAGCATCTTCCTCACTGAAGGAGAAATTAGGTGGGTCATTGGGAGAGCGGGGGCTGTTGAGACCGGACTTCTTTCCTTCTCACCACCAGGAAAGCACATTTTAATCTCATCACAGATCTCAGTATTCACTCAGCACTAGTTAAATCTTTGAACAGTGCCTGGGCTATGAAGTTGTGGTGTGATGAAAGGCAAAGGGAGACCACATGTGCGAAGTGCCAGACACATGCTTGCTCTCCAGCACTGTGAATGTGCTGCTTCTCAATGTACCTGTTCACACTCATGAAGTACAACACATGTGCCACAGCAGCTTGTCTGTGGCATCACTGCAACACTTGGTACTCTGCTGTACTGAATTTTAGGGAAACTGGGAATTTCCATTTTTAAGGGAAAAAATAGGTCGCTGATGTGGCATGATAGTGAAATGGGAACAGAACTCCTCCAGGGCTCAAAGCAGAGAGTGAGAGCTCTGAGGCTTCAGGGGTATATGTTGCTCCTGCAGCAGAAAAGAAGGCTTTGGAAACACGGAGTAACTGAGAAAAAATTCCTTAGCTGAAAATTGAACCATTCTGCCTCCATTTATTATGAATTTCCAGGCTCATCTGTCTGCTGACAGTCTAATAATTCTATATATTACTGGAAAGCATTTTAAAAACTAGTGTAACTTTGTTATACAGTTAGTGCAGGAGCAAATGAAGGTGTCTGTGTGTGTGCTGTGTAACACAGCCCAGCCACAGGCTCAAATAGCTTCAGCTTTCATGTTCTGCTAGATGCGAAGTTTACCTGTCTAGCAGGAAATCCAGGTTTGGGGGGCCTCTGCATGACTCTTTCTGGCTAATTATTTTATTACATGGAGGTAAGTGGAACAAAGGGTTCTTACCAGACCCATGAAAAGAGTGACAGAGATCAGCAAGTGGAAACATCTTGGATGGGTCTAAGCCAGCTCCTCCTAGCAGCTCTACAAAATCTCCCACTCCTGCACAGCCTGCTGGTGGTTTCTGAAAAGGCAGAGATTAACACTTATTTTTAATTTATCTTCAAAATATAGCAGTTCTCTAGACATGACTGCAGCCACGAGTAGGTTTTAGAAGTTCTCCGTGCTCAGACCTGCAGGAAATCAGGCTGGTTTTACCCCGAACGATACTACTTCAATTTGACATTATTCAGTTAACTTCCTAAGGAATTCTGAAGAAACACTTAAGTATGCTGTGAAAATTACTGACAAGTAGTTAAGGTGTTGATTCAATTTCTTTTAGCGCAGATAAGCAGTCTGATTCCGAATGCTTTGACATGTAATCAAATTAATACAGGCATGGGCTGCATGTGTGCACTCAGCTGGCACGCAGGAACTTAAGTTCCACTATGCCATACGTATTTCTAAGCAATAAGTGTTGCTTTTGGCAGAGTTTAATTAAAGTAGGAATTAACCAAAAGAGTAGTTTTGCATAATAACAATAGTTCACTGCGTATTTGACCCACAAGCGTTCTTTTCCTGAAACTTAATGATGTGCGCCAAAAACATTTTGCACAGACACCTTGTACACCTTCAGGCTGTCACCCATATGGTGCTATTTAAGTGCTTGATTCCTTTATGTCTTCTGCTGTTGCCCCTTTTCTGCCCACTGCTGAGTAAGTCAACTCATTTGCTCATCTCTCGAAGCCTGCTTTGCTCAGACACTGGTAGTCCCCCATGAATGACCTGGGCTGCCAGTCTCAGTGGCTCAGAAGACAAACTTTCTTGCTCCTATTCTTCCAGATATTTTGTAATATGCACCTTCTTAGTCCTCCCAGGCATAGGGGACCACCAACAGCTCTTGCTCTCCTGCTGGTCATCACCAAGCGCCAAATGCTGTGGCCAGAACCCAGCCCCATGCTAATGAAGCAGAGGATGCTCAGCATGCTGAGCAAGGAATCAGTTGTGAGCACCTTTGTATTTTCTGCATGCTAATACCTCACTATCTAACCCATGTCTTATTTCTCTGTTTGGCATGGCTGCTGCTTTCATTAGTTTAAATACAGACAGAAAGCACTGCTTTCTTTCTAATGAAATTCTTACCCTTTGTTATGGCAACCAGTATTTACATGCATTAATGGTACTTGAATAATTTGATTGCCTCTGCAACATTACAAAGACAATAGCAACAGACACATAACCAGTTCTCATCTTTGGGGAGAAACCAGAGCTCCCAGCATGTGCACATGGGGCCAAGAGTGCACATGCCTTAGCATCTGCACATGGGGCCCAGAGTGCACATGCCTTAGCATCCATGCCACAGACTATCCCCGCTTCACCCTCTTCCCTCTCCGGTGACCAGGAAAACTGCACATGGTAGTAATTTCTTAGGAAATAAGCAACTCACCTTCAAAAAGAGGCCATTTAAATGCCCCAGGATAAGATCAGATATTTTTATCACTACTGGGTATATTATGGAGAAGCTGCAGTTCCTGTGCTGATGAGGAATGACCATGGTAAACCTTCCCGAGGGAGTCTGAGAGATGACATTGCAAGCTGCAGCACAGGAGAAGGTATAAGAATTACTTGTGCAGTCACTACTGCCTATAGGAAAATTATGTACTTTCAGTACTAACAAAAAATAGATGAATTAATTACTGAGAATGACAACCAAATGCTGGAAAATATGCATGTGGCATTTTCTGGCGTTCTTGCACAGCATTTGTTCCCTAAAAATTCCCTGTCTGTTGCTTACTATTGTAGCATGAGGTCGGGCAGAATTTGAGGGTAAAGCAGTCAGTGGGAGAGCTCACACCTCAAATCCATACATCAGGGGCTCATGTTGTTTTCCATTTTGAAGGGGGCTAAATACAGATGGAGGCCTTTTGTCTAGCTTCGAGTGATTGTTGCCTGGTATTGCCAGCAAGCCCCTAAGCCCTATTCTGCTGCTCTTAAGTAGTTCCTTACCCTGCAAAATGTCCCTTTGAAACTAGAGCGGATACATGCTCATTTTCATCTTAGAGTTCAAGCTTAACAGTTCAGGTAAGGGAGAAGCTTATCATCTGTGTGTGCAACGCAAGGGACCTCCACACTTATCTGGAGGCCTGCAGCTGCTTCAGCAGGCTGGTGAAGGACACAAGCCACCTCCAGCAACTGCACACTGTAATCACATCCATGGGCATGGAAGCCCCACCAGAGTGGGGACTCAGCTTGCAGGCTTGTTTCTGAACAACTTGGAGTAAGAACAGGACAGACAGGCCATCATCTTCATCCTTTGCATGATGAGGTGGATAAACCAGACTGGCCTGAACAATAATTGTTAAATATCCTGTCCCCTCTCAGAAAAATAATGCAAGTGACCATTACTTGTGCCTTGCGAGCTCACAGGCTTAAGGAAAGAACTTGTGCTTAAGGAAAGAACTTGGAATCATGTATCACTCGTAACAATCATATAACATTCAATACAGTAGTTTTGCTGTCGACAGTTTTCAAATATTTTACCTCATTGTTCACCCAGATCTAAAAATTGCTGAGATTAAACTCTGTAAATCAATACTATTTGTTCTAGCCAAGTGTGCTGGAACATGACATGATAGATTGGAAAAGATCTTTGTAAGAAAGAGCCTTCTGCCCTGAATTCTGAAGCCATGCCTAAGCTACCTCTTACACTTCACTGTCTTTTTCCCTTGAGACAGACGCTGAGCCTGAGGCATATCCTCAGGCTTTCAGGTGTGCATGGCTCCACTGCTGCTACTGGAGCTGTGTCAGGGCAGATAATGCCAGTGAGATAATTCAATGCAAATCAACACATTCATTTTGCTTCCTGCCCCAAACTCAAGCCCGTTAAATGATACAAAATGCAGACTTACGAAAGAGGTTGGTGTTTTTCTTGACTGTGATGGTAAATCCATTGCCCAGCTGGTGAATCCTGAAGAAGATCATTGCCACGTTCTGCGATGACCTGATGCTCTTCTGAATATTGCCACTTTCACAAAAGTCTATGTACCTCTCAGAAGTAGGTAGAGGATGGTCCAAGGAACTTGGAAATTTCTCTCCTTTGAGTATCCAGCCATCAAATACCTATAGGGGTTCAGTAATTGAAAACAAGGCTTTTGCATATCACTCTGTTACCAGAGAAACATAAAATATTACAGGCAGTGTTTGATTTTGACCCCAGATTGTCTATTCGAACCCACCAGTTAAAACCAAAAATTCTTTGCATTTATCAATTTCCTACTATTTAACTAACTATTCAAGCTTCAATCTGCATTTAGGAAAAATGTACATATAAATTTTAATTTTAATTTTCTTTATCTCATTGAGGTGACAATGCTGGTGGCTACTTTTGAGAGAAGCAGCTCTTTTTTGCTACGGCATCAGAGAATCATAAAATCACAGAATGGTTAGGGTTGGAAAGGACTGTAACATCATCTAGTTCCAACCCCCTGCCATGGGCAGGGACCCCCACACTAAACCATGTCACCCAGGGCTCTGTCCAACCTGGACTTGAACACCTCGGGGATGGAGCATTCACAGCTTCCCTGGGCGACCCATTCCAGTGCCTCACAACCCTCACAGTAAAGAACTTCCTCCTTATATCCAATCTAAACTTCCTCTTTTAAGTTTGAACCCGTTACCCCTTGTCCTCCCACTACAGTCCCTAATGAAGAGTCCCTCCCCAGCATCCCTATAGGCCGCCTTCAGATACTGGAAGGCTGCTATGAGGTCTCCACGCAGCCTTCTCTTCTGCAGGCTGAACAGTCCCAGCTTTCTCAGCCTATCTTCATACAGGAGGTGCTCCAGTCCCCTCATCATCCTCGTGGCCTTCCTCTGGACTTGTTTCAACAGTTCCATTTCCTTTTTATGTTGAGGACACCAGAACTGCACACAATACTCCAAGTGAGGTCTCATGAGAGCAGAGTAGAGGGGCAGGATCACCTCCCTCGACCTGCTGGTCATGTTCCTTTTGATGCAGCCCAGGATACGGTTGGCTTTCTGGGCCATGAGCGCACACTGCAGCTAGCTCATGTTCATTTTCTTATTGACCAACAACCTAAAGTCCTTCTCCGCAGGGCTGCTCTGAATCTGTTCTGTCCACATCTGCCCCCTTCTCTCATCACATTTGCTTCTATTATTATTATTATTGTTATTATTATTATTATTCCTTACTACAATTTTTTGTTACTAAGGGAAGTTCTTTACCAGCTCAATTTCGAAGCCACATGAAAAATAAGTCACTCTCTCAAACTCGGGGCAGTAAGTCCGTTGATCTGGCCTGAAATTTTCCACCATTCATGTTCTGCAGCTTGTTATTAAAGACCTGGATGCCTTCCAGAGGTACTGGAATACAATAAAGCTTTAGTGAGGAATAATTGGCAGAGGTATAGCTCTCTCCTGTTTCTCTCAGCTCATCCTAATCACTAGAAAGCAGAACAAATGCCGCCTGCTTGGCAGGACTTTAAGCAGCAACCTCTACAAATCTCTCCTTCACAACAAAGCCAGCAATGATTTGCCCTCCCTGTCTTCAGGAAAATGTATCAGAACTAGAAATCTGTATTAAATTCTAGCATAGCTGCACAGTTGACTCTTTCAATTCCCTCTTAGCAGCTCTCACCCAGTAATTCCTTCTATGGTCCAGCTGGTACCTGAAAAATCCAAGGACAAGATTCTGCCATTGCTTCAGTGAGTAATCTTAATGAATGTGTAGGAATTCCTCATGATAAAGATGCAGTATCAGTCTCTGGATTTGCCAGGACTATAAATTTTCTGAAGTAATGAGATGTGGGTGCTCAAATTACACAAGGGAAAAGCTCCCTGTATAAATACAATCATATAATGCAGAAAGTGGGACCCCATGATCAAAGGAGGGAAATTTTTTAAAGCCTCAAAGATATTTTTGTCTTCCATAAGTGGCTGTAAGTCTAGGTACAAAATCCTTGGACCCAAACCAAGCCAAAATCAACCTCCCTGTAACAACACTGGAAGAGATCATAGCCAGGGGTATGAAAGGCACAGGATTCCCCCGGGGAAAGTGAGCAGGGGGACAGCATCTCTCCAAGAGAGGGAGACAAGGAAAGGGCTGAAGGGGAGCTTTCCACCTCCCAGAGCTTAATTTGCCACTGGGTAGGATAGGGCCTGTGCTGTGCACAGCCACCACAGTGTAAGAAGCAGAGAGCAAGGTGCAGGGAGCAGCCTCCTCTGCAATCCTGACCTGAGTTCGGATCCTGGACAGTGCTTTGCCTGCCAACAAAATGCACTGGTGAAGTTTTTTTGATACAGGAATATAAATGGCTCTGAGTCA
This sequence comes from Amazona ochrocephala, assembly GCA_039720435.1. Lineage (NCBI taxonomy): Eukaryota > Metazoa > Chordata > Aves > Psittaciformes > Psittacidae > Amazona > Amazona ochrocephala. The sequence continues at coordinate 90,646,551 of CM077909.1, read as the reverse complement.
CAAACCTCCTTCTGTTCAGGGCAAACACCCTGGAAAGCCCTAGTGGGGCCATTTGAAAGAAAGCCTGCAGTGATCTACTCATTAATAAGCTGATGTTAAGTGACCTGCAAGCAGAGGTCCCGGAGTAGTAACAGCCATTCAGAAAGCTGTATCATTATCTGGAGGGCTTGCATGCAATGAGAAACCCTCTTCACGGGGTTGATGGGCTTGGCTTGTGCTGACCAAACTTCAGTCAGTCCCCCAGGTATGGACACTCAGGAGAGGTGCTCCTGGAAAAGTTCAGGAGGGCGGGTGCTGCTTTTTGGAGAGGGATCCTCAATCTGCATCCGACTATGCTTTAGGGGGTGGTAATGCAGGAGACATACCCGAAGTGCCTCAGGGAGGAGAAACAGCTGTCCCGGAGACAGCTGCTTTGTGAGAGCCTGTTCTGCACACAGAAACACACACGCACTCATGCACACACGCGTTCGCCTACTCCTTCCACACATAGCAAATGTCTGACATGATGGGAAGGCGATGTGAGGCAGAACTTGCCAGCCTCTTACCTTCAGGAAATCGCCCCCCTTGCAGTCGATGTTTACAAAGTCGTAGTCGATCGTGATGAGCTCATCGGGCTCCCCGATGAAGAAGGTTGCGCAGTGCAGCTGTGGTTGGTCTGCGGTGAAGGTGAACTGCCCCTCTATACTCAGCATGTCAATGCACCCTGCAGAAACACAGACACGGGGCTGCTGCCTCAGCCTGCTGGGGAGGGAGACTCAGCACCAGCGCCCACAGCACAGGGAGCGGGGCGGTGGGGAGAGACACACATGCTGAGACCCGGCTGGTAGTGAGGAGAGGGAGACCCAGCTGAAGCAATTAGGAGCCTGCTAAGCATCAGAGGATGCTCCCAAGTGTGAGCACAAGCATGCAAGGGGGAGTGGAGGGGGAGATGACAAGTCGATGCATCTCTAAGCAGAAAACTGTATGTGCACAAGTGCACAAAGACCCCGTTCCGTCAGATTTCACTCTAATCACAGCTTCTCCACCTGAGCTGGAGATGTGATAATTCCCAGGGACATGGGTGGCCAATCCCCATCCTCCCATTATTGGGGACCCCCAGCTCTGAGCCCCAGCCTCTTCTCAGAGACTCTTTTCAATCGCTCTGCCTCAACCACAGTTTTCCCGACACTTTAACACTTCATTATTCTTCTCCCCGACCTTGCAGAGAGTGCCTGCAGCTCTGCTGCTCCCAGATAACCCCGTTCTCCTCCTTGTGCCCTGAGCTCCCTCCAGGACTCTCCAACCCACTTATGGTCCCCACTAGAGCTCCAAAGAAACTCACGGAGTGATCGCCGGTAGACCTGCCCTGCAGACAGCTCTCGCTTCAGATCTTCACTGAGGAGTAGGAAGGGCTCATCTTCACCAGCATCCCTCACCTGGTGAAGGAAAGAAGGCAAGAAGAGTCTGGGACAAAGTGAAATGCAGTCCCCTCTTTGCACCTCTCAAGAACGGGCACCAGCAGTTTAAATCCCTCCTCCAGAAGCAGTGCAGCTGTGGAAGAGCTCCGTCAGAAAGCTGCCAACCTGATGTAGAGGGGAACAAACCTAGCACCTAGGAGGTGAGCCCAGCAAATCTCAAATCCTCAGTAAAAATGCAAGCCTGGGAAAAGGGATAAAGAAACTGGGGACACAAGGGGATGGCATGGGACTGTTGCATTAAATGTTATCCAGGTATATGTTTAAGGAGGAGTGGGAATAGGAGGGGAGAGAAGAAAAAGCGCAATGCACGAAACCTGGGAGCACAAGTTAGAAGACAGCAGTTAAAAGCACAGCAAGGTTCCCCATTGCTCACCTCTAGGTATCTGGTTTCCCCCTTGGAGGCTGCCAGGAAGATGAGAATGAAGTGGCACTGAAACTGGAACGCAGATAGCATGCTGACACCTCCTCTGGCAGTCCTCCCCACAGCCAAGTTTCTCCTGGTCTGCACCAGCAGGCAGGAGCTGCTGGGGTATCTTGGAGAGACCCTTTTTATAGAGATGTTGGGAGGGGAGGCACTTGGTCCCCGTACTGATAGGGTAACCTATGGTAACTGAATTCTCTTGCAGTGACACAGTACGTGGGCATGACGAGGGTCCAAATCACAGCCACAGATTTTCAAGCCGGTTGAACTCCCCTCACTGACAGATGTCTTTTATCTCTCTGGTGGAGATGAAAAGCTCTGGGGAGGAGAGCCTGTCCCCATGCAGTCTGAGCACTCACACTGTGTTTTCAGTTCTAGTTACTTCAAGCGAGGAACGAGCATCCCCCCCTCCTCTTCCGCAGCTTTCCATTGCTGGGGCATTTCAGACCTGCAGGGCTCCCTTCCTCCCTCCTGCTGTTTTGTGACATGCAGCTCTCCACAGGACCTGTGCCAGAGGTTTTCCACTGGCCAGGCCTGGGTGAGCACCCTGCATCCCAGCCAGGCTTGCAGCCTGGGGTCAGCATCACCCCAGGGCCAGGGGACCCGCTGGCTTCCAGGTCCTGTGCCAGCAACTTTGGCACAAGGACAGGCAAAGCCAGACAGCTTTCCCCATCAGATAATGGCTTGCATACAGAAATTAGCAAAACTTAGGATTCCTGTGGGCAAATTCCCCACAGAATAGCTGATATTGCTTCAGCCCAGATCCTGAAGGGAAACGTGAGAAAAACCTTTGAAAGATGACTCTGGGAATGGAAATTCATAACTCTGCCAAGTACTAAATATCATTAATTCAGCAGATCTGTTAGTTGTAAGGTACATTCTTGTTTTCCCCTGACTCGGGATAAACCATCAATACTCTGCAGACAATAACTACCCTTTCCCCATCTCAGCCTTCTTGCTAATGTCACCTTCTGCTCTATGCTGCCCTGTCAAATTATCATTTTGGTTCAGCAAAACTTAGAAATATGGTTGTAATATGATTCAGAATTCAAAGCTTCAAGTTTCTGCTTCTGATTTAATTTTTAGGGCTTGTAGATGGAGCATTTGGTCGCTGTTTCACCAAACTTGTTGGTCAAATAAATAGCAAATAAGTAAATCTTGTTCTGTCTGTACACCTGTGGCTCTGCCTGTATTATGCTGTAATTCTTCGGGTGTACTTTAATGTAAACCATAACATTGTTCTGTATCTGCATGGTACTTCTGTGAATTTGCCATATCTGTGTGGGTTTCAGGAGCATAAGAAATACTTAGGAAATGGAGAACATTATTTTTGAACTTTGACATCAAGTTGCATTCAAAGGCTGCTAAAACTGATTTTGAGAACTGTGGTTAATTACTGCATGAACCAAGACTTTAAATACATGCCTTGAACTGTTTAAAAACTGTGGTTTTAGGCAAGTTTTATCAGACGATTATCCAAGGGAATTTGGAATCTGGAAATGCATTGAAGTCCTATGGGAATTACAAGTTTTGCCGGAGAACTGCAGGGTTTAGTTCCAACTTGCATTAGAGGATGGCTGGGAGGCTAATCAGAATGGGGAGAAACACTCCGGTGATCACCGGGATCCTGTGGGACCAGGAAGGGCTGCGGGGGAGCCTAGCCTCATTCACGTTTCTTATCACACGTTCACTTTGTGAAGAGGTGAAGGACATTAGGATTACAGCAAGACCCTTTACTCCCCATCTTCAAGGCACTGTGCAGAACACAGTCCCAGTTCTGGCTGGGGAGTCCTGCTTCCCCTCCTGGCCTCCAGTTTCAACCTCAGACCCTGAGTCCTTGCCTATCTTCAGTAAAGGAGAGAGAGTGCTTGGTAGTGTGAGAATTCGACCAGTTATGGAAGATCTGATTAAATTCAGCTCCAAAAATGAGTGAAGAACACTCTGATCTACTCAGAATTAAACATACCAGCAGCAATTTCAACATATTTTGAACTCTTGCACATGAATATCTGAGGTCTGGGCTAGCATAGCATTTTTGCTGGTACAGATCCCAGACAAGCAGATGGTCCCAGGGACTGGAGGACATCCCAACAGATGAAGTGTGGGGACTGTCCTTCTCCAACCAACAAGGTGGAGAGAGGGAGGATAGGAGCCACCTCCATGTCTGTTGCAATTTCTTACTCACATGGCACCTGTGGAGGCTTTACGTTTTCTATGCAGTATTTTGATCCGAGTGTTACAAATATTCTGTATAACACTAGTGCAAAAGTTAAACTCAGACACCCCTTGCTGTGGATGTGGAGCTTGGGTTTAACAGGAGCACTAAGGCAACCTGTCATCTACTCTGCATCATCTTCCACTTCGCATTTTGGTTCTGCACTCAGCAGGATCCAATGAAGCTGATGACATCCTGCCCAGCCTCATCACAAAGCCTTCTAGTGCCTGGGATAATTGCTTGTGTCCTCAAACACAGGGCTGCTTCAGCCCCCAGATTCTTGTATGCTTCCGTTTGCACAGCTCTAATGTCTGTGGAAGGCAAGTATTTGGGATGGAGATAAGAACCACATGGAGATAAGGGCAGCTGTTGCTGCCAGAGGCTGCGCCCCACAGTGCCTCCACAACTGACTCAGATGGAGCCTGGGCAGATAGGCCCACAAAGTGGACCAGTCCCAGGGGAAGGAGGGGGCTCATCTCCCAGCACATCATCCTGGCTGCCAGAGAATGAGGGAGGATGGGGGACACCTCCTCAATCAGCGCTGCTGCCTCCTCACAGGGTATTACAAGCCCCCTTCCCCTCTGTACCTCCCAGTACAGCTGCTCTTGTTTAAGGCCACTGGCAGAGACTGATCTCTTCAGGAGATGAGATTGTGACTAACAAAGCAAATTAAAATCAGCAGTTTAGTCAGGGTTCAAAACATCCCTGCAGCATTTCAGAAGGGAAAAGCACCTTCAGTGTGATACAAACCCTTGGGTGAATGAGGAGGGTGTCATCTCTCTTTCATGGGGTTGAATCATGTTAACACATTGTAGGACTAGTTTTTTCATTAATATCACAGTATGTAACACAGTAAAATGCATTTCCAGTCTGACCATTCCTGTGGTTTTCATGCTACAACACCTTGACTCTGCTAGCAACCATAACTTAGCCTGGGAACAGCCCCTTTTCCTGGCAGAAGTGGTGGGATAAAATCATAGAATCATAGAATAGTTTGAGCTGGAAGAGGCAGAAGAGACCTTCAAAGGCCATCTAGTGCAACCCCCTGCAAAGGACAGGGACAAAAAGATGTCTTTCGGATGCTGTCATGCTGGTGAGAAGCTGGGCTGTGTGCCCACACCCACTGGACTCTGCTATAGATTGGAGGGGTATTGCTAGGGCACCCTAGCCTTTGCAGAGCCTTGAGTTGTTAAATGAGTGCTGATGGATGGGGTTTTTACACAGTTCAGCTGTGTGCTTGGGAGGACCCACCTGCCCCTTGGTGGAATTCCTCATGCTCAGAGCTTGTAGGTGTCTTGTCAGCTATTGTAGCAGAGGAGAGATCCCATCTGCAGTGAGAGGTGGAGAAAATACAGCTGAATAAAGAGAGTAGTGAAACAAACCCCATTTACCCTCCTCCATGGTGATTAAGTGATACCCTGTGCTAGAATACAAGTGGTAAACGCAATTTATTCCCTCAAAGGTAAGGTAGTGGGTACAGGAAGATTGTGGATGTTCTTGGGTGTCTTAATGGGCAGTGCTTGAGCTAGACAATCCCTAGGGATCTCTGCCTCATGCATAAAGGACCCTGATGTTATGAACACTTTCTGCTCTTCAAAGGGTCCCTTGAGTCCCCAGCTCACTAATGCACCCTGACATGCTTTAATTCCTGCAAAAGGCCATTTTATTTCAGCACTCACTTCACCACAAACACTCCAGGCTGTGGCCACCATTCCTTTCACTCAGCATGAAAATTTCACCTGCAGCACATCTCACTCTGCAGCCCTGGTAAAGAGATGCTCTCCAGAGAGCCTGTGTGAGAAACCACAGCTGGATTTCGTACCAGCTATGTGTTGAAAACCATGAACTCCTGGTTCAGGCCACATTTCTTATCCTCCAGAGCACTTAGCTCCTCAGCTGCAGTCTGGCTGCTGGCAGAAGCAGCTAGAGCAAACCAAACCTCCCTCTAGTACCGGGACCTTAAATAAGAGTTAGTTTTCCTGTACTGACACAATGTCATGCAGGCTCCAACTGCACAGGGAGCAATCAGCTGCTGCGTGTCCCATGGGGACCCCACTGCTTGTCTGCGCTTTGTGGTTTCGTGAGCTGATAGGAGCAGCAGTGAGTCCACAGTGCTACAACACCAGCTGCTCAGGTGAAGAGGATTTCTCCTGCCTCGGGCAGTACATCCTTTGCTGTTGATGCTGATTTCTCACTGCTGCTTTGCCCTGGCCGAAGAGATGTTTTGCAGGGTGATGCGCAGTGTGAGACATCTGGCTGGATTTTAAACTTCCTAACGTGTGAGCTGCTAAGCACTGTGCTGAGCTACTTCTATTTACCCTATGCTCATCCCCACTGTAACTCAGAATTAATTCAGGGACTAGCTTTTCCTTTCCCCCATGGTGTATGGAAGACATAGTACTTGCCCATCCTTGCTTTTTACTGTGTGGCTGCAGGTCTCACACTGATGTCCATGTCTTTGCAGGGTAGGAGATTGCTACATATCACTTGTATTTTATAATACAAGTAAGCCATTCAACTGTTTGCAAACCCTTCAGTATATTACTCCTGAACAGTGGGATCAGTTAGCCCAGATTAAGGCGAGAAACAAATCTAGTGTCTTTGAAGTATCATGAATGCTACAGTGAAAGCTAAACTTTGGGTCATTGCTAAATTGCATGCTAACAATCACCTATTGCTCTGAAATAGTGCCACGGAAAAGGAAGCAAAGGGGAGGCTTTATGGCCAATCACAGCCCTGTAAGTCATTAGGAAACCCTATCCTTGATACAGATTCACACAAGACTTCACTTCAAAAACTGTCTCAGATCAAGAAGCTACGGCCAAATATGTATGGGGCTCCTGCTTCTGGTCCCCTTCCCTTATGCTATAAGTCATCTGAGATCACATCTTCTGCTTCATTCTTTTACTCTTGTGCTGGTTTCAGTGTCAGACAGTCTCCTCACAGGGCCGTGACACAATGGGAGCCCAGGACTCCTCCTTCTCTGGTCAGTGAGCATCTCTGCCACCGACTTCTGCTGTTACCCATCTGCCCCAGCTCTGTGTTGGGTATGACAATCTTCTTCCAAGCCTTGCCATACATCTCTCTGTAATGACACTTCTATTACTTCTTTCTGTGTGTCTAAATTGGCTTTAAATAGAGCTGAACTTTCTATAAGGTGAAGTAAGCGTAGCTTGTTAACTCTGGGCAGTTTGACACAAGAGATGTGTGATTTGTCATGTTGAGTGGTTTAGAGAAATGACAAATGCATGTGATTTATGAACTGAAAGCCTATCAGCATCATGCAGGCTTGATGATAAGTGTTGCATTAACACTATTTATGGCATCGAATAAGAGCAAGGACTGTGAAGCTTGCGGTTTAGCGGGTTACAAATGATCAAGCAAATGTTATATTGAGACACCAAGATTACCTTGAGGGCGGTTATCACTACCAGCTCTGCCTGTGACTCAACCCAGTGTCTACACAAAGGAGTCAGGGCCAAGAAATGAGAACAAGGAGAAGTTTTCTTGCAGGAAGGAGAGAAGAAATGTGGGAGGGCTGGCAAAGGTGCACGTCATCACTCTGGCGTTAAGAGTGGTGCTGGACATTCGCCGAGCTGTTTGATTTTAGCCTGGGCCTGCCTCTGCTACGGATCCCCCCACAGTACCCCCTCTCTCGAGAGCTGGTGGAGGAAGACCTCACCACCAGAGCCACACAGAGGCATCAGTGAGGCTCCCAGGCAAGGGATCTTGGTACATGCCTCCTTCAGTCCATGCCTGTGGACCAAAGTTGATCATGTTTGCCTTTGCCAGCTGCAGCGGCTGCTCAGATCAGTCCCAGTGTCCTTGCAGAAAACCAATCTCCTTTCCAAAACATGGCACAGTTATTGTGGTTGGACTTTGCTTGGAGGTGTACCTCTCATGGCTGGGACAGGTCCTGTGCTGGATGTGCAGAGGACACAGTGCTGCAAATTCCTCCCAGTGTACCTGCCTCAAGCATTAGCTCCCATTCCTCTGCTCCCAGATTTCCTGTTCAGCTCCGGGTTACTAGAACATTTGTCACTTTGTTTTCAATGGTGAGGTCACTTTATTATACAGAATATGATTTCCAGATGTATTGAGAAATCTTATTATTGGCATATCCCATAACAAATTCTGGGTCACCGAGAAGAACAAACTTTATCTTTGACAAAGCACCACTTTGACAAGTGGCACTTTAAGATACTTTTTCCTATTCAAGGACAAGTATTTCTCAGCTGAAATGACTATCTCCGTGACTGAGTTTTTCTCACCCAGGAAAAACTGTGATTCAATACAATTGTCTCTGCTAGTGTTAGGCATCACAGTAATGGGCCCATTTCAGAAACACTGTGGAGTGTTAACACAATTCAGCTAGTCAATATGAGTCAGATACGAGATACCAGCATACCCAGCATAATGATATATTTATCCTTTTAACTGCTGCTACCACTAAGTCCTTTACTTTTCACATGCATGTTATTCCTTACTACTTACCTGTAGTACCATATAGGCTGTGCCATTTTGATCAGTTAGGCTCCAAACACTTTTAGGTGAAAATACTGGAATATTCTGTGTATTGAAGTATATATTTTGTGTATTTTTGTGATTGTGTACTTGTAAATTTCAATATTGAGAATATTGAATTTGAATATTTGAGATTGATATTGAATATTGAATTTGAATACTTGAGATCCTCTGGTCAACATTTTTCAACCTCCTGAAGTCTAAAGACAGCTTCACCTTTGACAGCAATGTCCTAGACAATCTTTAGTTTGGGTCTACAAACAGCCTTTTTCCATTTCAAATAGAAACAGCACTTAGCTTTCAAAGGCTGATGATTCTCCTTCATGTAATGTTATTCCTGGGGCACCAAAAATGGCAAAAAAACAATTTCCCCAAGTGAAAATTGCAGAATTCGGTCATTAGTGCAAGGCCAAAAAGAGATTTGGTTTCACCTAGTCAAAGCACTAATGGTTTAATGGGATGGAGCTCTCCAACCCTGATGTCTCATCCAGCCACTCTGCTCAGCCACAGGGATCTATTTGCGGCTGCCACTCAGTGTCCCCAGCCAGAGCTGGGGAACCTGCATCTTTCTGCAGCATTCTCAACTTCTTGTTGTATTTTCAGCCCACAAAACACAACCTAAACTAATGCTCCAAGTGGTTCTGTCGCTTTTTTGCTCTTTGCAAGAGGTTCTACCCACAGATTTTTCCTGCTGTAGCTTTATTCTGTGTTTCCACAAAGTGCTTTTCTGGGTTCATTCCAATGCTGGGAATGTAGAGTCAGAGCAACACATGGAGTTTTGACGCAGACTCCACAGATGGGTATTTGAGAGCTACACCATTAAAATTTGCTCTGCAACCCTTGAAGTCAACCAGGACTTGACAGGACAGCTTAGAACTTAAAGCAGATGTATCACAGGAGCATTTTCCACTGATTTTCTCCCAAATACTTGCACTCTGAGCAACGGTTCCTCCTGTCTTCCTCTTAGCTGCCTTGTTGCAACATTTGCAGTTTTACAGACTGGTCCTTATTTAGCCAACCAGCTAACAGAAACACAGCTTTCCATTGAAGGCTAATTTAAAATCTGTCAAGCACATGTCCTCAGCTGCTGCAAAATTATGCCACTAAGTGCAATAGGCTCTGTCATTTTACATCAGCTGAGAATCTACTTGCGGGGGCAAAATAAGTGGATGCAGCTGCAGTTCTCTTCCTTGGGAGTTGCCCCTCATACACAACTGACTGCAGGTGGCTGAGAGCTGGTATTTAAAAAGGATGAGCTTTAATTATTGCGTTGCGGGTTTTTTTATTCTTATTTGTTTGTTTTGTTGTTTGGTTTTTTAATTGATATATCCGGTGAAGTTCATTCATGTGCTCTCGCTAATAGCTGCCCAGGGCCTTTAACCCATCATACTCTAACACAGAGGAACTGACTTGGATGGAACTATCTTAGAAAACAGATTACCAGATCATAAGTGAAACGTTAACTCTCCTGCCGTAATGTGTGGCAGAAAGATAAAATTGAAAATGTGACCCTCTTTTTCTTCAAATAATACAGTGCCATTCAATCGACTTAATTATGCCTACAGACACAGCTAATAATTGTTGGCCTGCCAATCAAAACTCTTATTAGACATACACATGACGTCACATCACAGTCTAACAAATCTCCCTGCCCGTTAAAAGCCTTTATATAGATAATCCGGTTTCGGAGGCAAGTTTTCTTTTTGACCTTTCACCCAACTTCTTTAGGGCTGAAATTGGAAAGGAGTTGAGTGTGTGCTACTGAGATGCAATGATGGGCTCTGGGCTGTCCTTAAGAGTTTCCCCCTGGCCATGCTCTGCTTTATGCTGTAGAATGAAGCCTGGAAAGCAGGCTCTGCCTTGGATGGCTGGGTAACCTGGGGTGGTTTGCATAGCTACAGCAGAGCTCTTCACCCCCTTCTTCTGGCCTGTCTGTACCACAGTGTTAATTCCCTGGCTGCTTGGGATATCACAAAGCCATGCTTCACTGAGATACCTGTGCCAGGGTTTGAGATGATACAGTCCATCCCCTGCACACTGTGCACACCCACTGTGCTGCCTTGGCCATGCAGCCATAGCAGTGATTGCTGTGCTGGGGAGATCCTGGAGCCTTTGTCCCAGGAGGAAATATCTGCCTTGCTAAGTGAAAAGGGTGCGTGCCTGAGCAGGGCAGGCACCGTACTGACTGCCCAGGAAGTACGCCAGCCTGTGTGTCAGGGTGCCAAAGGGGAGAAGCAAATGGACTAAAAATTACTGCGATTTAAAAGGCAGCTCCATTCAGAATTCTCCGACCAGAGACAGGCACGTCAAACTGCTGTACTGCACACTGCTCAGTGTGCCATTGTGCCGTGCTGAGTAGCTCTGGGCTGTCACACATACGGTATATGCTGCTCTGTGCCTGTCCAGTAGTTGTGACAGGCTTTGGAGATGCTGGATTTCCTACGCTAGCAAGTGCAGGTTAACGCAGACACTGCATGTATTCAAGGCATCCCTGCAAGTGCAGCGCCAGAGTCATAGATGTAAATACAAAATCGTCACTCTCAATAGCTTTCAATTCTTCAGTGATGTTTGGTGGAAAGCAATTCATGATATATCTGGTTGCTGGAAAGATCACCTGCTCTGTTGGGGTCTCTTATTGTCACTTCTCTCCCCATTCCCACAAGCCCAGGCAACTCTGTTTCTTGTCTTTACAAGGAGGAACTGATGTTGTAAGATGATGATCACCTCACTGCGCTAGACACCCTCTACAGTGTTTAGAGTAAAAAGGCTGTGCTTTCCTAGTGGACCTGGCAGGTGAGTCAGAACACGGAGAGACTGCTCCACTGCAAAGCACTTGTCAAGACAGTGGCGTCATACGAGGCCCTTTGATATCTGCAGCTGGACACCAGATCTGAAGAAGTTATAAATTTATTTACTGGTAGTGCATCGAGCTTCTTGTACCCAGCTGTACTGCACTTCAAGTCTCTTTTGAACAAAAGCAAATGGCAGAGGCTTTCAAGATAATATCATTTGTCTCTGAAAATCTGCTTTTTAGATGTCAGGCAAAATAATTTCACAATAGCTAGTAAAGATCTTGTCTGGCATCGCTGTATTTTTATTGGTCTTGAATGTAACTTGAAAATATTAAGACCTTATTGTGGTGTTCAATTTTCTATCGATTTTTTCAGACAGTCTGATAGCACAAATGGTAAAAATGCATGTAATCAGACACCATTGCTAAAGCTGAGAGACTATGGAGAAAGCCACATGGCAAGCTTCCTCTGCATGTGAACAGCAAAGTGCTTTCTAGATTCATGAACTACAGGCAAACTCAAAGTCAGCAGGAAAAGTGTCAGTAAACAGTGAGAAAAAAAACCACTGCCTTTATGTCTGAAGGAGACATTTTCCTTTCTGAAAGAAGCTAAAATCAAAATGTTCACATCTGCAGGACAAAGTTGCTGTATTGAGGTTGGCCCTGCAAGTATCATCTTGCATAGCCAGTATAAACAGCTTCAATGCAGGTCTCCTTCCTGAAGATTACTAACAGAAAAGAGTACTGCTTACACATTTTTCTGGTTTAGAGGCAACTCAAAAGTTCTAGGTGATTTTCAGCTATCCTTGGAAGTGGTGTCTAGTAATGCAGCACTAGTTGACTCCTGTGAGAAAGGAACAGCAGAGGAATGACCAGGTGGTTCAGTGGGCCAGCCTGTGATTATCCCAACATTAGGATGGCAAATCCTTTACTCCAGAACCCCAAATTGTGTCAAGGCTTTGTGTTTGCAAGCATATGAATGTGCTTTGTAGCATTTTCTTCCTTTTCTGCTTGGTCTTCAGTCCTCAGTGAAAAGGGTTTCTTCTTTAAAGCTGATAGTTTAACAGTTGTCCTTGCAGCTAAAACAGCAACAGGAAAAACCTAACCAACCAAAAATGGTGACTTATGAGGTTTTATAAAACTTTTGTTGGAATAAAGATCATTTGAGTCATTCTCCTCTGATTCACCCATAGCTCATGAGCAAGCAATCCCCTTTCACAGAGGAATTAGACTGCACTCAATCCCTAGAAAATTCAGCTGATGAGATGCCTCCACTGACCTTCCATCATGGCAGCATCTCTCCCTGCTTGACCCCAGGGCATGTTGATGTTGACAGCTGTGATTTAGCATAATTCAGCTTGGTACACAGGCTGCTATGCATCCAGGGGCTCATCAGGAATGAGCAGAGAGTTCATGAACTTTCTGGAGCTTGCTTCCAAAATGCCTCCTTCTCAAATGTCATAAAGAAGTCACTGGTCCTTACTGCAACAATCATTCCTTTCAGCTTGGGGTTCAAGCTTTAAGCTGCTCTTCTCAACCTTCCCCTTGGAGGAAGGGGAAAAGCTGGGAGACTAGAAACATTCTGCAGGACCTATGGTGAACCAAAAAAGCAGTCTTACTTTTTTCTGGCTGATAACTCCTGAAATCCTGGTACAACAACTGCAATGATACTGAGGTGCGCAACATTGCAGGGCGCAAAAAGTTGTGTAATTGTCGTCAGTTTTATTTTATTATTTTTTGCTGTGTTCCTTTAGAAGATCTTCCGTGAATTCTATGCAGCTTCTGTCACTGAAGAGTTAAAGAGGCAGCACATTGTGGCTCTGCATCCAATTCTAAGTCCCCTTTTTTCTGGGATAACACAATTTTGTGGTGGCTTCATTCTTAGGATGATGTCTGCTCCTTGTAATATTTATTAGATCTTATAGAATCCCCTTCTTATAACAAATTACATCGTCTTAATGATATGTGATTTTATACAAATATTATAATCTTTACTGAATGATGTCCATGGATATGGGGAGGAGAGACAAGTGAAATGCATTCTTTAGCTGTTGCCTAGCAGGACACGTCTTCATTGGGGGATGTTTTTTATTAACCTCTTACACAAACAGCAAATCTTTATTTAATTCAGACACCTTTTATTATAGTTTGAAGTTATCATAAAACGGCAAGACACAAAGAGAAATCTCCATGCAAGAAAGAAGGCACGACACGCTGTTGCTGAAGATCTGCAGGGGTTTGGAACTTTGCTTAATTCAAACAAGGGTGCAGAAGTACTTTTAATTCAACCCAAGAGCAGGTTAACACTGAAAGGGATTTTCTCTACTCTCTCCAACTGTGGCCATGGGTTCACATTGCCCCTTTTGCGCTGCTTCTATGCAAGGTGTTGCATCACTGTAAGATGAAATCATTGTTCCATAAGATGACTCACATTACAAAGCTGGTACCCTGAGACCCTATCACTAAACCCCCCAGAAGCAGTCTTCTAAAAGTCCTCCTCTTAAGGGTGCCAGAATTGTAAAAGTAGAAGGCTTTTACATTTCCCCTGAAGACCCAGTCCTTCCATCAGCCCTCAGAGCAGTTTGCTGACTAAATCTTCTATGCATTTGAATAATTTAACATATGAATAAATTCATTTATGCTGAATGAAGAGGTGGACTACTGGGATGCAGTAATGCCAACACAACAAAATTGAAGCATGGCAGGTAGAGGAAATGAACCTGTAACAATGGCAAGCAGTACCGTCTGCTCAGGCACCAGGAGACAGCTGTGACCGCATCTGAAATACGAGAGTGTGCGGAGGTATGGAGCAGCATCTAAAAAGGGCTTTAGAATAAGCAAAGCTGAGCAAAACCCAAGCTGATTTTTGTGAGCTGCAAGAAATGTGATTGTTATAGAATGACTGAAAACTTAATTGCAAGCTTTATGTCTCATTCCAAATTTTCCAATTCAGAAAGTATGTAACATTGCCCTGCCTTTTGCTTTCCACTGGCAGTTAAGAAATAGATGTCTCAGCTTCTGTCAAATGATCTGCCACACCAAGCCCTTGACCTCAGCAACTGATGAATGCATGTTACAGATGCATACAGCACAAAACCTGAAAATATTAAAAGCCAGATCTCAAGTAGTGTAAACTGGCACTGGTCCAGCTTACACCAGCTGCTGATCTGCTTTGTAAATGTCTTAGAGCAGTAACAGTTGGAGGGATGGTGGTTTGCATTCATTAAATGCTGATGAGGACTACCTAACCACACATGCTCTGCTCGCATTTGTGTATTAAGCACTTTTAAAATCCCTCTGTCTTCAGCTGTTCTTCAAAGAAATCATTGCATGCCACAGTCAAAGCAGCAACCAGAATGACAAATTCATGAAAATCTACTTCATTGTCTTTGTTGGAGTCCAGATCTTTCATAATCTTGTCAACCAGATGAGGGTCCTTTTGGCCCTAAAGAGAAAGAAAAGTGACTTAGCTGTGAAGATCTTGAATAAGGAGCTCGGACATACCCGGCAGTGCAACACAACGCTATGTTACAAGCCCCGGTGCTATTAAATAAAAGGCTGCAGTTAGTATGCTCCTGAATATTAACATGCCACTAGCCACAGCATGAAAAACATAGGTCTGGAGTCCCAAAAGTGCACAGCAATAGAAATCAAAGACAGCACAGCTTTTAGAAGAAATACAGATACTATATAAGCACTGAAATGAATCAGATTTCATGAGCTGCTAAGCACTGCTTTCTTTTGACAAGATGGATCTATAATGTGCATTTCTCTGTATCATCCATTAAGAAACAGTACTTAGATTTTCAATCTGACCACAAGTGGTCATATTATACATCCATTCATCACATTCAGAAGATCTCTGCTTAGCAAAAACCACATCCTATTCAGTGTAAGAACAGTGAAAGTTGTAATAATCAATCAATAGCCAAGGTTAAAAGAAAATCCAATTCAAGGAAATGGACACAAAGTAAAAAATCCTGCTGGTGGTTATAGTGTTCATGACAATTTTTACAGTTAAGAGGCTACAGAAAGCCAACTATGAATCTGGTCATTGTTCCATTGAAAGTACTCATGCTGTGTAATGGAGAACATAACGTAACAAACATGCGAAGAGATACTCAGATCAACAGCTTACCACTGAAAGGACTTTCTTACCATCTCTGTGCAGGGCACACAGGGAGCTGTACTGTGTCTGTAGCTACTGGGCACAAGCTATTTTCTTGTCCCATGGCAACTGGTTGCTGGATTTAATTCTTTGACGGACTTACCTGTATCTCATTATTAAAAATGAATAAATTAACAAAAAATTTATTAAAGCCTGTTTTAGCATAAATTTTGTTATTATTTCTAGGCAGCCTTTGTCCTCCTGCTCTGAAGCACAGAGGAGTAAGTAGAGCAAGGTAAGTAAGGTACCCGTCTCTGGTGCTGGTGGAACAAGGCAGAGCACCGGGGCTGAACAACCCTCTCAAAATACACTTCTCTAAGGGGACCTTGATCTCATCTCCTTCTGTCTGGCAGGACCTGCCTTTCAGAAGGAGATGCTATTCCTGAACACTCAGGTAGCTGCTTCTCCCACCCATGAAACTAAATCAAGATGTTTAGGAGCTGCATCTTACTGAAAGGAAGTCAGTGAGCTCGCTGGTGAGGAGCTCCTTGAGTTCTCCTTTACTGAGCTTGTATCTGTCTCCTTCTTTGCCAGAGTAGTGATGGAAAATCCTGATCAAGGTGTCCATCGCATCCTCCAGCGGTGTGGACATAGCAATGAGAGGGAGATCTGTAGGGTAAAGACCCAGAATCAGTGACATTGCACAGGAGACAAACCAAAGGCTGGTCTCAGGGAAGGGATGGAGAGCTAGCTGAAGAGAAATTGTTACCAGAACTGAAAAAAAGGGTTTTCAGTGATCCATTCTCACAGCTGTGTGTGAGCAAGGCTAGACTGCTAAAAGTAAAGCATTGTCATGAACTCACTAGCAACTGCTTCAAAAAGGTAAATGGAAAGGAAGGTCTTTATTTAAGACAGTGATCTACTGTGCATCATTTTGCAAAGCTACTGTAAAATGAAATGTCTCATACCCATAGCTGAAAACACAGGAAAAATGAAGGCACAACCTCCTACCTGTTCATTCAAAAGTTTTCTCAAGAAAATAAGATCAAGAAATAACAGCAGCCAAAGCGGATGAGTTATACAGAATGCTCCACACTAGTTTCTTAAATGGTTAGAGGAAAATCACCAGTAATAAGCACAGAAACATCAGCTTTTGATTGATGCAGTTGTGTTTGCTTGGGCTAACGTTTTTTCCTGTAAACTACCTGAAATAAACAGGGCTAGGCATTGCCGAGGGTTTACTTCATAGAGCATGCAGTAAGATGGTACACAGAGAAGCACCGCCAAGAAAAAAGGTGGAAATGCAATTAGCTGCTGGGTAGCTGACTCAAAAATTAACTTAAAATAGAAATCAAGTGAAAGGGAAACATTATGTTGATTAAGCTCCAGGAGAGAGATTAAAAAGACAGAATGAAATTCAAGGTAAGACTGGAGCTGCAAACAATATCACCGTGCAAAGGCTAAGACTTACCTGCTTTATGGGGTGGCTGAGGTCCTTGCCGGAAAATGCTCAGATCACAGAAGATGATGGTCACCTTCCTTTCAAAACTTGCGCACAGGGTCTCGTTTATCAGGCTCAGAAAGTGGATTACATATATAGAGACAGATGTATAATTGTCACAAGGATGATGAGGCTTCTGTTTCCTTCTGCATTTGTCTACTCTGCTCAATAAAAGCCGCTTGCTGTAAATGGGTCACTAAAATATTCACTAGGCAGAGCAAAGGGCTGTGTGTGGAACACAGGAGATACTTCTTACCATTTGAGCTTTCACAGATATGTTCACCTGGGGGCCTGAAGGTCAAAATTAGAAAAATCCAACAATCACCATGTCAGTATAAACCAATTTTCACCCATTTTCAACACAACTCTTTCTAATCTGTCTCTCATCGCTTATATGGCCAAGAGCCTATGTGGGTAGTGACAGCCAGTCGGTGTTCACAAAAATACTTGGGTACTAGGGGTAGGTTTGTAGGTGAGCTTGCCACAAATCCCTGGAGACATCTGCATTTATTGTCAGATGTCTCTGTAAGCCTAAAACGTTGGCTTTGGTGAATGAAATTCTTGCTGTAGTACATGTATCCTCTGGAGGAAATGAGGAAACCAGTTTCAGAGGAAGGTGTGCCTGAAATTACAGTGTGCACTGATCAACAGGCTTGGCTTCATTTATATTAGTCCTGCGTAACAGCTGCAGTTCAGCATCCCTCTTTTAATAAGTGATCTTCCCCCAGAAGGGCTTCCCCTGCTCTGAAACCCAGGGACTCGCTGACCCTGGGGGGGATGGCTGGGGGATGCAAGAAAGATGAATGGTAGAGCCTACTTACAACCCAAAATTCCAAATAACCACATAACCACAGTTTTCACAACAGCCACATGAAATGGAAAACTGCTTAATTTGTATTTGCTTTCCCTCAATAAAGCCTTCCGTCTGCTGTATGCAGCAAGCACAACTGTGCAGAAAAACAGCAAGAGGGTACAGAGTTGCAGCTCATTCTTGCTTTTATGCCAGACAGGGGGGAAAGAGAATGAGATGGGCACTGTTTTTTAGCTCTGAAAGTCTCCTGGCACTTGCAGATTTGAGTGCCCCAGTAGATCTCATTCCGCATCTCTGACTGCTTCCTTTGCTTGCAGACATGATGTTTCTTCTCTCTACACCATTATGACAAGTCTCCACAATCTGAGGGGTCTTGGCTATGCCTCTGGGAGAAGTGGGAGGAAAAGGGGGACACATAAAAATGCTGGAACCAGTGGTATGAGAGGTGATTATGTGTAAAGCATTGTTTCTGAAACAGTAGGATGGCTCTTCTGGTTAGAGGTCCCTGTGGGCACGCACCACACTGCATGCAGGGCACATGCCCTCACCACCCATCACTGCAGCCGTGGGTGCCCACCAGGGATGGGGGAAGCCAACGCTCAGATAAACTTCAGGAAAGGAGCAGGTGGAAACCAGCCTGGAAATGTTGATGTGCAACAAGAGGAACCTAATTCCTCCTGGAGTCAGAGGAGAGCTGGGGAGGAGAGTTGCTCCACATAGCTTTCCTCTGTTAGGGAACAGTTAATGGGTGCCCAGTTTCATGCAGATGGAGTCCCTGTGCTCCAACAAGTGCAGAGATCTAGCTGGACCATACACAGCTTATGGGAGAATAACATGGGTGATACCAGGTGCAGTACAGCTCTCTCACTCAGATGCTGGACATTCTCTGAGTCTTTGCAGATGCTAAGAAAAAGCATGCAGTCTCTCATGTAGCTAGCTACAGCCATGCAGGGCTGTGTGTTGCTTGTGATTCACTAATGCTTGTAATGATTGCACAGAAATACTAACCAGATAAACATCAAAATACTGTATTTTTTTGCTGTTTATTGAAGAACAGTTTCACCCACAGAACAAAAAACCATGGCTGCATGACTACGTAAGTATAAAGTCATAGAATCATAGAATCATAGAATCATAGAATAGTTGGGGTTGGAAAGGACCTTAAGATCATCGAGTTCCAACCCCCCTGCCATGGGCAGGGACACCTCACACTAAACCATGCCATCCAAGGCTATGTCCAACCCCGCCTTGAACGCCGCCAGGGATGAAGCATTCACAACCTCCCTGGGCAACCCATTCCAGGGCCTCACCACCCTTAAAGTAAAGAATTTCTTCCTCATATCCAATCTAAACTTCCCCTGTTTAAGTTTAAACCCATTACCCCTTGTCCTCTCACCACAGTCCCTAATGAAGAGTCCCTCCCCAGCATCCCTATAGGCCCCCTTCAGGTACTGGAAGGCTGCTATGAGGTCTCCACGCAGCCTTCTCTTCTCCAGGCTGAACAGCCCCAACTTTCTCAGCCTATCTTCATACAGGAGGTGCTCCAGTCCCCTGACCATCCTCGTGGCCCTCCTCTGCACTTGTTCTAACAGTTCCATGTCCTTTTTATGTTGAGGACACCAGAACTGCACACAATACTCCAAGTGAGGTCTCACGAGAGCAGAGTAAAGGGGCAGCATCACCTCCCTCGACCTGCTGGTCACACTCCTTTTGATGCAGCCCAGGATACGGTTGGCTTTCTGGGCTGCAAGCGCACACTGCCGGCTCATGTTCATTTCTTCATCAACCCACACCCCCAAGTCCTTCTCCGCAGGGCTGCTCTGAATCTCTTCCCTGCCCAACCTGTAGCTGTGCCTGGCATTGCTCCGACCCAGGTGTAGGACTTTGCACTTAGCATGGTTAAACTTCATTAGGTTGGCATCAGCCCACCTCACAAGCATGTCAAGGTCCCTCTGGATGGCATTCCAAGCCCTTCTGTTTGTTTATATATTACATTGATCCTCTGGCTGATGAATATTGCAAATTCATTATCTAAGCAGAGTCTACAGGAGGCACAATTTCCAGGAAGCAGGTATAAACTTTCAATGCTACCATCCTCAGGACTGAAGAAAGAAGGGTTTCCTCTATCATCTGCCAGGACATCAGCTCAATAATTTATATAGTGATATAATCTGTGCAGTCTCCTTCAATAGCTACTTTCACTCCAGCTAACTGTGTAAGAAACTCTCTACTCCACACTAGCGGATTACAGGCATACATGGAATGGATGCACTGTGTTTGTCCAGAGGTCCATCCAATTTGCTGTGTTCATCCCTTTCCTCCCTGGCTAGTGAAATCCTGTCATTGGCTCCCGCAGCAGCAGAGAACTCCTAACTCCTGTGAGGGCAGGTGCCAGAGACTACACAACATTCATGATTATCAATCAACTGGTTTTCATCTTTGCCCAAAACTCCAGCACAATTTAGTTTTGTATGATACCTAATGGGCACTGTATGATAAATCAGTCCATCCTGCGAGCACTTCTGTATCAAGGCAAGATCCAGCTCCATGACAGCAACAAGCATTCTCCCATCAACCCTTCCTCCCCTGCATTCTGGTTTCCACAGGCTAAACACAGAAGCACCCTCAGACATATGGTTGACAGAGGGAGTAGGACTGCAGCGCCTCAAATTCTGTGTTCACTTCTGGACTCCAGAAGTGTGCGGAAGCGAGTTCAAAGAAGGGCAACAAAGCTGGTGAAGGGCCTGGAGCACAAGTGTGATGAGGAGCGGCTGAGGGACCTGTAGTGGTTTAGTCTGGGAAAAAAAGATGCTCAGTGGGGACCTTACTGCTCCCTATAACTACCTGAAAGCAGGACGGAGTGAGGTGTGTGCCAGACTCTTTTCCAAAATAGGAAGAGACAAGGCAAGAGGAAATTGTCTCACTGAAAGGATAGAAAGGCATTGGAACAGGCTTCCCAGGGACGTGGTGGAATCACCATCCCTGGAAGTGTTCAGAAACTGTAGATGAGGCCCTCAGTGGTTTCTGGTGGATTTGGCAGTGCTGGGGAAATGGCTGGACTTGATGATCTTGAAAGCCTCTTCCAACCTAGCTGATTCTATGATTCTGTGATTCTGTGACTATAGACATGGTGAAGACTAGTGCCCCCTCATTCATGACCAAATTTTGTCCATCACAACCTGCCAAATCATGGTGAAGGTGCCTAGTCCCACTTCCTGCTCATGGTGGGATGGTCACCATTGCCAGACCAGGTCAGCAATGGCTTTATCCAGTTAAATCTTGAAAATCTCCAAGGATGGGATTGCACAAGCTCTTGCATAACTTGCTCCAGTGCTGTACTACCTGCCTGGGGAAGACGGTTACCCTAATATCCAGTCTGAGCATCCCAAGCTGCAGCCGTAGCCATTGGCCCTTTTTGCACCACCTACCACTATCATAAAGAGTTTAAGTTTATTGATTTTATAAATTCTTTTCAGAGTCTTGGCACCTCACTCAAACTCAACAAAAAACTTAAAAGCAACCTGTCCCTTGATTCACCCAATCTAGTTTTAGTGGTGTTTTAGTGTTCCCTAACATGTAACATAATTACGTGCTTGCCCCTTGCAGACTGCTCCAGCTGTGCCCTTCTCCTAGTGAGTATTTCAACACTAAAGTGTGCCCTGCAGAATCAATGGCTGTCAAAAGCAGAAGGGTAGAGTTTTCAGCTGGCATAGCACAAATGCTCCATAAGTCTGAACTCTGCCATCTTTACTCAAGCAATAATAGATGCTCACAAAATGAGTCAGCCATCTGATCTTACCAGAGGCTGCTGAGAGAGGCAGAGGTTGTTCCTTGCTCTGTAAACGTGAGAAAGACTCAACCAGCTATGACTGCTCCCTTTAACTTTCACTGGTGCAGGGAAGAGGTACATCCAGCTGGGAAGCTCCCTGGGACTGTTTCTCCCCTCCCACATGGGGCAGCCAAACTACAGGCAGAAAATCTTACCTCTGGTCTCATCTCCCTCAAAAGAGCTGAGCAGAGTTCTGCTCCGTGTGAAAGCAGTCAGCCCTTGAAATAGGTCAGCAGCTTTTCTCCTCCACAGCTGGGAAGGAGAAGCTTTGGCTCCTTCACCGGAATTTTTCCTTCGTCTCTTCTTGAGACAACATAACACAGGCTTCTTTTAAAGCCAGAGGGGCCTAAAAAGTGCCAGTCTAAGCCACAGTAAAATACTGCTCAGCTTAAGTGGGAGGATCTCATACTTAGGGCATCTGGTTTTCAACATTTGCCAGAATGCATATGGGGAGTACTTTCTCACAAATCATTATTGCACTGCGAAAGGCAAGTCAGCCTCCCACCCACATCCTGTCATTATTTATTTTTCCCAAACTCACACTGTTTTTGGGATGCACGTGTTTTGAATCAATGTTGTACCCACAGAGTGGCAAATGGTGTGATGGGAAGCAACAGGGAACACGGCAAAGCTCAGAAGGACGGATACACTAAAAAGCTTACAATAGATTAAAGCCTAGATTAGTCTAAAGATTTCACTACTATAGACCAAGCGTTTAAGAGCTTATATGAGACTTACATTTGAACCAGTATTTTCTGTTGAGTTAAAATAGGCATGTTTACATTTTTAGGATTATTAGCATTTTCATTTATGTTTTGTTTCCACATATGGGTGGTTAATTGGTTCATCTGTTTACATCAGGCATGCTTCCTTTTCCCACAGGTTCTGGTTCACATCTTTAAGGCTTTTAACCCCTGTGGTTCCACAGGCAGTAGAAGAGGAAAGGGCTATTAAAGCTCTTGCCACCTAAATTCACTGATTTACTTTGCAGGTACCTTTTTTAATGGGATACACTTCCAGGGCTGCCCAACTGAAGGGCATTCTGATCTTGTTCTCTGCTGAGCCCTGTTTTGGAAAAAATTGTACGCTTCTTTTCCACATACATAAATAACTTTTTCATTGAAATGTCCGGATCATTGAACTCTGCTTGTTCCCATAGAGGTCATTTATCTTGTGATACTTGTTTAGGACAGAAATTGGAGCATTGTCTGTACTTGAGGTACTGACCTACTGCTCCCCTCTCCTCTCAGAACATCAGCCACCATTTCCTCCCTCTGTGAGAAACCACCCTTTACTGGCATGCAAAGGCAACATCAAGTTGTATAGGAATGTACTGCTATCTGATAAATAGCCTACATTGCCTTCATTAACCCTAAACTGGAGCTATGAAGTGATATGCTGGCTCTAAAATTCTTTCTTCCTCGTAAGCCTCTGATGCAGATATGTGTATCTGGCTGTGTATCAGCCATTTATTACTTTAATGTAGTCTGTTTACGCCAAGGCTGGATACCAATATAGTGCAAAATACCCCAGTGCAGACAAAGTTAGAGCCAGCTCTGCCACAGGTACTACTAGAGGTCCTGTTTCAGAGCAGCTCCCCCATCCGTAACCAAAGAACACGCATCCAGTGCCAGCTGGCTTTGGTAGCTCGTATTTCAGCTAGGATTTGGCAATACCTCACCTTCTGAACAAAGCCAAAACAGCAATTCCCTCTGTGTTAAATCCACTGACTGATATGCCAAACCCACCCTTTTGGAGACATGATGGCTCTTAACTGACTCATGTTTCTTCCTAGTTTGACCTCATATCAACACAGAATCATAGAATCATAGGATAGTTAGGGTTGGAAAGGACCTTAAGATCATCTAGTTCCAACCCCCCTGCCTTGGGCAGGGACACCTCACACTAAACCATGCCATCCAAGGCTATGCCCAACCCCGCCTTGAACACCACCAACGACGGAGCATTCACAACTTCCCTGGGCAACCCATTCCAGGGCCTCACCACCCTCACAGTAAAGAATTTCTTCCTCAGATCCAATCTAAACTTCCCCTGTTTAAGTTTGAACCCATTACCCCTTGTCCTCTCACCACAGTCCCTAATGAAGAGTCCCTCCCCAGCATCCCTATAGGCCCCCTTCAGATACTGGAAGGCTGCTATGAGGTCTCCACGCAGCCTTCTCTTCTCCAGGCTGAACAGCCCCAATTTTCTCAGCCTATCTTCATACGGGAGGTGCTCCAGTCCCCTGATCATCGCAGCAGCCTTTATCCTAATTCACTTCAACATCCAGTTATGCTTTATAACTACTGGGACCTGTGCCACAGGATGGTGGCCAAGTCACCTACCAGGTTGTAGCAGCATGAAAACCTTAGACAGGTTTTCCCTGGTCCAGGGTGGACTGCTGAGTGGCTCCTGCCTCAGTTTTTCCTTCCTGGTCTCCAACCACACAGCAGCTATTACTGTGGGGATGGATTTTCAAGGGCTGGTGTGACTAACTCTCTGGTGGCAAGGAGTGCCTCTGAGCAGCAAAAGCCCCTGGCCCATACAGCTACATGCTTATCCTTGCTCTTGACCATGGCATGATGCACCAACGCTCCAGATACAGAGCTCACTCCACCTTTTCCATTCCTTCTGCTCTATGAGCTGTGAGCTCAAGTGGGTCTGTCTTGAGACAGCTGGCAAATAAACCCACCTTCCTTATCACCACTGCCAAAATAAATACAAAAGATGCAATCGAAAAAAGCCATCCAGATCAACTTGACACAGTATTCCAGGGCACTGTTGATGTTAAATCAATATCGAAAAATTAGGCAAATAAGGTTTGCATGTTATATACAACTGAGGAAAACTCTTGGTCTGGGTCTGCCCCTTAGTGTCCTGCTGAAGAACTGCTGTTTCCAGATCTCATGCTAGCAACGACTACCACAGCTGCGGGGTCCAAGGGAAACAGACTCCCCGCCTGACTGCTCCAGGACACACAAAGATGTTTCACCTCTGCATTACCACAGCCAACTCTGCATAAGGGTCTGAATCACCAACAACAAGCCAAACTAGAAGTAGAACCATTAAAAATGACATAGAAAAGAAATACCTGTTATTCATAGCTTATTAGCTAGAGCTATAAACTCTGCAGAGAATTTAAGTGCGTAATATAGGTTAGTGTTAAAACAATGGGATTTAGGCACATGCTTTGCTGAATTCAGGCTGTGTATTCCCACTAATGGCCCTTAAAAATGCACCCCAAACTTACCACCTGCTGTTGGAAAAAGAAAGTTTTTACGGCAAATGCCACTGTTTGGAGGGTAAATGGAAGAAAAGACCAGAGTAATGTGATCTCCTCCAGAGCCGTTACACGAGCACCTTGCAAAGAGCCACGAATTCTTGCCGAAATGCAATGAGAGCAAGAAGCCTGAAGAGGGCATTGTGGGCCAGTAGATGGGCAGAGCATAGGACGAGTGCGTAAAGAAGGTAAGATCGTAGCAGAAAACCTAAATAACTATTTCATATGTGTTTTCACTATGGGAGGGCTTGGGGAGGCTCCCACATGACAGAAATCGGGACATGCTGAAGAATCTGTCTCAGACTGAACCTTAGATAGAAGATATTGTAGAGTAGAACCTCAAAACAAGCCTTAACAAGCCAGAACTGGATGGTATCCACCCCAGAGCTCTGACGGAAAGAATTTGCGGTGGATGAATGATGGCAGCCACTGGCTGAAGGCACACAAACCTGGTGGGTACAATGCCAAGTGGATGAGCGTCAAGCAGTATCCAGAGATCTGCTGAACATCAAGTCTGCTGTCCAGATTCAGTAAAGAGGCAGAGATCAGCCTGAAACCCCAAAGGGTAGGAACATGAATAGCCACAGTACACTGGGGAAAAGTAAGTAAGAGTCATAACACATATCTACTGGCATTCCCTGAAGAAATTCATGTTAGGTGACCCACCTGCTTACTGTCCACCTTGTTCCCAGAAAGCATTCCTCACTCTTAAAGTAGGCTGCCATGGGATACAGGGAAAAGACTCAAATAGTAAGCGGCTAACTGAAAGATAGGAAATAAAGAATAAGTTATTGTGTTTTACAAGTGAACTGACAGCATCAATGGTGCCCCACAGGAATATGTCCTGAGGACAGTGCTATTCGACATATTCATCAGTGATCTGGGAAAGGGAATAAATAATGAAGGGATAAAGCTTTTTTTGTTGATAAAAAGCTACGCAAAGAGAGCAAATTAAAGTCCAGCTGTGAAGAATGCACAAGGACCTCATGGAACTATAGTGTCAGATCAATTCAGCTTTGATACTCACAAAATGGGGGAAATCAGGTTTTCATACACAGCTATGAGCTCTGAGTTGACTGTTAGGCTTCATGAATGAGATCCTGGGACTAGTGCAAGTGAAAATGTTGGTCCAGTAAGAATCTGAAAACAAACGGGATTAGAAAAGAAACAGAAAACAGAAAACCAGAAGCATTTCTACGTTGCTACGTAAGTCTAAAGGAAGCCCACTTCTTCAATATCATGGTGATGCTCTAACTTCATTTTACAAATAGTACAGCAGGATTAGAAGAGATAAGGAGAAGAGCAGCAAAGAAACAGCTCCTGTGCTATAGATAGCTAAACGTACAAGGCATCTCAGCCTTCAGAAAGACGTAAGTGGGGATATGAAAGAAGTCCACACATTTGAGAGTTCACGGAGAAGGTAAGAATTAATTATTCATGGTCTTTTACAATACAAAATAAGTAGGGAAAACCCCCACCCTCGTTCAAAACAAGCAGAAGAATGTTTTTGAGCTGCTAAACTGCTTGCTGCAAAAAAATCCTGGGAAATACTTAGAGTGAGCTGCTAAATACAAAAGCTTGTGTCATTAAGACAGCTCCAAAACACAAATCATAGGAAGCTGGGTTAGTATTTGGGGAAAGTACCAGCCTTGCTCCATTCTAGTCCTCTTTCTCACATACCTGCATCAGCCACTATTCCTAGTAGGTTACTATGCGACAACTAGCTTTTGTCTGACACTCTTACGTTATCTGAAAAATAAAAAAATCTCCCCAAAATAATGTGGGACCAGCACTAGTTCTGACAAACAGTGTCTGCTTTCCTAGAGGACTGTATGGCTCAAATGGCTGTCCCAGTAATACTGGAATAGGGAGAAAATTCCTTAAAAAGTCCAAGATAGACAAAATATTAACCTCCAGGACAAGGTTACAGGAAAGCAAATTTCTGATAGCCGAAAGTGCTTGCAGTCCGCCCTGGATGATCCAATGGATGTTACAGCTGCTGTTGCTTTGAGGAATCTGCTTTATAAAAGTTTATTTTTGCTGGTACTAGGAATGGAATTAGACCAACACTACAAGAGCAATGATGCAGGAGCCAGGCTGAGTGTTAAAAGCTGATGTAAATTAAGAGCCAAAGTCAGAAATGTTGTTAAGGTACGATTGGTTTTACTGTCCTTAAAAGACAGGAAGTTAGGTGGTTGTTCCAAGTCTAATGAACACCACAAATGGCCAAGAGATGTTGCACACATGTGCAAACCAAGAACAGCTGAGATGGTGGGAAGAACAGAGAAAGCCAACACGCATAATTTGCTCTTCTTGCCCCAGAGTTTACTCAGAATTTGGGGCTGCATGTTTTCTGTGTGTGGAGGAGAAACTGAGAACACACTGTGCTGTGCAGATACACTCAAGTGTATCAGCAAGACAGACCAACCTGCTCTAATGCCTCCATCCCTCACCATTGCAGGGCAGTAGCAGGACCTCCTGGCTGCACCAGCCCTGGCAGGTTCCACCAGCCAGTGGCGGGGTTCCTTCATGTCAAACAGCATGACGGACCCATGGGTTTCGTGTTGGTCTCCTGGCTAACACCCCAGTCACACACTCTCCTGTCTCATACCACAGTCCGGTATCACCTGGCATGTCAGATGCTGAGAGGCCAGGTGTAAGCCTGACATTGTGACAGAGAACACACTGAACTTGTGTCCCTGGTCACAGCTCGAACAATGGCAAAACCTATTCTCCAGCCTTCACCCATGCCACCATGGAGTGTTGTTTTGTTCTGATCCTTCTATTTCAGTCCTCCCAAGCATAACACTCTTTGTTATGGTTTAAGCTGAACCCAGGAAACTCATGCAGCCTTTCAACCCCTCCATCTGCAGGAAGGGACTCCCTCAGCTCCAGAAGACCTCACTGGGTCTCACTCTGCAGCATGAGTTTTTTTTAGTAGGTCGTGCATCGCTTCCCTTGATCTTACTATGGGAAAACTGTTGTTTTTTTTTTTGTGGCTGATCAGTTAGCTCACTTTCAAGTCTGCTATATTAGATGCACAGAAGTAGTCCGAATGGAACTGGTTTCAAGAAACACCTCTAATGCTTAAAAACAGACATGAGATAGATGTTGGAAGAGAAACACACAAGTAACTGCAGAACTATTACTCAACCAATACACATCATCATTAAAAGATGTTATCAAGATTTGGCAATAAACTGGAATAAAATCACTTAAGTGAGTTAAAATGAGTGAGTAAAAGTTTTGACAGAGAGAAATCCCACAAAACAATTATCTGCTTTGTCTATGTGCCACTGAAAATAGAATCATAGAATCAGACAATAGTTAGGGTTGGAAAGGACCTTAAGATCATCTAGTTCCAACCCCTCCGCCAAGGGCAGGGACACCCCCAACTAAACCATGCCACCCAAGGCTCTGTCCAACCCAGCCTTAATAGCCATGTCTGCAGTGGAAAACAGTAATTGTGAACAAATCCACTTAGAAATTTACTGCTCTGTTGCCTCCTAAAAGGATGAGTAATGTTTTATTACTCTTACCCAGTTTTGCAAACACCCCTATAACAAAGCCTTGATTGTTACTACATTCAGAGTTCCCTTCTCATCTCTTCCCTGCCATGCTGAACAATATTCTACCTTTGATCACTTGGTCTTCTCATTACTTCAAAGAGCCACATTTGTTTAAACCTTTCCTCAGCTACAGAATGTTGCATAGGTTGCATACAAACTCTCTTGATTCTGGTGAGCTCTCAACATTTGTTATCCCTAAGAGTTTAATAACATTTATAATGTACCTTCTAAAAGGTACGTATCTCTGTGAAGACAAATTCCTTCATAATCAGAACTATATGAATTTCTGTTATTTGCTTTTCAGATATTTGACCAAAGACCTAGAGCTATGAAAAGGAGAATGTCAGTGACTGATGTCATGTGCAACATTTTTTAATTGAAGCTTTTATTTCCTCTGCAAGCATCTTCCAGCATTTTTTGCAGAGATTTTAGAGTGAAATCAGATTTTACCTTTACAGATTTTACCTTTACCTCTTAACTTTCTGTAAAAGGTTAGTCCAAACTAACTCTTCAGTCATTACTTAAAGATTGTCAGCATAAGAACATAAGGAGGATGTGGACCTGTTGGAGCGAGCCTAGAGGAGGCCACGAAGGTTATCAGAGAGCTGGAGCACCTCTGCTATGAAGACAGGCTGAAGGGAGACTTAGAGCAGCTTCCAGTACCTAAAGAGGCCTACAGGAAATCTGGAGGGCTTTATACAAGGGCATTTAGGGACAGAACAAAGGGGAATGGCTTTAACCTGAAAGAGGAGAGATTTAGAGCAGACATTAGGAAAAAATTCTTCACTATGAGAATGGTGAGGCCCTAGCACAGGTCGTACAGAGAAGCTGTGGCTGCCCCATCCCTAGTAGTGTTCAAGACCAGCCTGGATGGGGCTTTGAGCAACCTGGTCTACTGGAAGGTATCCCTGCCCATGGCAGGGGAGCTGGAACTGGATGATCTTAAAGGTCCCTTCCAACCCAAAGTCTACGATTCTATGATTCAACACACTGACACAAATGCTGAGACTGGTATTAAATGAGATTTCAGATGTACTCTTGGTTATAAAAAGCACTGCCATCTCTGAACTATAAAGTGTGATGATGGCATTGGTATCCTCCCTTGCTCTCTTTTTCTACAGTTTCTTGGAGTAAATGGCATATACAGAAGGATGACATGTTCTCAAGAACAAGTACAGGCTACCATTTTGTTTCCATTGTGTTGAGTTGGATGTTTCAATATGTTAATTTTGGTACAAAAGTATAAGTATCCTTGTTTTCAGATATAAAGAAGCAATCTCAAACACCTGAGACTGTTAAGACTCCTTGGAGTCATACTGTGGCAGAATTATGGCAGAAACCAGTATTGTATCAATAGTGACTGATGCCTTAGTTGTACAGCCCTTTAATTATGGTACCCTTAAAAATTATATGCACATATCTGTGTTCTAGTGGTCATTGAAACAACAAGTATAACAGGCATTGATGTCTTTTATTGTAAGGATTATCTGAGTAAAATTATGCCACTCACAGAGCAAACGAACAATTACTTTCCAACAACCAAAATGACAGATGTTGCTGACCCATGGAAAGCTCCTAAATTATGATATTACAGAGTTATCTAGATTTATTATTTTTTTTGTCAGGGGACTGAGTCCAGGCATTCCCCATTCTTCATTCCTTGTTCACTGTCAAGAGAAGTTTGCAGCAAAATGAAAGGCAGATGCTCTCACCATGTCCTCTAATGATGCAGCCCCGCTGAGAGGACAGGGCCAGCACTTCCAGGTGTTCCTGGCTCATTCAAAAACTGAATCGCAGCCTCAGTCCTTTGACACCAAAGAGAAGTGCACTTACAGCATCTTGCAAGAGTATTACAATTCCTCACTGAGGACTATGAAAGGCTGTACAGTATACAGTACAAATACAAATTGTATGTACAAGCTTGTATAATACTGTACAAATACAGTACAAATGGGACTCTGCCTTTACTCAAAGGGTGGAGAAGATGCATTCCTTACTTAAGAAATATATTTGTCTTACTTCTCAACCCACGGGTTGAGATAAGAACAGTTTGACAATTAAAATAAAGTACAATATAATACTAATAATAAAAATAATAACATAAAGGAAATAACAAGGGGAGAGAATATAAAACTAAAAGGGGAATGGAAAAACAAACAATAAATGCAAGTGATGTACAATACAATTGCATCCACTGCCAATGGATACCCAGCCTGACCTGAGCAGCGATTGGTCCCTTCCAAGTGACTCCCCCAGTTTATATACTGGACATGATGTGCTGTGGTATGGAATACCCCTTTGGCTAGTTTGGGTAAGGTCTCTGCTCCCTCCTGGCTTCTTGTGCCCCTCCTTATTGGCAGAGCGTGAGAGGCCAAAAAGTCCTTGACCAGGGTAAGTGCTACTGAGCAACAACTAAAACATCACTATGTTATCAGCATTGTTCTCAGGCTAAAGCTGAAACACAGCACTGCACCAGCTACTAGGAAGAAAACTAAATTCACTCTATCCTAGCTGAAACCAGGACAGTCTGCTCTTGTCGGGCAGCCTGAATCACCACCCTCACCAGCACAAAATTATTTGTAGCTACAATGACCACGGGAAACATGCAATAAGTTATAACCAGACATTTGCATATGAAACAACATTTCCATGATGGCAAACTTCACGTGGGCTCAGATGCTGTGAAAATAATGAAAAAAAAAAAATCAGCTATTTCTGCCAATAAACTTCTGCATGGCATTCTATTTCAGAAACCTGGAATTACAGGAGATAAATGGCAACATATTTTCTTGTTCAGATAAGATTGTGCTTGGAAGATATAGTTTTAATAGTAGTTTAGATCCAAGAAAAAAATAGGGGAAACTGGAAGATATCATGACAATATCCTGTTTCAAAAGATACTCTCCAGGAGCCAAGTATCTCTCCTTAGCAATATGCTTCTCTAATCCCAAGTTTAGCAGGGATATTTAGTATCATCTGTTAAGTCCTTCTCCTTGTCTTACATCAGATATATATATTTATTTTGAAATATGGAACTACAAAACTATTTGCACAGCACAGACTTGGATTAAGCTTTTCACAGTTGCGTTGTTGAAGAAAATGTGCAATAGCAGCTAGAAACAGAAGAGGGAGCCTTTAATCACAGTATGAGCTCTTGTTGCAGTTCTTCAGAAAATGAAACAAAATACGATTCTATGCAAAATCCTTTCCCCACCTGAGGAACAGAGTCCTCAGCAAGCTCCTGAATGACACCAATCTCCCTGGGCTTGCGCAGACAGCTTGGCTGGTATGTGACATGTACCTCTGCCCCTTCACTGAGAAGCCATGCTACTGCGCCACACTCTGTGGCCCTTGTCCGATGAGATGACATCACTTCCCTGTACTGCAAAGTCTCCTGAAGCCTGGAGGTTAGAATGCAAAAATTAGGATGTGATTTCATGGTGGATGCTCTACTCCATGGAAACACCAAGACCCAATGAGATGCTTGCATTTCTGACTCTTGCAGTGGCTTTTGCTTCTCATGTAAGTGGTGAAGTGGATGCTCTGGGAAGAAGGAGGGAGGTTGCTAGGTTAGACATGCTGAACTACCCTCCATAGATGTCTTCCCACCCATATAGAATGGTTAGATACCAGAGCAAAGGTGCGTGGCTTGACAACCCTCCCAAGTGCAAACTAATTGAGAGGAGCTCACTCTCCCTTTAAGAGGGAATTTGAAGAACTACTCAGCAGAAAGGCACCGTGAGCTCATGCTAAGGTAAACCATGCATTAGCTGTTAAAGGATACATGCCATGCACACGATACAGTGACACCGCTACGCGCACAAGCTCCCTGAATGGTCCTCAGGCCACAGTGCCCTGTGGAGCCCTTGTTCTTCCTGTTCATGTCTGATAGGTCTGGTTCAGCCTCTTTGGGTGCCTGCAACCAGCAGTGACTCAAGGGTTGGTATTTGTACCAAACGTTGCTTAAACTTAAACCACACATGTAAAACAGAATCTTGGAACAACAAGGCTGCTGACATCTCTCTTACCTAAAGCACTGTTACCTTGATTTGATGGTAGAGGAAGCTGTGACCTTAGCAGCCAAGTCAGGCATTGCCATTTCTCCTCTTCTGGCAGAGGTATTTCCAGTCCGTGATGTCCTATGTACTACAGCCAGGACCTTCCCTATCTGCCTGCCCACACGCTGCTGTAACAGTTAGCAAAGTGAAGGTAGCTGTGGAAGGACCCTCTTTGCCCTGTTTCTCCTACCATGTCACCAGCCCTTCCTCAGCTCCTGCTGCAGAATTCAGTTCTGTAGAGCTCACCCTAGGCTGCGTTTTGCCGATGTTGGAGCCAGCCCTACACCCTTCAGTAATAAACCCAAAGCCATCTGCACCTTCAGAGACAAACAGAGCCCTGACTAACAGTTTACCAACCATCACTGTTAGAGAGTTCCTTTCTCCTCTTCATCACTGGCCCTGCTAACCAAATACTCATGCTGGCAGACTCTGGGAGTTGAGTGAGGCTCCTTGGTTTCAGCTACTTGACCTGAGTATGGCAGCAACTCATTTACTGAGGACTGTCTTAACCAGATGCTACTGTAGTATTCAGGACTCTACCAATTTAACCATACACAGTGACATGGGGAGCTTGAAAACAACCAGCCTAACAAAAACAACACAGTCTTCACAAATTATAACAAAGCAGTTCCATAATCTTCTTTCAGCATCAATTTTACCATCAAATCACTCTTCACAGCAATAGCACCACCCCAGCTCACATACAGCATCACCACAATATAGCTTCCCCCAGTGCTTCCAGTTGTACTCCTGAAGTTAATGGAGAGACATTAGTTGTTTTGACCAAAAGCAAACAACTTCAGCTGAATGAGATACAGCACCACTTATCTCCAACATATCCGGCATTAATGCTATGGGCTTGTCCTTGGTATTTTTACACAAAGAACCGTGTCTCAGTTCATCTGCTTACAGAAAGCCAGCTGGGTTTGAATAACTGGGATTTGAAGATGAAATGTCAAGGGGTCATGATGGGTCAAATTGGAAATATGTCCAGAGTCACTGCCAGCTAAATCCAGCAAGCACCAGAGCATGATGTTCCCTCTATAACCCACGCTGCCGTTTTGACTCATCAATTGTATTTTCTTCGTTTTCCCCTGGCTTTTGTAAACACATGACACAGGAGACTCTTCAGGACTTGCAGGAAACTCCTGCTACCCAATCTGTACTATTTTTTTAATTTATGTTCTACAAGTTAATTATTTCCTTCATTTCCTCTTATTCAGTGGGGCAGCATTTCCTCTTATTCAGTGGGGCAGCCTCTCCAAAAAAGCGCTATATCCTTTGCTTTCTCATGTTAAGTTACTCCATTTTCCCAAGTCCTCAGAAATGCAGGCACAGGCCTTGTGCAAACGGGCTGCACCTCTCTGCAACCCATAGTCACAGGATTATGTGACACTGCAAGGTCCATCACAGACATTCAGCCAGGGGAAGCACAGACAACAGCTGCTAAACCACAGCACCAGAGTACATACATACCATCCTGAATTCAGACTCAATGAGGAGAAAGCATGAATGCTGATGGTGTTCCCTACAGCATCACACCCATGCATTTCTTCCTCCCAGCAGCTGAGAGCTAGCAAGTACTATAAGGTTGGAGGGAGGAGAAAGAATCAAAGAAACTGCACTATAGTTTTAATCTGAAATATGCTGAACACTCAGTTCCCAGCAGCTTGCTTCTTGAAGCCGAGGCATGAAGCCAGAGTACTGTCACCAAACCAAATGTTGCTTTTCAATGCAATAGAGATATCCATTCCTGTACCAGCTCATGCTCATTATCAGTCAGAGCGCTTGTCACTTGGTGTCTGCAAGATTTGGCAATTATAATCCTGCCAACCTTAAGTACCATACATTGAGTTTTAGAACTGCCATAAAACACAGACATCATCCTCTTGTCCACTGTTTCCACAGAACTGTCTGCGTTAACCGACATGCCATGGGGGCTGCAATACCTGGAGGTGACGGAGAGAGCTGAGAGTTATTATTGGGGCATTTCTCTTAACTCCCAAATACAGACTAATCAAACACAGGCATTTCTTCTCTTCCCCCACTTTGTTGTCTTGCTTCATTACACAAGTGCTCATTAATGCTTATGACTGCTTATTATTAACACCTTCAAAGCAAACAAAGGAACAAAGCTTAGTCCACGTGATGACTGTGCTACCAGCAGACTGCATTGGTAAACTACTCCAAACACAGACCTAACTTTAGCAACAGGGCTGTGCGTTACAACCAGTGTAATAATCCTATGGAGACCAGATGGTGCAAGTTTTACCTGCAAAGTTACAGTCTCTGGGTTACAGCTACATTAGGGCTCTTGCTGACAAGACTGGTGATCTGAGATTGCACCAGTTCTCTTCCGTGTGCGCTCTGTACTGTAGCAAAAGCACAACACCCAGGTGAGCACTAAGCTGACACAGGTAGCATGTAGCATTTAACAGCTGGCAGTGTATGTGACAGGGAAGCATGGTACCCAGGGAGATGGGAGTGGACACATTTTAATTATCTTTGCATTTGGGAATGCAGCTCTATATTGAAGGGTAGACACTGAGGCTTGGCTCTGACACAATTCAGTCAGAGATAATTCTAGGTAGACCTTGATACCCTTGAGCTGGCTCTGTTCTGGTGTTCGCACCACATGAGCAATCCCAGGTGGTTTATGAACTCCAGTGCAGCTATGAACCTACCTACCTCCATACACAGAGAGACAGATAATGCCTTTCCCCCTTCCCTGCACCACCAAAATGCTGGCTGGACCACCAAGGAAGCTGGTTGCAGACACACTTCAATGACTGTAAATCCCAAATCACACAAGCTAGCACTGTATCAGTGAGCCCTGATGGGTCCAAGGGAGTTGTCACCATGTCTCTGCACAGCACTCAATGCATCCTTCACAACCACTAGTCCTTTTTCCATTATCTGAAGCATCTCCATCTCCTTTGGCCTAGATGACAGAGAGCTGACTAGCTGCTAGCAAAGAGTGCTGGAGAAAGTTCAGCAGCAAGCCTACAGATTATTGCTCCTAAGAAAAATTGTAGGCAAGACACACTTTCCTCTCTGTTTTTGAATCAAAATAACCATGACTACTGTGATCATGATGAATTTAACACTGGGTTGTACATTAACCATGTTTAAAGTGCCCATGGCAGATCTAACACATCTGTAATGAAAACTGAGTCCCAAATGGCTGTTACGAGGCATTACGCTGCTTGCTTCCCATGACAGCTACATGTCAAGACGTGCTACCTGTCCAAGATATGTGCTACATGTCTTTAGTCATCACACCAGTTAGACAAAATGGATGATGAACTTGGTGGGCCCAGATGGTATGTTACCTCTTTCCAAAATTATACTTGAATATGGGGAGCAAATGGTGTAATCAATAATTAAAAGAAGGTTCTGAGATGTTCAGGGAAGTACTCTCCTGTGAGCCCAATATTTGTACTGAGCAATTTTTGATGAGTAAGAAGGGACATCACTAAGGAACTTGTAGACCTTTACGGGAAACACCACCACAGCTTTTGTTAAGTCTGGGATTAACAGCCTTGTGGAGTTCTTAGGAGAGGCCAGACATATGTGGAGATAAGGGTGACCCAGTGGACCTAGTCTACCTAGATTTCCAAAAAGCTTTTGGCAAAATTCCTGATCAAAGGCTTTAAAAGAAAATTACACAGCCATCAAGTAAGCAGGAAGGTCCTCTCGTGGAAGAATAACTTTTGATTAACAAAAAAGGAACAGAGGGTAGCAGAAAAATGGTCATTTTCGCAATGCCAGTTACTCACCAGTGCAGTGCCAGACCTGTACTATTCTGTATATTCATAAATGGTCTGAAGAGGGTTAAGCAGTAACAAACAAAAGCTTGCTGATACAACAAAATTTGTCAAGACAGTAAGGACTTAAGCAGGCTGCAAGAAATTGCAGAGGAACCTTGTAAGACTGAATGAGCAATCAATTGGTGGATGAATTGAGTATAAATAACTCGAAGTGAGTTGCGTGAGGGAACACATCCTAGCTTGACATACAGAACTATGTCAAGCTTGCAAAACAGACTTGCAAAACAACTGTAACCACTTGGGAGAGAGATGCAGTTACAGGCAGTTACAGGCAGTAAAACACCAACTCAATGCTTGGGAGCAGGGGAAAAAACACCCAAACAAACAACATTAGGGGC
Organism: Amazona ochrocephala; assembly: GCA_039720435.1. Taxonomy (NCBI): domain Eukaryota; kingdom Metazoa; phylum Chordata; class Aves; order Psittaciformes; family Psittacidae; genus Amazona; species Amazona ochrocephala. Next base: position 90,609,819 of record CM077909.1, on the reverse strand, counting down.
TATTGGGAAAGTGGCTGGACAAGAGAGGGACTTGTCCATATGCTTTTCTCCTATAAGAACCAGGGTCCACCACATGAGGATAGTGGATCGTGTTCAAAGCAAATCAAATGAAGTTGATTTTTGCAGTCAGACAAGTGTTACTGATTTGACCAGACACATCAGACTTAAGGAAGCTCTCATGCTGAAAATAGCTGGATGTTGGAAAGAGTACTGTGGGGGATATGATATATGCCTGCACTGACCTTACTCCTCCCTGGGTACTTACCTGTAACTTCTATTTGTTGCTGTTACACATGCTCTTCTCAGCAGCAACTTTCCTCAGAGATGCCAGTGAGCCTTCGGCCTTCATTTTTCTCCTTTTTTCCTGACTTTCAGAGCACATTTCAGCAGTCACATAGCACAGCACTCCCAGAGTGCAAAGCATCAAACTTCCATGGCCGCATCTTCTGCGCAGCTGGTGCAGCAGTGCTACTGTTTTTTGACAGGTCCCTTGACAGCTTGCTGTCTTGATGACCTCCAAAGGCACAGGTGAGAGGCAGATTAACCTGGCCAAGGTGGATGTACCCCTCGGTCTGAGCCAGCAGAGCCACTCCTACAATCATGGGTGAAGACTTGCTTTCTGCTGCTTATGAGACTAGTCAGAAGCTTCCCAGTTCCTATGCTTCAACATGCCTTGTAGTTGCATATTGCAAGCTGGTGTTGGTGGTGAAAGATGCAGTCTAACCCTCTCCCTTGTGCTGAGCCAAGAGCTCATCCAGCAAACCAGTCAAACACAGTTCAAACTCAAAAGTAAACTTTCCTCCCTCCTCCTGGTTTAACTCAGGACGGATCCAATACACCCCAAGGTGGCACATGCCTATGACGGTATGAGGAAATGGCGTCATCAAGCAGCCAGGTTAGGGGAAAGACTAGCCTACATCTCTTAATAGCAGCATGTGCTTGAGCTGTTTGTGAAACCATGACATTGTGCACATATATCACACTGATTTCCAATTCCGAAGTGCTTTCCTGGATGTGGCACTGATTTTTTGCATCCAAACATTAAGTGAGCCGTAGATGGGGAGATTTTTTGTATCTCTTGCTGTTTGAATTGCAAAGTTGACACTGTTCAGGAATATATTTATTGTTAGCTGAAGCTGACCACCTTTATACCAATCAATCCTGCCTGATGGCACAGTCCCAAAAAAGGTTAAGCAGCCAGCTTCACCCTCCTGGGCTACATGTTCTTGCCCCATCACTACCTGGATGCAAAGGCACATAACTGTCAATTCAAGGAACTGATTCAAATTGACTGAACTACCAGCCTGGTCTACCTACTCTGTTAATTGGAGCAAACTAATTCATACTAAATACAGGATGAGCATTTGCAATGCTGCTATAAACGGGGAAAATTTCCCACAATTCATCCTAATTTCAAGAACAAATGAAAGAACAAAGCAAAGCAATTCTTTATAAAGATTCCTCCTCTCTGTCTATAGGTTAGTCTTCATTGCACTAAGGCTGCAGCAAAGACACATTTGTAGCATTGTTTGTCTAGAAAATAAGGATCATGCAAGCAATTGGATGCTTAATTAAATTTTGAGTACCAGCTCTCTTCTTCCCCTCCTGATCACACACCAGTTAGATGCATTGGAAGATGCACCTCCCTATTCCCCATAAAGAGACTAACCCAGGTAGTATCACTAAAACAGTAAAGGAAAGGCAAAAGGGACATTAATAGTCTCTACTATAAAGATATTTTAAGCTCCCAGCGAGCAGGGTTTGAAGAAGTAAGCCTCACTTAGATGACAGTGGGCTCCTCGAACAGTATTCTCCAAAGTTAGTCACACATAATGCAAGCTCCTTTTAAAATAAATCATTCTATTAATTAAAACTTTTTTTCAAGAAAGTTTTCAACAACCCTGCAGTAATGTCTAACTCTTTACATGTCATTGGCAGACTTCCGCTGTTGCTGCAGGTAAGAGATGAAAGATTCTTCCTTGCAACCTGCGTTGTCAATCCACAGATGAAGAAGGCTAGATGGGTGAACTGGTAAAGAGGATCACCTGCAGAGGAATGGTCTAACTGAGGGTCCCCAACTCCAATCCCACCAATGACAGGAAAGGAAGGACAAAAAGTAAGAGTATGGATACAAGCTGTATGTACTTGTATCTCAGAACTGGTGTACTTCTGATTTACTTAATCAGAAGTGGTATACTTCTGATTAAATAGCAACAAAAATTAAATCTTGTCCCCCAAAAGACTGGCTATATTAAGCATATGACTTTTCAGTAATTTGTCATGCATGAATCATGAGCAATATCTTTGTGGTATTATATAGACACACAGAGACAATTCATCATCTTTACAACACACAACCTGTAACCCTTGGACTCCTGGCAGAACACAGGTAGTGCTGTAATCATGTGAACTGGATGCCCTTGCTTCGTGGTGTTCCCTTCTGCACGTATGGCAGGAAGCACAAGAGGCTGTCTGGTAAGACAAAGGACATTTTCGTATTGTATTTATCACACAGGCTGAGGGAAGAGTTGACAGCAGCTTGTGAAGATGGTGCAACCCCCTTCTTCCCAAATCCTTCCGGTGAACTATGACCTCTTGCATACAATTTTCCAGTAAGGATGCTGCATTACAGATTCAGATCAGTAATGAAGCAGCCACTATTTCCTTTTATTTTTTGTCAGGAAACGGGAAGAACAAATTGCTTATGCCAGAGAAACATTTGTGTTCCACATTATCTAAAGAACTGTAACTCTGCTCCTCAATGAGGTATCTCTTAGTGTAAATTGCTATTTTAGCTTGGACCTCTGAAATAGCACCAGGGAACATCCTACTTTCATGATGAGGACTACTAAGAGTTAGTATACAAGACTGCAGCAGACAAAAGGCGAACTAGAACTTAACTAATTCTTGAGATGAGAAATCAAACACATTAAACATGCCTCTTAATTATGTGTAGGGTAAAAAATCCTATTGTAGGGGAAGAATGTGGAAACCAAAGAACAAGACAAGGGATGGAACAGATTAGCACAAATAATAATTTATTATATAAATAATGGACTTCAAACTGTACAAGATTCTCTAATTCCTGCTACAGTTAATCTATCCCCTTCCTTATACTCCATATTAGAAGTGAATATTTTCTATCTATATACTACTTGTCTCAAGAGTACTTTTTGGACTGAGGCCTTTTCGCTTGTGTTAACAGGGACTCAGCCTATGTCTCAGATACATCACTTGGATGCAAGTTCAACATACAACTTGATGAAACATTTGACTGCAAATTTGAAGAAAAAGAAAAACCAACAAAAAAAAAAACAAACAACCAAAAAAGCATTTAAATCCTGCCATCAAATATAAACCCATCAGCTGCTCAGATTAAAAGTAAATGTGATTCCATACTCCTGAATGGTCACAGGTGGTGGGTAAGTGAAGATGACTTCAGGTATTTCAGAAATCCACTGGGGTTAAATTTGCTATCTTGCTAATGTTCTCCCACATATTCCCCCACAGTTCTGAACCATGCGATTTTAGTTATCTGCCAATAAGACAGGGAATAGTTTCACCCTAATGAAATATGTTATTAGGTAATTTTTACCTAACCTATTCAGATATTACACCTATAGTTGTCAGACTTCTGATTCACTGTTATATTTGTGAGCTGAAGACAGGCAAGTTGAACTACTCCGCATTTCGAAAAACATGTAAAAGTAGAAAAGAAAGCACCCATCTCAAATGTGTTATATCTACATATATATATATAAAAAATCTTATTTATGTATCTTAAAAAATATAAGGCACACTGTGTAAAAATCAAATAGCTGTTCATCAAAAGTTTGTTAAACAGCCTCGTTTAAGATCATATACCAGCAAGCATTAAGTAACAGTGGATAATCTCAAATTAATTTTATCTCAGTGCTATCTGATAACAAGTTCAGCTTGTCAACATGATAGGATAATCTTACAGACTTTTGCCATGTTACTATTTACAGCAAGGTAACTTAGAAAATAATATAAAATTATATTAAACTAAAGATAATAAGCAGTCTACACCAAGATGGTGAAATGGATTCTCTTTTCTTTCTCTCCTCAGTTTCAAATTAAGCAGGTACACAGAGCAAAGTCCTACATATACAATCTGTTCAGCTGTTTAATACATTACAGTTAAAGCCAAACAAAACAGATTTCTCTGTTAATTAAATATACTGACACCACTACGTAACATTCCAGCGACATTTTGCTTCTTAACAACTTTGATACTGAACAAATATGTCTTCAACCACAACTCACTTCCAGGTCAGCAGCATTTCTGCAAAGCATCTGAAATGTCATTACAATTTTTTTTTCCCCAGTTTCATGGGACCTTATCTGCTTACTGTTTCTAGACAGGGTAAGCAGCTGTCAGTTCTGAAATCCAGGCTTCAATGCAATTAAACAGCAGAGATGTTTCTTTAGACTCTCTTGTAGAAAATAACTCTTTTGTCACTTATATCCTTTCAGCAGTAGTAATAAAAGTTCACTTTTCTAGGATTAAACTCAGTAGGTTGATTTAGTGGTCCCATTTGAGTTTGAAGAATAAGAATTTGGTTTCTTAGGGTATCTTCCTGATGAGAGAGACACCTGCATCCTCCGTGTAGTTCTCACACTTCGGCAGAGAAGAGCGTTTTTAAGGTTGTCTCTGAAGTCTTTTGAAATATAGTAATAGATGAATGGATCAATACAACTGTTCAAAGTAGAAAGACATAGCGCAGTTATGTACGACACATACAGATAGCTCTGGTTGTAGGTTTTGAGGAGCAAATAGTGCACAACAAGCAGCACGTTGCTAGGTGTAAAACAGATGAGATACATTGACAGGACAGCAATGATGAGTTTGATTGCTCTTTTTCTTTTCTTCCCAGTGCTTACATCTGAGATGGAAGCATTCAGAGTCTTAATCATTAGTATGTAAGCAACAGCAGTGAGGACAGCTGGGATTAAGAAAAGTCCAATTGCAAGTGAGAGGAAATAACTGAACATATCATGAGCCAAAACATTTTCAGGCAACACATCATGGCAGGTAGTGATGTTAAGATTTGAAATATATCTTGTCTGATTAACAAGATACAATGGGATGGTGCCCAACAAAATCAGTATCCAGATAGCAAGGGAGATGCCCAAGGCAATTTCAGATTTCTTTCTTGACTGCACTATGGGGTTCACCACAACCCAATACCGTTGCACACTGAGACATGTCATAAAGAGGATGGAGCAGTACATATTTCCATAGAAAAATCCAACAAGTACTTTGCAAAGACTTTCACCAAACAGCCAGTTATTGCCATTTACATGGTATGCAATTTTCAGTGGGAACCAGACAACAAACATAAGGTCTGCCAATGCCAAGTTAACCATATAAATCACAGCAGGATGTTTCTTTGTTGTTCGGAAAAAAAAGACCCAGAGAGCCATGGCATTGCTTGGCAAACCAATGATAAAGACAATGATATAGACAATGGGAAGAAAAATTGTAGTCAGCTTTCCTGTGAGGGCTTTTGCTGCAAATTCATCCACTTCATACATCTCTGAAGAGCCATTATTTGTATTTGGAACTTGCCGGCCAGCAAAACTTCTTCCTTTTGAACTGTTGGTTGTACTACTGTCTAAAACAACAATTAAAAAAAAAAAAAAAAGTTGCTGTTATCCAAGTACAGACTTTTTATCCTTTATAAAAAATAAACCAGACATCATGATTGACTCTGAAGAATTAAAGAAGGTCTCATCAACAAAATATTAAGAATGGTTTTCAAACACGTGACAATTTTTCTTCCCTTTACTACCCAAAGACAACTATATTCCTATTCAAGGATTCTATTAGCAACCAAAATGCTCTTCCAAATCACTAATGACATTAAAAATACTTTGTTAAAATAGCTGTGAGGTGCTCCTACCATCCAAACAGTTACAACAGAAATTGGTTTCAGGGCACCATTATCCATTCACATGGTAGTGCCAGGTTACCCAATTGCTGAGTATTGCTGGTATAACTGCAGTAGAAGTTTCCTTAGTTTAGATAAGCTGAAAAAAACAGGAAATTCCTAAAAATCAGGAATGCAGTAAAAGAAGAGTATGCTGCCCTCGGACAAGTAGAACTGAAACTCAGAACGTAATACCAAAAGCCACACACAAACCATCTCTAGGGACAGAAAGATGTGTTACACCACATTTGAACTTAAAGGTGAGCAAACTTTGTGCATGATGATGCAACAGGGCCCATTATCTGCAATCTCCTTCCAATTCATGGGCAAGACAGACAATCTCTGCAGCTTCTACTCAAAGTGTCAGGTGGTAGAGCTGACAGCTATGGTTGCTTCACACAACCAACTTCAAACAGCCATTACTCCCAGTTTTTCTCTGCCTCTTTGGACACCACAGGAACTTACGAACTGTGTGGGCAAGCCAGTCATTCCTGACTGCTCTTTCTGACAGACTTCAGCTGGCCCAGTTCCAAATCCCTCCAGACACAACACAGTCCTCCCACACTAACAGGTTAAACTGCAAAACTAGATACTGTCCATAAACTTGCATGTTCCATAAAGTCAGACATCCACCAAGCTACACTGTATGGAAATTGACTGTGGGAAAATTACTTTTAACCTTATCAACACTTGTGGATTATTTTAGCCACAAAAAAACCCAACTGGAGCATAAAAGAAAGTCTTCGTGAGTAAGCAGGTGTTGTACAAGAAGCCATGAACAGTATCAAAGGATGGCCCCTTTGTTATTCTACTCACCAAAAAGCCCTGAAGTATTAGTGTATACTAAGAGCTGTAATAAAATGGATTGACAGACATGTGAACCACAGACAGTATTGCAAGAGTGGCAGAATAAAGGTTTGGTTTATTCCATTTTTGATGCATAGTCAAGATAAACGGGTGATTTCAGAGACATCTTGCTTTTATAGTAACTTTAAGTAGTTCGAGCCTCAAAAGTTCTGACTGCAGATACTGGGCAACTTTTGTAAGCCCAACCAGGACCCGTATAGGGAGACAGTTTAGTGTCCTGTTTGTTTTTGCATTTAACATTCCCTCACCAAGTAACCAATCCTTTGTTACGTATGTGCATTTTCTACACCCTTTTCTTACTCTTCCAGCGCTTGCAGTTTTCCATAACAATTGAGCCTTTTCCAAGTCGAGTTTCACTCTGCCTGACTCACAAGCAGAGAATGCAGCTGACTTGCTAATCTGCCCACGGGAAACGCTTCCTTGGCATCGCAGGGGAAAAAAAGTACTCTCTTCCCACAACAGTTTCAACACCTTTGCCATTTGGGCAGAAGTTATAAGCCACGGCATACCAAAACGAAGGATTATGCCTACCCTGCAGACGCAAAAGTGAGAGCAACACAGAGCACCCAAATTAACAAGCTTAGGTCGTGGCAGTAATACCCACACTGGATAAAGTCTAAGATTACCGTGGTTCTTCGATCTGCAACCCGGATTCACCAGAACTCTGTAACGGCATTAGCCTGTGTGAAAACAGCCACAAGCAGCCCCGGGCTTACAATGTATCTCCCTTGGTATGGATGGGATCATCCTGCCAGCTCATTTTGCTCCCTACTCCAGAAGATCAATCACCTGATTAAAACTTTAAAGCGTAGTACCTCTCTCCCGGCCCGCCCAGGTCAGACAACCAAGCTATGAAGAGGCAGGTCAATCTCAGAAACTCAGCCCTGAACAACAAAGTTTGCAGTTACCTAGGCCCTACTCGTTGAGAAAACAGGACCCGCCATAAAGCTTGGCTTCAATATTTACACAGTCTTTACGCATATACTTTTATTATGTAAATAAGAGCAGGATGAAAAAATACAGAAAGACACAGTGCAAAAGCAGTCCGCAAGTACAGCAATGAGGTTTACTATAAAAGGTAGTGAAACATGAACTTTAAGGTAGTGAAATATGATCCTTTTTTTCCTTCCCAAACAGCACTTATGTTCAATTATGTTTATGTTCAGCAATATAAACTAAAATAGATAAGAATTAAGTTTTAAAAAGCCTAACTTTTCAGAGTTTGGAAAAAAAAAGCACGATCTTCAAGGAGTTTTTTTACGTTTAGAGACAGCTTTTAGGCAAACTGCTAGCCGAGAACCAGGTGACAGACAGCACCGATGACGGTGAAGCCAGGCCATCCCTTCCAGGTCACCTGCAGTCCAGCAGCCCTTCCCGCCCGCTCCGTGCGCCCAAGTCCGCGGGCGGCGGGAAGACAAGCCCGGCTACTTTTGCCTGTCGACCTGCTTCCCCCGCCCGGCAAGGAGGCCGGGACGCCCTCCCCACAGGTCTCAGTAGCTCTACAGCCACCGGCCCCCATTTTCCAGAGCTCTTCGGCTCCGGGAGAACCTCGCCCAGTTTGCTCCGGGCTCCCTGCGCCTCAGAAGCATTCCCTCCGGCGCGGCCCAGCCCCGCGCCTCGCCCGCCGAGAGCCCAGCCGTGCCCTGCGCACCGCTGCCGCTTGCACCGCCGCCGCCACTGCCCGACCAGCAGTCAAGGGGCACCGAGCAATCAACGCAGCACCCACGAAGCCCTGGCAGGGCTCGGCCATCATCAGCTCACCCCAGCCAGCCAACGAGCTTTAGCACCCGTCAGCGGCAGCTCACAGTCGTTCTCCTCTCACCTGAGGAAGTCACGGCTGCCAGCGCACCGAGTAGCAGACCAACCAGGCACAGCCCGCAGCGTCCCGCCATCGTCCTGCCGCGCTTCGACCACTGCAACCTCCCCGACGCGCCGGACCAGTTTCACCTGATACCTAACTTAGGACGGGGTGGAGGGCGCGGTCTCACCGCTACCAGCCAGGGGACGGGCGGGACCGAGCCAGGCCACATCCCCCATCCCCAAAGAGCTGTGGGGCTGCCCCTAAAATGGCGGGGTGAACTTCGCCCGCGGGGGCGCTGCCCGTTGCAAAATGGCGAGGGCAGCCCTTTGTCCCGCTTCCCCATGAGGGGGCGGCTGGTGCCCCGGCTCGCCTCACGGCCTGGGCACTTGCTCCCTGGCTGAGCAGGTGCTGCGGCTCTCGGCTGTTCTTGCCCACTTCCCTCCCGGTCTGGCCCGCCCTGGTGGTGGCTCTTGCTCGCGGCAGGTGCTCGGTTACCGAAGGGGTATTCGGGGTAGTCTGTGGTTCCGGTCTAGCTGCTGCTGGAGCGGAGCGGGCTTGTTCTGGGACACAGGTCGAGCTGGCGAGGGGTCGGGGTGGAGGGACATTTGGCGGGACAGCGTTACTCGTGCTGACTTAAAATACGCTGCTTTGTGCCAGGTTTCCTTCTCCATTACACTGTCATATGCCAGACGCGCAGGAAAACGTATGATGGCTGCCTAACCCAAATGCATTTGTGGTACCATGATGGTGTGACCCAGCGTAAGAAACGTGTGTTTTCACTTGTCAGCCTCACTTAAACTTGGAGTACACCAACTTTATTCTTTGTGTTGTAAGTAAGGATTTCAAGAGCAAGATGAAGGACAATACAATGCCAGCAGTGTTTTCCACAAATACGAATTTGAGAAATGTTTTTATGTCTGCAATATCAAGCACACAACTGATCAAATTGTAAAATTAAAGCTTCATATTCAACCCTGGTTCGCACTTCTAGGACAGTTCTCCTTTTACATCTGTAATGCTGCTTCTGCCTCAGTCTGCAAAATGCTTGGTTGTTCAGCTGGTGATAAAATTGTTGCTTCTCTTCCCCCTCTCCTCCATTTTTGAATGAAACTGTAATGAGTATACAGTGTTGTTCTGAAGAGAAAACTGTTCTTTTTGTGGGCTTTCTGTGGTGGTTCTTAAATACGGCTGTTTTGTTTGAGGTCTGCATTGTTTCCATTTTACAGATGGGAAATGGAATATAGACAGATCCACTTAGAACATAGGGTGTCTGAGTCAACATAAAAGACCTCTCTTTTTGGAGCCTTTTTTATAAGTTACCCCATACTTAAAGCATGGTTCCCGTTTGTCATCCACCCAGGTAAGTGTGTTTGTAGCTTTCTCACGTTAGACTAAGCTAAGCACTGGGAAAGTAGTGTCCCATAGCCTGTCCCTCCAGACCCCCTCTGTTTCTTTCTGTCTCACTTGCAGTGCTCTTATGTTTACTTTACCATTACAAACTGCTTCATGGGTACTTAATCTCCTGCTCCTAATGACCTTGTCCAGTGAGTTGTAGTCTTCTCATCTGTCTTTTTATCTAATCTCCCTTTCAAACAGGCATATACACATGTGCTGGCTACTGGTCTCTACAGTGTTTTTCCTCTCAGATCTCTAGTATTAAGGTGTGGTCAGCCCTTCTCTCATTCAATTCTGCTGTAGCTCTGCTCTTCTGCCACTGCTCAGTTGCAGTTTTCATTAGTTTTTTTTCTCTAGACTTTTTCCATCCAGTCTGTCCTTTTGTCCACTTTGCATTCAAAGCAGAAAGCTCCTTCCCTCTTTTGATTGAATCCAGCAACAGTGAAAGGGACTGAGAATGCACAGAAAAAGGTATCATTGCTGGTCACTAAACAAAATCTGCTCTGGTTGTCCCATGACAGATCAGAGCTGCAACTGGAGAAGTCCTGTGGCTGTATGTAGAAGCAAGTGTCACTGCAGCTGCATCTTCTGGAAATGCAGCTCTGGACTTAGCCTCTTTGAGTGTAAGGAAACCATGTTAACAGAGGTCTGTAGTTTGCCTAGGTTTCATAGGGATGTCAGAAACATGTAGTTGATGTGAAGATTATCTCCAGTATCTCATAAGCAGTTAATTAGATTCTGAAGCATTTAAACAGGGAGCTTATAAGGGAGTATCACGAAACGTCAATACCAAAGAACTCTTATCAACCTGTGTCCCAAAGGAGACCATATTGTGGCCTTTCAGTGCCTAAGGGGGACTTACGAGGAAGACGGGCAGAGACTTTTTACCAGGGCTTTTAGTGACAGGACAAGGTGTAACATTTGATTTTAAAAGAGGGTAGATATAGATAAGCTATAAGGAAGAAATTCCTTACTTAGGGGGTGGTGAGTCACTAGGGCAGGATCCCCAGAGAAGCTGTGGGTGCCCATGCCTGGAAGTATTCAAAGTCAGGTTGGACGGGACTTTGAGCAATCTGACCTAGTGGAAGATGTCCCTGCCCATAGAATGGAGTTGGAAATGGATGATCCTGAAAGGTCTCTTCCAACACAAACCACTCTATGACTCTGTAATGGTCTAAAGAATTAATGGTCTTTGGCACTTGTAAGCTGTTACTCCTGGTACTCCATCTATACCTTACTAACAAGGCTTTTGTTCTGTTTTTATTCTATTTACTTTTATTGAGAAGTTGGTGTTCCCTAGCTAACGTCTTCAGCAGGGATAATATCTGTTAGGAAGATTCCTCATTTGTGGGCTACAAGTGAGTTCTGCCTCATGAGTTAAAAAATAGAAGGTAGAAATGCTCTTGCCACTGTTCAAATCACTGGGACCTCTGTACAGAGCAGTCTCAAGACTTCATAATTTTTGGTTGCCTTTATTGAAGACAATTGATTTGTCAAACCTGTTTACGGTTCTAGTGTGCCATTCATCAAACAGTTTGGAAAGAAAATGTAACAATTTGTAAATAAACACAAAAAATACGCTCTTCTTGACACTTGTTTATCTTTGGAAAATAATTGCAATAAGTACAGCTGCCACAGGAAGAATAAATACATGACTGTAGATGCTTATTAAACGTTAGTTCTCCATTACATTGAGTGATTTAGCCTGTCCCCACGGTAGCCACCTGGCATCTTAGAAACAGCAAGAATACCTGGGTACTAAGTTACAGCAAGGCCTTGCTTTTGCAGTGCAGCACCAGGTCTCTGGGTATAATAATCCTTTTTGATACCTCATTTCAGCACAGTAGGGGCCTCTATCCTTCCTTCTTGTATTTTAGATTCATAAAAGCCCCTGTGCCATCAAAAGCAGTCTCTTTAGCTTGTTTCCCTGCACCTTTGAGAAGATCACTGTATCACCTGCTCAGTCCTTGTTGGCCTTGCTGGCAGGCTTATTAGATACTAAGTAATGGTTATCACTAATGTTCTTGCTGTTCTATGTGTGTCCAGCAAGAATCCTAGGCAATGAGGGGTTGCGGGCAGCAGCTGTAAATTTTTTTGTTTCTCTGGTAGTAGAGATCCATTTTATTTCCTGCTGTATTTAGTAAGTAAGTCAGTTCCATTCCCTTTCTTACCTCATCTACCCCAAGATTACTGCAGGTTTTGGAAATTCTGGCCATGGTAAATATGTACTTTATGAGCATGTCATGCTGATGTGCTATTATGTTGTTAATACTTGGGGTGCCAGTATGGGTGGCATATTCAGTCATGGCACTTTGGAGTCACTGTGCTGGGGGAAGGGATAGGTAGTATGGGTTGTTTAAGGTGGTCCCTTAATGGTTATTGGATGTCACCCTGATTTTTCTGACCTTCTGTCAGCAGTGCCCTGTGTTTGCTCCTGATGTTTGCTCCTGATGTTTAGCCTTTAACTCTTCCTGTATTTTCACTTTTCTCAAAAGCAAGGAGATCCAGAGCTTGGGCTGAAGGTATGACAGAGAGAAGTGGCAAAAGGTCTAGAACAAAATGTTAGGTATGTGCAGTGCCTGTGGGGTAGAAACGGACATGGCCCAAACCTGACTTCATAGTGACATGGAAGTACAGCTGTGACTTCTGTTCACCATGACCTTGCAGCAATGGAGGACATGCAAATATAACAAAACCGCTTGGACCAAGCAGAATATAGAGCAGAGCTTCTGCACTTTTGCTGGCAATTGCTTAACCCATGGTACATCTGTCTTAAGTATGCCTACAGCTACATGAATAAAAGCATGTTAGAGTGCCAAAATCAAGCAATTGAAAATTAGGAAGTGCTATAATTTGAGCTTCTTTTGCAATCTTAATTAAGTGTGCTTAATGTATATGCATTTTGAAGGGGGTTTAATTGTGACATCATATCTAATTTTTCTGTGGTGCACTGCATGGAGTGTGCTTATAAATACACAGATAATCTCGTACTTGCACCTCTGTTTAGATGTATAGAAAGACTCAAGATAGATACTACCATTTAGCTGGTAGTGACTTCTTATCCTGCTGCTGGTGCAAAATGAGGAAGTATTCTTTCTGCATAGATAGGAATGTAGCGAAAGGGATATGCAGATTGCTTGCAAATCATCAGTGAAACCACTAGCTTAGGCTGAGTTTGTATCTATCTGATGTACGTTAGCACCATTCTGTTTCCCATGCTGAGGAAATGGAGCAATGGATCATTATTAAACTAGGATAAAAATACGTAATAGCTCATCAAAATGGAACGTTGTTATGTATTGGTATGTTTGTTAGAGTGGGTGTGCCCTTTGTAATAGCCAAGTAGTCTTCAGAGCAAACTATCTGCAAGCAGATAATAATCGCATCAAAATATGGAGTTTAAGGTCAGCAAAAATGGAAACAGGATTATTGAAGAGCTGTTATGCTTAGATATGCATAACACATATCTATTCGCAGTAGAAATGTAGTGGGGAAGGTTGTGGTGGGAAGTTAATCACAGTGTTGTTTGTGATGAACTGGATAAGGATTTTCCACATCTTTCTCTTTCAGAATTGTGTCTCACACAGGAAGTTCATTGATGATTTATCACAGAGATAACTCTGTATTAACACTATGGGACTGTTGAAACACCAAATAACTTTTAGGAACAGATCTTTATTAGGTAACCATTAAAAGTGGTAACTGAAAATGTTGGAAGCATTCTGAAACATCTTAAAAGCCTATAACATTTCTCAGATAATTTTCACTCTTGGTATTCCTTTCAGTAATATAATTAATTTTGATGCCAGGAAAAGTTTTTAAAGTTTGATAAGTATAGTGAAATGTTAATCCTAGGCAGTGAGAAGAGGTAAGTGGGTTTTCCTTCTGGAGATTAATTAAATTAATATTGGGATACATTGACCAAACTGAGGACAGACTTCTTTTTCCTTTTCCCCTTCCATTTCAGTTAAACTACTATTTGTACGTACTGTTTTGCGAAACTGTTTTGAAAGGATTTAAAAGTTATTTTCAGTATGGGTGTATTACAGTTCTTGTCTAATGTTTCTACATTTGCACTGGAAGAAATATAAGGTGGAGTGTATAAATTACAATTCCACTTTAGGTAATATGAATCATTACAGTGAATCATAAATGCAATGGGAGTCAACAGTATTGTCTTGCAGCAAAGAGGGTTGTTGTGAGGAAGTCCTTCATTTAGCATCAGTAAGTTATTTGTTGGAGGGTGTTTTTAATTCAGTCTGTATCTTCCTTAAAGAAAGCTGGACAAAGTCCAGAGAAGATGTGAGCAGTTGGAACAATCCAGAGAATGTTTGGAGCAGTTAATTTTGTTTGGTCTAAAGAAGCTTGTTGAGAGACGTGATGACATACTTGAAGTATGTCTAAGGCTGCAGCATATTTTCCATGTACACTGAGAAGGCTGAAATGTTAGCAAAATTAGATAGTAGGGAAAAGGTTGTTACAATTGGCAGTAGTTTTATTGACCTCTTACTTTCTAGGGTTTCAGTAGGACCTTCATCATTGGAAGTTTTAAAGTGGTTTATACAGACATAAATGATGTAGGTATGTATAGTTCATCCTGGCAGGAGAAGTAGGTGATGCTTTAAGTAACTCTTCCAGTCCACCTGTTGACTCAACAACAATGTTCGTAGCAGAGCAAAAACCCCAGTCCTTTATTACACAGACCTCAGTGTCTTAATCTTGTTTGGGATGTGAATACAGTAAGATTGTACATAATTTTGTATGTCGTGAGTCAACCATAATGTTTTCATACTGGTGTAGCTCTGTTCAAAAGCAAGTGCTGCTGAAATGCTATCTGTGCCCTGTCTTATGTGGTTCTAGCTAGGAAGAGTTCAGTTAGGTCATGCTCATCACTAAGCAGTCATGGCTCAGGCAACAGCAGAGTCTCCTGCTGAGATCCATCATGTTTTTGCCTCTGGGGAGAAGAGCTTATTCAAGCCCTCTGCATCTTTGCTTCCCCATTACTCAGAAGATAGCAGTTTTCCAGCTGAAAGGAGGACTAGAAGCCCAGAGGGAGAAGCATCCAGGTGGGGCACTGGGGGAGAAAAACCTGAAAACAGCTAGGTTTCAGAGTGGCAGTAGAGCTCTGGGTAACCCCACAGGATTTGTACCCATTTTGAAGAGCTAGACAACAGATGTTGAAAAATGCCAGTCACAAACCGCAAAGTTTGGTGGATACCAGGGTGAACTGTGCTTTGAGTCCGAGCGAAACAATCTCTAAGGATTGGCTCTTTTGTCTGTGGTGAGCTGCTCCAGGTTGGGAGAACGCCATATAGGCAAACTGGAGTATGACAGTTTCCTGGTTTTATTGTGATTCCTTTTCTGCCTTGTGGGCATATATCTCAGATTAGTAGCAATCTGTAGTGAGAGTAACCCACAGTAGAAATAACCTACAGATATGCTAATGCAGTTACTAGCCTGACTATTAGCTTCCCTCCTTTCTGTTCTTGTTCATTTGCATTATTTCTCCTGCTCCTGCCAGCCTGCAGAATGGGATTGCCTACCTCACGCATTTGCTTTCACCAGCCTTTCCATGTTTCCTAGTTTAGTAGAAGCATGCTTATTTTTCTAGTGTTGTTCTGTTACCACACAGTTCCTACTTCTTACACCCAGAACACTCTCAGAAGAGGATTTTCTTCTTCATCATCTAGCGTACCTCTAGAAGATGCCTATGGAAATGGAATCCACAAATCAAGGAATGAAGCAATGATTGATGGGTGGGGACCTGGAAATACTTTGTTTTCTTTCTCCCTCAAGATCCCTTAATCTGTTGAGGTATTACCAGAATTGTAAGATACAGTGCAGTGTTTAAGTAAATCCGTTGCAAATCTATAGAAGAGAAATGTACATGGAGACGCAGGGATGGGTGGAAAAAGAGTTGTGTGAAAGGAAGAGCTATCTTCCTCAGAATACTCTTATGAAAAGTTAAAGCTGCAGGCTTGCTCTAACCAAACCATAGTTGATAAAAGGCAGGTAGTGCTTTCACATATGCAGAGCTGCTGAAGTGAATAGGCAATAGTGAATCTGAGCTGTGATTTGGCCAATGCATTCTGCCTTAGTTTCAGAATGTGCTGGTTTCAGTGACCTCCAGTTTACTGACATTACGTAAACATGTTGGTGTAGATAAGGCCTGGGACAGCTGCAGGGATGAATGAATTTTGGCTGAGAATTGTTGATGGCTCCCAGGGAACATACGATTTGCCCAAGCAGTAATGCCATTCTCCGTTGTGAATGGATGCCAAGAGTCAGCATCCAGGAAGTTATTTAATGGCAGTAATGAGGTCCTGTCTATGAGATTAAACTCTTGCTAATGCTGGGATCTCTCTAACCAGTGTCTTTTTAGATTCCAGCTGATATTTGAAAAGAAAAAAAAAAGGAAATGACTTCTGAGATATTCACAGAAGATTTCTACGCTAAGCTTTTAGTTCAGTTGAATAGATAGATATATGCCATTCGTTCATGACAGTGCTGACTACTGTAAAAATTGTATGAACAATTCCAGCATTGTAAAGTAAAGGGGCCTTGAAAACAAAATTTCTAGATCTGAAAACCCTCTTGCTCTATAAAATATTTGTGATTGTTTAATCACATTTCTGGTTTTAGGATCTGTCTTGCTCTTCCTTGAAAATTTGCACTTGTAAATAAACAATAAAAATCATAACTGCTTTAATAGGTAAAAAAATGTGGTTTTTTTGATCACAGTTATAATTTTCCTAAATGGAAGGTGAACTTAATCTAAAGTTTGTACAGTATCAATCCATCTCCACTTTCTTATTCTGAAACTCTTTGGAAGTCTATGATAGGCTGCTTGTCTGAACTGCTTTGTAAATTGCGTGTATGAAATACGGCATTTTGACCACATTTCCAGCTAATTGTGGAAATTTTAACATAGTCATGTGTTTATTAACTTCTGACCCTGAATTCCATTTCAAGCATTTAACCTGAAAGTTTAGCTGATCTGTTGGTATCTATGACGTGTTCTGTAGTCTCATCCATATTATACCTATATGTTTTTAATTTTTGAGTGATCTAAATAAGATATGAAAAGTTCTAACTTTTCTAGTGAACATAATAGTGAAATATTGCAACAGCTGTCAGGTAGGAGTACAGGGGAAAATGAGAAATACTTACAAGGCCATAGTTTTTTTTTTTTTTTTCTCACTGTGTGTGTGGACCTGCATTATCCCACGCCACCCCTGTGTGCTGGCTCACAGATTAGTAAACCCACGCAAGTGTCATGGGATAGTGATCCAAAAAGAGGCAGAATTTTGACAGGATCAGTTCCAGTCTAGTTGATGGCATGCCTGTGTAGATGTAAAAGAAGGAGTGTTTCAGACACACGCACAAAAGTCCAAGGACACTGAGTGGGTCGGGCAGTTCATGTGGCAGAAGTCCTGGCTTATGATATTTAAATAGTGCATGTCATTACAGTTCAGAAAGCAGCATGACAAGTAGAAGGAATTACTGTTTTGGCTTTGCCTGATTTGGGAGGGACTAATATCTTGCCTGTTGCAGTCTTATGACAGTAACTTAAAATGAAGTTAAGCAACGAACACACGAGTATCTCTAAAAAGCTAGATTGAATGGCATATAAGTTAACTTCTACAGCTGGGAATAATAGATAATATGGTGATCCAGTGACATTAACAGTTTAGGTTCTGATAAAGTCCAACAGTATTTTGGCACAAGATAGAAAGTATTGAATAACTTCTGTAAGAGACCTGACTAAGCAGCTGATAACACTTCAGCCTGTCGGTTCATGTCCTTCACTACACAACTAGGGGCAGGGACCATCCACTCAAATACTGAAAGCCAGGTTCAAACATAAAAACTTTGCACAAAGAGTACCAAGTAGGTAGGAGACCTGTGGAGCTCCTTGCCAAAGGATGCTGGGAATACAGGAGCTTTACATAAGTTCTCAGGAAGACTGGGCAACACTTGAAAGACAGGTGCCTTGAGGATTACTAAAGAAACAATCCGTATCTGACTCGGGAATTTCTGTGGGCAGAATGTAGTATAGGAGTGAGAGAGTAACTGGGGAAATACCATTTATGTTTGTCCTCCTCTTTTTCTTTTCTGTGCAGGTACTTACAGTCACTGCTGTGGCTGGTATCCAGGGCAGTGGGCCTTACTTTGTATAGTGCAATCATTTATCCTAGTTCTTAGGCTTTTCTGAGGTGTAGGTTAAACTTGAGTTAGCCAGTTTGTCAGCTGCTAACATGTCTGTGCGTCATTATGGATGTCATTTAGGTTCAACTCTGATGTCCTCCAGCACTTTCCTGTGTTTCCTTGTGCTTGCCTGGCACAGACGCTGTTTGCTGATGGAGAGCACTCCTGGAGCAGTTCTGTACTCTTCAGGGAAAACAACTGTGTCGCCTCTGCAGGACCTGTGGGCTCAATTGGGTAAGCACAGCTGAATCCCTCACAGCGCACTGCAGTAAAGATCACAGTTCAAGAGAGGTGCTGCCATGTCTTTACCTGCCTTTGCAGAACTCCCTCCATCGTAATTTATCTGAGGAAGGGTAGGGTCTGTCCATGCTACCTTGTGAGACAACTCACCACTGGTTTGAGGACAGATACTGTTAGTTGCAGCTTGGAGACAGGGAATTGGAAAAGCTGAAGGAGAAAACATAGCTGTGCTAGAAACTGGGCATCTCCTCACTTAGCATGGAAAGGATATGTCTGGCATTGAGCATATATGGTTTCAATTTCAGTTTCACCACTCTGTCTAGATCTACCTACCACATGCTCTTTTACTTTAGTTCAAGAGGTTTTGCAGCTTGCTTTTTGGGGAATTCCTGCTATCATTGTCACTGAGATGGAGGGAGATTGCTTTTGTCATGCTTAGGGATTATGTGTTAAAAAGCATAGAGATTGGAAAGATTTGTCTAATTATTTTCATCAGCCAGACTGTGGACTGTCTAGAACAGAGCCCAGAGTCCACAAAAAATTAATTTAGTGGAAAAAGTATGCCAGTTAGCCAGGACTCCAAAAAATTATTTGGAGAGTCCTCATGCTAAGAAAGGATGTCAGAAGGAAATCCACACAGCTGTGCTGAGTCACATGCTTTCCACACAGCCATCCTGTCTGTTCTCACAGTGTTTTTTCAGTCTGGGAGAATCCAGGATCCAGCCTTGTCCCCTCCCAGCATCTCAGCCTACCTTCCCAGCTGTCTGTAAAATCAGGGGAAAACCACAAACACCTTATCAGATTCAATGCTGTTATTTGGCCCAAAATTGTTGTTTTTCATGTGCCTCAGCATGCCTTCCAGGAGAATCTGCTCTAAGATTTTGCCAGGCACAGAGGTGAGACTGGCCTGTAGTTCCCTGGGTCATCCATTTTCCCCTTCTTGAAAATGGGGGTTATATTTCCCTTTTTCCAGGCATCGGGAACTTCATCTGACTGCCATGATTTTTCAAATACGATGGACAGTGGCTTAGCAACTTCATTTGCCAGCTCCTTCAGGACCTGCGGATGGATTTCATCAGGTCCCATGGACTTGTATATGTTCAGGTTCCTAAGATGGGCTCGAACCAGATCCTCTCCTACAGTGAGCCCAGGGTCTTCACTCTCACAGTCCCTGCGTCTGCCTTCCGAGATTTGGGTGGTGTGGTCAGAGCATTTGCCAGTGAAGACTGAGGCAAAGAAGTCATTAAGAACCTCAGCCTTCTCCAAATCCAGGGTAGCCAGTTCTCCTGATAGCTTCCCGAGGGAGCACACGTTGTCCCTAGCCTGCTTTTTATTTGCAGTGTACCTATAGGATCCCTTCCTGTTATCCTTAACATCCCTAGCCAAGTTTAATTCTAAGTGGGCCTTAGCTTTCCTAACCTGGTCCCTAGCTTCCCAGACAACATCCCTGTATTCCTCCCAGGCCTCCTGTCCTTGCTTCCACCTTTTATAAGCCTCTTTTTTCCTTCAAATTTTCCTCAGCAGCTCCTTATCCATCCAAGGAGGTCTCCTGGCCCTCCTGCAGCACTTCCTTCTAGTTGGGATGTATCGCTCCTGAGCTTGTAGCAGGTAATCCTTGAATATCAACCAGCAGTCTTGGGCCCCCTGCCCTCTAGGGCTATATCCCCATGGAATCTTACTGAGCAGGTTCCTGAAGAGGCCAAAGTCTGCTCTCTTGAAGTCACAGAATCACAGAATCACAGAATAGTAAGGGCTGGAAAGGACCTCAAGATCATCGAGTTCCAACCCCCCCGCTATGGGCAGGGACACCTCCCACTAAACCATGCCATCCAAGGCTATGTCCAACCCCACCTTGAACGCCGCCAGGGATGAAGCATTCACAACTTCCCTGGGCAACCCATTCCAGGACCCCACCACCCTCACAGTAAAGAATTTCTTCCTCAGATCTAATCTAAACTTCCCCTGTTTAAGTTTAAACCCATTACCCCTTGTCCTCTCACCACAGTCCCTAATGAAGAGTCCCTCCCCAGCATCCCTATAGGCCCCCTTCAGGTATTGGAAGGCTGCTATGAGGTCTCCACGCAGCCTTCTCTTCTCCAGGCTGAACAGCCCCAACTTTCTCAGCCTATCTTCATACGAGAGGTGCTCCAGTCCCCTCATCATCCTCGTGGCCCTCCTCTGCACTTGTTCTAACACTTCCATGTCCTTTTTATGTTGAGGACACCAGAACTGCACGCAATACTCCAAGTGAGGTCTCACGAGAGCAGAGTAGAGGGGCAGGATCACCTCCCTCGACCTGCTGGTCACACTCCTTTTGATGCAGCCCAGAATACGGTTGGCCTTCTGGGCTGCAAGCGCACACTGCCGGCTCATGTTCATTTTTTCATCAACCCACACCCCCAAGTCCTTCTCTGCAGGGCTGCTCTGAATCTCCTCCCCGCCCAACCTGTAGCTGTGCCTGGCATTGCTCCGACCCCAGGGCAGTGAGCTTGCTGCACGCTCTTCTCACAGTCCTGAGGATTTCGAACTCGACCATCTCATGATCGCTGCAATCAAGGCTGCCCTGGAGCATCACATTTCCAACCAGCCCTTCCCTGTTGGTGAGGACGAGGTCAAGCGTGGCACCTCTACTTGTTGGCTCCTCTATTACTTGCAGAAGGAAGTTGTCTTCCACGCAATCGAGGAACTTCCTGGATTGCTTGTGCGAGGCCGTACCATCCCTCCAACAGATATCAGGGTGGTTGAAGTCCCCCATGAGAACAAGGGCCTGCGAGTGTGAGGCTGTTCCTATCTGTCTATAGAGCGCTTCATCCACCGAGTCCTCTTGGTCAGGCGGTCTGTAACAGATCCCCACAATAATGTCTCCCATCACTGTTCTCCCTCTGACCCTCACCCACAAACTCTCTGTTGACTGCTCACCTGTCCCCAGACAGAGTTCCATGCTCCAGCCTATCCCTAACATAAATAGCAACTCCCCCTCCCTGCCTACCGGGCCTGTCTTTCTTAAAGAGCCGGTAACCTTCCATTCCAGCACACCAGTCATAGGAGCCACCCCACCATGTTTCTGTGATGCCTGTGATATCATACCCCTGTAGAGGAGCACACATCTCTAATTCCTCTTGTTTGTTCCCCATACTACGGGCATTTGTATAGAGGCATTTGAGCCAAGATCCAGTTGAAGCCAGCTCATTGGCTGGAGCAGCTGGAATATCTCTACATTGCTCCAAGCGTTTATTATAGGTGCTGGCAACTGACTGGGTGTGTTGGGATGGAATGAAGCCCCCCTCCCCCAACATATCTAGTGTAAAGCATCCTTGACCAGCCTGGCAAGCCTCCTACCAAATCCACTCTTCCCCTTCTTTGTCAGACCAGTTCCACCAGCCCCCAGTAGACCTGGCCTACTAAATTGAGTCCTGTGTTCAAGGTACCCAAAACCCTGACTACAGCACCACCCTTCTAACCATTTATTAACCTGGCCAATCCTCCTAGCCTTTTTAAGGTCCTCCCCTGTATCCTGGAGAATTGTGGAAAAGACAAGCTGAGCTCCAGAGCCCCTAACCACCCCTCCTAGAGCTCTGTAGTCCTTCTTTATGTTCTCTGTGCTGCTGCTATCTATATCAGTAGCACCCACATGGATCACTAGAAGTGGGTAATAGTCAGTGGGACTTACTAGAGCAGGCAGCCTCTCTGCAGCATCCCTGATCCGAGCCCCTGGTAGGCAACACACCTCCCTTGAGCCTGGGTCAGGCCGACAGATGGGTGCCTCTGTTCCTTTCAGAGTGGACTCCCCTACTGCTATGACCTGTTGTTTTTCCCTGGCAGCACCAGTAGTGATCTTCTTTGCCAGTGCATCAGCCAGTTGTTCCTGGTGGGAGTGTGTTTCCTCATCAGCCCCCTGCAGAACAGCAAAGTGGTTCTGGGTGGGGACAACAGGTTTAGGAGGAAGCCCCTTGCTTTTAATTCTCCTCTTCCTCCTTTTTTGTTGTTGTTTTTTCCTGTTACTGTTTTGTATTTGCAGATTATTTGCTGCATGTGCACAGCAGCCACTTTTGTCATTAAAAAGGTGAAAGAGAAAGATTGTTAGAGGATGGGAAGGACAGAAAAAGGTGCTTCCCTCTGCCTTGCTTCAGGGCCATGTAGGAACTTCGGTGCAATCTCCTGCTGCCACATTGTCCCTGCTGCTACCTGGGCTTTCTTTGGGAGTGGGAGAGGAAAGTGATTCCACAGAGTACTGCACCCCAGCAGCCCTCCCTGATCTGCTGAGCACAGCATGGCAGTGTAGGAGCCCATCGGAAATGGGGGTTTATTGCTGCAAAGCACAGAATCAGGAAATCTTTCGTTTTCCCTTCGCTCTGCTTTAAACCATTCAGTGTCTTTGGCGAATTCACATGGTGGAAACAGGATTTGGATTGTTAATCAGCCCCTATTGTGAGGAGCAATTAGTTAATCCTTCAGAAGGGGTGCAGTATTTTCTTCTGACAGTTGTACTTACTCCGTTTGACAGTTGTACTTACTCCACTTGACAGTTTTACTTACTCCAGTTATGTTGGATTGCACCAGTCCCAGGCAATTTTCAAGCCTTTGTTCATCAGGTGGCTGGTCCCAAGATGCTTTACCCCAAGCCACAGACATTAACAAGGCTCAGTAAGAGCCAGACCTCCCAGGCAGTGGTGTGCTTAGCAGCAGCCAGGGTCTGTTATGGAGGCTCCAGGTCACTGCTCCTATCGAGTTTCTGTCCTGGTGTCTGCTGGTGTAAATCTGGGCTTCCACAGGCATAGGTTCTCCTAGGATCCTGTCTCTGCTGTGCTTAAGGCAACTAAACTCATCATTCTCTTGCTGAGTGAGGAGCTGTTTACCCCTTTGTCTCCCCTGCTCCCAGCATCCCAGCTGAGCATTGCTCCAGCAGGGTGGAGATCTGCCAGAATGCTGGCAGCTCGGGGGAGCTCCCTCAGGCTTGGTTATGAACTCACACTCACCAGCTTCCTTTGCTAAGTAAATCCTTCAGTACTACAGTTAATGATTTTACATTTAAACAATGTAATCTTGCCTCTGCATAGTCTTCTAGCACTCAAGGAGTGTCTTCTTGCAAAACAGTGTAAAGGGCTGAAGTGCAAGAGCAGCAGTACTTGCATTTCAATAGCATAAAAATTCTGTGTGGTTGGTGGAGGAACTCAGTGTATTAGCTATCATTGCTGGGTTTGATGGCAAATTAACAAGGAGTGTGGGTGTGAGAATTAAGAAAGTCTAAATGTTCCACAAATGTTTGCTCTAGGGAAGCTATGTTTCCAGGGTTGCTAAGGTAAATTCCCCATATTTAATTCAACATATCACTTGGTGATGACAGCTTCAGTGCTAGCCTTATTGCTGTGCATTTTCTGTGAAAATGAAGCACAGTGCTTTTCTACCTACTTTACTGCAGTACTGGAGATTTGAAAAATGAAAAAAAGGAAAATGATGGATTTTATTCTCCCCACTATGTTTAGGTTTGTTTACACTTTGGCAGAAAAGCTGGTTGGTCTGGTTTGTCTAGGATGGAGTCATTCCTGTATTACCTTTCCTGGTGAAAGATTTTCTTTTTCTTTTTTTTTTCTTTTTTTTAGTATGTATATCATGAACTACACATGGAAATAACTGAAATATGATTAAATTATCTCTACTTGTAGATATAAATTATATTTATAATATGCAATTAAATACTGAGTATAGGTCACAGGAGATTACTGTGAAGTACTGTATGAAGATTTGAAGGATTTATGAAGAGTAGTTAGGTGGTTCAGGGTGAAGACCTGCTCCAAAGAGCTAAAACTTGTGGTATCTGGCGCCTGACACCCTGCAAAGAGCATAGCCTTGTTCCTGCCAGCCTCCCATGCTGGGCAGCACAGCAGGAGGCAGCCCCAGTGAGTTCAGATATGAGGTCTGGTAACCGCTTGGATGAACAGAAGGCACGGGCTGTGCCTGCTGAAGAAAACCATCTTTGGCCTTACTGGGAGTTTTCTGTATCCTCTTGCCAGGAGGGAAGGTCAGGAGATTTGGATGATTGCAGCTGGGGGAGAGCATGTCCTACTGTCTTTGCTCTGTTAGAGCATGACAGGAGAGTAAATGCCTTGGCCGCCACCAAAAAAAGCCCAGCAGGAAAACACCTGTGCTTTGGAGCAGGCACAGAGCTTGGGATCTTGGTGCCCAAGAGCTGAGGAGAAACTGCTAAGGTGAAGGGTGCAGCCTGCCCCTTGCCTAGAAGACACCAGGTGTCAAACCCAGAAAATTCTGTTTCTGCTTTGCCACTGGATGTGACAAAATAAAGTTTGTCCTTGCTCTCAGACTTTCTTCTCCCCAAAAGAAAATCTACAGAGAAAGAGAAGTCAGGGGAGCAGTGCTGCATTTTACCCATTACCTTAAGGATTATAAAGATCTAGGATCAAAGTGTAAAGTGGGTTGCAGCTCATATATCTCCTTAAAACAGCTTGTACCTCCAAGTTAAAAGATACTGTAGTGCTTAAACATTTACATTTTCCCCTAATTAAACTACGCCACTTTGCTTTAGAGTGTTTAGGTGTGTTCATTGGCTTTTTGCATCCTGTTTATTAACAGTAACCTGGCAGGATGCAACCTAACACCACAGAATCCTAAAAAGTGTGAAATAAAACCATGAAGGAACAATTTCTATATTGCTTTTCCAACTAACATGCAGCAAAACTTCACAAAATTTTCAGATTCATCCCCAAGAGCAGTAAATTCCCATATTATATCACTGACTTGATAACATAATGGCAAACATGACATCCCCGCACAGGACCAATCTTTTGTATAGTGCTTTGTTGTGGACATGTAAAAGGATGCTTGCCTTTTGTTTGAGCTTGACAGTTTATGGCATTTTAACTGTTATTATGTATTTTCCCTTTTTTTAAGCCTCTCTCTTTAGTTCCCAAAACAGCATCACATACCAGGCCGCTGGAAAAAAATCCCATCTGTTGAAAACTAGATAGTGGTAACAGTGTCCGTAGTCAGGTGTTAAAGCCAAGGTGTTGACAGTCCACCCAGGTTCATATTACCTTGCAAGTAATAAACAGCAGCTTTTAATTTACTGTCTTTCGCTTGAGTCATTATAATGTACAGAAGTGGAATGTTTAAAGGATTTTTATTTCTTTTGGGAAAGTCAGGACTTTTTTATTTTAAACAAAAGTTGGATTCTCTTGTAACTAAGTTCAGCATTAACACTTTAAGGAAAAAACAG
Source organism: Amazona ochrocephala (assembly GCA_039720435.1). Lineage (NCBI taxonomy): Eukaryota > Metazoa > Chordata > Aves > Psittaciformes > Psittacidae > Amazona > Amazona ochrocephala. The sequence continues at coordinate 90,584,123 of CM077909.1, read as the reverse complement.
TATTTATTATAATCTTCATAATAAAGCCTCTTGAATGGTAATTATCAGCACCTCGGGGCAAGGATTGCGTACCTACTCAGTAGGTACACTGATTTTGCTTGAGTTTTCTATGTGCTATCAAAATATGCATTCAGCTCACTTATAAGGAAAACTCAGCCTGAAGTGAAGAAATAAGGAGGAAACCTGGAGTGATGCCAGTGTATGCTGATGCCAACACTGAGCTGTTGACAAAAGAGCTCACTGCGCATGGAAAGCAACTGGTATACACATTGCTTCAAATACTTTTCTCTTTACTTTTCTGTTCCCCACCCATGTGTTCCTGTGTATTCCTGTTACCAGTAAAATGAGTCAGAAGATACTATGTTGTATTTTCCCTTCCATAGGATATGGGATCCCCTCCCCAATGGGCAGTGCTAAAAGAATAGACTTGAGGCCTCTCAATTCACTCAATAAGCCTGTGCCTGGGTATGCTGATATTGTCTTCTGATTTTCAGCAGCCAAATACAATTAAAATATATATGCCAAAAGACAAGCTGGTAGGGAAGAATAACTGACCTGGCTAAGTAGAGAGTTTTGGGTGGAAATCAGAAAAAAAAAAAAGAGAGGTTTTGACGTTTGGGAGAAGGGGCAGGCAACTCAGGAGGACCACAAAGATGCCGTGAGGTTATGCAGGACGAAGCCTAGCTAGAACTTAATTTGTCTACTTCAGTAAAAGGCAATGAAAAATGTTTCTGTAAGTGCATTCACACCAAAAGGTGGCCTAATGAGAATCACCATTCTCTACTGGATGCAGGGCAAAATATAGTGACAAAGAATGAAGAAAAGGCTGAGGTACTTAATGCCTTCTTTGCTTCAGTCTTTAATAGTAAGAGCAGTTTCTTCTGGGTAACCAACCCCCTGAGCTGGAAGACAGAGATGGGGAGGAGAATGGAGTCCCATAATCCAGGGAGAATTTGTTAGCAACCTGCTGCAGCACTTAGACACAAAGTCTGTGAAGCAAGAAGGGATCCACACAAAGATACTGAAAGAGCTGGCAGAAGTGCTCACCAAGCCACTTTCCATCATTTATCAGCAGTCCCAATTGACTGGAGGTTGGCGTATGTGATACCCCTCTACAACAAGGGCCAGAAGGAGGATCTGGGGGACTACAGACCTGCCAGTCTGATCCTTGGTGCAATCTTGAGTGCCATCATGTGGCATGTACAGGACAATCAGGTGATAGGGCCCTGTCAGCATGGGTTTATGAAAGGCTGGTCGTCTAACCTGGTCTCCTTCTGTGACAAGATGATGCACTTAGTGGATGAGGGAAAGGCTGTTGATGTTTTTTAGTGGACCTTAGTAAAGCCTTTGACACTGTTTCCCAGAGCATTCTCCTGGAGAAACTGGCTGCTTATGGCTTGGATGGGTGTATACTTCACGGGGTAAAAAAACTGGCTGCATGGCCTGACTACAGAAGTGGAATAGCTGGATCTATCCCTTGGCTATAGCAGGACTGAGTAACTCCTGGCACTGCTCAAAGCACATATCTAGCTATGAATCCATTTTTGTCTTGTAGGCAATTAGACATTTCTAAACCAGCTGTGCTCCAGAACCAGGAATCAACACTGGTAGAACTGGGCTGAATAATCATTTATTGGAGAATAAGGCTTTCACAGTTATAAAGTTTGTTGTGTGACCAGACATGTAAGTGATAGCTTTTCTGACTCACTAGAAAACTGCTATTACACAACAGTCTGAATAAGACACTTATTTTGTATGTGTTCAGGGTAACAACACTATAAGAACAGATAAGTTCATCAATATTTGGCTAGGTGATAAAATAAGGACAGAATTGTCAATGAGGTCTTGCTCATAGAGTATTTGAAGACAAGAGGATTTCTTAAGAAATTGTGCTTCTGTGTGCCTGGTGAAAGAGAAGAGAGAGAACAGGAGTCCCCATAACCCCTCCATCGTGACAGTTGAAGAGAGGCTCCTCTTTTGCACAGGAGCCTTAAGGGCCATCCTCTTCAGTTTAGGCCTCTTGTTTTTTTTTTTTTTTTTTCAGAAACCTTAGTGGGAGTGGGCTAAATAATTAAACCTCTCCCAACAGCAGAGTCACATTTTGCTTTTTTTCCTTTCACCCTGACTATGGAGGGACTTCAAGATGTGTGCAGAGCACTAAGCTGGGCTTCGGCTTGGGGAGAGGCCTCCCAGGCTCTGTGCATTTAAGTAGGAGAATAGTCTATTTGTGGTACCAATTGAGAAACCCTTAAGACCTGTACTTCAGCACATGGTTAGAAGCAGAGCAGGCCTTCAGAAGATAAAAGGCTCTGCAGTCCTGCTAAAAACTGGGGAAAAGAAGGGAAAATCCCTTGAATCCAAGAGTGAAAGGTAATGAAAGTGTGGCAGTCTCATTGTTCATAATGATTATCATATCCTTGATTTAGATCAACAGATAAATTTATTTTATGAACTTGCAGACAGTGTTTCTCTACTTTCAGCTTTTCCCAGGCCTGCTTATTTTTGGAGTCTATACAGTGACAAGAATCACACCAAGAATAACATGTGGAAGGAAGTAATCTGCAAAACAGCTTAGTGTTTGAATGGTTATGAAGTCATGCTTTCAACTTGGCAGTGAATTTTAAAGTAGTTATTACAGGGTGAGCATTTATGCCACACTTGTCAATGCTGGTCTGTGTTATGCTTAATCTCACTGGAATTACAGGGTGTAACAACTTGCTTCTAATTAAAGAAACAGTTACTCTTTATAGAACTGATTGCTACAACCTGTACACAAGCCCATGATATCAAAACCAAGATATGTGCAAAAGGTGGTGGTGGCTCCAACAGAAACCTCAACAACAAAGCGTAAAAATATTTTCTGGGTTGAACACCGAATACACAACAACAGAAACCCTGAGCAGAGAAAAAGAGCCCTGCTAATTCTATAGCTAATGCCTTCAATCTCTGTGAAATTAAAATTGTTAGTGCAGTGAGCAGAATTGCCACAGTAAACATCGAACTTCATCTTTTGTGCCTCTCCAGATGAACTGCTCACAACACTCAATAGGGTCTTAGAGTAAGCAGCAAATCTACTGTATGCTGAAAATTGGTTATAAACCTGGGGCTGTGATAACAAGTTGTCCTGGTCATATCACAAATCAAGCTGCCCTTACTATGCTTCAGTCAAAACATATTACAGTTATAGTAGGTTCTTGTCCAATACAACAAGCAAGTAAACAACTCTGTAAGCAAACTCTTGCACAAAGGACAGCAATGCTGTTTGTCACTAGTTCTGTCACAAAGCACTTGTTTGATAAGTTTAAGGTACTATCACCACCTGCAAGGATCCTCACACATGATATTTCAACTTTGCTTAGAAATCTGAGATCCAGATATTTTTCCATGTGATATGTGTTCCAAGTGAACTCTAATGGGAGATTTTCCTTAAAAATTTCTTCCTTTTGTTGTGTGCAGTCTTATTGCTGCAGAATGTAACTCATGGTTTGTTAGAGAAGCCCTGGGTTTAGTCTGTGGTGCTGGATGTCTTTATCAGTGTTATTACGAAAAATCATTTGGTTATGGCTTGTAAAACAACTGATTTTGGTATTTAAGAAAGGTATACAGGAAAGATCTGCCTGATAGTACTGCTGTCACAGTTACAGCAATGGATTAAAATAAATCTCTGATAAGTGACTAATGTACATACCTGCACACACATAAACGTGCACATGCATGCTGCATATGGGGCTGTCAGGGTGGGTTCCCATCTTGCACACATTCCAGAGTGACTTGCGCAACAGCAGGATTTGGTAAGATGGTTCTGTAACCCTGTGTTCACAGGTCCCAGGCTAGTGGAGAGGCTGTTCGAGTTCACTAAGCTAAGGCTGATGCCATCCTTAGCTCCCTGGTCCCATGCTCCTCACGTAGTTCATTCCTCCTCTTCCCCCACTGCAAGGTCTGAGGCAGGTTGTTCCTGTTAGGAGAGGAGTTAACGTGGGCTGTTTTTACATTGCTCACACAGGAAGAGGAGATGCTGAAGGAAAGCTGGAGGCAGCTAGGCTTTTTTCTTTGGCACTGTGATCAAGACAGGATATTCTTCAGTCAAAGGAAAGTCCTGAATTAGCCTATACCAGGCCATTCACATGGGCAAAACCACATGCTTTTAGGCAGAAGTTCATTTGCTGTCTCATGAAGCTACGTCCTATTTCCTCTCACCAGAGGTGGCTAAATCTTAATGAAGTATTATAAAACTCAAGAGCTGTGCCTGGCTTGTGGCACAGGCGAGGCTGGCACTTGTCTATTAATGGGAGCTGCAAAAATCCTTGCCCTGCATATGCGGGAGGAAGCCCACACTGCCTGGCTCAAGCACCCTCAGGCATGGCTGTTCTTGCACTTGGGGCTGGAGGCTGGGCAAGCTCCTGAGCTCCAAAAAAGCGTGAGGCATGGGCTTTCCTGCTGCACACTCTGGAGCTTGTACGCTGCTGCATGCAAGAGCCCAGGCTGTAGTACAGAGCTTCAGCTGTGGGGATGGAGCAAGGTAAAGGCTGCCTTCATCCTGCCTGCTGCTCCTCCTCCTCCTCAGTTTGGGTGTGCAACTCTGCTGATAAGAGAGGGACAGGTGGGTAATTGTAGGGCTGGAGGGTCAGGACAGCCAAGCCACAGCTGTAGAGGCACCCAGTGCCACCCCAGCTATCCCTAAGGTGTTTGGGTGCTGCTTGTCCCCAGCATGAGCCTAGGGAGATGATGCTGGGCTGGGTGCAGAAAGCTCTCAACATTGCTGCAAATTGTCTACATGCCCTGCTGAGAAGCATCTCACTAGTTTTTCAAAAATAGATTGGCCTTTCTTTAATGGTGTTGAAAATCACATCAATTGAAGAAAATATAAAATCCCGTTTGGATTCCAGTATCACTATCCTGTTACTGCAGCTCTCTCCCTTGAGCACCTGGCTAAGCATGCAAAAGTTTAGAAGACAGTGTTAGTATCTTTCTAGAGGTTCCCATACACTCGTAAGAGAACTGTAACCCTATATCTCGGCAATGTTTCTACAGACCTCAGTTCACCCACAGTGTCAAAAAATAATACTGAATGGAGAAGTGGCTTCTCCTTGTTGCTGCTCTTTGCTCAGTTTGGTTTTTAGGTGCTAGTCTGGTAGGAGGGGGTGGGGAAAAGAAAAAAACCCAACAGCCCATCTTGTTTCAGTAGAGCACAAACAGAAGATATGGTGATTGAGCAAAAATCAAATATTTTTCTCTAAATAGCAACAGCTCTTGATGACTTATTTTCAAGTTAGGAAATACTTTCACTGCTTTAATAGAACATGTCAGTTCTGTTGTGTACAGGGTGTGATGCACCACTGATCTTAGTTTAGAAACTAATATAAAAAAATACAAACCTGGAAAACATACCCAGAATGGTTTTAAGTACCCAAAGCATTGTCTTCCTCCCCCTCCCCCCATGACAGTGTAGCAGTTGGGCTAATGAAAGATGTATCTTTAGACCAGCCTGTATTCACATTTGACTGTCTTAAACAGTCTTAACATTGTAAATGTAATTTTGGAAGAGTTTTCACCATCTCTCATGCAGGTATAAAAGGCTTAGAACTATTTTAACTGCCTAATGAAAAATATCCATGACTTCACAGCAAATTTACAAATATGTTTCATCTAGTGAGTGAAGTGCTGTAAGTTCCTCCTTTAAAAATTTTACTAAAGATAGTATGCAAATAAAAATAGAAAAAAAAACGGTCAAAGCAAAGTGAGATATCTGAGCTGAATTTCTGAGCTTCTGTAAATACAGTTTTCGGTGGTGGGAGCAGTATTTTCTTGGTCACCCCTGGCTTGTGTTTGAGTGATAGAAGACAGAAATCTTCAGCATATTTATTATTTCCTCTGACATGAAAACTGTGATAACTAACTGGATGTATTATATTCTTTGTTGGGTAGAATTGCATGTACCTCTTAGATTCAGTGAAGGTGGAGACAAAAAAATGTGTGAAAATAAATTGAAGTAAATTCTACAAGTGGCGCTGTTATACAGGTTTATTCCTTAAATGACATATAGGAAGAACATGCAAGAAAAATATTATTGGATTTATGCTAAAGGAGGGATATTTATTAGCACTTGATCAGGCAGATAAAACAATATAAAGAATGGGTAGCAGTTTTCTCCCTCCTTTCTGTTCTTCACCATCTGGGACTGAGTTCTCAATACTACATTCTTTAAGTGGTTGTGAACCTTTATCCACATACATGTAATGCAATTATTCTGGTTATTCTAGCTGACCCAATTTTTGAATGTGCTTAGTAATTTTCTTGCATTTTATGGTATCACTTTACAAATACATGAGTTTCCTGCAGGCAAGAACTCGTCATCTTCTATGTGGTATTTCAACAGTGTTGATGAGAGATTGGACAAGGCAGCAAAAACTGTTTGTTATAAAATCGAAAAGAGAAGAAGTCACAGGCATGACCACATCAGAAAATAAACACTCAAATCAGTGTGTTAAGTTGTAATGATTCAAGAATAACTGACAGTAGAACTGGTGTGATTTGAAAGTAGATCCCCAAGGCACCTTGCTGTGTAAATTGCAAGGAGGACTGTGTGGGATATTGTCTTGGACAAGAAACACCCAGTGTTTAGGGAGGTTTCAGTAAACGGGACATTATAGTTAGAGGCAGCACTGATAAAATGGACCCTCTGGAGCTGGACGCCTGTTTCCAGTTAAGTGCAGTTCTGAGGGAAAGGAAGCAGACTCCCACAGCATGTGTTTGGCACCATCATTTCCCATCAACCAGATTTCCCTTCTGTACCACTATATCCCCCTTTTAGCAGGTACAAAGGGTTCAAGGGAGGCTTCACACCCACTGGGTATAAACTGAGTAGGGGGACTGAAGTGTCTGGCTGAAAGAGATTTGAAATGTTTGGTCTTAGGATCCTAACCTGCTTTGCTATTGCTGATAGTGATTGCTCTTTTCTGTTTATAAGCCAAAAAAAAAAGATTTAAACACATACATAAAACAAACGAACACACAACCACTATAGGGAGCCAGTAGTGATCAAATATTTATAGACAATCTGGCTGTACAAGTCCATTCTTTTTCTCTGTTTTCAGGCTTCTGAGGGAAGCAGCAGTGTCCTGCCTGCCACTTGTAGATGAGTTAAAGGGAGAAACACAGCAAGCTGGTGTGAATAGGCTGCGAGCCCCGTGGGAGGACAAGCTGGGAGAGCCCTGTGCCTAGGCCCTGTGGCATGACCTTCGCCACTGCCTGGGGTGCGTGCTGCCCCATCCACCAAGATGAAAAAACATGTGAGGACTTCCCAAGGACTGCTACCTCTAGTATGTAATAGTGCAATGCAAAAAAACAAAACCACAAAGACCCCAAATTCCTAACAAAAACCCCCAAACTGATCAAAGCAAGGACAATGACTTTCCCAGGCTTACTACGGATGAATGGCCGCACGCAAAGAGTAGTGCTCAGTGGCTCAGTGTCCAGCTGGAGACCAGTAACGAGTGGTGTCCCCCAGGGATCGGTGTTGGGACCGGTCTTGTTCAACATCTTTGTGGGTGACATGGACAGTGGGATTGAGTGCGCCCTCAGCAAGTTTGCCAATGACACCAAGCTGTGTGGTTCGGTTGATACATTGTAGGGAAGGAATGCCATCCAGAGGGACCTTGACACGCTTGTGAGGTGGGCTGATGCCAACCTGATGAAGTTCAACCATGCTAAGTGCAAAGTCCTCCACCTGGGTCGGAGCAATGCCAGGCACAGCTACAGGTTGGGCGGGGAGGAGATTGAGAGCAGCCCTGCGGAGAAGGACTTGGGGGTGTGGGTTGATGAAAAAATGAACATGAGCCGGCAGTGTGCGCTTGCAGCCCAGAAGGCCAACCGTATCCTGGGCTGCATCAAAAGGAGTGTGACCAGCAGGTCGAGGGAGGTGATCCTGCCCCTCTACTCTGCTCTCGTGAGACCTCACTTGGAGTATTGTGTGCAGTTCTGGTGTCCTCAACATAAAAAGGACATGGAACTGTTAGAACAAGTCCAGAGGAGGGCCACGAAGATGATCAGGGGACTGGAGCACCTCTCGTATGAAGATAGGCTGAGAAAATTGGGGTTGTTCAGCCTGGAGAAGAGAAGGCTGCGTGGAGACCTCATAGCAGCCTTCCAATACCTGAAGGGGGCCTATAGGGATGCTGGGGAGGGACTCTTCATTAGGGACTGTGGTGAGAGGACAAGGGGTAATGGGTTTAAACTTAAACAGGGGAGGTTTAGATTGGATCTGAGGAAGAAGTTCTATACTGTGAGGGTGGTGGGGCCCTGGAATGGGTTGCCCAGGGAAGTTGTGAATGCTTCATCCCTGGCGGCGTTCAAGGTGGGGTTGGACATAGCCTTGGATGGCATGGTTTAGTGGGAGGTGTCCCTGCCCATGGCGGGGGGGTTGGAACTCGATGATCTTGAGGTCCTTTCCAGCCCTTACTGTTCTGTGATTCTGTGATTCTGTGAATTTGACTCAATGTCATCCATTTTTATTTTGGTGAGGGAACACCAAACCAGATTTTCATTGTTGGTTGACTTTATCAGCTCTGACCTTAATGGACTGCATTTGAACTTAGTGCCATGCTTTAAATTTCAGGCCTTCTTTTGAGGAGAGAGGCCTGTTTGTGGCACTAGAAGCACCACTATTATAAGGTTGGTAGCACAAAGATAAGGAAAAGTATTATGCAAAACTTTGCTGAAACTTTTAACCAGTTTGGTTTAAAATAAAGTCACTCACTTTTCCAAAACAATTCCAATAGTTTTTCACCATTACAAATCCACGTGTTTGTTTAGAGGCTAATCGGTTGTTTGCAGTTCAGCATTGCATTCAGATTTGGTTTCTAATGGTCCTTCCCAAGTCGAAATACAACAGCCATACCTAGTTATTTTAATGCTCTCTAGTGTTGGCTTGGATTATAGCATGTTATTTGTTCAGCTTCTCCAGCTGTATTAGGTGTCACTAAACCATTTCTGTAGCACTTGCAAAATGCCATGAAAATGAACTTATGTGGGTCATTAATTCTAACCGCATGAGAGGGCTGATTCACTTTTTAATTTGCTCAGTATCTTGAAAGATCAAACTGTGATTAAGATCAAAACACATGAAATGATCAATAAAAAAAAAGTCCTTATCTAGGAATTTACTTAAATATTGCACCCAACACACCGGGCCCTTCTGTTTGCTCCCCCACCTCTTGGAGAGCTCCAGTGTGAAGCCACAGCTGGTGATCTACTAGCTGGCTTGTATTCTTAAATTTCTGGATGCCATCTCAAGGGGGGAGAGATCCAGTAACCTTATCCAGTTTGCCTCGTGCAAAACCTTGTGAGGACACTTTGCAGCCATATTCACATTTCTGGCTAGGATTCAATAAATAGGGAAACAGAGCTAACAGCTAGTAGACCATACTCTTGTCTGCAGTCAAGCTGCAGGGAGCAGGTTGTAAGGCAGATGCATGCTTGGCATTAACTGATAAAATGCTTCTAGCGTGAACACACCAACCCCTGCAAAATCCTTGCCATACTAACTTAAGCAAGCCTTCTCCTGTGAAATAAGTTATACCAATGACAGCCACTATCTGAGCAACAGAAACCGTGCCGATCACAAATCTTGCAGCTCCCAATATTGAGACAACATGAAGCGGGCATATCTGGAACATTAACAAGCTTTCTTATGCATGTTTAGTGCCTGGCACTAACACTCCTCATCTCTGGATGTTATCTGGTATAATTTTATTAGTGTATGGGTGAAAGGGCATGTAACATCAGTGGGTTTAATTTCTTTTGGTCATATTTTACTCCCTCCCCTTCTCCTAAAAAAAGCTATTAATTTTCTTTCCAAGATAGCAGTGCAAGGGTGCTTCAGGTGTATAGAGATGGTTAGCTTTTCCTGTTAGCTTAAGCATGTCGGTCAAAATTGTGGTACTTTTCTGGTTTAGCTCCATCAAAAGGTTACCACACTGTGCTTTGCTGCCTGGCCATGCTCAACAGTTCTTGTAACCTGTTTTGCAAATGGTATATGTGCCTGAGGTTGTCTCCATAAACTGCTGCTGCTTGAGCAGGTCCTGCCTTTCTTCTTGACACCAAATACAGCAGCAAAAGCAGACAATGAGAACTGTAGCCTGTTCCAACTAACTAACACATAAATGCTTAATTCAATAAGAGTAGGATGCCTATGCATGTATCACTGAATGGTTTGGGTTGGAAGGGACCTTTTAAGTGTCACCTAGTCCACCCACTGAAAGTAACGAAAGGCCACAATAAAGTCTCCCCAGAGGCTTCAGGGGGTTGGAACTAGAGGCTCTTTAAGGTCCCTTCCAATTCAAACTATTCTGTCATTCTGTGATTCCAACTCTCTCATAAGAGAGGTGCTCCAGCTCTCTGATCATGTTTGTAACCCTCCTCTGAACTCACACAACCAGGTCCACATTCCTCTTATATTAGGAGCGCGAGAGCTGGATGCAGTACTGCAGGTGGGGTCTCATGAGATCAGAGAAGAGGGGGAGAATCACGTTCCTTGACCTGCTGGACACACTCCTTTTGATGCAGCTCAGCATATGGTTGGCTTTTTGGGCTATGAGTGTACATTTCTTGGCTTATGCCCAGTTTTTCATCCAACAGTACCCCCAAGTACTTCTCCACAGGATTGCTCTCAATCCCTTTATCCAGCCTGAATAGACACTAGGGGCTGCTTGGATCCAGGTGCAGGACCTTGCATTTGACCTTGTTGAAGTTCATGAGGTTTGTGTGGGCCCACTGCTCAAGCCTGTCAAATGTTGCATTTTCAAGCATGCTTAGGCAACATGAAAATACTTTCCAAAGGCAACTTTGGAAAAACTAGCATTTTAGCTAGTCACCAAGAAGTAACTACCAAGGAGAGGATCTGGTTCGAGACCATCTTAGGAACCTGAACATGCACAAGTCCATGGGACCTGATGAAATCCATCCGCAGGTCCTGAAGGAGCTGGCAAATGAAGTTGCTAAGCCACTGTCCATCATGTTTGAAAAATCATGGCAGTCAGGTGAAGTTCCCGGCGACTGGAAAAAGGGAAATATAACCTCCATTTTCAAGAAGGGGAAAATGGATGACCCAGGGAACTACAGACCAGTCAGCTTCACCTCTGTGTCTGGCAAAATCTTAGAGCAAATTCTCCTGGAAGGCATGCTGAGGCACATGAAAAACAACAAGGTGCTTGGTGACAGCCAGCATGGCTTCACTGAGGGGAAATCATGTCATACCAATCCGGTAGCCTTCTGTGATAGGGCTACGGAACTGATGGACAGGGGTAGAGCAGTTGACGTCATCTACCTGGACTTGTGCAAAGCGTTCGACACTGTCTCACATGACATCCTTCTCTCTAAATTGGAGAGACATCAATTTGATAGGTGGACCACTCGGTGGATAAAGAATTGGCTAGATGGCTGCATGCAAAGAGTTGTGGTCAATGGCTCAATGTCCAGCTGGAGACCAGTAACGAGTGGTGTCCCTCAGGGATCGGTGTTGGGACCGGTCTTGTTCAGCATCTTTGTTGGTGACATGGCCAGTGGGATTGAGTGCGCAGTCAGCAAGTTTGCCGATGGCACCAAGCTGTGTGGTTCGGTTGATACATTGTAGGGAAGGAATGCCATCCAGAGGGACCTTGACACGCTTGTGAGGTGGGCTGATGCCAACCTGATGAAGTTTAACCATGACAAGTGCAAGGTCTTACACCTGTGACAGAGCAATCCCAGGCACAGCTACAGGTTGGGCAGGGAAGAGATTCAGAGCAGCTCTGCAGAGAAGGACTTGGGGGTGTTGGTCGACGAGAAAATAAACATAAGCCGGCAGTGTGCGCTTGCAGCCCAGAAAGCCAACCATATCCTGGGCTGCATCAAAAGGAGCGTGACCAGCAGGTCGAGGGAGGTGCTCCTGCCCCTCTACTCTGCTCTTGTGAGACCTCACTTGGAGTATTGTGTGCAGTTCTGGTGTCCTCAACATGAAAAGGACATGGAACTGTTGGAACAAGTGCAGAGGAGGGCCACGAGGATGATCAGGGGACTGGAGCACCTCTCGTATGAAGACAGGCTGAGAAAGTTGGGGCTGTTCAGCTTGGAGAAGGGAAGGCTGGGTGGGGACCTCATAGCAGCCTTCCAGTATCTGAAGGGGGCCTATAAGGATGCTGGGGATGGACTCTTCGTTAGGGACTGTAGTGAGAGGACAAGGGGTGACAGGTTAAATCTTAAACAGGGGAAGTTTAGATTGGATCTGAGGAAGAAATTCTTTACTGTGAGGGTGGTGAGGCACTGGAATGGGTTGCCCAGGGAAGTTGTGAATGCTCCATTGCTGGCGGTGTCCAAGGCCAGGTTGGACAGAGCCTTGGGTAGCATGGTTTAGTGTGGGGTGTCCCCGCCCTTGGTAAGGGGGTTGGAACTAGATGATCTTAAGGTCTTTTCCAACCCTAACTATTCTATGATTCTAAGTCAAGCCTACTTAGATACCTTTTTTACTTAAGGTTTCTGTGCTGGAATTGCCTTTCCTGTTTTTCTTTCCTTTTTTCTTCTCATTTTTGTGCAAGCCAGAATCATCAGCAAACTCAGCTTCAGCAGGATGTAAGAGCTAGGATACTGGCTTACAGCCATGCATAAAATCTTTCTTAGTCACTCTTATTCAAGATCTTTTTTCATGCTCTTAGCCATGAGAATAAAGTTATGTTCACCCCTCTCATTTTTTCACCCTGCAAGGCAGGAAGAAGTTGCTCACTTGCAAATGTTCTTGAGCACATGGAGGCTACAAGTGAAACTACCCAACCACAAAGCAAAATGAAGTAAATAATCGCTGACTGCTGAGCTGTTTTCCATATACATTTAGCCTCTCTCCCAGCATGTAGTACTGCTCCTTGCAAAGCTGACTATAATGTCTTTTTTTGCTACCTAAAAATAAACCATTATTGTGAACCAAAATACCGTAACATTGACACAAATCCCAACAATCTAGGAGGTCTAAAAAGTAGTCTTCCACCCTGTAACTATAGGAGGCACAGAGGTATTTTTTTTTTTGCCAGCAAGAAGCAGATCTTAAAATTCTTAAGATTTTACTGAAACTTGAAGCCTCCCCTAATATATTACATGAGAATGTAACTGAATATATCTTATTTGTGGGGGTTTAGCCTTACAAACTACATATACATATATTTTTAGCACTCGTACTTAGAAAGCGGCAAATACCTGAGAACAAATATCTAGAGAGTCTCTGGTAATGCAATACTTAATTATGTCTAAGTCCATTAAGGAACACACATAATCTGACAAGAGGTCATGGTTAGAAAGAAGTTTCTAACTGTCCCACTGTATGCAGAAAGTTTAGATTTCTTATCACTTGTGCTGGACTGAAGAGAGCTTTTATCCATTGCTGCACTTCTTGGCAGATTCCTATGGCAAATCTTACATTAAATAAATTTCCTCTTAATCTGATTTCCATTTTCATGTGTAGTTCTATTACCTACATGCTCATTTCTAAAACAGAATTCCTGCTATTTGGCTTTAGCATCCCTTGTAGTAAAAGAATGCTACACAGAGTGAAGTTAGCTACTGGGCTCTATACCAGATATTTTAGTAGATGTGGACACTATGTAAAATAAAAAAAATATCCAGACTTGGCAGAGACAAAGGATATTTCCGAGTCCTAAACATGTGCATGATGATTAATCATGTGCACCCAAGCACACGTTTGCAAACTGCGTAACAGGATGATGAATACAGCTTTTTCAGCATATTTTCTCAAGACCCATTCAACATCAATTTCTTGTGAAATTAAATGTCACTTTTCTTTGTTAAATTAACTGTAAAAAATACCACATTCATAGTCAAGATGCCCAGCATACACCAAAGGAAAAGTTAGTTCTAGCTGCTGAAAATTATCTTCCCTGACACATTGCACCAATTAACTGCTGGTTTCCAGTTCCCCACATTGCTAAAACCACACAGACTCTTTTGCAGTAGAATATATAAAAATGGAAAAAAAAGTTTCGGTGTCCAAAAAGCAGAATAATGCTGAGATTATTCCTGAAATATTAAGAAACAGGGGAAAAAAAAAAACCAAACCATAGCCTGGAAAGATATTTTCACTTTCTTCAGGAAGTACTGGATAGATGGAGAGGTTCCGTAAGTAAGAATTTAATCAACCTGATACAGTTAAAGATCCTAAAATGGGATTTCATAAAATACCTGAAAGAAACTGACTAACAATGCAAAGGATTTGTCTGAAAAAAAAAGGTTTATTTGAAAAACACTCAACAACTATTATTAAGGAATTATGTCTATCTTATTTACATATGCAATATATGTACATATACAGAGTTATAATATGAATTGTGCATTACTGTAATAAATCCACAGAACTATGTATTGTACAAAAACTTTTTAATATATAATGCAGTCTTTTTTTTTCTCTGAAATTTCCTAAAAATTAAGCATATGTAAGACATGTTTTCTCAATGCGTTGCTAGTAATTTCCTGTAGGCACTGTTGTTCACAGTAGTAGAGCATGTACCCCTTCTACTAGTGGTGGACATTGACTGGCCACTGCTGTTACTACTGTTAGGATCAAGTGTCTCTTTACAATAGAAAAGACTAAAAAGCTGTCTCTGATACTGAGAAGAAGCATAGTAGTAAATGAAGGGGTCAATGCAACAGCTAATGCTGCTGATGCAAACACAGAGTAGATAGGCAAAGTAGAGATATTCTAAGCTGTTGTCATAAGAAAAATGAATATAATGAATTAATAGGAGAACATTTGTTGGTCCAAAGCAAATAACAAAAACAGAAAAAACAGCCACACACAAGAGCAAGGCACGTGTCTTCTTGTTTTGTTTTGTAACAAGAGTAGAAGAACTAAGACATCGAATGATACACACGTAACAGACAGTAGAGATTATAAATGGCACTACAAAAAACACAGAAGAGAAGATGGAGAAGAAGTGGAGGTAATAGCCATGAAGCTCAGATTCTCTTAGCACATCGTGGCAAGTAGTTATATTTAACTTGGGTATTTCCATTGTTTGCTCTCTAATGAGAAAAGGTATAACCCCACTTATTGCTACAAGCCATATGATGAGACAAATCAGTGAGGCACGTGTTAACGTACGCCACCCAAGAGACTGCATGGGATACACCACTGCTAAGAAGCGATCGAAGCTTATGCTTGTCATAAGCATTATTGAACAGTACATATTACAGTAGAAGGCAGCAGTGATGAAACGGCACATTTCGGGTCCAAAAGCCCAGTCATTTCCAGAAAAGTGATAAGCAATCTTAAAAGGAAGCACACTTACAAACAGGACATCTGCAAGGGCCAAATTCAGCATGTATATCACAGCTGGCTTTTCAATTTTCATTTTTTTCAGAAACACGAGTATTGCTGTAATGTTCAGGGGGAGACTCAGCACAAGCACTATGGTGTAAACTGAAGGAACAAAACGTGTCAGCCATGGACTAGTGAGGTATCTTGCTGTTTGCACTGACACTATTCGCTGGTCATGTACGAATGATCTAGTATGGTTGGTGGCTCCTGATCCAGCTTCCAAGTCATTTTCAGTATCACCTTCAGTAGGTATGCGGTCATCCTGGTGACTTAAAATGGAGATCATAAAACTTCTGATCTGTAGTGTGCTGCTGTTATACAGGGAGGCTGAAAAATAAGAAAGTATTAAGATTAATAAGCAAATACTTACATCCTATGGGGAAGCAAAAACATCTTTCAAAAAGGAAAGCTAAGATATATTAGCAACACAAAACAATGAAGTTAATTCCTGATTTGAAGTGCAGACTGCCCACAGATGTTAGTCCTTTTTATTTTAACTTCTGTTACAAGTTTGGGTAATATGTCCTCCTTTGCCTCCTGGTTCTTGGCCTGGAAGTTTTTACGGGAGGGACTCTACCTAGCAAGTACTGAATATTTCCATGGGCTCTGGAGACATCTTACTCAACAGGACAGCCCATAATGACAGGTGGCAGACATCTTCCTGCAGTTTTCAAGGCAGATGTGGCTCAACCTTTTGCGTGCACACAGACTGCATTAAAACACTTTCCCAGTTCTACTTAACCTACCCCACAGCACATATCCGGTGTGCCTTCAGAGCACTTTTGAAACCTGCCACTAGTGTTCCCTCTACAGCACAGTCTTTGCAGCACAGTCGTTGGCTGAGTCTGAGAAAAGCAAGCTGTAAGGACAGGGTATCTCTGCTTTCTGAATGTAGGTGTAATGGGTTAGGAATTTGGGATTACAAAGTGTTAAATGTGTGGTATGGGTTTATTTCTGGAAAAAAAAAAAAAAAAGACAAAAATATCCAACCAACTCACACCAAAAAACAGTACCAAAAAACCCCAATCAATCAAAAGTCCTACTTTAGATATTATTTCAGAGAAGTTGTAGGGATGGAGTCTTATTTTGGAAGACAGTTGTTTTCCACATCAGCTTAATCTAGTTAGGCAAAGAATAATTCAAACATATTATGGGCGACAGAAGTGAGAGAGCTACTATTATTTAATCATTCATGTGCATAGCTGTGCAGCTGATCCTTTGTTGAATCCTCAACAACTTAAACAAAAATGATGGTGTGTTAGCTTAAATCAGTGACCTGAAAGTACATTGGCATGATTCACCTAACACGCTGCTCATCAGAAGTAATTGTTTTTTCTACAGTAATTCAAACACTGTTTTTAATGCAGATGAGAACAAATGCATCTGAAAAAGGCAGAGGGCAAAGAGAGGAGTGGCTGCAGCTTTAAGCAGGTAATTACCTCCATCTGTGTGCAGGCTGTGTGGGAAGGGCCCAGCCCAGCTTGAGTTTTGGTGAGATTCAAACTTGAACATGGGGTGATGAGTGGTAGGGAAATTTGGGGATATTTTACAGCTGCTGTGCTGTACATATCATGTTGTGTCACAGCTGCATTAGGGGGCAGAGAGAACGAAAGAGGGGAAGTGTCTGAGGTAATGGGTTTTGTATACAAAGTGACTAGATGGATGGCCCAGGGAATCAGCTCCCAGTTCGGCAGTTCAGGTTCAGCATGAGTTCTATTTTGCTGCCAAGATTATCTGTACATGATGCGGTAACAGAGGTGCTTCCCGCAAGCACCTCTCATATCCCCACGTACCCGAACTTTAAACCAGTGTCACTGACCCTTAATGATTGAGGTTAAGAAACTTAATGTGAAAGTCCTTCGTGGTAACCTGACCCACTTGTCATCAGTGACTCCTAATTTAGAACAGCATGACAATATGCTAAAGGGAAAAAAAATGATGGGGCTAGTTCCCTTTTATTGACTAC
Source organism: Amazona ochrocephala (assembly GCA_039720435.1). Classification (NCBI taxonomy): domain Eukaryota; kingdom Metazoa; phylum Chordata; class Aves; order Psittaciformes; family Psittacidae; genus Amazona; species Amazona ochrocephala. The sequence goes on along the minus strand of CM077909.1, from coordinate 90,566,805 downwards.
TGACATCTGTCTTAACTATTGCTTGTAATTACTTGAACATTGATAATAATTTTAACTATGTCCTGAATTCTTCGAGCTACCTTATTTACAACTTTTTTAGATGAAACGATTTAGAGTCTGCATTACTCAATATCAAACTTTTCTGTAAGTAGAACCCTATTACAACAGTTCAGGAAAAAAAATCGTAAATAATTTTAGTTTAGTTAAAATTATTTGGTTTAACTTAGTGAAAACTATGTGTCATTTGTAGAAGCAGACTTCCTAAGCTCAGAGTTGAACTCAACCTTGATGCTGTTAACAGCACCTCCATGCTGTGTCCCTTGCTCACTCCATGTCTCCACCTTGAACTTCGATGACATGAGGTACTACTCGGAAGCCATCTCTATGGAAAAATGCAACAAGATCTCAAACTTGCTATTTTTTTGCCACTTCATACTACAAAGAGTGGGAATTTAAACTTGCTTGATGAAATTCAATTTCATTTTGATTTAAAAAACTGATAGCCACAGATCGGTTCTTTTCCTTTGCAAAGCTGCCTGTCTGTATGACACAGCATCTGCGTATTAGAAAAAATACCATTGTAAATCATGCTTTTTGAAATGGAAAGGAAGATGGTTACTGCCCTGAGGTTCTGAATTCCTTTTGTGTTAGTGTTTGTTTGAAAAAGCTTATGATCAGAGATTTATACACAGAAAGGAAGAGGGTGAAATGATATCACATTACTTCAAAAGATAGTGAATCTTGACAGTAAACATTAAGGTCAGTAATGGGAAACAAGCATTACCTGTAAGCTGGGATAGTACAAGGCAGCCAATACAGTAGCTCTACAGGAAAGATTTTAAAACTACTCTTATGTAGCCACAACTATACCAGAATCTGTCATATGTTCTTTTCTAGCTGTTTTAAAGCTGTAGATATCATTTGTCTACAACATACTTCACTACAGCTTAAGTAACTTTTTATAAAACAAATCATCTGCTAGAAAATCAGAGGTAAAACTTGTATAATGATCATAAATATTCAAACAGTCATCCTCTTTTTGCTAGGCTGTCATCCAGTCCTTTTGGAAGAGGTCAAACCTGGTAGATTACAATTTTTAACAGTATTCTCATGGCTGATACGACAGAGTAAACAGCTCTATCTACTTGTAAACTATAAAGAGGTATAAATGAACAGGACTAAGAAATTTAAGAAGAAAGAAAGAAAGGGATAAAGCACTGAAGTTTTATCCTCACGGAGTGCAGTCAGGACACTGAACAATACACATAAGAGTCTTTTCTTTGCTTCCAGTAAGGACTTTGAAAGACAAAGATTACATAGAACGATGCTCAGATTGCGTGAAGTTTTCTTTTACTGCCTGTGGTCTTTGCACTGATTCTCCATCAAAGACACAGAGAAAAGATGTAGAAAGCTCAGTAAATTTGGATTGTTTAACAATCTATACTGTGCTGTTTTCCATCGAGTATTACGTATTGTTTGTCTCACGATCCGCATGTTCTGCTTACCCTGAGAGACACTGCCTTTTTTTTCCTTTTACACCAACCTATGTCAAAAATTTCTATTTTCATCTGCAGGATGCTACTGCACATACTGTTCTGGGAAAGGAGAAGTAGAGAACAAAAAATATAATGGCTTCAACCAACCGTAAAAAGCATTCTTGAGCTCCAGAAGAAAATGTCAAAGTATTTCTGTAGACCCATAAATCTGGACAGGATGTTTACATACCAGCAGTGTTCATGTCCCAAGGGATATCTTTGTGAGGTGGAAAACCAGAAAGTAGGCTCCTACTCAAACCAATTAAATATGTGCTAATGGACAACAATTAATATAAATTCTGGGTATTACTGCTGACAGCTGCACCCATACCATTGGCTTGTAACAAAAAGTTGGTTTCTCTTATCTCCCCTTTGTATAATCTGCAGTGATAAGCATTTGGAATATGAATTACTCATTGGCCCATAAATCAGGTACTCTCAGGCAGAGTGTGAATTGCATGCCAGGCATATTTATAAACAAGTTAAATCACAACTTTGTAGGGCAGTTAACAATTATTTGCTTTTATAAAAATACATACTGGATGTCTTTAAAAAAAAATCTTTAGCCCACACCTCTGTTTATACATAATTTGCTACTGTATTACATGAATAATATAACAATTTGAACATATTTTCCTAAAGTATTGTTTTCTTGCAACCCTAGACAGATCCAGGGTCTCACCAGTTAGAGCACTGTTGTTGCCGTTAGTTTTACTTCCAATGGGGTATCAGTGCAGGTCACCTGCCTGGGGTGGATACTCTGAACTACTTTTTGTGTTACCTACAAATTCAGCTGGCAGTGCATCTCCTGAAGTTGTGAACGAAAGGCAATGCCATTGTTTTGAGGAAGCCCACCAGCACGGTCACTTCTTTCCATTGTAACTTGCTACTATTGTATGGCCGCCTCTTTAGCCATGGGACAACTGTAAACCGTTCTTCACCAGCAGTAACCCTATCCGTGGCATTGCGTCTTTCACAGATCTATGTATTTTAGATCTGTGACATGTCCTTTATTCAAAATATAGTTCTCAAAAAGCATCCACCTTTGCTTTACTCAGGGCAACTGTGTATTTCAGCCTGTTCCCTCGCCGCTGCTGTGAGAACCAAGCTAGCGCAGCGTTGCACAGCGCCGACGCAAGATCGCTCTTAAGTACCAATAAAAACTTCAAAGCCGGAGACCCCTGAGCAGGCCTGCGATGCCGTGCGTTTCGTCTATTTCCCTCTGCCAAACCGCGCTGCCCCGGCCCCGCTGCCGAGGCAAACGCCGCCCGGCCGGGCTCCTCGCTCTGTGCTCGCTTCGCGAAGGCCCCCACCTGGGACTGGAGGGTTCGGGCCAGCAGAGTGGGGCGCGGCGGCCTGACTCGGTCTTCCCCGGCCCTCCCCTGCTCTCCCGCGCGTTCCCCGGCAGCTCCCTGCGCGGGGCGGCGACTCACCGCGGCTGGCGGCTGCGGCGATCGGGCAGCAGAGGACGGCCAGCGCGCAGAGCAGCGCGGACAGGGCCCGCGGCCCCATGGCCACGGGGTTCGGGGGGCCGGGCTGCGAGGAACTCCCTCCGTCCGTCCGTCCAGCGCAGGAGAACGCGAGCGCAGCCGATGCGCGGCGGGTAGCAACCGGCGGGAGGCAGGGGCTGGCGAAGAGCCGCCCCAGGGCGGCCGGGCCTCCCTCCGGCGGCAGGGGAGGAGGGAGCGATGTCCTGCCGCGCCGCGACGGCAGAGGGGGCGTTGCGGGCCGCACACGAGCCGCCCGTCGTAGAGCGCGAGGAGAGCCGGGCCCCGGGACACGGGGGTTTGAGGGCAGAACCCGCGGCCACCTGCGCTGCAGCGGGGAGCGGCGGCACCCAGCGGAGGAAAGGGAAGGGGCCGTGTGGCCGGGCTGGGTGAGGGGGCAGACGCGGCGGACAGGGGTTGTTCTCAAGGAGTTGTTCTCAGGCAAGTTTGCCAGGTTGTGTTTGTGCAGTCTCACGGGTGCAGTTACACGCCCCGCTGAAGCATCTTCATTACTCCTGATTGATAGATCACATTCAGAAAACCTCCATAATACACAGATCTGCTTTGTATGAACAGTATCAAAGCTTGCTTGTAGTGGATGAGCACATGCTCTGGAAATACAGGACAACCTAAAACCTGTTCATGACCTAGATTTGCAGTCCTCGCATCTGTTCTGGCAAGACCGCTGCAGAAGTGGTGCCACTCCTGAGCTCCAGTGGCATATGCCTTCGACAGCACTTTGTTCTGTCCTTCGGAGCTGCTCATGAATCGAGAGCTGTTTGAACTGAAGTGTGTATGAAAGCTAGAGTGGAATACATTTTGTCAACTTTGCAGCTAGTATTCTGGCTCTTTTCTTTGAAAATACTTATTCCAGTATATGGTGCCCCATCCTCAGCTGTATAGCCCTCTGTTTACAGCAGTAAAGAAAAAAGAAAAAGGGGTGGGGGTGTCCATTTAGAAGTTGGTCCTATTTATGGAATGCCTTTATTACTGAAGAAGCACTCACTTCAGCTGTTAACAAAGTAAAAACAATTGAAAATAAATGCTCCTGATCGCAAATACCAATTCCCAGTAAGTTTTGATGTTCCACAATCCTATCACTTGCTATGTTATAGCACTGTTAGAGCTGGCTACAATTTGTGTAGAGCAAGGGCAAGTAATATACAAGTTTTACAGCTGACCAGCTTTTTTAAAGCTCTGTCATCCCAAACACTAAGGAACCTCCACAAAACACCTTGTACTTCATCATTAACTACTTCTTCATCTATTTAGAACATACCTTAATAAGAGATATTTTTTTTTTTTCCCCCCATCGGTTTGGGAAGAGGAAGCAAAGCTGTTCTTGGGCATTCCTGTGGTCTCACGGCTCTATAAACATACCCAAAGGTAATACTTAAAAACTTCAAAACACCAAAATAGAATTGAACTAAATATCAGTCTTTCTTAAAATAATCGTGTATTTGTAAATGTTATACCAGACCTTAGAAAAGCATGCATTGTCAGCATTTGTGTTTTTCAAGTTTCAAGAAGCCTTAACCAATGGGCTGCTGCTTGAGAGATAAACCAGCCTGCAGAGTTTGTAAAAGATGTGAAGGGAAACGCAGGATGTATCTGCAGGGAGTACCTTAGTTGCAGATATAAGGAAGTCACAGGGTTGTGTTCTTTTATCTTTGTAAATGAGATTACTACAAATATATTGAGTGAATAAAACACCCAACTCCTGTGGTTTGTCAATTTTTTGCATGCATATGGGAACCAAATTTAAGTTAATTTTGTAACCTGTAGTCATACAAGTGAGGCTGCTACTTTTTCTTATATAAAGTGATTGCAATGGAGGTGAAAAGTTCATGACTTCTAAAGCTTTTACCAATTACCCCATTCTTTACTTCTGCTTTTTGCTCCTTTTCAAAGCATTATTTTGTGTTTGTTCGGGTATTTTTTTTAGGCAGAAGCATGTTACAGGACAAAACTCAGTTCCTGTTGAACACACAATGTCTACTAAAAAAGCCTGTAATTGTCTGCTACATCATTACTGCATCACTGTTTGGGGAAGGAGCCATGTTCCTGCTATGCATGCCCACAGTAGGCAGTTACTGCTCGATGAGGTTAGAATCTTATCTGAGAGGCAAAATCAGCCCTCCAGGATGAGGGCTGTCTATCTAGTTATGAACTTTTTCAAAACTGGATGTGACCATCACTTTGAATTAGAGGGAAGATTGTTGTATTGCTTCCATAGTCTTAAAAAAACCCAAACAAACAAGGTTTGCAGATAAACACAAAGTGAAACAGAACAAAGGTGTTACTTGTGATGGTGTTTCTACTTGGCCAAAGAAAGAAGTTCTGCAATTCTGTGGATAGGTTTGAAGCTTCAGAGCCCCATCAGAATGGTTACTTCCCAAAGCAAACTATGTTAGCTGACAGACACTCTTAAGTCAACTCTAAAGACATGCAGTAGAAAAATGTAAACTTTGAGGCTAACAGAGTAAGACTATTGGCTATTGTAATTTCTTTCATCCTCCATAATCAGCAGTAGTGAAAATTGAGAGATATAGGCAACTCTTTCAGGGAAAGTTTCATTTTTTCCTCCTATAGTAACAAGTGCTGAGTAGGCTCTACTCAGCTGTAATGGCTTTTTTCACAGGTTTTGCACAAGCAATGCAAGTCTTTCCTCAAGACCATTTAATGAATGAAACTAGTTTTATCAAGTCCTACCTAACTTCGAAGACCCTAAATTGAGCTTGCAGCAGCTTCTAGAAAACCATTTTTTTAAACTGCATTTATCAGCTGTCAGCAGCGTAGGACAGCAGTGGGTAGGCACAGAATTACTTTGCTAATTTGCGTGGTACACTTAGGTAGAATCATTGTGATCAGTCCTGTTTAGCAGCATTCACTGTTTGTTCAGTGACAAGGCCCTAAATAGAACTAGTTAAGAAAAGAAGCTTCTAAAGGAGTTTAAAGAAATTAAATGGAAATTACACTTTGATGTGCACCAGAAGAGCAGGAAGCCTGAGAAAGGGCTGGAGAAAACGTGAGTGCTAGCATGCCGACTGTGTGCTAGCATCACATGTGTCATTACCTGGGAACCACACAAGCTTTCCTCGGTTTGTGCATATCAGGAAATAATTGAGGAGCATGCTGTTCACAGTAGAACTAAGCAGTCACTGGGTGTGTCAAATGTCTTATGCAAAACTGCATACCCAGGAGTAACTTATTCCCACAAAGGCTGTGGGGCTCTAGTATGTCTCACCAGCAAAATACCAGGCTTTTGACAGGTTACCTCAAAGACCTGGTCTTAGGCTCAGTATCCCACATGTGCAGACATACCAGCTCAGCTAGAATTTTCCAAAATATGTAGGTATTAGTTAAGTCTGTTACACATAAAAAGGTAAACAAAAGATTGTGAGTTTAAGTCATACTCATGTACAATTAATTTCTCTCCTTTGGAAAGAAAAGTGTAGGTTTCACCTTTCCATTCAGCTATTTTGAGTGAACAAGGGGCTGGCTGGAACTAGATGATCTTTAAGGTCTCTTGCAACCCAAACCATTCTATGTCTCTATGGTTTATGCAACATCCATATTGTATTAAAATTACTTGTACATAGATAACTAGAATAAAAACGGAAGTGCATAGAAGCAGTTTATCTTTTAATTATGATATTAGCTGTTTTAAAGTAGTCAAATTTTCAAATTTAATGTCATACATAAGTATAATAGCTGTTTCAGCTTGTATAGTTCCACAGCTCAGTATACTGCCTAAACTCATAATATGTATATCTGCCACTGAAAACTCATAGTCTATGTGTCTGCCACTGACTTTTACACTGGTTTAGTCTACCTTCAGAATTAATATTTGTCTTATTTATGTTCAGTGGCACACGGGCCACGAAGCCTTCACTGCTGAGCAACTCTTGTAAAGTGTATTGTGAGGACAATCAAGCTTAATTAGATTCATATTTATAAAAGCACTGAAGGAAGTTCTTTCACTGTGGTCTGTATTCCTGTCTTAACAACTCTTTTAAATGAAATTTAGGAAGTAAGCCAGTTTAATTAGACAATGTTTATTTTACATAGAGCAATCTTCAAAGAATATTAAAAAACCCAATCTAAATACTGATTTTATTGCTTTTATTTTCTTGCAATAATTAAAAAAAAAAAAAAAGACACAGGCACAATTTACGTATTCAAATACTTCAGACTGAACAGTGTGTGTTCACTATTCAGATTTCCCCAATGCCACTCCAAAGGCTGTGAAAGTAGAAAATTTCATTTTACACGAGGCAGTAGTGCATTTAATAGGAATGAATCACAAAATATATTTTTGTACAGTAAGAAGTTATTGTCAATGTATAATTACCTATAAATTTTTTTTTAAATTGCACCAAAAGTTTGCTTTACAACTGACAACTGCCACAAATAAGCTTAGTATGTAACTAAGTGTTTGTCCGAACTATCCCCTAGAAACGAATTAGGATTTCTTTTAGTAAAAACTTAGAGTCTAATAAGAACTGTGTTATATATCTGAGGCCATTTAAAAATGTTTTAATAGGAAAAGGTTTATAATATTCAACTAAATTCAATTTCTGCCTACCCTAAATTCCATACAACCACAATAGCAGAGCATCCTAAACAATATTTTGATTTGAAAGTACCAACACCAATGAAATCTGGAACTGTTTAATTTAATCTGTATTCTATTTTTCTGCTTAATTATCAGTGCTGAAAGGCACTGTGCACATTCCTCTGAACATTTGGTGGTTTAGGTTTTTTCAAAAGTTAAAGCGTGTACAATGACAAACTCCAAACGAATATTTAAAAGGAAAAAAAAAAAACAAAACTGAATAAACTTCTCACTGATGAATGTGGACCACGATATCTGAAGACACTCATTTTCCATAAAACTTCTTATTCAACAAGAATATGAGCAAATTCACGTTCACTTTAGCCTTATCAAACATTTTCATTACAGCCACACCTTCGTACTGCATCTGAAGCAAATCCTGTAATCAGAAATAAAATCATTAATCTCTCTGTGTATCCATACCTTACAACAACAGGATGGGGTCATTTTCATCATGTGATAACTGGCTCAAACTCCAGGTCCTTCAAAATTTAGAGAATTACCAGCAACTACTGGATAGGTGATACGTGCCTTCTAGATCCCAAACTGCAGACTGTCAGCAAACCAGAAGAAATACTGTTTCCTGTGTATTTTTGTTTTCTCCTGGCTTTTGCTGCTTGCCACTGAGCTAATGTGGCATTTGTTTTCACGCAGTTGCCCTAATATAAACATTAACCCAACTCTGTGCCCAGCTTCCGACAGAAGCCATATAGTTATTCCCCACATGATCTTCTTCTCTGTGCTGATTGAACAATTCATGAATACATATAAAAAAATATGAAATAATTTATAACTAAAAAAAACAGTGACTATATAGCAAATCAACAAAATTCAAACTCTACCTGGAAATGGAGCTGCACTTTTTCCATCTCAACTCCCAAGAACTTTGCTTTGATTTCAAAGTCACCCACTTCTTCTCCAGGTGTGATATCAAACATCACATTCTTAAACCTTGAAACAAAAAGGAAAACTGAGTATGTATGCTGTCCAGTTTTATACAGTCCACAGCTTCTAGAAAAAAGCCTACAGAACTCAAAAGAACTTTGGCCATGAGCAGTGTAAATGGTGTCAAATGAACCACTCCATCCCTCCTGCAACGTCTTCTTGGAGACCTTCTGGTGTACATGTAGTATGGAATGCAGAGCTCTCCCTTTTGTACTGGGGGGAGAGGGGAAGAGAACAGAAAGCTGTGGGAAGTTCAGGGAACAAAGATGATCAATTGTCTACAGCATAGGAATGGGACACACAGATTTTCGTTCTGCCGTGCCCAAGTGTCTCCTTGCAGGTGCACACACACTCTCCCCAGGTTTCAGTTTGCCTCATGTGGCTTCCTCTGTCTGACAAAACCACTTGGAAAAAAACTACATCTGTAAAACTTTTTTCCATGCAGAAGACAGATGGAAGGGTGCGGAGGAAGAAAGGTTTTCACTCTAGTGGCCTCAAAATGGATTGATACAAAATGGATGTTAAACCACCCCATCTGTTCACCTTGCCATAGAAAGTGCAGAAAAAGAGGTGTTTACTTAGTATATAAAAGTAATTGGTCAGTAAATGAAAGAAATAACTGCTACAGCTGCTTAACAAGTCAGTCAGTAGCAGTGAGCATGCTGCTGGACTTCTACTGGTTTCATGTAGAACTAATGCCAAAATAGACTTACTCAAATATTTTTCCAACGTAATCATATAGTGAGGTACAAGGGAAAAAATGAATTTTAACACTTAGGCTTTATCAGTCTTCTGAAGCTAAAAGTCTGAGGTAATTTTAGGTGTGGCATAGGAAATGGCAAAGGTTTCTTTTAACAAAGTCCCCTTAAGAAGATAATTAGAAAATGCTCTGGATTGTTTATACCACACTTACTGGTTGGTTTGAAGATCTTCAATTTCTAAGATGACACCTTTTTCATGCAGTCTTGCAGCTGTGTACTTCAATGAGGTCTGCTTCAGTTTTTTGCTTCCCTTTACCTCTTCTTTTCCATCTACTTTAATTGACCTCCGTGAATTTCTGGTAAGAGAACAAGAAAATGGCTTTTAATTTATCTACCAGGTCTTTTATAATTCAACTACTCTTCTAGCCATATTTAGCTTTCCTTCAGTCTTAGCCTTCTTGAACTCCTATTAATGAACAGAATTAATATTCAGAACAAATCTAAGAATTATAGGCACTTTTAGCACATAGTGAATAGTCTAAACATTTTGAGAGCAATTTTGAATCAACTTTTTTAGCACTTTTGTAAAGTTTAAACTCTGCTGTGAAATGTAACCCCAATCCAAAAGAGTCCACAACCACTGTAAAATAGCAATTTGCAAGCTTACGGTGACATAGGTGTCAAGTAAGATTGGCCATTAGAGTTCATTTTGGATCAGTGAGGTAAGCTCCTGTTCAAGTTAGTAAAGCGTTTTCATTTTGACACATCAGTGGCACTAATGGGGCTTGTTCTTGAGTAACTGCATCGTACCCAAAAGGTAAGATTATTTAGGCATTTGGGGCAACCCAGGCACACCTACAGGTTGAGTGAAAAGTGATTCAGAACAGCCCTTGGACCCCAAGGACTTGGGGGTGTTGGTTGATGAAAAAATGAACATGAGCTGGCAATGTGTGCTCGCAGCCCAGAAAGCCAACAGTATCCTGGGCTGCATCAAAAGGAGCGTGCCCAGCAGGTCAAGGGAGGTGATCCTGCCCCTCTACTCTGCTCTCGTGAGACCTCACTTGGAGTATTGTGTGCAGTTCTGGTGTCCTCAACATAAAAAGGACATGGAACTGTTGGAACAAGTCCAGAGGAGGGCCATGACTATGATCAGGGGACTGGATGGAGCACCTTCCGTATGAAGATAGGATGAGAAAGTTGGGCTGTTCAGCCTGCAGAAGAGAAGGCTGTGCGGAGACCTCATAGCAGCCTTCCAATACCTGAAGGGGGCCTGTAGGGATGCTGTGGAGGGACTCTTCATTAGGGACTGTAGTGAGAGGACAAGGGATAATGAGTTAAAACTTAAATGGGGGAAGATCGGGTTAGATGTAAGGAAGAAGCTCTTTACTGTGAGGGTGGTGAGGCACTGGAATGGGTTGCCCAGGGAAGTTGTGAATGCTCCATCACTGGCGGTGTTCAAGGCAAGGTTGGACAGAACCTTGGGTGACATGGTTTAGTGTGAGGTATCCCTGCCCATGGCAAGGCAGTTGGAACTCAATGATCTTGATGTCCCTTCCAACCCTAACTATTCCATGATTCTATGATTTATTTCCCTCTTCTCCAGTTGAAAACCAAAACCCAATCCTTTTTATGAAGGAAAAAAAAATCAATAATTACTTCCAAAATCTGCGTGACTTCAAAGCATGGTAATAGATCTGTGAAGTAGCACCAATTAAATTGATTGAATACATGTATACATCTCAGGCCTCTTTCTGTAAGGTAGCTTTAAATAAATGCAAGACTTTACTTTCCAGGTTTTGGAAGTAACTTTTTCAAGTTACAGTGATAACTTCCATGAACTTCTTAATCCATGGATTGTCAATCTGTCAGAATCAAAACTTTCAACTACAGATTTATACCTGCTCTCCCCACCTGATAAAACACACTGAAATACTAGAAGACAGGACAACTCAACTTACTTTCTTGTTAAGTTGTCTAAGCAAGTTTTTATGTAGGTGTTGTAATAATTAATTTGTTCTTCATAAAATGTTGTCTTGGAGTTAAGTGCGTTCAAAGTCTGCTGGAGTTTCACCAATTCAGCTTTTCGATGATGTCTGTATCTTCTTTGATTCCGGATATCCTAAATAAATCCATTAATGTAATTGGTTTGTTAATCTGATTTATAGAAAGTATCAGCTTGCTGCCATTCAAATCTGTAATTACATAACCTGACCTAATTAATCGGAGAAAGCATGAACTGCCATATTAGTTTTCATAAGCGTAGTAAAAATAGTAAGTACTATTTTTAGTACTATTTATTTTTTTTTATTCATGTTACTGTACAGAAAACAACGACATTGCTACTCATGCATACAAGTGGCGGTAGCATCTTGAATTCTGTGATGGTCTCTAGGGCATGACAGACACAGCAGTCATAAGGAACACATTGTCTTCATGCTATAAATGGAAGCTTTCTCACATCTAGTTTCTGGTAAGAGTCCTAAGAAAAGAGATCTTGGGCTTCTACTCCCTACTGCTAAGCTGGAGCTTGGGTTTAAGGTAATGGTTGAGTTGAGGTAGTTGAAAACAAAAAAATATAAAATATAAGCATCTTCCAGTCCTAAGACTCATCCCAAATTTTAGATTCCCTTAATGGCTCAGACTAAAGTGTCTGGGCTTACAGAAGACATAAAAAAAAGAATGCAGGACTGAATAAATATGTAGAATAGTTTTGTCTCAAGCAGAAGCAGACGCCCGAACAGAGCAGGGCTTTAAAGTGGCACTTCAGAATAGCTGCAACATTAAATAATTATATTACATACTTAGCTCACGTGAGTAATTCACTCATTTATATGCTTAAATGTATTTGCAACTTAAAAAAAGTACATATTGATAGTAAGTCTCTCGTGTGTTAGGAGTAATTTATTTATGAATAAAGATAAACTGATATTACTCATGAGCTATCAAAGGCAATCCAATATTAGTCATAAGCAATTAAAGACAATGCAATACACTAAGATTCTTACAGCCAGTATCAGTGTGGATTTGGAACAGGACTTGCCTATGTGTACACAAGAGGCCTGGTGCTTTATCAGCCACAGGATGGGCACTGCATTGGCCCTCTATTTTCCTTGAGTCCTGCTGAACCACTGTAGATCAGTTTTAATACCAATCAGAGAATGTTTTGGAATTTTATTAAGTCTTTTTAAACTTTATCAGTACTACATTAATTATTGATTAACACACTGATGTGTAATTCTGATTCCTTCTAAGATATAAACAGCTATGTTGAAACACTTTGTACTGAAGAAGTTAAAACAGCATCAGTATTAAATCTGGATAATCTGGAGTCTACAATGGTATATTATTCAGTTCAAGTATTTATGCATGAGAGAACTGTCTTTCACTTATTTTATCAGTAGACAAAGATGATTTGTTTTCTTATGTGGATGTTTCTGCAATTTAGTGTAGCATTCTCAGGAAAATGTGTACTGCACATCCCTAGCTGGAATAGATCTAGGTCAGATGCTTAAAAACTGTCAGTATACAGCATGTTCCATTTACCTTAGCGATCTCATTTATAATTTCTTGGTACTTAGTTGCTGAAGACACCAGTCCTGCTTGTTCCAATGTCCGGAGATTTCTCTGAATTTTCCTTTTCTTTTGTTCTAGTGGTAGCTGTCTATCTTCAAAAATAGACTGACTGTGCTTCATTTTCTCTGGAGTTTTGGAATCTAAGATGGCACGTTTTTCTGCAAGTTTCAGATGCTCAGATTCCTGTGTAGGAAAAAAAATCCAGAACAGTTATTTTCCAACTCATTATAACAGTTAAGTATTCAAGCACATTGAATACTCAAAGGAGGTTGTCAAAAATCAAGGTGCAAATTTATGTCCTTTTACTACGTGGCTTTATTTATATCCTCTTACCACGTGGTCTGAAAGTGCGTCATTTACTATGCCTTTTGACATACCTTAAGTATCACAACACCTAAAAAATATGTTTCAGTTAATCAAAGCATGACTAAAATCAGACAAGTCAATGGCTTCACTTGGTTGTGAAACAACAGCCCAGATCTCACAGGTGTGCCCTACGTACACACACACTTGAGCTAAGCTAAAATGTGCACATTATTGAGATGTAGCTTTGTGTGTCAGTGTCTACAGGGAAGTATTTAACTGGGAGCTCTTCCTACTCAATTCCCATACCAAGGATAACAGTAGTTGCCCAGGCAGATGTTTGCTTTTATTGCTTAAGCAAATAAACTAGGTGTCAGGAAGCTTGAGTTAAGACACTGGAGTACATGAGGAAAAAAAAGAATCAAGCAGAAGTATTAACCTCAGGCTATTTGATTGTGTTATAACATGGGATAGAAAAGACCCTGTTTAAAAAGAGAAGTTAAAGGGAATATTGGCACTGTGCTAGGTGACAGCAAGATACAATTTTTCTTTTCCTTTGAAGCTGTTACAAATTATACAGTAGAAGAAAATTTGCAAGTCTCATGTTTTGAAGGCTCTAGATCTGAATAGTACAAACCCTGCAACATTAGTATTAAGCAGTGGAGAAAGCTGTCGGACATCTGTGGGGCTTTCAAATAGCTATAATAAAGCAAGCACTTTCTTCACTACTCAGGCACAACATAGCACTTACCTGTACTGCGGTGGCCGGTGTTTCTAATATTTCTGAGAGTGTATCCCCTGGCTGTGTTCGTATCACATCCACAATGAGTCTTTTGGTCCTTTTAAAACGATAAATGGGTATTACAGTTGTCACTGGATCACTTGTGCATTTCTTTTCTTTAGCAGTAAAAATAGCAAGCTCACATTGTTATGGATACTTAGTAATGTTTGTGTGTCCCAGCTTTTTGTTTCAGGGCTTTCATTAATAATGTTGAATGCCTGGCTTCTACAGAGGTCTGAATAGAGAAACACATCCATACTTCCCCCCCCCCCCCCCCCCCCCCCCCATTTATTTTAGAAAACAGTTAACCAAGTAGCATGGTAAAACAGTTACTGTTAGCATGACAAAAATTCAAACAACAACTCACATGTGGATTTTAATTACAATCATAAAAATCCAGCAGATAGGAACATAATCTTTGCAAAGCCTAAGCTATGCATGGTTCCATTAAAGGTCATATTTACTGAATAAAGTGCAAATGCACTCAAAACTGCTGAACTCCAGAAGGAGTATTACATCCACCACAATGCACTTATGGACACCACTTAAGGGCAGATATTTCTCTAGTGGTTGCAGACAGAGAGCATTTCCTTGCTAAAAAAGGGAAGCTGCTACACACTGATATGTGAACCAGTTCTTTTTTTGGGTCAGAATTTATCTAATTCCTGCTGCCTCTTCATCAATAATGCTTCCAAGAACGTCCTGCTACAGGATTCTGTTAATTCATGGGACGCAGTTACAAATGAGATATACCTCATTATTCTTAAAAATTAACATAAACTTGAAGATGCAGCTTAAGTTTCCCAGGAAAATGTCTAAATATAATGAAGGCTTCTGTGATAAAACCTCAAACCTCATGACTAGGTTTAAAATTACCATTTACCTACGTAAAGTTGTGGGTTTTGTTGGTTTTCAGGACAAGAAGTTCTCATAAATGCAATAAGATTTACTCTTATATAGAAAACATTATCCAAAACTAATGAGTATTTGGGTATGATCCAAGCTTCCATTGAAGGACTGCTTCTTCCATGTTAGAAGGTGACCTGCTAATCCTCCTGGAAACTAATTTGCTCATTCAGAGCTGCTGTTAACAGCACTGAGCAGTTCTAGCACATTGCTAGGGAAAAAAACCCAAGCCCAAAACCACACAAAAAAACCCAACCGGAAAAGCTTTCTGGAGCTGGCTCACTTGGGCTACATCAAGACATTGCTGGCTTTCTCTGTCTGACACAACTTTTGTCAGTCTTTATTGGTCACCACTGCATTCTACATTAATGTGTATGGGATGGCATTGCTATTTTATGCAGTGCTTTGAAACAGGTGCTGATATGGCTGATAAGACATGAGGCTTATTTTGACTTCCTCTCCCCATGTACCAAACCTGCTCGGCTTTGTTGTTTTCCAGAAGCAGCACACTTAGGGCTGGATGCCTCCGCCTTCACCTGCCACTTGGCATGCAGCACTTTCACACACAAAGCAGGCACCTTACACGGACTCCTCTAGTCATGGGTACCAGCAAATATTAGGGCTTTTCAGAGAAGCATTAACAAAACCATGTAAAAAGTGAGTATGTTGCTATTTCTATAGCATGTGACTTGCAAGAAAACATGCAACACACACTGAATCAACTGGCTTGAATTTCAGCCAGGTGCCTAGCATTTCACAGTGGCATTAAAGATTTCTCTGCAGCTAAGGTAGGAAAGTTGAGCACCTGTATGTACACATCTCTAAGAAAAGTAACAGAAGTATTTTTTATGTTGATAGTGTTGCAATGTAACACAAGTTGCTAAATATTCTTCTGTCAGATTGTTTACTAAATTTGCTCAAAATATGATATTGCTTGAAAGCACTTATGCAATAGGGAAGTTAAATTCTTTTGTTAATTCTCATGCTATTGGTTCCACATATTTCTGCACGGTGCTCAGGATTAAAGACATTTCTTTTGGCCTTTATTTCACATATTTTTAGGGATTTCATGTAGGGGTAGCAAAAAAGGACAGGAAGCTCTCTTTTTTTCTTTATTAAAGGGACAGCAGCAGGCATATCCTTATTACGAAACCAGCTTGGGAACAGCTGTAGAGCCTTGGTCTTTGAGGTATCAAGTGACAAACACAAATTTGATTCAACATTGTCACTGCAGCCCCTTTACTTTAGACCTCAAATTATATTTGATAAATTAAAGCCTCAGTGTTTTCTTGTTTAAGATTCAGATCAAATATGCACAAATAAAGTGGAAAAGCAGGAAGAGCTTTCTTGCCCTCAAAAGCAGATTTTTCTCCAGACCTTAAACAGGTATTTATGGATTTCACTGCAATTGTACCACTTACTACAGACATTGTAGTAAATAAATTTCTTCATAAGTAAAACTTCACATATTACCCAATAAATTCCTTTTACTGATTTTTTATTTTGAAAACAAATACTAATGGATTAGAATTAATTACAGCTTGTATCTATACCCCTAGTTCTTGCAGAGGTGTGAAATCCTTATCTTGTAATTCCCTTTAAAGTGAACTTCTAACCTTCACATTTGTGAGGTATAAATAAGCATAGTACTAAAGGAGAGCAGCATCCCATTCTCCTCCAGGATCTTAAATAAGCCAGTCCTTATTCCGCACAGCTTGAAATAACTTCAAAAGAGGGGTGCCAATAATTTGATACTAAGTGCTTTTATAAAAATGTTTCTGACTATAAAGTAGCCTATATCCCAAGGTACCCCAATGGCCATTTCTTTATTTGCTCACCAAATAGAATAAACAATTTTCTTTCCCTGGATAAAGCATGCACTATTCCTGCAGAAGTGACAGCTGCATCCGGTTCAAATAAGTGATGGCAGTAAGTAAAGGAAGTGTTTTCCTTTGCGGGGGAGGAGAGGACAGTGTGATACTGACCATTCCTTACAAGGCTAGATAGCTTTCCATCCCTGCTTTCCCAGGGCTGTGGTTTATAAGCAGAATGCTTTTACAACTTTACGGAAAAGCACTTACTAGGCTAGATAATGATCCAGTCATGCTCCAGAACACAACTGGCAGCATGTTTATCTTTCTGCAAGCTTTCTGGAAGAACTGGCATTTTCTCTGACTTCTGCAAAAGTTTGAGTAAGACGAAACAGAAACTGGCTTTGGAAAACTGAGTGCACTCAGTACCTCAAAAATGCACCTAGTCATGACAGTACGGTAGAGGTAACTTTCAAAACAACAAAAAAGAGAAAACATTGCCGAAAATATAGGTTTTTGAGCAAAACATACTTTATCATCAGGCTCTTGAGATCCTGATCTTCACCTTCTCGTAACTCATATTTGCTTGTTAGAGACAGCGAAATCTCTGTTTTTGCAAGCTGATTCAGTGTGCTTGCCCGGTTAGGGTCATTGGGATCAACAGCTCCTTCTCCTGTAAGGAAATATCTTTAAGTTTGCCAGTTATCCCATGATTCAATGCACAAAGCAAACAAGAACCTAGATAATAAACCTAAAAGTTTATTAAACAGCACACCCATTCCTGCCATTTGGAAGCAGGATTTTTTTGTTTTGTTTTTCTTTTCCTGGACATTGAACAGTCAGAACCATAGCCAGTTATTTAAAAGTCCAGTTAGAATATTTTGGAAATGCCACCAACTCTTGCTTTCCAAGCTACTGATGTGCAAGGGACTCACAAGTCATATTCTCAAAGAATGCAATCGTGATGATAATCATTTGTCCAAAAATGCAGTGATAGTGGAAAATGAAAGAGTAGCAGCTATGTTAACAGGCTATCCACTTGGAAGCTGGTATAGTTCATGACAACCTAGCTACTTTCTACACAGTTCACGTGTTACAACAATTAAGGCAAATATCGGTCACATTTATTCCTTATAACTCTAATAGATTTACCTAATTTTTTAAAAATTTTTTTTTTATAAGTGTCAAAATAAAAAATTGTCCCTTCCCTATGCACATTTTCCAAGTTCTTAGCCAATAGTAGCTAATCTTGAGGTCATGATATTAAAAAAAAAAAATCACTTGCTTTCTATCTGCAATTTGAGCACAACTGAATCATTCTAGTTGAAATATTACTAATGTTTGGATTTTGAATCACATCAGTCTTAAGCGTGAATATTGCAAATTAGATGAAATTTCAATTATAAGGAGCGATATTACAGGAAGTGTTCAGAAAATAATTCTACAGTAAATGAGAAAACTGTAACTAAGAGAGACACCAGAGTACTTAAAATCAGGCCTCCATTTCATTCTGCCCCATTTAGTGAAGTTAACCATAAGGGTGAAGAACAGCATACCGAGGAAAGACTCTACATCAGGAACAGGTCCCAGCCCTTCCAGCAATTCATTCAGCAGGTCATTTGGCTCAGTGGCAATGGCATCCTGATGTTCCAACAGTAGCTATAAAAAAGTGTAAATGAAGTATCATCCAAAAAAATACAGTGAAAATTCCACTCTTCCCTCTTCCTCCCGAAACATTCTAGTTTCTTTATACTTGTAGATGAATCTGGAGACTCAATGCTGAAAAACAGACCTGATGTGATCAGGATTACTGAGGACCCAGGGTGAGGAAGCATGTTCAGTTCTGGACTATGAATTTAGGATTGCTCTTGCTACAAAATGGCTTGCTGTGGTTCTCTGGCGATCATCTCCAAAGTGGAGATGCCTATTTTCTATATAGCTATCCCAGTAGCTTACGACAGCAACAGTGATACAAAATACAGTCATTCCTGAAAGGAAAGCGAAAAAACAGCTATGCAGCAACTGCTGTACACTTTCTAATGGAAGTTGCAGGATATTTGTGAACATATCCACAATAACTTCCATTGCTCCTGGGTACATCTGCAAAACTTTAACCCACAGAAATACTGGTGAGCCAAGCCAAAGAGCATGAACAGGGCAATAACGTTTTCTTGAAAACAGGCTCTCACTATCCATGAGAAAAGTAACCTCATGCCGAGTTAGATAAAGCCAGCAGCATTAGTGACTGCTAGATTTAACGGTCCATTCCCTATAGAAGCAGTGTTCCTTACTTGGAGAGAAAGAGTGTCAGCAAGTATCATTGGAATTTAGCTATAGCAAAGCATTTACAGTTAGCAAAAAATCTAGGATTTGAAGTATTTTAAAAACTGCAAGTTATAGTGAATAGTTACTGGTTGCTAGAAACTTACTGACAACCAGAAAGCCTACATCCAGAAGAGAAAGGCATTTCAGATGTACTTTTAGGACAGAACTGAGCATTACAAGCCCACGACCATTAACCTGTTTAAGACAATTTTTTCTTATGTGCAGCAGCTACCTCACGCTATACATAATGTTGACTATGATACTGTGAGACCTGCTGAGAAACACTGTGTGCTCGTATTAGAACTCCACCATGCTTGATGCTATACAAGCACAGAATGAAAAAGACATTCATAGGACAAATTCTTTGGGGCAAAGGCAAGAGATACATCAGGAAGCACCAAAAAGCAAAGCTGATAAATGCAACATTCCTCGGTCCAGCTACAGCCAACAGAGGTGTGCAATGAAAATTAACTGTAGGCAAGTGCCATGGGCAGAGGGCAGATTTGACAACGTTTTCTGAAGCTGAGCAATGCATGACAAAAGAAAAGATGTTTATGCATCTCCTTTTATTCAAACTATGTTTTTGATTTGCATGAGCAGAATATAAAGTTCAATTTACATTTGCAGGGAAGGTGTGCTGGGAGAAGGCAACTAAGATGAAGGCTCAAGCTTGAGCATTGCTGGAACTCCTCGTAAATACACTGCACCCAGATAATATGTTGTCTTCAGACCTAATTGATTCCTCTAGGCAGGCAAATGTGCATAATCATGTTATCAAAAAAGACCATATGCTTGACTGCACTTGTTTGGCAATTTATTTTCATCAATTTACCTCATATTTTGTAGGATATTTTATCAGCTAATATAAAATTGCACAGTAATACTTCATCAGAAGTTGTGCTCAATGGCTCAATGTCCAGCTGGAGACCAGTAACGAGTGGTGTCCGTCAGGAACCGGTGTTGGAACCGGTCTTGTTCAACATCTTTGTCGCTGACATGGACAGTGGGATTGACTGCGCCCTCAGCCAAGTCTGCCAATGGCACCAAGCTGTGTGGTTCAGTTGATACACTAGAGGGAAGGAATGCCATCCAGAGGGACCTAGACACGCTTGTGAGGTGGGCTGATGCCAACCTGATGAAGTTTAACCATGCCAAGTGCAAGGTCCTACACCTGGTTCGGAGCAATCCCAGGCACAGCTACAGGTTGGGCAGAGGAGAGATTCAGAGCAGCCCTGTGGAGAAGGACTTGGGAGTGTTGGTTGATGAGAAAATGAACATGAGCCGGCAGTGTGCGCTTGCAGCCCAGAAAGCCAACCGTATCCTGGGCTGCATCAAAAGGAGCGTGACCAGCAGGTCGAAGGATGTGATCCTGCCCCTCTACTCTGCTCTTGTGAGACCTCACTTGGAGTACTGTGTGCAGTTCTGGTGCCCTCAACATAAAAGGGACAAAAAAGGATAAAAAAGGGAAGAATAGGCACAAAAGACAACCCAGTATATATGTCTTTTTAGCAGACCAGGTCATTAGTGGGAAATTCTTTGTGGGGTTTTTGTGCTTTTTGAGGATGGTGTTCGTTTATTTGGGGAGCTTGGAGAGGGAGAGGAGGGCACCACAGGGGATAGTTTGCAAGCCAGGAAACAGACAGAAATATCCCAGCTTTAGAAAGGCCATGTGGTAGACATTTAACTTACACCCTAATGAGTCATACTAAAGCCTGCAGTTAATCTTTTCTTTACCCATGATAAAGAACTGGCAGGATGCCACAGCTTCAGCCCTTCTGAATCAGACTTTTGCATCTGCTTCCAGAAAAACATATGACAGAATGCCAGTCATTAAACACACTGACTTTTTCTCTATTCCGAGAGTCAAAGGAGCTTCTTCAAATTAGTGTCACTTTCTTATCCAAGACAGGAAAATGTTTATAAATATAAATAATTTAGGAATGTCACACTAGATTAGAACAAAAATTTCCTCCCTCCCATCAGAAAATGTTATATTCTAATTATTATTCAAGATGCTGCTTTTCCATGGAATCAGTATTCTAGGAAAAATACAAATACTCAATTCCATACCACTTCAGAGATGAACTGAAGAAGTTATTACGAAAGGAAAGGCAAACACTAAGGCTTTCCCCTAGAGTGTTTGTTGCAAGTATTTAATAATCTGTACGTTAGTCTGTTGAGTAGTATATTCTCATTGACTTACCGAATGGGTATTGATAATTTCTTCAATGGAGATATATATGACAGGTTTGCTAAGTGTCACCATGTCAGAGTATTCATCAATATTGAATTTCTCCTCTGGTTCAGGAACATCGCATGCTGCTTGAAAAAAAATCCTAAGAGAAAATGAGAAAGATTCTGTAATTGCCTCCTATAAAGTAATTTCAGTTAGCCTGTATAAAACAAAAACACACAATCAAGCCTTTGACATACACAATCATAGAGTAGTTTGCATTGAAAGGGTCAATTCAAAGGTCATCTAGCCCACCCCTCCCTGCAATGAGCAGGAACAACTTCATCTAGATCGGGTTGCCCAGAACCACATCCAGGCTGGCCTTGAATGTCCCCAGAGATCGCACATCCACCACCACACTGGGCAATTTGTGCCAGTATTTTACCACCCTTAGTGTGAAAAATCTCATCTTCATGTCCAGCCTGAATCTCCCCTCTTTTAATTTAAAACCATAACTCCTCATCCTATTGCAACAGGCCCTGCTAAAATGTCTGTCCCCATGTGTTATATTTGTTTTATAATCTGCAATCTACATTAAATGTTTGAAGGAAACTTTTGGAGGCAATGCATTTACATATGAATACAACGACAAAGTGTTCTATCTTGAATGGACAGGAAAGAAAAAAGGGGCTGGGATTCCTTAGTTTGGACAGAAAAAGCTGAGGGATATGATCAAGTTGCACAAAATAACAGTGGCATTGAATGAGATAGGTGAAAAAATCATTCCTCAAATCCCACAATTATGGGACAAAGGGGTATGCAATAAATCTAGCAGAAAAAGACTATTTTCAAATGAATGAAAGGAAGCACTGTTTTAACCGACAGGTAGCAAACTTCTGAATATTGCTACAGGAGGAGCTTGTGGAGGCAAATGATCTCAAAGGTTTAAGAAGGGTTTAGACAAATTTCTGCACAAGTTCATAAATGCACATAATCTTTCATAAAAGATCTAGGCAGGGTTAGTAGCTTTTAACATAGCTAACACTGCATTTGCAGTTGCTGGGAGAGTAGAAGGGGAACAGGCAGCTGAGAGCAGCCATCGTTGGTAACTAAGGAGGGTTTAGTTAAAGTGCAGAGCACAGCCTCCCAGAAATTCAGTTCTGTACAAAGTTAGCTTAATTAGGAGAGGAATTCTTCCTTTTGTAGTAATCAAAGGGCCAACAATGAAGAGTAGGCTCTTTCATTTGTTGTTCTCACTATAACACTTTCTATTGTTTCTTCACGATTATGTCATGGCCATAAGTACTTCATTAAACAGAATGACTAAGTCTGAGTATCTTTATGTTCATGGCCGATTTCTCAGGGAAACCCGGTCTATGAACAGTACATTTAATCTCATGAAGGGCAGACATTAAAGACATGTTCTGAAAATGAGTTTGTCTCAAGACTCAGCAACTCAAGACTCAGTTTAAGCTAATAATAGCAATCACCCCAAAAGATGGGCTATAATCCCAAAGAAGTTGTGTTCCAGAGTATAGCAAAACATGCAAATTCCTATGAGCGTGCAAGATGAAAGAAAAAAATCTGTGTGGAATCTCTCTGCAAAGATGAAAGGATAGAAACAGAAACCACAACCTTTTCCTGCAGATTATTTTTCTTCAGACTAAACATTCAACTGTCCTCCTGACCAAAAGAGCATATTAATTTTGCTGGATAATGGATTAACCTATGCTGCTCTTACAGTCTGTGTTTGCAGAAAGGAAGCCTTACTGCAACCAAGCCAGCAGAGGTGGTTGGTTGTCAATGTAATGTTCAAGCAGAAATACATCCTGTTACTCCTGCTGGAACTTCCTCAACAGTGAGGATTTCTTCTATGGCAGATCACTCAACATTTTTAACTCTGAGCAAGGAATTTCTATAGACAAGGAGTCCACCTGCTCTACGCATCCTAGAGGAGAGCTCTTACTGCATAGGTATTTGTGAGACTTTGCATACCTGAACTTCTGGTATGTCTGTGAAAGGTAAGTGTTCATAGACGATAGATGTTCGCTCTCTCCTTCAAAGAGTTTGTTAGAAGCAGCATGCTGAAGGACTTTTGCCACACAGCCTAGGTTCCTCCTCTGGTCTGGGTGTATCTGGCCCCCAGCTGTTATATCAATGATATCAAAGCCATCAGGAGCAACAATGGCAGGGTTCATGTAGCGATAGTACAGGAGGTTGCCGACAATCTAAAATAAACAATAAGGAGATTTTCCCTTCACACACAGTAATTACATTTAACAAAACATGATCAATCATTTCTACTGCTGAATTAGACCCATTCGAACCAGTGCTTAGAAGAACCCCTAAGACACACATGTTACCATGCAGCTAATTTAAAAGAGCCTGTGGTCTTTTACAACATGTGCCTCTTGCAACACTTCTGTGAATGTCAATTATGGACCTTGACAATCACATCTGAGTTTGGTGCTGGCTTTAGGTCAGCTAATGCAAGGCATTGAGTTGAACAGAAAGACAAGCATAACTCTCCCAGATTTTGCAAGGTGCAGCTCCGGAGACTTATTCACTACGGATGTCTGCCAGCATTTATTGCATTCACTGACAAGCGACCCACTGTTTCTCATGAGGACAACATGCAGACCTGAAAGACTAGAGAACAGATTTTCCAAACTGCAATTTCCATAATGATGTTGCAGTAATTTGTATTGTGTGGATGGTGGCTTTGAATCATTCCTGATCTCAGAAACAGGAAGGACTTTTCTTTCTTCAATTTGCCTCCGTGTAGTCACATGCAGAACTTCCAGTTTACACATTTCAAACTAGAATTTCAATTGGGTGTCTTATGTTCTACTTGTCTGCCTTTTTTATTTGCTTCTCCATAAATTGAGCAATGACTTAATCTGTGCTTCTGGAGTGATGGACAGGAATACCACATAAATGCTGCATGTAAGGATTTCCAATTCATTGTTAAACCACACAAAAGCAGAATTAATATTTCAGCTGAGTTTGAAGCCCTCTATGCACCATATGTATATATATATTTTAAACACTGAACCATATCTTTTTGAAGAATAATGGGGAAGTATCATTAAAATGAATGGCTTATTATTTTAGAACCATGTCATTAAACACCAATGAAAGCATCTTTATCAAAGTGCAAATAGTTCTAATTTGAGAGAGCTGACAGTCTCTCAGCTAGCTGGAAGACTTGTGGAGCAATTTTCTTGAGCCCACTGAAGAGGCACCCTGGCTGTGGTTGGTGACAAATGGCCAACATGTCAGTACCATCACTCACACTTTACTTTTCAGTCTGTACAAATGTCATTCCTACAACTCTTCTAAGCATCTTTAAGTATAATGTAATGATCTACTTGCAATTAATTTTTAGAGCCATTCTTCATTAATATTACAATATTAATGTGTTTTTAATATGGTATTTTTTTAATAACATAACAACTTGAGGGAAGGTATATGACCAGTCTTCTCTATGAAAGGACTGTTGATGGTAAGGACCATAGAACAAATACAAACCCCAAGATGATTCAGATAAACTTCAGCCTTCTAAGAATACCCCTTTGCAACCCAAGAAGTTCCAAGTTACTTCAGTAAATGCTGGTGTTCTTAGTTCCTTAGAATGCTTAGTGTCAATAAAAATCCCCTTTGGCAGTACAAGCTGCTGACAGTTTCCCCTCAGGTGTCTACCTTCAATAGTTCATCTTCTGTTGCATCTGGAAATTTCTCATGGAGCGAGCACTTCAGAACTTTGGCTATGTATCTCATTCCATAACTACATGTAGAACAGATGAAAAGGAAAAATATTGGAAAGACTTAAACAAAACATGAACCACTTATTCTAGTCAGCCAAGTAACTTTTTTTTTTTTTTTTTACAGCCACTTAAAACATAAAATGAGGCGGTAACGGAAAACAGTTTCAAGGACAGGGAGTCTTTCATGAGGCTGATAAAGCAGAGTAGACGTAGAGAAACCACTCCCTCTACTGGGGAAGACATTCGAGAGGCACGTATCGGAAACCATGTAATTTGAAAGGATGCCCATCAGTGAGTTTCAAGCGGAGCTTCACTGTGCACATGAACTGCATCTTCCTAAGTCAGCACTTACGGCATCATATTGAGAGAGGAGAATATGGTCGTGAGAACTTTGTCAGTAACTGCTCGCAAACTCTGAATTGATGATTCCAGTTTATTGACCACTTCTGCGTGTGTCAATGCTTGTTCTGTGGTTACATCATACGGCAATTTGCTGTGAAGCAAACAGATATTAAAACAGGCTAAACATATCTGAGATTTGGTGGTGTTTCATTTTGTTTTTTTACTTTGTAACTTTGTAAATGCCATCAGTGAACAGAAGAGAAAAAAAAAAAAAAAGAAAGTCGGATAAATAAAGCTGAAGTTAGCTAAGTTATGAAAGTCTAAAATGCATTAGCATTGTGGTTTTGGAGGGTGGCAGTTTGTTTAGGTGGGGGTGCACACACCATCATGTACCTTCCCTTAATTAGAAAAGGGGAATCCTAATTTAAGGCATTCGTCTCAACATCCCAGCCCAGTATAGCTCCTCAAAAGCCTGCAACACTACTGCCATGCTGTTATAATACCTGGGCAAAAGTCTATAAATTCTTCCATGGCATAGTCTACTACACTTGTAATGATTATGTAGTCGACTTTGAAGTTCATAACCATGAAAGTATCCCTTTGTTGTTCAGAACAGGTTAAAGTACATGTTTTTCAAGCATTTATGCCCCCAAACTTTCATTATACTGCAGGAAGGTGGGGAAGAGATGCATGGGCACAAGTGCAATTTGTCAGAGAACAAAATGGAGAGCAGAAATGAGGGATCCCTCAAGTATTGAAATATTACAGTACGTCTAGCTTCCTCACTCACCTGGCCTCACCAGTCTGCATTTCTAGCTGGTTTACCCATGACTTGTACACATCCACAGGACTAGTGTTGATTATGAGGGACTTGTCCTCCATGATCTCCTTCACCACAGGGGCCAGGAGCTGGCGCAGAGTATTCTGTCCACGAGCACCTCGGTTGAAGCTGACGACCATCTTAATGACTGTGGGGTTTCCAGTAACGATATCCTGTATCTGGTCTACCTTAGAGCTGTATAAAAAACAGATTAGTTCAGATCTGACTTATGTATGCCTTCATGCATGTGTTTAAAATCCACACATTTAAAATTATCCCGTTTTTATGTTGAAACAGTTTTATACAGTCTATTTCTTAGGATTTCAAATAAAACAAGATTATAGAAATTACTACCTGAATTCTATATGTGTTATAATAATGTCCCTGGAACATAGCATAGCTAATAGCAGCTAATATATACCTGATTCAGGCCCAAATACCTGTTCAGCAGATACCTGCTAAGGGCATAAAATAAGATTTTATTGTCTTAGGCCCACTACCCTCCACTTATAGAGCATTCATGCTGAGAAAGGAAAGACTTTCTCCACCCTTAAATACTCAAGCATAAAGCAAGAAAGCCCAGCGTCTCCTTTTTTTCAAGCTACTTTTTCATACAAAAATATTGTCCACCATAGAATATTTTTTTCGTGGTTGGAAATAGCTTGAGTTAATAAAGAAGCTATGCTGAAAACAGTTTTCTCTAGTAACAAAAGCATGTATCTAATTTTACAACATCTTAAAGATTAACCATCAAATTCTTTTAGGTATGAAGTATTCATTGAACAGGCTCCGACACAAATCAACTAAATTCTTCCTTTGAATGCACATACTTTATCTCCTCTTCTAGAGCAGTTTTGAAGAGTTTGAGAAGCAGATACTCTTCTCGTTGATTGGAGGCATAGTTGTATAGAGTAAAGATGACTGTATCCATAAACTTGGTTGATTTGTTTTGTGGCATCTGGAAAATCAGCTTTGCCAGATATGTGGGATTAGTCTGTGAAAAAAAAAACGATTGAAATACTGCTGGTCCAGGACAAACTAGGGGGCAGCGCTCTCTAAATTTCCGTCATCAGTAAAAGCATTTATGTTTGTTCCTGTACATGTGACTTTTCCACACTGGCTTTACTTTTTTCCAAATCCTGAGGCATAAGAAACACTGAATATTGCACAATTAGATATCTGTGATTAACACCAGTAAGGATTTTATTTGTACTCTCTGAACAGTACTCCTGTGCATTAGGTCCATGAATACAATAACAATGACA
Source organism: Amazona ochrocephala (assembly GCA_039720435.1). NCBI lineage: Eukaryota > Metazoa > Chordata > Aves > Psittaciformes > Psittacidae > Amazona > Amazona ochrocephala. Next base: position 90,539,453 of record CM077909.1, on the reverse strand, counting down.
TTTTACCAAATGACAATGGTTATCTATCAACACGACACAGCATACTACATGTCCACCTAGGTATTAGAGAGTGTCTGCCCTGGGAAGATCTAAAATTCTTCTAGAAAAACTTCAGTGAGATGAGATAAAAAGACCACAAGAACAGATACATTATATGCTGTCAGCTGCGCAGTATATAATGCAGAAGCTTCCTTTCCACAACATATGATGCAGAATAATAGGGACAGTAATTTACATGGACTAAGTGATATGGAGGAAAACATTTCTGTCTGGCTTCAGTACAGACTGAAGTTATTCTAAGAAAAAACAGCTATATTTTTTGAATGTTTTAAAGACATGAAGGATTCTCTCAATTACAGGAAATACTAGAACGTGATCATAGTATTTGCTGCAGTCTGCACACTACAGCAGAAATCTTTTCATAATCACTACCACAATCACTAAAACAAAGCAAGCAATGTATGTGTAGTTTTTCTTCAGCAGTTTCCTGCCTTGTCAATTTTTTACATCAATACTTACCTGTAAAAGGTAGAATAAATGTTGATAAGCCTCCAGTTTCTTTCTTCTCTCTTTACTCAAACCTTTGATACCCTGTTTATCAACCATAACCATCTCTTCCAACTGACTTTTGCTCTTTTTGTTAAGTTTCTTACTGTGCAGTACCACATCCTGCAGAGAGATGATCAAAAGTCTAGATTATACATTCACAAAAAAGGCAAATTAGAAAAATTAACATATTCCAAACCATGCTAAATGCAATATATCTCCAGGGGCCTTTATTAACAACTTCGTGTATTTTGGTCCTCCATTCACTAAGCAGTCTTTTGAACATCTTTGTCTTGTCACCAGTATGGCCTGCCAGCAGTGATCATCTGGGAAACCTGATCTCATGTACAGGCTCATTCACCATTTAGTTAACAATGAACAAGCTCTCTAATATGATCAGAGAATTCTAGTGCAATCTCCTGAAGTCTGCTAAGCAATTACTATAGTCCACAAGTAGCAAAACGGAGTAACATTCAGTAGCAGACTACCATACCACTCAGGACAACAGAACAACATCTACTGCAAGGTATTTTGATGAGATTACTTATGACATGCAAAGAAAGTGCTTAATTTACCACTATTTTAACTAATGCTTAAGCATTGGCACAGATTCCTCAGAGATGTTAGTAAGTCTCCACTCTTCGAGGTACTCAAAAGCCATCTGCACATGGTCCTGGGCATCCTGCTCTGGGTGGCCCTGCTTGAGCAGCAGGGTTCGACCAGAGGTCCTCCAGAGGACCCCAGCCATGCTGTGATTGTGTAATCCTGATCTCCTTCAACACACAGAAGTGCTCAGTGCATGTTACCAAGGGAGCTTGAACAGAGCATGCTGACCTGAAGAGTGATTCTGTTTTTCACCAGCAGTCCAATCTTTATATCCATTAAGTTCAAGTCCTTCTCCAGCTGTTGATTGGATCGAATTTTTGTAACCACTTCTTCCCTTAACCTTGTTACTTCCAGTTCTTCTTGAAAGTCTAAGTCACTTTGGTCCAAGAGGTAAGCAAATTTGCGCAGGACAGTCAGGGGTGGATTTTCAGCACCAACTGTAGTTGAAGTAAATAGGCTCATTAGTTGACGTAATACTGTTTGTTGACATAAGACTCCTAAAACCCTCAGAAAACTGGAACTTCAGAGAGAAGTTTATGCCAGTTAGAGCAGTATTTTTGTCATACTGTGTAAGTACAGTTAACCAAAATGTTCTTAGCTGTAAAACAACTGGTTTGCAAACACTTGCGTCTGCTTTTGAAGGGGAATAGGAGATTGAGAAATCCCAGGTGAAGGTTTAAAAAGAAACAAACAAAAAACCTGAACATAGTATCATACTTCTCTGCAAACATGCAGCATTCAACTGTTAACCACTTACTTAGTGTTCTGTAGTCCTCCCTGGCTTTGTTTGCTCTGAGAAATGCTTGTATCTTCACAATTTCATCATTCTGAAAGGGACCAAGGTTAGGCAAAAGAGTCTAGTTATGACGTATTTCTGCTCAGAAACACACAGTGCAGAATCTCTTTCCTGAGATTCCCAAAACTGCCCGTATGATTGTATTACCCTATTTTAATGCTTCACATCCAAAACTGAGGGAAAGGACTTACATGATCCTTGAAATATTGCAGTCGTTTCCTGTAAGATCTCTTTGCAAGCCACATTTTGACCCATGACTGAATCTGAAATTTAAATAAAACAGAAACTTCACAGACACTGCACAAACAGCTTGCATGTGTATGTTTCAAACTTGCTTCTGAGAGTCCTTTTATGCAGGCATACTGTTCTCATAATTGGCACCATAGATGACTGTACCACTGGGCTCCTACAGTCCAGTGACCAGATTAATGGGCTTTGACTGAAATAGCAAGTCGAGCTGAAGGGTCTACCACCTGTGTGTAGCATTATCTTTGGAAGTAATTTCTACCTTCAAGCCTCAGCTCTCAGTTGTAAACCAGTCTCCTTCAGACACAGGAGACCATATCCATCTGCAATACTCATGACATAATATCCCATCAGCATCTCAGAAAAGTGAACACCTTTCAAACAGATTTGACAGCTTTTAATGAAATGTAACACACTGTCAACTCAAATAGTTTCTAATTTAGCATTATGGAAAGGGAAGTGTAAGGACATCTCTTAGGAGACACTTAAGTTCAGGAAAGCCTGATAGAAGTTAAACACAGAACTTTCAAGAAGTGATTCACTTAAACTGTCAATTAAACAACTTTTAACATCATCAAAATTTCTGGAGCACAAGTTCCCCCTGTTTGAGTTCCTAGTCTCTGATTTCTAGGTGGTGGAGGACCAAGCCAAGGGACAAAACATACGCAGGCACCAAAACGTAGGGGGATCTTACCTTAACAATAGCAGCAACATTGCCTTGAAGCACCTTTAGTCTGTCAATATAGCTTTTCCTTTGTTTGTATCCTTTCCAGAAAGCCTGTTTCATAAAAGGCAGGAGACCATTACTACTAACAAGAAATGCATATTTACACTAGAATTAACAACAGTGTTTATCACATAGATAAAAACTGCCATTGTGGTAAAAAGATAACTAAGGTGTAAGCAAGCTTGCCTTTATATTTTTAGGTGCCCTGATAGATTTCATGCTAATTTTGGCCAATCATAGCACAAAGTTTGTTTTCCAATGCCATTTCCTTCCCTTCCCTGAAGGGAGGGAAAGAGATAAGAATCCTTATACTTATCTCCAGTACACCCATATCCTTTAGTATCCCTGTCACTGGCTTCATCCTACACAGGGAATACTCTGCAGGCTCTTGTCCATTATATCCGAAAGCTGTTCCCTACCTAGCTGGACCCCTATTGTTCTTGGCCTGGACTCCTTCCCAAGCCTCTGATCTTCCAGCGTCACTCAGGATCATCTTGTACCACAAATTACAAGCTCCCAGTTCCCTCACTTGGCCCTCCCTTTTCTAGCTCAGAAGCAAACTCTTGGTAAGGAACCCAATGACAGTAATAACTGATATTCTTACCACCTTTACGCATTTTGCCTCTCATCTCTGTCCAGCCAATGACTCCAGCTTTTTCTTCTACTTACTGTCTTTTCGCAATTAATTTCTATTTTAATGCTCATAGAAAATAATCCAAGATCAACTTTATTTATCTACATTTCTGTATATTTTTGAACCTGCTTGCAGACCCTGAATTTCTTGAAGAATAGCACAGTCCTTTGCTGGGCTTAGACACCATGCCAGAAAGTGAAAAGCTAATCCCAATGACAGCTGCTACTGCTAAAATTATTTATCATGAGTTGTCAAATAAAGTTATTATAGATTAGAAAACATGAGCTGTACATTCTCCTATTATTTTTAGGAAGGTTGAGTGACTGTCTTTCAAGACTGGTGTAAATTGCTTTTAGTGGGAGGTGGCTATTTCACCATTTAAAACCACTGTGCATGCATTTGTCCATGTTCACACTCTCAGAAGAAAGTTTTCTTTCTACTCTTTTCACAGTTCTGAAAACTGAAGAAATCAAAGAAACACTGCTAGAGCCTGAGAACACCAGAGTGGCTGCCACTCCCTACCCAGCTATGACTTCAAGGAGCAAAAGCAAACCACTTCCAACTGGGGGTAGTCTAGAAAGGAATGTATTTCCTAAGCTGTTCTTTGCCAAGGAATTTTTGCTTCAATATGCAGCAAATGTGTTCTGATTTTGTACTATGCATAGTTAGGTGTACCACACAAGATCTGAACACCTGAAAAGAAAGCCAGGGCTATGTGTTTCTGAATTTCTTCACTGAAACAACCTAGACTGCAGGTGGATATGAGCCATTCTTTTAAAACTGATATTTGCTATTTAAAAACACAATTTCTCCAATGAGGACAAGAACATATTTGCAGATGTAGAAGTTTGAACTGCTGATCATGAAAACAGGCAGAGACACCTATTTGAAAATGTTGTCAGTGGTAGGAATCAGCCAGATCACCTGTCACATGCAGAAAGTTACCCAAGCCCTGTTACCTTCTCATTCTAGAACAATACCTGTATTTTGATGGCAGATGGTTCCTGGCTTTGAAGGTAAGCTTTTCTCTCCTGATAATTTTTTCTGACTAAGAATCCCCTTGCTCGGGCTTGCAGCTGAACAATCAGATTTTCATTAGCAAGCCACAGCTGCTCTCGATTGTAATCTGCTGTAACTTGCCCAACAATGCTCTGTTAAGAAATTATGGAAAAAGGTCATTTAACAGAAAAAACCTATGCCAAAACCATTCTGGAATTTGTTCTGTATTCCCTCTACCATATCACAGAATCATTAGGTTTGTAAGGGACCTCTGGAGATCACGTAGTCCAACCCCTATATGTACAGCTTCTGTTCATCCCATCCAAGCCTCTCTTGTTTACCCCTAGATTTTAATCAGTATGAAGGACAAACTACGTTGTTACCACTGCAAATTAAAACCCCTAATTGTGCAGAAGTTTGTGTGATCTACTTTGTTCTAAGTTATATTTCATATTAATGCAAAATCTCTACAGTAAGGAAGTTCAAGTATCACACTCGTCCTGTTGAACTTGGAGGTACAAGAATCATAGAATCATAGAATAGTTAGGGTTGGAAAGGACCTTAAGATCATCGAGTTCCAACCCCCCTGCCATGGGCAGGGACACCTCTCACTAAACCATGCTATCCAAGGCTCTGTCCAACCTGGCCTTGAACACCGCCAGCAATGGAGCATTCACAACTTCCCTGGGCAATCCATTTCAGTGCCTCGCCACCCTTGCAGTGAAGAATTTCTTCCTCATATCCAATCTAAACTTCCCCTGTTTAACCCCTTACCCCTTGTCCTATCACTACAGTCCCTAATGAAGAGTCCCTCCCCAGCATCCCTATAGGCCCCCTTCAGATACTGGAAGGCTGCTATGAGGTCTCCACGCAGCCTTCTCTTCTCCAGGCTGAACAGCCCAATTTTCTCAGCCTATCTTCATATGGGAGGTGCTCCAGTCCCCTCATCATTCTCATGGCCCTCCTTTGGACTTGTTCCAACAGTTCCATGTCCTTTTTATGTTGAGGACACCAGAACTGCACACGATACTCCAAGTGAGGATGCTGTCAGATAATTAAACATAAAACAGTGCTTCTACGTGCCCCTAAATACATCATGAAATCCCTTCTCACAGACCAATCCGAAGTCCAAAAAAATATAAAAGCATATGGAAGGTATCAGACTTTCCTTCACCAGTGTCTGCTGGTGGCCATTAAAAAGTATGCTGTAACTTCCATTTAGGAAGTCCCTGAAGCATTGTCAGACATCAGACAGGAAACTGTGCTAACACTGCTTAGCCTTAAGTTGCTGCTATCGTCAGAAGCAGCTGAAGTGATCTTCAGTATCACCCACCACAGCCTCAGTCCTTGATACTGACATATTTTGCTATCTCTTTCAAATGGTTATGCTGCATTTACAATAAAAACAAACATTTCAGCCACATACCTGGATTTCTTCACCAGTTAACCATGAAGTTTTTGGTACAACTCCAGGGGCATCACAGGTGCCTTCCTCAGTTTCCACATTGTAGTAGTAATCATACATGTTTTTCATTACCAGTTTAATCCATGGACTTTCATTACCATCTAAGAGCAATATGTACCATTAGTACACATCTGTGCCCTGCTGCACTGCTACATTACGGCTCTTCCTACTAATTTCTCATCTCTGCATTTACTACAAAGCCATTTTACATGCAAAGGTACCGCATATATTGGGCCATTTTCTAGTAAGGATGTTTTCAAAATATTCTGTTAGCTGGATCAGGATCATTCTTTTAGAATGAAACAGCTATGATGTAGTACAGGTCCTCTGCCAGCTTCTCGAAACTCCAACACAAAGAATCAGTGCCTGCTTCTGAAACAGCATGTACTGTATCTTCCATCAACACTCACACAAGTGGAACTGAGACTGTTTATAAAAAAATGTTGTTCTTGTCTTCTGGCCAGATGCTGGCTTTATTGACACCTACCTCACATGGGACATTTTTTATATCCACATTGTCTTGTTTAATGCTTCAGTAAACAAGGCTGTATCCTGACAGGCAGGAAAAGCCTCATTTCCTCATGGACAAAAGGCCCCAAGGTAAAGCTGAGAAGGACAGTTGTGCAAAATGCTCTTTTAAAACTCATATTGCAGGATGAAATATGCCCACCTACTCTAAGAAAGTGTACTACATTGACAGTAACTTTTTTCTTTTAGCTGTTACCTAATCTTGGCTGTATTAGCTATGACCAGCCTGCAGCTCTAACGTGACAGGGCATCCCATCATCCTGCTATGGGCAGGTTCTAGCCCAGCTTTTGCTGGTACCTGCTGCTCTGACAATGCCTAGGGACCATAAAAAAAAAAAAAACAAACAAACAAACAAACCAAACAACACCAAACTAAACCAACAAAACCCCAACAATAAACAAACAACACCCCCCCCAAAACAACCAAACAAAAAACCACCCAACACCCGTACATCAGAAAATCACATGGTTTTCTGAGGGTATGGACTAGTCTATTGACAGTCAGGAAGATGTCATAAATACACTCAGAGGCTAGTTTGAGACTCTAGAAAGTAATAGCTAGACTCTAGAAATAGCTAGACTCATTCATTAGCATGTACTGCCATCTGGATAATGCGCGCAACTGTTCAGCATCACATAAAAAGCACTTGGGCAAGTATAACGTTTCTCAAAAGATTTTAAACCAGGAACTGCCTTCCTCAGTTTACAGTGATTTTAGGTAATACTTCTGTGCTAGTTTTCCCATTGCCTCAGTAATACAGATGCATGGAACTGTGCTATTCATGAAGTTTTTTACCTTCTCTAGCTTTCATATTCTTGGCTTCAGAGAGGTTCCTGAAGTAGTTTTCAGCACACTCAGGAATCACTCTTAATCCAAACTTGGACTGCAGTATCATCAGGATTGGCTGCGAATCACCCTTCTCCAAGCTCTTATTAATCACTGATGTTCCAACAGCCACTAGGGTAAAATAATGACATAGAAAATTAAGTGGTTTGTACTTTATGCGCTCCCAGCTGTAGCCTCCAGTAACCCTGATAATGGACTTCTAATGCTGGCACACACAGACAGCATGACATACTCAGTAATTCAGTGCTTCACCTATTAGCAGCATCCTTCATGCTTGTAAGGACAAGTATTTTGGAGAACAGCAAGCTTATTAGGTAGAAAGAGTGCACTCCACCCATGCTGGGATGCAGCACAACTGAGAAAGATCTGAGGGCATAGCTGCTCCCCCCATCAAGTGACACACCAGATGACACCAGAGCAGGGTTGGGGATGGTAGGTACCCCTGCACTTAGTCTACCCTAACAGACAGGCCATCATCTGCTGACCACTTGGGATCCTTCTAGAGAAACCTGAAGTCATAGAATCATAGAATCATAGAATAGTTAGGGTTGGAAAGGACCTCAAGATCATCGAGTTCCAACCCCCCTGCCATGGGCAGGGACGCCTCCCACTAAACCATGCCATCCAAGGCTATGTCCAACCCCACCTTGAACACCGCCAGGGATGAAGCATCCACAACCTCCCTGGGCAACCCATTCCAGTGCCTCACCACCCTCACAGTAAAGAATTTCTTCCCCATATCCAATCTAAACTTCCCCTGTTTAAGTTTAAACCCATTACCCCTTGTCCTCTCACCACAGTCCCTAATGAAGAGTCCCTCCCCAGCATCCCTATAGGCCCCCTTCAGGTATTGGAAGGCTGCTATGAGGTCTCTACGCAGCCTTCTCTTCTCCAGGCTGAACAGCCCCAATTTTCTCAGCCTATCTTCATACGGGAGGTGCTCCAGTCCCCTGATCATCTTCGTGGCCCTCCTCTGCACTTGTTCTAACAGTTCCATGTCCTTTTTATGTTGAGGACACCAGAACTGCACACAATACTCCAAGTGAGGTCTCACGAGAGCAGAGTAAAGGGGCAGGAGCACCTCCCTCGACCTGCTGGTCATCTGTACTATTGTTTCGGCTTGCACCAAGTCATTAGGTTATAAGCTGTAAACCTTAATGTCCACTTTTACCGTACAAAATGGGAATAAAAACTGATTGCCTCAAGCAAAGTCTTGAAACACTAAGCATTCTAGTCAGGACCCTTTCTAGTCCTCATCCCCAGGAGCTTTTTTTAAAGCTGATGCAGCAAATACATGCCTTTGAGTGTGGCATAAATGCAGCTCTTGCTTCCAGGGCACAAAAAGCTCCCTGAAAGGTGATGCTATGAAGCATGTTCAAAGTTTTATCATGTTACCCACACTGATTCAGGACCTTGTAAGTGTCCTTTGCTTTGTGCAGGTTCCACCATCACCAAAGAAGCTGATACCACCAGACCTGACAGCATGGGATAGAAAATGCCACTTCAAAGTGCCTTACACACTAGAGGTACACACAGCTTTAGAAACTGCTGCTCAGGTCTTTAGTGGTGTTTCTTCACACCTAAACTCAAGATCCACGCACAGGAAAACAAGTGATTATACATATAGCCAGAATATCAACATTATATACTGACCTAAGTGAACCTGGCTACCTTTGCGTCCCACAGCTGCACTTCACACTGCAACACCAAACACTTTTCCTTATCTTGTGTATACCCAGATTAATACAAAAAAGATTCCTCCATGTGCTCAGTGCTCTGCCTACCCAGAGCAGACCCAAAAGGTGCGTCAGTATCAGAAGCCTACACACAGGAGGGACAGCAGGAGACTGAGCTAGCAAGGGAGCATTTCAGCAAAAGAAGTCTTTCCTTGTGGTTAGTTTGACTAAGGTGAAACCGGTAGATTTGGCTAGACAGTAACAGATCAATCTCCAAATACTCTTGCAGCCAGCTGAGAGAAACTGAACACCACACCACCACTGTCTGGATTCCTACAAGACAGGATCCTGATATATTTCTGTGCTTTGAAACAAACACCTGCTGCTCCCCACCAGACTGGAGAACACTTTGTACCACAGTTGTGGTCTTGTGATGCCCAGGCATCCGGCTTCAGCAGTGAGGAAGCAGGAAAAACTGGGAAGTCACGGGTTACCAGCTTTCTGCTGCTGGTTTAAGTGGTTCTGGGGGCTCAGCCCTACGCATAACGAGTCTCATGTGCCTCATTAACTCTGGTCATCTGTATTTGAATACTTTTCTTCCTTCTTTTCATCCTGTAGTTACAGGTGCTGGAAGCTGTTGTTACAAAGACAGAACAGCACATGACATCGCTAATAGTTTTTTCTGTAGGTCCCCTGCATTTTCCCTCATCTTTCAATTAATTATGCTTTTGTTTTTGAAAGAAATAAAATAAAAAAAAAAAGAACATGTTTATAGGGTAAAAAGAATTCAATAGAAATTGATTCTTTCCACTGAACTGCTAACAATTAATACTGCAGCTGTTGCTCTAAAGTAGGGCCATGTGAACCTTGCAAAACTATAAGATAAACAGAGCTGAGCCATACCCAGCTGCAGAACTGCAGACTCCAGTCTGCTCCTGCAGCAGCTGGGATGCCAGTACCAGATCAACACTGTGAAGGGCTTTTTTTGACATTCATCCCTTCAAACAGCTATGATATACAGAGATAGATGCAGTTGTCTGGGGTGAAAAGGCCGAAATCTCAAGAGGGCCAAACATTGGCTTTTTCCCATAACTGGGACTCTCTCATGACAAATCCTGTTTTGACAGACAGACTTCCTGTGCAAGACTAAGGCTGGAATTGGTGTCTATTCCCAAAATCTATACAGCCAATATTTTGCCAATCTCATTTTGCCTTCCACTTAGATAAGTAGTACAATAGTTGAACTAGTTCAAGGAGTGAAGCAAGGTGATGCAAACTGCACAGCAGAAACACAAAGAATCAGGGAGTCCACCAGCATTTACTGAACACATCTTCCTAAACAAATACAAGATAGAGTCTTTTACTGACAGGGAAGACAGTTTGTAAAAGCCTTGTAAAGTTTTAACACTGTAGTATTTAGTATTTATAGAGGAATAAAAATTAGTTTGGAAGGAATCAAGACTGTTTCAGTACAGCTGCGAATACCTTCTTTTAGTTTACTGCTGATTTTATTGCCATTACTGCAGCAATCTCAGAAATGCACTTTGTTCTGACTAAAAAATATATCGCTATGTTGCAAAAGTTGTGGAGTGGCATGTGGGGAGCTGTTTACCTTTCAGAAATAGTGTCTCTGAGATAGATCAAAGCAAAAGTTCATTCCCAAGTTGTGATAAAGCTGAACTTGAAGTTTAGACTACGTGAACACACACGCTAACTTCCTGAGACAGGAAGTGCTTGTTATAGGAAGTATCAGGTTCTGTGCCACGGGGAAATTTTAAATTGTGGATTTTAGCTGCAAAACGTTAGAGCTTATCTGATGAATGTGCTGTGCTGACACTGTTTCCTTTCAACCCAGAGGGCAGAGTACAGGAGATCAGTAGCTATTTCCACAAGTGACTTGTTGAAACAGTTCTACTGATCATACTTGATTGTGAAAAGCTGTGAAACATGGATTATATGAAAAGATTTTACTGCAAAAACTAGCTAGTAGATGGAATAGTGGCCTATCATTAGCAACATTTTCTCGTATTGGTATATGGACAATCCCATGCTAATTTTTACAGGCCATTTATGAGATATATTCTCAATGCTTTTACACCAGTGGACACAAATCAGAATGTTTTCAAGCTGCTCTTTAGCTTTAACTTACACCTGTTTATAAGCTGTGCATTTCCTTCCCTTCTTTGTGCTCAGGTATTTTCTCATGCCTCTGGATGGCATTGGTGGAACACCGGTTTTGTCCACTAGAGAAGGTACCAGTGCTCTTGAGTACAAGAGCTCATTTGGGACACTGTGTGTGAGTCTGACTCCACCTCAGAAAACACAAGTGAGGTACTTTTCGTGACAGATGTGTGATCTATGAAGATACTTTGTCTTCAGTGTATCTGATTGGTTACATTAAGACTGTATTGATCCATCAAATCAATTCTAAAGTAACAGCAACACTACATGCAGTGTTTCTGTAGCAGGAATAGCAGATTTTATCATCATAGCTAGCTGTGTTTGTTTTCTTCCCCCCCCAACTTCCCAAACACTAACTACTGACATAGCCTGCCTATAAGTAAACATTAAGCTGCTGCACTGCACTAATGAAGGCTGAATGCAGTGCTGCAGGAATGCACTGACTTCAGCAGTTGTATTCACAAGCTCTTAGGGTGCAAAAGGTGGTGACACTGACTCACCCAAAGTCAAGTCAAGCAGAATGTGAACCAATACCCAATGCCAAGCTATCAGTCTCAGCTGTGCTGTGCTGGCCTGAGGCAGGAAAAAATAGGGACCCCACCATGTTGTCCAGGGTGCCTCATATACCCAGCTACACTTGCTTCTACATTAATTGCCAAAGCGTATTTCATATTATGAATAGTTCTCTAAAATGATTACATTAAAACTAAACTTTGACAGAAGGTGTTCTGTGCATCCAGTAAACAATACTCTGACAGTACAAGCCTCCACATTTTTGCTACAGATTTCCTCCTCCTTACAGATTGGAAGAGTATGTGCTTCAAAAAGCCTGAGGGCTTTTTCTACCCCATTTTAAAGTTGATATATTCCTACTTCTTGTTTGTTAGCAATTAAAAAAGGCATTGTAATGAAATTGCAATAAACAAAGTTGTAAATATGTAAGAATTTGCTCTTACAACATGCCTCAGGATATTAGACTTGTATAAGCAAAGTAAGTTCCTGAACAGTATATCCCTGCTCATTCACATATCTTTCCATTTCACCAGCCTTATGAAGATACACTAACAGCAAAAATCTTAGTCATGATGTTAACCTATATAACCAAATCCACTGAGTTATTAGCCAAGCCGTAAGGATTACCACTTTGTATAAAACCAACACCACTGCTGAAGATCCAAGTCACCCAAATTTTCAGTACGACAAAGAACATGCATTCATTTCTTTTGATGTATTTAAATGGCTACCACACTTCCGTGATGTGGAAAAAGTAAATTACTATTTCAGTTTTTCAAGACTAAGAAAACGATGAAGATGCAGGGTAATGCTTACAGATTGCTGCCTCTTTTATATTATTATTGCCACCATTGATTCCTTTTTGTATTTCATCCAGCCACAGAAGTGCTGATTCATCCTGGGATTCCTGAAAAAACGATAGAGAAAAGCTTTGAAAAAACCGAATTATAACAACAGTTGTCTGAACCTGCTCATACAGCTCTCCTCTTTCAAAGCCCTTGGACACTAAATGAATTTAACTGCTTAAAATCAGCAATAAACCACATACTATTTGCCCACTTCAATCAATTCCTGTTCAAATACAAATCTCTGAAAGTTTTCATGTATAAAAGACACCATCCTGCTAAAAATCAATAAAAAATTTGAGAGAAGGTAGAAACATTTTTATTTCCATGATACAAAGGCAAAGTAATCTGACTGTCAAATGAAACCACACAGCAGCATTAAAAGCACAGAGCAGAAGACTCCAGGAAATTGGCTTTCTTTCAGAATCCCATATTTGGAAGGGATCCACATGTACACCTGAGTACATATTGTGCTAGGAAATAACAGCAAGAACTGACATAGGACAGCTCAGGATTAGTAATGGTAACCTAGCTCAGGTGGCAAATGCCTCAGGAATTAAGCAGCAGAGCAGATCTCACTCTTCCTACAGTCTGACAGTACATGGTATTAAACCCAAGTTAAAACAGGAGGTGTAGGAAGCGGGCTCAGCATTCCTGCTTGCCAGCCCTGCTCTGGCTGCCCAGGTTCACAGGTGAACCAATGCTTCAGCTGAGAAAACAGGATTTCAGAGCTAAAGTAACCTTTAAAATCTAATGGGGGAGAGGAAGGTGAGGTGTGGTGGAGGGGCGGGAGGGTTCGGGGAAGGGACATGTGAGTGTGGGAATCCTTCTAAAGAGGAAATAGGAGTGCCAGGTCTGTAATAGGCTAATGATGTCAGGTCTGTAATAGGCTAATGATGACAGAAACAGGAAAGCACGGATTTGATAAAGATCTAGGAGCATTTCACACAAATATTTCATTAAAAAAGCACCCAGAAACTCTCTCAAGCTAAAACAGAGTGGACAGAGAACCAGCTTGGCAAAGAATATCCCCTGGTTTTATGCCCAACTCCAGGCCAAATATCCAAGAAATTTGTTATCCACAGAAATCACAAAGACAGAGGCAAAAAACCCTGAAGGCAGATTCTTCAAGTCTGCATCATATATGTAAACAAGGTAGCAGAATATCTAAATAAAATCAAACAGTGTTAGGCAACAGCATGACAGTGATCACACCCAAGTTTTTCCAGCAGGAAAGCGGGAGTTAACACTTGAGAGAGTATACACTAAAGTCACAAACTACAGCTGACAATTTTGAGAAAGGGATTGAAAAATTGAAAAGAATTCCTTATCTTGTATCCAGCTTTTACACACTAACTAGAAGAACAGATGCAAATACTGCTCTAGAACCAAGTATGGCTTATGCCGAGCCCCGCTGCTAGCTTGAAAGCCAGACCAAGACTTGGGCTGATTTTTTCTGCTGAGGCATGCCATTGTTATTTGGCATTCAAGAAAGACAAAAAAACCCCAAACAAACAACAAACCAAAACCAACCAACCAACCAACCAAAAAAACAACCCCAAAACAAATCAAACAAAAATCCACCAAAATCACACACACACACGCACACACAAAAAAAAAAAAAAAAAAAAAAAAGCCAAACAGAAAAAGGAAGAGATCAACAAAACAACAGATGAAAAAAGGGGAAAGGTTTTAGAGGCTGCAGGCTTGGAGGGATGGGAATTGTCTGAGCGGAGCCAGCAGCCAGACTGAAGGAGTGCAGACAGTTAACGGTGGGTACGGAAGCAGAAAGCAAAGCAGATCATAGTTTTCTTAAGGCATGTTTGTATATGTGGCTTGCTATCACCTTTGCATTTGCTAAATTGAGATCACTGCACTCTTCTCTAAGCTTGACTGCTTCCTTGAGAAGGCTATAGCATTCAGCAATTTCAGTCTGTGGATGGGACCCTTGAGGATTTACTAAACACACCATTTTATTTTTTTCCAGAAACACCTTTTTATCCCAAATATCTGTATGTGTAAATTCCAGTAGAACCCCCCCCCCCCCATGTCAGCTCTGGGCTTGTGGTGAATTAGGAGTTAAATTGCTGCTATAAAGCAATTTTATCTCTGTGCTGGGCAGAGGCTGAAACTGAGTCATGTGTGCACAGATGGATAAGTCACACCCTCTTGCTGTAGCAGACAAAGAACAAACTAGCTGCTTGCCATAAACCTCATGCTTACAGGATGCTTCTGGAGGACAGATCAATCATTCTTTAACCCCTTACAGAGGGGAAAAGAGTTCCCTCAAGAAACAAAACACTTTGAGATGAACTAGAGCAGCATTGTTGTTTGGCTAGCTGGATTTCACATACTACAATGAAGATACTGGTTTACACTGGACTGCTCTCTCTTACCTCCAGTCTTTTCACAACAGGTGAGTCCGTTCCATATTTTAAGTCAATAGCATGGGCTTTTCAATAATGCTGGCACTTTGACAGCTTAAATGAGTTGTACATGCATCACTACAGGAAACTACAGGAAGTCTCACTTCAGGCAGATTTTTATCCTTCCATTTCAGTGACACCTTACCTGCCCTCAGTCACTTTCTACAGTAAATTTTATTCAGGGAACTTTCTGTGCTAACTGAACACACATCTCTATAGTATTTCTGTAGCAATATGACAACCTTAAACCTGTCGAGTCTTGTTCTTTCTGCTTGAAAAAGTTCAACATAATTACTCCTTCACAGACGGTGCTATTAGAAGGATATGCTCAAATAACTTTTGTGACAAAAATAGACAAAGTGAACTATCAAATAGTAAGCCCTTTTTTCCTTACTAGAATTAAATCTTTTCTCAAACTATGCTCATTTTAAAAAGGTGGTTTTCATAAATACAATATATATATGCACATGCATGCACATATGTGTCTTTGAAAGAGTGATTAGAATTCATTTCATGGATTATCCAGAAAATTACTAAAAGAGATGCAATCTACGAATTATAATTTCAACATATTCTACCATAAATCTTTCAGTAAGCACCGATAAAACTGTTTTCCATGTATGGAAAGTATGGAAGGGTAAAAGAAAACCACTCAGGTTTTCATCCAAACTTCAGTCCACTCTTGAATTTCAGTTTCAAGATGCATGCTCTAAGATTTACACAAGTCTTTTTGCGTTAAACACATCTAAACAAATTTTTAAATGAGAAAATTAATTACACAGCTGTTAATTCTGCAAAACTTATTTCATAAGGTATGGTTTTAGAAAGTATTTTGAACACATTTGTTCTTCATTTGGAAATGTCAGTGTCCCTACAAAGGTCTCTACTAAAGACTGAGAAACAGGCATTAATAAAAGTGGCATCATTGGCATTGCCTACATGCTAATGATATTTACACACTGAAAACACAAGTCCAAGCATTGTTTTCTGTTCTCAAGACTAACTCCGCATTCTCACACATAAAGAGATTAAAAGATCTGATTTACTTTAGTCGGAAACTGAATAACAACAGTAATTTGATACGTGAAACCAAAAATATTGAGGGTTGTTTCAATTTTCAAAATTGAAACTTTCAGCCTGTGTTAGACAGGACAGCTTTCTGCATCTTTTGTAGTCACAAATTTCATCCATGAAGTGACAAGGATAGTACTGCTGTTTCCTTTGGAAATTCTCATCAAGGCTGCTGCTTATACGATGAGTTTCCAACATTGTTTCCACTGGAAAAAACCCTCTAGAGGTGATAGAGATTACCCTGATGTCTGATCCCCCACCCAAGATTACTGAAAACAGGAAAAATGAAAAAAGCTATGCCTAACGCTAAATTTATTCAAAATTTACAAGGTTGGGTGTGAGATGACAAAAAATCAGTGAAGGCTGTCCTTGAGTGCATTTGACATGAACACCCAAAGCAAAGGAGAATGCCACCAAATCTAAACATATATTGCTTTTCCCATAGAGATCTTTATCGTTGTCCATTCCTGAAGGTGAATTACATTGTTAATCAAATACTTTGGTCTTTTTAACTTTTTTTTTTTTTTTTTTTTTTTAAGCTTCCGAGTTTTCACTAAATGGCTCTGCAATTAAAACTGTATCACTTATCAAGACTTTCCGTGGAATTTCAGCAAGAGACTATGATTACATCCCCCCATATGCTATAGAAGGGGAAACAACGACAATTCATATCAAAGAACACAAATGCTCTTTGAAAAAGTCAAATGACTCCACTTTAGCAACAGTGAACAACACCACGCTGGAGTATCTGACTAGTTCTCTGAGTACCAAGCTAATACCCACCATCTACCTCAGTGCTGTTTTATTGGGTGTACCGTCTAATGCCATCATTTTGTGGATGCTGCTCTTCAGAATCCGGTCTGTGTGCACTGCCATCCTCTACACAAACTTGGCTGTTTCAGATCTGCTGTTCTGCATCATGCTGCCCTTCAAAATAGCTTACCATATCAACGGGAACAACTGGATATTTGGGGAAATAATGTGCCGAACTGCCACTGCAGTGTTCTATGGCAACATGTACTGCTCCATTCTGCTGCTCATGTGCATCAGCATCAGCCGCTATGTGGCCATTGTTCATCCCTTCACCTACAAGAATCTACCGAAACGTGTCTATGCCATCACAGTCTGCACTACTGTGTGGACCATCGTCTTCTTGTACATGCTGCCACTTTGCATAATGCAACAGAGCTATTATGTGAAACAACTGGACATTTATACCTGCCATGATGTGCACAATGCCTGTGAAACAGTATCTTCCTTCCAATTCTACTACTATGTTTCTTTAGCTATCTTTGGCTTTTTAATACCTCTTGCAACTATCATTTTCTGCTATGTCTCAATTATACAAACTCTCAAGACTCATGAATGGTTCTGGTATGTTAAAGTCAGTCTTCTGATCCTTACCATCTTTGCTATTTGCTTTGTGCCAAGCAACATTATCCTGATTATCCATCACATTAACTATTACTATTACAAAACAGATAGAGTGTATTCTTTTTATCTAATTGCTTTATGCCTTAGCAGCTTAAACAGTTGTCTTGACCCTTTCCTTTATTTTCTGATGTCAAAAATTAGAAATCAATCCAACATTTATCTAACAATGGTTAAAATATCGAGGGAAAAATGAATTTAGTTCTATATTTATACTATTGAAATTATCATTTTGTATAGTATTAACCCAGGCAGCAACAAACATCAGGTGCAACAACTAAACTTAAAAAATTAACAAGTGTTAAGGAACACAATCTCAATAAAAATTTACTTCCTTCCACATGC
Source organism: Amazona ochrocephala (assembly GCA_039720435.1). Taxonomy (NCBI): domain Eukaryota; kingdom Metazoa; phylum Chordata; class Aves; order Psittaciformes; family Psittacidae; genus Amazona; species Amazona ochrocephala. Next base: position 90,521,571 of record CM077909.1, on the reverse strand, counting down.
CACGCAAGGAATATCTTCAGAAATATACATTTCTAGCCCTAAAATACACCACCACCCCTCCATGTCCTTCTGAGCAGGTCAGTCTCAGGGCCAGAAAGAAGAAACCAGAATATCAGTCACCACAGCCTCTGAACACCAGAAGAGGAATCAATGTCCAAACAGCACCTTAGGCCCATTCATGATTTCCAAATACTTCAAATTAGCTACCGGCCCACAGTCACTGCAGGAACAGGGATGTGAAAACAAGCTTTTGACCAGTGGAAATGGGAACAAGTAAAAGTACTTTCTACATGCCTGAGAGCTGCTGAGCTTTGCAGGACCTCCCTGTCACATGGCCAAGAACAAATACTGCCCTGGATGTTGGAAATAAAGAACCAGAGTCCACCTGGGTTCAAGAAGCAATAAATCTACAGCTGTAGACAAGGAGCCTGACACTTCCCAAGGCAGAATCTCCTATGATTCTGCTTAACCAGCTTTGCACAGGAGACTTGTTCTTCCACTTCGTCAGCGCCTGCACTCCTTTAGCCCATGAGGATTGCTGGGAGCTAACCCTTATCAGTGTTAATTCAGGCATTTATTATTCTTGCTTGGTAAGCAAAACAGGGAAGCTGTTTTGTAGTATTCTCTATTTCCACATCCTCACAGGAAATACCTACAGTGTTACAAATACTGAAACTAGCTTTGATTGATTGTCCATGTTAATAAAGCAAAGGGTCAGCTTTTACATTTACAGAAACTCAAAAGCTGCATGAGTTCCTGCAAAATGAGCTCAATGGTTGGCTTTTGTAACTACAGCATGTAAGACAGGAACGTGAAAAAATGTTTTACATCTGTTTGATTATAGTAGTGTAAAAAACTTTACTTGAAATAATTTGCACTGGAAAGTATCTTCAAGGAATTTGAAGCCTGATAACACTCCCCCTCTTCAATTTCTTCCGGCTCCTAATTTAAGTTAGTTTTAATCATAACATTCCCTCAACATGCACAAGAACAGATTTTCAAGATAACTGAGATAATCCAGATGCTATAAAACTATTGTAAATAGAAGAAGCCATTAGCTTAACTGTAAAATCTTATGTCTATGAGTAATGAAATAAAATAACACAAGAACCATTTCAGAGTTTCACACATCTGTTTAACTTTTCAGCCATTGATAATACCCTCCCTAAACACAGGGTTTCTCTTCACTGGGACCTGAATACACTTGGTTTGAAATGGTGTTGAGAACTGTTATAACCTGTGGTTTAACATTACAGGAATAAAGAAATTCCAGGTTTGCATTTTCAGTTTCCAGCAAGGAACAAAGAGGTGCGATCTGAGATTAAGACCTGTAAAGGGTATTGAGTGATTTCGATACAGACTCTACTTCTCCAAAGCCACCACAGCTACAGGGACGTGACAGCAGGCTGGCTAGAATAAAGCGGGCAGCTTTGACCCATATGTTTTTCCAGACACTGGGGAACACAGGAAGCTCACAGAGAGATCTATCTGATCCTCGTAAATCAAGTATTTCCTCTTACTATGGCTCACTCTTAAAACATGCAAAATACAATTAAAGGCAGATCTGCTTTATAAACAGGGCTCAGAAAAAATTTGGAGTAGCCAGATTTAGACATCGCATCCTTTCTATTCTGTTTGGATTTTTTTTTTTTTTTTAAGGAAAGTTCAGTCTAATTCATATCTCTACCCAAAGGGTAGTAATGTCCTTGTGATTGACCAGCATAGAAAGTAAGTCAGATTAATGCTTCTGAGTATTTCTTTTGGGAGCACATATAGTAGAGTGTCTTGTTCTCTTCATAAACAGGAGCAATGCTGCTGTTTACAGAGGATTTTAGGGAGCTATCAAAGGATTGCAAAAACAAAATACCTCAGGAAAGAAAGGCCAACAGAATGACAAACAGCAACAGTCAAAGCTCTAACCTTGCATTTCTGTGCTTTGGCGTGGTATAGAACATCCTGGTAATGCCTTGCATTTACTGGTTTCACATCTTGCAGCTTGGCTGTGGGCAGCAGCAGGGTTTCTAGAGTTTTCTCAGGATTTCCTTGGTCAATTGCTTCATTAATCTGACCAATTGCAATGATTCCTATGAAATGGAAGAGTTATTAGAGACGTAGTTATCAAAGAAAGATGCAGCTTGTCTGATACCAGGTGCAAACAAAGCAGCAAGATGAAGAACAGAAAAATCAAGTAACAAGAAGCAGCAGCAGCAACAGCAGTTGATTTAAAATAATTTTTACTCAGATATTCCTGTGAAGTTGTGCAGTGTTCCTTTCTGCCACAGTTACTGATTCATCTGAACCTACCTCTTCCTAAAAATCAAATTCAGCCTTCCTGAAAAAAGGAAAACTGACTTCCCTACTTTCAGGGTGGGAGTATCTACATAAAACTTAAGGAAACACTGGGCATCATGTTTCAATATGCTCGCCTACATATTGGCTCAGCACAGAAATGCTTATTCTCAAGTGATTTCAGACCAGATTATTTGAAACCCTAATTTGGGCAAATGCATACATACTGACCTCTCAGCTGCAGCATTACATATCAGCTTAACCTTACTGCTTTTAATTTTACCTTAAACAACCAACCTGATTATATTGACCTTAGGAGAAATCACTTGATTGTTCAAACCAGTGACACCCAGAACTTCAGTTGGCAAGTAACTTTAGGGCTTGCTTATTGAAACAGAGGCCACCCTTCTTCATCCCCTATCTGCCACAAATAACCATCCCCAGCCAGTGTCACTGAAACCAAGTGTAGCTTATTTAGCACTAAAGACTGACTGCAAGATCACCTTTCTTAAGGCCTTTTTCAATTCCAAATGACTTCAGAAATTCAGACAATAAAGTGATTATGTCAGTCAAATGAACTGCTCAGCATCCCACCCTGCCAAAGGACACAAGCTGCAAGCAAGCCATGAGTGTCACCACAACTAGATTTAGGAAGCAATACATGGTTTTATATAGTCAGTTGTAGTATTTCTACAATATAAAGCTTCCTTTACTAGTATGAAACAGTAGCATGCAGGACACTGATGGCACTACGGGAAGCACACAAGTGATGTGCATTAGTGCCACCTGGCAACAGCCTGAGCCTTATGAAGTCTCTTAAATTACTCTCTAGGCTTCTTCCCAATGACATGCAGTCTGAAAGCTTCCCTTTCCTTTCTTCAGCAAATTGGGCATAAATAAACTCTGAATTCATTTATATTAGAAAAGTAGGCATAACGAGCTACTCTCAAACAGGAAATCAAGTTTCCTAGAAGGAGAGCAGGACAGATAATTGCACTACATAATCTCTTACTAACTGCCTTTTGAAAGAAGGAAAAAAAAAAAGTGGGGGGGGGGGGGCTTGGAAATAATTTAATATTAAAAAACTCCGTTTCCACAGGACATTGCATGTAATTTCTTCCCATATCCCCCACTACTCTCTTTGATTGCAATTTCTGCAAAATCCGCAAAGTGAGACCATCCACTGCAAATACTGAACAATACTGCCAAGCGGGCAGGGCCATGGCATTTGTGACACTGCAAAAGGCAGACACCCTACAGTACCTTTCAGCCAGCCAAAACACAACTAGGAATAGCTCAAGGACATTCAAAACCCAACAGGTGTTCAAAGCTGTTTTAATACTCTTCTCTCTCGAAGAGCATCTGAACAAGGCTGTTCAGCACAGATACTTGGGTATCTAGGATCAGAATATCATCCAGCTGGGTGATGTAGAGGGAAAATTACTTACTTTCATTTTCTTCTTTAATTTGCATATTAACCATGTCAATGCAGTTCTGGATATCATTCCAGCTTAAATAATCTTGGCCTTGAGATGAAGCCTCTGACTTAATAGACAATAGTGTATCAGCGTAACTATAAGAAGATATAAAATACATAAGTGTATTCTGTACACAAGATAAACCGCTGTAAAGAATTAGTCAGATGTATCATCCATCATTTAGTGCCTAGTATTTTTTTTCAATGAATGAATTTCAGACAAACTCATCTCTTGCCAGAAATTACACACATATGCAAGCTGCCTTGCTTGTTCTACATACGCATTTCAGGATCTGAAAAAATGGCCCTGTACACTACTTCAGAGCACTTTACTTGGCAAAAAGGGATGATGGTAATACATAGGCTGCACATACACTTTGCTGCATGGTGCTACAGATAAATCTAGGAGGAACTATGGCTGGCTTCTTGACACAAAGTCAGCAAACAAAATTTCAGCTCTGGCACAAGGTAGCAGCTCCTCCTGCAACCTCCATGCTCCCTCCATGTGGAAGATGATGCACTATAGGCAGAGGAAGGGTACAAAAAATGATGCCTGTCTTCCCCACAGCTCAAGGTCCTCCAAACAAGGGATCTGTGGCCTGTGTCTACTCTTCTTAGAAGGATTATAGATCAAGATGATCTGGAAGCTTTCACAGCAGTGTTAATATTAAATGATTTTCATATTCCTGAATCAAGCATAAAAATGTCACAATATGTCACATCAAGTACCCATCTTCTATTTCCAGCAGAAACCTGAGAAAATAATGGTTGCCAGAAAACAAAGAAGACAATCATGTCCTGCTCCAATTTGCCCTTCTGGCATTCATCAGTCTGTGTTTAAGGACTTCCCAAGCTGGAGGCTACCTATTACTTTAATGTTTGCAAACAATGCTGTGTTCCACTAATTTATCTACTCAAATGTGAAATATTATATATTCTTGAGGGATGAGTCCCACTATTTAAGTGTTTTGTGAGATGGCAGTTCCTTATGTAAATTTTAAACTTGATACTTGATAGTGTCCAAACTTTTCTTGCTCCAATTCTCAAAAGAAAATTAAAGCAAAAGTTATAAAAGAAAATAGCAACGTTTATCAGCCTGCCCCACAACATGCATGCTTTTGCAGACTGATGTCATATTTTCCCTAAGTTCTGAGTTCTAGGAGACACATTTTTAACAAGTTCATGAGCTCTGGTAGAAAGCCATTGAACACAATCTCCCTTACTGAATTTTTTCTAGCTCTGCTGTAATCCTTTGGGTTTTGTGCAAAGCTTCCTGCAATACGAAGCATATGGTTGGCAGTACATTTACCTAATGACATCAGAATTTTATTCTCTAGTCCAACTAATTCCTAGTACTTCATTTGTATTGACTGGCAGCTTAGTCTGAAAGATCAGGTCACAGTAACACCAGCCAGAAATGCTACACTTGGGCATTTTGGGGCCTATTTCTTTATGGGGCCTGCTTACTGTATTTGTAATGTTGCTTTTCTTACAAGCACCACCTCACCTTAGCAGAAGCCAAGCGGCAAATTAATTTTGCTCCATCTTATGGCAGCCTGTTCCCCCTAAGCAAAATACTGGCCCGTTATTCCTATCCTGACTGCCTTCCTTCCTGCTCAGAGACACCTAAGTAAGGGTCACTCTCAGTTTCCTGTCTCCTAAGAGCCACTGCTGCCCCTTTTGCCTAGTAATGTCTTCCAGCAGCACATGGAGGTTTTCCCTACTTGTGATGGAGAGGCAAGAACTGTCGTATGTCCCCCTGCTCTCCCCCACACTTTGGGAGCTCATGTCTCACATGAATCAGTGTCGCCTGATAGTTTTCACAGGTACACAAAAGAATGGAGAGATAACAGCGCACGGCTGTGACAAGTCAGGCATGTGGCAGTGCAAGCAGCTGGCAGCAGAGTGAAGGTTATAACTCAATGTTAAACATGCACATGTGCCACAGCAGTGTACTCAGCTTTTTAGCAAGCAGGACTGTGCTAATTTTTTCAAGATCTTTGCAGTTCTCAAGCAAAAAAGCCCCAACAAAAACACAAAATCCAAGTCAGCTGTGGTTTAAGGGCCCTCCTGAACCTTAAAGCATTAAACACTACCTCATTCCAAAGGTCATCTTTCAATATTGCAGAGAGGTTACTGATTAACAGTTTCCAGCTACAGTTTGTTCATCTTTTAGTGCCTGCAAAAATTCCTGTCAGATCTTAATGTTTGCTTTTGGAAGATATCTTCCCTGCACCTCAAGTCCTCTGCACTCAAGCATCTGAGGGAGTGTAATGTCTTATACTTACAGATACACAGCTAGTTCAGCAATTGTCATGTGATGCCTTATTAACTTACAATACAAATGTTTATCTTGCAGTTCTTTCAGCTTCATTCACAGCACAACACAGGACAGCCCACTTACTGAAATGCCTACTTATCCTTTTGCAGAAGTCGCCAGGTTATAGAATCATAAAATAAACTAGGTTGGAAAAGACCTTGAAGATCATCAACTCCAACCGTTGACCCAGGACTGCCAAGTCCACTATTAAATCACATCACTAGACATCCAGTCAAGACAAAATGAGCCTTTACCGTTGAAAGTTTTCCTCTTCCAGATTACTGAAGCCAATACATGGGGTTCTGAGATGATTCTTTATCATTAGGAGGTCCTTATTTTCCAAGGCCTGGTTTAGCAACACAACAGCTGACAACATTTCTACTGCAATAGACAGTTCGTCATGTGCCAGGTAGTTCTGTAGAACAATAATGTACCACGGTCAGGAAGCTAAGTGAGCAGTGTAACAAATTTGAGTTACACAGTCTAGATACCATCAAGGAGATGGACTTGATTTAATAAGCCTACAAATTTCCTACTCACAGGCATGTCAGGTTTACACAGCACTGGTGGTAGAGCTTACTGGATTTGCTACACATCCCTTCAGCCTTTTCTTCATTTGAGCTACAGTCCCATCTATTTTGGTCTTACTCTCATTGCAGAGGATTACTTTTCTACACTATATAGTGTATTTACAATAAATACAATATAACAAAACAGAGTTAGTCCTCTTTAAAAGCATGCAACAATTAAAAAAAATGTCAGTTGATTTGTTGCAACACAAGAGCTCAGCCAGAGCAAAGTGTCAAAAAATGAATTTTGTGATTCAATATTGCCTATTCAACCAAAACCATTCATGCAATATATAACACTATGGCAATAGAATCAAGTTTGATTTTACACAACAACATGCTATGTTTGTGCTCTTTCATGGTTTGACTACATAACATCAGCGAGCAGCTCAAACTTTTCACTCTTACCACAGCATTCTGTTGTTGGAGGTTGAACAGCTCAGTCTGATAGAAAACAGCAGCAAATGAGTGAACAACAGGCAGCTGTGCCTCCGGTTTCATCAGTGCAACCAGTGTTTTACTAGGATCACAGTTACGAATTGTAGTATTGATATTGTCAACTGCTATAAGTTCTAGAGAACAGCGGGGAAAGAAAGATCTATTAATTTTCATATACCATTTGCTCTTTATGCCATGTAGATGACAATTCGGTTATTCCAAAGAATATAGTTTGCTGTCATTGGAGAAAAAACAAACATTTTTGTGCAAGATTGTTCAAGACACAACTGCTGAATGTTGCAAAACCAGTGTCTGTTAAAAGGTATGCAGCAAACAATTGACTGGAGGACTTTGAAATTTCTGGACTTTTAGATATTAGTAGGTGCTTACTGTACCTTTAACCCAAAACAAGTAGCTGACCCCATCCTAGCACAGAGAAAGCCCTGACATCCCTCCTGGGTTTGCATGTGACAGGTACTGCTGGGTATATCAGTCCCAGTGCCCCAGTCTTGCTTTACCACTAGTGCCGCTTTCCTTCTGTGCTGCATTCCTCCTTTGCCTCCTCTTTTCAGCAGGATCTAACTCAGCTAGCTAGAACAAGCCTGTACTGTAACAAAGACATTTTTATTGTCTATTTCAGGAAGCCTGGTTGAAATCAGCCACATGTTGGGGCTTTGGGATTTTCAGTAGCTGAACGGAGGGAAAACCACATGCTACGACTTCTAGGACTTCCTCTGCATGCCATCTCCTCTTTGCTTGTCTACCAGCATGGAAGATCAGTCCTCACAAGCACTGCCATCTGGAAATTTTCCCCTTCTCTACAACTCAGATTTAAAAATCAAACAGACCACCACAGATGAGTACGAACACTACTCTTTTCTGTAGCTGGATAACTCACCTGGTTTGCTTTTTGCTGAAGTGACTTCAGCAGTTGTTTGAACCTAGCAAAAAAATGCCAAAAAACACTTTCCAATTGGGCAACTGCATAAACCTTATAAAAGTCCTTAGCTTAGGCACAGCCACTGTAATTGCACACCTGTAGTCAACTTTGAAGAAACCCAGGCCAGGACACACCCAGGAACACATTGTACAAGGGACTGGTCAGGTCTTGCGTGAAGAAAATCAACCTTGAAAGTTAGACCATATGCGGTGAAGAATGACAATTATAAGTGTCATTTCCATCTCCTTGCTTGTCTTACGGCTTTTCTGTATACTATCATCAAGGGAATGTTTTCGGTCACCACTGGCGGCTTAAGTCTGTACACAACTGCTTGTACAGCAGACACCATCCACAGTTCATGTATGCAGCAACACTCAGATCTTATTATACAACACAAAAATGTTGAAAACCTTTCTAAGCAACCAGGCCCACCTAAACAAGCCTCTTGGTTATATAAGGCAATGTTGCTCTTGAAGGTCCTCGCTATTAGTTTTTCCTGAGGTTATGAAAATAAAAAACTCTCAAAGCTACAGTGTGCATGTTTTTTTGAGAGAAAAATGCAAAGAGGAAAAGAGTCAGAGTCCACAAATGGACTAGACAACCTCTGCAGTGAATAACCAAGTGAATGACTTCAGGAACCGAGCATGCAATTTGCAAAACACAATTTACATTGTTCACATTCCAATAACAAAACCCACTGTTTTTTCCTTTTCAAACCAAGCATAAGAAATAAGTCGGTCTCCAGATCACTGTTACTGATTTTCAAACATCACATTTTCCCTTCTCATTTCCTCCACCAAGGAGAGACTCTTCTAGGAAAAGTACTCTTCGCCATGTCTAAATGATCTAAAATAGGCTGACATTTGACGTAGCAAGTTGAACTTCTATTCTGGCTTACATTGACTTCACAGGACAGTGTTTCAGTCACATTACAAAAGCAATCAGCTTGGATTGAAAGCATTGGAAATACTACCAGAGACATAACAGCCACTAAGCCATGCCCAGATGTAGCAGTTTAACGAAAGCTGAGCTTCCAAGCGAAGAAGATTCCAATCAAAAGCAGCAATACATGCACTGCAAATTTAGATCCCCTTTAACTATATTTTCTTTAGAAACTATAACTTGTCTTGTGACATTCTTAGCAGGGTAAGAACAGATTAGACAGATAAGTGTGCCTAAAACTGAGAAAAGTTTTCCTCTGTGATGTGATTGCAAAATATTCTTCCATGTGGTCATTCTATTTTAATTCTACAAGGATGTTCATCATTCCCAAGTGAGGATTACACTGTTAAATATTTGTTCAAGCCATCAAGCTGTGCATTGTCTTCAGTTTTAGCCAATGTGTTTACCAGTGGCTCAAGTTATTCAAAGAAAAAAGTGTTAGCTACCTAGGATAAGAGTATATCCAAAGTAGCACAGATTGGTGGCTTGGCAATTGTGACAATGAGAACAGTTTCAAAAATAAAATGCAACACATTTTTTCTGTTTGAGAAACCTTGTTGCACACAGAAATGGTGGATTCAGTTAATCAGATTAGCGTAATTAAGTGGTGATAGTAAAAATTGAGTATTAAAACAGTTACTCACTAAGCTTGTGAGCCTCAGCTTCCGCATTGGCAACACTAACTTCATTCTGTATTTCACTTTTGTCGAGCATATTTGGAACCCCTGCTATCTAACAGATCAGAAAAAAAAAAAAAAAAAGAAGATTTAATTATACTTTTAAGTTTGATGGAAGATAAGGGATAAAACCCCTTGATGGGACACTGAGATTTGATCGTACTATCCTCTGTGCATCAAACACATAGTAAACACAGCATTAATCTTTCCTCGTGATTTTCATCTTGCTCACAATGGTGTTTTTTCTCTTTAAAACCCATCAAAATCTCCTTAAAACTGATTCTTTCTTTGCCATTAGTAATTCAATATTGCCTTTGGATGTACTCAGGTTTAAAGCATTTTCAAATCAAACATAGTATTAGAAGCTGCATGCTATATATTTTCTTCTTATATCTTAGTAACAACTTAAAAAGGCATCATGCTCTTTAGAGCAAATGCAGCTACTTCAGTGTTGATTAGTACATCAATTATTCAAAAACTTCTCTAAAGCTGTTTTATAAGTGATGCTGAACACAGAGTAAAGGAAATCTTTCTCTGGATTAAAATCTGCTAAGAAAAAAAACCAAGCTGATGCGTAGTACTATTCCATTCCATTACCTGCATTTTCTGTTCTTTAGAATTACACAACTGCATTAGGTACCATGAGGAATTTTGCGGCAGAACTTCAAGTAGGCTCAGAGCAGGACGGTTCAAACCTGCCATCAGTGCCACTTCATCTTGCTGGTCAATAGCCTCATTCACTTGGACTAAAGCTATGTGAACTGAAATGAAAGCAATGCTTATAAACAGCCAAATATGATTTTGTGAAAAATAAAATTTCATTGCTGTCAGCATCTCATTTCTTGTAAAGGCCAGCTAGAGTGGCAATCTATCCAGCAGAGGATTATATTTTTCAAGACTAATCCTACATAGGGAATCTCTGGCTCTGTGCAAGCCTGTCTGGGAGGGCTTCAACCACAGCTGACTGGAAGGTTACGAATTAATTTTGGCTCTATATAGAAAAGGGGGTCAAAATTTACAGTATTCTGCACACAAAAGGAACTCAAATGTAAGGAAACAGGGCAGGCAATGAATTATTTGAGTGTGAACTGGAACTTCTTACAACAAAACCCAGAAACCCAGACCATTAGTCCCCAAAAGATCAGTAAAGAAGGAGCAGCAAGAAAATGCTGTTGCAGACAAACATAAGCTACTTCTGCATATTTTATAATATTCCACAGAAATATTTTGTTTGTTCACGTGTATTCAGATCACATTCAGCTGAAATCTGGGAGATCCCGAGTTATGTGCACACTTCCGTGATCCAGAACAGCTTACTGTTTATCTTATTGATATTGCCTTGAATCTCAGCTTGTGTCAGCAGCTCCTCGTAGACATCTCTCTCTTCTTCAGAGATTGCGCCATTCTAGGGAAACAAAACTGCTGCTAGCACAGGCAAAACCTTTACAGAGAGAAAAGCTATTTGCAGGAGTCATTAAAACTCTATCAGCTGAAATATTTGCTGGATATATTTGTAAAGGAATTTGTCAACCCCAGGGACTAAACAAATTAGCAGTTTGTGGTAACTTGCTGAGCAGAATTTAAAGCATTTTTTTGCTTCCTGTAAAATAGCCACGTAAATACAGTGCAGTATTTTTCAACTACAGAAAGTATTCTCTCTCAAGTAAAAAACAAAGCAAATAATTTCACATCAAAGATCTGTGGCAGAGGTTATACTTCACACTCAAAAAAGATAGAATGTTTTTTACAACTTTTCAAACAGATTTTTGTTTTGTTTTTATTTTACTTCTAAAGCAGCCGATAGAGGAAAACCAGTCTTTTCTCATTTAAGTCTTCCAGGATTTTTTACATTGGTTGAAGATAAGCTCCATCATACTCTTACTAATCACAGTCTTAAAAAATTGGCTGCCAGCTTGTTGCATTAATATTATTTATCTTTTTTAGTTTAAAAGTGTTTTTTCCTAATTGCTCTATTACCATTAAGTTAATTTTTAAAACAGTAATACCACAAAATGAGAAGCAACATGAAGGAACATGTACAGTACGAGTGCTAATAAAATACCACTACCTTAAGTCTTGCATTTGATTCTTTTCTCCTCTTAGCTTCAAACAGTTCATTCTGATAGTCTTGTGCAAGTTCTTCATCCACATTTAGCAACATCGCATTTGGGTTCCTCAGAGTTACAATGGTTTGCTCAGCTATTCCCTTCTCAATAGCTTCGTTAATCGCTATTACTGCTGCATGCACTGAAATGAAAAGCACAATCCTAAATTTCAGGAAGTAGAACATTCAAAACTGTCACTGCTTCTTCTGATTTATTTGAATTGAGTATTTAATATATATTCAAAAATTTACTTATTCCCCTTCAAACACCCGAATCCTAATGTTTCCCTTAGACATGAAAAAACACGAAGTCAAGCTATACATTGTCATAGAAGGCAGTTACTGGACAACTTGCCTAGCTGTTGGTGGATAATCCATTGCTTAGCATTAAGTTCATGCTATAAAGTTGTCTAAAATGAGTTTGCTCTATCTCAGTTTACCACAGTATCACATAAGCAGCTGGCACAGTAGAAGACAAACAAGCAGAGACACACACACTGGTTCCTTTGACATTGAACTTTACAAACAGAGGAAATTCAGACTGAACATTAGGAAGAGATTCTTCACTGAGAGGGTCATTGGTTGCAGGAACAGGTTCCCCAGGGAAGTGGTCACAGCATCAAACCTGTCAGAGTTCAAGGAGTATCTGAACGATGCTTGGAGTCTTATGATTCAGTTTTAGGTTGTGCCACAAGGAGCAGGGGGTTGAACTCAATGATCCTTATGGGTTCCTTCCAACTTGGAGTATTCTATGATTCTATGAAGATCCAGATCAACTTCAAGCGGCTGAGACAACTGCCATTCTTAGACACACTTATCTTCCCTGTATCCTCATATAATAAAACACATAGGAAGGATATAATCTCTTCCACAGTTGTAGAAGAGGCCTTACTTATGTAAGTGGAGCTAGCAAAAAGTAGTCAAAAGACAGCTTCAAGATTAGAAGAGATGTGAACAGGTATTGGTGAATGTGGTGAACCCATCTGCCAAGAGAAATGGTGAGAAGCCTGACTCGGCTTAAATGAGCAGCCTGCAGGGATGGGATAATGGAGAGAGTTACAAATAAGCTTTCTTTGAAAGCACTTAAGCCTACTTTTTGCACTCTGATTTCTACTACTGCTGACAGCACAGCATGAGTAATCAGTGGTTTCATTTCATATCTCCTTTTGCTTATTCCATTTCGGAAGCAGAGTGGTAGACCCTTTCTTCCAGCAGGACCTCCACATTCAACCTCACTAGCGCTTGAGGGCTCCCAAAGCAGATGTTTCCTGTGCTGGGGCAGCGCCTGTTATCTACAGCACACCCCTTGCCCAAAGGGACAGAAACAGCATCAGGAAACCCTGCTTTTCTATGGAGACTGAAAACACTTCAGAAGTTAAAGGAAATCCTACGCATTCTATAATAAGTTTTCAAAGAAGGAAGTTGCAGCCCTTTCATCTTCAGAGAAGGAAGGCAGCTCCCTGGAAAAGTGCTTGGTAGTCACTATATCTCTGAAAATTTGCTAAAAAAGGAGACAAACTACCCTTACTTCCAAAGGCAGTGTCTTAAGAGCTCTTTATAGAAGCATGTATACACCGAGCTATAGCAGTTTCCGAAATATACAACACAAGCAATGCAAATCAATGTGAGAAAGTGTGTTTTAAGTTAAGGTCTGGAAATCTCAGCAGAGTAAGTAACATCATAAACCAGCTTGTTTCAATTATTCTACTTTGCAAGGTTTAACAACTTTCAATGGAACTTAATTGTAATGCAAGTTTTATTCCCCCCACCTCCCCATGTACAGTCTGCAGTACTGTTACTGGGTTGTATCAGTGACCTACTGTGCCACTGATCATACTCAAGCCAGCCCTTCTGTTCTTCAGAACAGCTGTCTGAGAAAGGCTAGGATTTTCAACAAAATAAAGCTCAAATGCGGACTGACGTGGACACACTTCATTTCATGCCATTTAAGTTCAAGCAAGTGTTTTTTGCTTTGTGGTTTTGTTTTGATTTTTTCTTTTAATATGTCACTTCATTCCACAAAAATCCAAAACAAAACAAAAAACCAAAAATTCTCAGAAAAACCCCAAACTAAACTACACCCCCTCCCAAAAAAAAAAAAAAAAAAAGAAAAAGGCAAAAAACCCAACAAACCGGATGGAGAAATAACAGATATATTATGATGGATAGGCTTAGGCAGCAAAAAAGCATTTAAATATGTTTTTGAGTGGAGGCTATTCAAATCAGACTCAAAAGGACCATAGCTGTGCATCAATCTCCCTAAAAAGGAAAAGCCTATTTAAATATCTGAGGTTGCTGTGCCAACAAAGCAACCTGATGTGTTCGAGGAAAGCCTGCAAGGCTCCTGTAAAACCCCAACACATGAAGGAGGCACAGAGGAGACTCCTCATTCCCATGGCCATCTCCATTGAACCCTCTACAGTGCAAGAGCACACACAGAGATCGAGTCATCATTCTGGAGCAGCAGCTGCTACCAAAACATTAAACTCATGCAAAAAATTGGAAGAAATCTTTATTTCTGGTAGCACTTCCTAAGGTTCAACAGAGATGCTCCTGCAGACTGAAAACTTGCAAGAGGTCTTGCAACAATGATGCAGAGTGACAACCAGTGAAAACTTGTTTGGTTTTCCTACTGTTTATTAAGGGGTGTCAAACATGGTGAATTAAACCACATAAAATACTTTGTTAGCATTCTGTCAAATTATTCAGTAGAAAATGGAACAAAAGCCACACTTACATGCAGCTTCATCCACTGATAATTCACTGGCCAGAATCCCACCAATTTTACTAAAAGATGGCATCTGTATGCCATACTTCTCTAGCTCCTTTCGCATGTTGCTGATTTCTTCCTCTGTTTACATTAAAAAAAAAGAAACATTATTAGAAGAAAAGCATAAGAACTTCTTTATGAATCACCATACCTATAAATACGAGTGCAATGTTTCTGAAAGCATGTGTAGTCAGGGCTTCTTAGCAGTTCCCCCCCCCCCCCCCCCATTTTGAAGGAATCTAAGACATGACAAGTATTCCAGGCGAATTCACTCCCTTCCGTCCTTCCCAGTCTAAAATTCATTAAAAATAGCAGCCTCCCCCCTACTTTATTAGGATGTGTTCATAAAAACCTTGCGGGAGGAGAAACACTATAATAGAAAATATGTACAAAGTTAGCAGATTTACTGGGTGATAAAACCATCTAACATATGATCAGATAATCAATTTATTACCTGTGAAGTCTACTTTTCCCAGCAGATCCTGGATTTGTGGTGCTAATCCTAGTTTGAACAGATATAAACTGCAAAGAAGAAATTTAAAACATAAAATCCTGCATGCAGTTGAGGTGTCCATTTTTTGTACCAACGAAAAGTGTTTTTATGAATCTTGCCCTGTAACCCTTGAATTTCATGGGCCAATATGGAATAAATTAACCCTGTAGTTATTTTTATTCTGTTTTGTCAAATTTTACAGAAAGAGAAATCTGTTTTTACTTGGTATTTCAAAGAAGCATCTCTAAGAGAGGCACTGTCAGTGTATCTCAGATCACAGGGGACGTGTAAACAAGTAGGAAAACTTAAGGGAAGACAGATAAAAAAATTCAAAAGCCCACAGTGGGGGGGGGGGGGGGGGGGGGGGAAGAAGGGGGAAATCAAGGTGTGGATGCACTTTAGTACAGCTTATAGCTTTGGATCTATGTACTGTCTGACTTACGTTGTGTGTTCCCTGTCATTAATATCTGAAGACACACAAATCACTGACACCCTCCTTACTAAGTGTAGAGGAACAAGGACCTGTAAGTCCATCCAAGCTTATCTCAAATATATTTGTGTGATTAACCATTTATCTTTTAGGAAAACAAAGAAATCTTGATTTAAAGTGATATCCAGGAAGTAATATTTTTGTTTCAATATAGCATGCAAAAATATATATACTCATTCCTAGAACTCTAGGGTGCTACCTGAAAAAAGAAAAAAAAAAAAAAGAAAGAAAAAAAAGAAAAAACTGAGTACATGCATATTTTCTTGGTGCCTTCCAAAGGTATGCATTAATCTATGAAAGATTGGTGTTTCTATAGTTTACCAAATATATATATAATTTTGTATATAATTTATACCGAAGACCAACAAACAAGCGAGTTTCGCAAGCTGTGATTGAAAAGGTAGAAAAAAAAAGACTTAAATAATGCATTCCTCCAAAAGGATTATTTGCACCACTTATTTAAATTACTTCACCCCAACTTCATATATTCCAACTGTGTATTGCAGATTAGGGGGTTTGTTTCTAGAGGGGTACTCTTCCCTGTTGTGTTTTGTTGTTTGGGTTTTTTTGAAATTAACAGATCACAGGATGAGACTTCAAAGCAAGTATTTGTAGCTGTCACATTTATTTCAGAGCACACAGAATCAACATTTCACCTTCCATGCTACCACTGCTGCTCCTCTGCCCTGTCAGAACCTGGATGGACACAACATCACATCTCATGTAAGTCGACACTTTTGACTGCTGCAGCACCTCAAAATCACTGCTTTCAAAGCAGCCTTAAATGCAAGTTTTCTACACCATGACTATAATAATGGAGGATCGCGTTCTTCCATTACCCTTATCTACGTGCCAGTATTTCCTTGTAGCTTTGCAAGAGATTTTACTTTGAGCTTCAGACAGGGAAACAGTCCTGGCTGCACTACTGGGTAGGTATGAAGCTGAAGGGTATTATAGAAACAGTTATGGAGAACCAGCAGCAGCACAGCGATATGCTGTTGGGCTTTTTTTTTTTTTTTTTTTTTTTTGGGGTGGGGGTTGCCACAATAGAAAGACAGAGCTAAAAAATGTGGTATGAACATCTGAGACTAACACTTTTGCTGCTCAGCCCTTTCTGGAGGATACTGAACAATGGTGGTACTTTGACACTCCTCTGCGTGGATAAATTCATTAACCACCAGGTGGTGCTGAAAATGCACTTCAAGTCTTGCAGAGAGCACCAAGACACTTCTACTCTGTATTAGGTTATAATTTCACTTGAAACAACTTGCTTAGTGCTTTTATAGTGTAACTTGAACCTCAGGGAACCCACATAAAATCAAAACCAGGGGATCTTGGCATTAAGAAAGCTGGATATGAGGCTTCAGGAGCAGGGGAGAAACAAATGGGAAAGGGAAGTTCTCAGGTGAAGTTCCCCTTGCTCGCCCACACAGAGCTGCAATTTGTATCAGGCAGAGGTTCATGGGTCTTGTTTTATGGTTAGCTCATATATAACATGCCATAAAAAACAGATCTGAAAATAGTGCGCCTTTTCTTCTTTAAGGAATGTGCATGTTTTTCTACTGCTTATTTGGAAAACAATGTTTTGAAGCTGCCCAGCTTCAGAGGGATAGCTTGTCCAGGAGGTAGCAGTGATCTGCTTGCCTCTGCAAGCAGATTTGTCACTTGACAATTGAATTTTTCAGGGGAAGGGAAAAAAAAAAATCTCAGAAGCACTGCTATTTATTAACATGAATCACTCTCAGCATCTTAATTTAAATGAAGCAGTCCTTAACCTCATTTAGTCCAGGAACAGATCCAAATCGGCTTTCACAAGAAAATTGGTGCAAGAAATGAAACCTATGCCTTTGTATTTTGCATGGGCTTTAAGTATTGAGGTCTCAACATGAAAAAAGCAAGAGGGTAATTATATTCAACAGGAGTCTAGAAATTGTTTGTTTGCTACGTCATTCCTTCCTGGACAGAGCAGTGATGTATTAGACAGTACAAGTTGTTCCGCATGTGGTTGGTGCAACGGTCTTCATTGCAGACCTGAACCAGGACATATCTTACAAAAATATATTTAAACCATCTTGCTTTGAGTCATTTTCTGTCTTCAGGTGCTCTAGCAGCTCAAAGATCATCAAAACTCACATAACCAGAGACTTCCCTGTGAAATGTTAACATTTCAGATGTCAAATAGACCCTTCGGAATGATTTTTTCTCCTATTACCTGCAATTAAGGCTATTTCATGCCTTTTAAAGGGGAAATTAAAAATAATCTCATCGATTTTAAGCACTTTAGTTATGCACATTAACTGTGCATAAATGAATTCAAGCAGGAAAAATCTGAACTAAAGATGGCTCCAGGATTTCCAAGAATGAGAATAAGAAAATATCCTGTGTTAAGTTTACATAATTTTGTTAGAAAGCTCAAGAACCGTGTTGCTTCAGAGTAACGACTTAGTAACAACTGAAAAAAGAGTAAGTAGGTCAACCCCTCACCTCTGAGAACGTGTTCAATTTTCCAAGTTATAAGCCTTTGAAATTTGAGCATGTGCTCCAAGATGCATTCGAATTTAGCTTTTCAACCCAATGGTGATTCTTCATACAGTGGTCATGTATATATGCTACAGCTGCAAAGGTGTAAAGCCTGACTATAATTGTTTCTGGATGCTGTGATGCTGGACCCTGAGAACAGCAGGAATATGGACTTTTCCAGGGTTGGTCAACACTTGATGACTCCCTGCAAGAGGATTCTGTAACAAACCCAGAGGGTAAAGCGGGTAGGGTGCATGACGTTGAAGCTGGGGGAACAGATGCCAGCTGCAGAAGAGGAACAGAACTAGAGTCCTGCTGTTCAGTGTTCTCTGATGCCAGTACAACTGGGAATGTCGCTAGCCAAGCCAGTGGCCTGCCCTTAATTCTGTTTGCCAGGGTGCTTTCGATGTAGGCTGTGTGCCATTTAATACTAGCACAGTTTAATTTGAAAGGCTGGAGAGAACTGATTTGAAAGTGAAGGACCTACATGTTTTAGGAAAAGACATAGAAATAAATGAAGCTCAACAATTGTGTCTTTAATTCTTACACCCTGCCTGTAAGTCTGTTTCTAAAATATTAGCTTGTGAGTGCAGAGTTATAGCTTTGTGTTGATATGCAGCAAGGAAAAGTAATTTAAACAAGACAAATGTGGAAGTGAAAGTTAAGACATGCAGACTAATTCTAATGTTGGCATAAGTGCTGTGGCCTGTCAAGACGGACAAAGGAAAACTTCTGAAAAGGTCAACCTATTGCAAAATTCAGCTCAAAATGAAAAGAGTCATTGCTGTTGCAAAGACTAGGCAGAACTTATGAAGGTATTTAATTGATGGGTTTATTGTTCATGCAGTGTTCAAACGCACAGTGGATGAAGTGTTTCTCCATACATGAGGGAGCAAATATTGGAAAACCTCATTGTGTTCTTCCACCTCTTGCAAAATGTTCAAGTCAGTCCATAACATTGCTGGAGGGGCACTCAGCAAACCGTGTCATCCTGAGCTAGTTAAAATCAGAGGCCCATACATCTAATTCAATAAATAATTTTAAGCTTACATGAGACTCCCGCTGACAGAACAGACTTCACTATCAAGTTTTAGGTGAGAGCTACCCTCAAACAGTCCTGGTGATACTCTATAGTTAGAATTTCACCAGACATAACAATTTCAAGCAGCAACACTTGCAAATATGACCAAACCCTCCTCTTCCCAAACCAACAACCTAGCCCAATAACAAACACCAAAACAAAAGCAGGACTGCCAAATCCTAACACATAGCATTTGAAAGAAATAATATGAACTTTGGTGGTATGACCTATTTATTGGCAGTGAGTACACATAGAGTGCAAGAGTGGTCACATCATTTAGAATAACAGAATCATAGAATAGTTAGGGTTGGAAAGGACCTCAAGATCATCTAGTTCCAACCCCCCTGCCATGGGCAGGGACACCTCCCACTAAACCACGTCATCCAAGGTTCTGTCCAACCCCACCTTGAACACCGCCAGTGATGGAGCATTCACAACTTCCCTGGGCAACCCATTCCAGGGCCTCACCACCCTTACAGTAAAGAATTTCTTCCTCATATCCAATCTAAACTTCCCCCGTTTAAGTTTGAACCAGTTACCCCTTGTCCTCTCACTACAGTCCCTAATGAAGAGTCCCTCCACAGCATCCCTATAGCACCCCCCTTCAGATACTGGAGGGCTGCTATGAGGTCTCCACGCAGCCTTCTCTTCTCCAGGCTGAACAGCCCCAACTTTCTCAGCCTATCTTCATACGGGAGGTGCTCCAGTCCCCTGATCATCCTTGTGGCTCTCCTCTGGACTTCTTCCAACAGTTCCATGTCCTTTTTATGTTGAGGACACCAGAACTGCACACAATACTTCAAGTGAGGTCACACGAGAGCAGAGGAGAGGGGCAGGATCACCTCCCTCGACCTGCTGGTCACACTCCTTTTGATGCAGCCCAGGATACGGTTGGCTTTCTGGGCTGCAAGCACACACAGCCAGCTGATGTTCATTTTTTCATCGACCAACACCCCCAAGTCCTCCTCCGCAGGGCTGCTCTGAATCTCTTCTCTGCCCAACCTGTAGCTGTGCCTGGGATTGCTCCGACCCAGGTGTAGGACCTTGCACTTGTGTCGTGGTTTAAGTCTTTATAAACTCACACAGTCACTCTCTCACTCACTCCCCACTCTTTCTTCCCTCTGCTGCTGGAGGGATGGGAAGGAGAACCGAAAGAATGCAACTCCCACAGGTTGAGATAAGAACAGTTTAGTAACTAAGGTATAACACAAACCACTACTGCTACCACCAATAATAATAATGACAAGAGAAATACAAGGGAAGAGGATACAACTATTCACCACCCGACAACTGAGCTGTGAACTCCAACTCTTCCGGGTTCCGGCCCCAGGTTTTTTACATCCTGGACATGACGTACTGTGGCATGGAATAACCTCTTTGGTTAGTCTGGGTCAGGTATCTTGTTTCTGCTTCCTCTCGGCTTCCCCTCCTCCCTGGCAGAGCATGAGACTCAGAAAGTCCTTGGTCAGACCAAAACATTCTAAGTCGTAACTATAAACATTGGTGTTATCAGTGCTGTTCCCAGACCGAAAGTTGAAAACACGGCACTGCACCAGCTACTATGAAGGAGAAAAAAATGACTGCTGCTGCTGAACTCCTGACAACTTGGCATGGTTAAACTTCATCAGGTTGGCATCAGCCCACCTCACAAGCCTGTCAAGGTCCCTCTGGATAGCATTCCTTTTCCTCCAGCATATCACCCAAGCCAAATAGCTTGGTGTCAATGGCAAACTTGCTGAGAAAGTTTCAATTACAGCATGTATTGAATAGTTTCTGACCTATAGCCTTGGAGCAATTGATGTGCTTTTGAACAACACCGTTAGGAACATAGAAGAGTGTTTGGGGTGCAAGGTAATTATGTTCTCTGCAAGTCCAGTTGCAAGAAAGTAATGAAAGGGTAAGGTCGCCATGTGCAGGAAATGAGCTAGGAGAGCTGCAAGAGTGAGGAGCTGTCTGCTAACACCCTTGCCTCTCACACCAGGGAAGCATGAGGCAGATGTTAATTACTTCTGCTAAACATCAAGAAAATCCTTTAAGACAGGACATACAAAAAAAAAAAAGAAGAAAAAAAATTAAGCTCTACCTTCAATGGTGTGGTCAAAGCCCTCCTGAATTTACATTCAAAATCAAGCTGCTCAGAACTTAAAAATCTTGAAAATATTAAATTTTACACCTATGATGTCATAATACAGTAGTTATTTGCTCCATTTTGGGGGAGTAAGATGTCAGTTCACCATCATTTTAACTCTGATCAGCTGTTTGCCCCATGCAAAGTTTCATTTGGTTTCTACTGCCGTATGTGTTTTGAAATAATATGTGAATGAGAGGATATGTTCATTGAGAGAGGGATTTCTGCAGTAAGTTCAGTTTTCTTTAATTTTTATTTTTAAAATAATTTGGCCAATGGTCCTGGAAAAATTAGACTTTTTGTTTCCAACTTTAAATTAATCAACATAAATTCTGTCAGATTTTGATGTGCTGGTTGCTCTAAAGCCATTTTGTGACCTACACTCCTAGATTTCTAATTACTTTAACTTTTACTCCCATCAGTAGTTACCTTAGTGCATGAATGCAATATATCATCCTAGGGATGTTTTTCCTATCATAGACATCCGTAGTCTCTGGATAAAAGATCTAGAAAACAAAGAGCATATAGTTAAAGCCGAAGACATATTACTGAGCAGAAAAGTAGCTAAAAAGAGCTCTCTGCAGGACTACACCTTAAACTTATAGAATTTCAGCTGTTACTTCTATACAGCTATGAATCAAGTCTCTTCTGATGTTATTTTAACTTTACCAGTTGTTTTCATAAGCAAGAATGCAATAAAGCATTAAAATCGTACTGGGGGTGCAGTGAAGGGGGGGAGCAGAAAGATAAGCAGGCAGAATTTCAGCGAGAGTTTTAGAAAAGGTCCTTTGGCAGAAGCTCCAGTAGTAGGACAAGTGTAGGGCTTATCCTCCCCAAACCTGGGACTCAGCTACAATTTGCAACACCTCCTTTCAAACCAAGCTTGTCCAGAATGGTTTAAAACTGCAAAATTCTAATTGCCAATACCCCTAGCTTTGTGAACACATCATTCACAGAGAAAGATATTCAGAGAGGAATAGAGGAATATTAAGCAATTTTGCCAAAAAGTCACATCATAAGTTCCAGTTCTGCTTCTACCACTAATTTGTTCCTGGCCTTGGTCCCAGTCACTAAACACTGTTTCTCAAAAAAAAAAAAATAGACCTAGTTAACCGTGAGAATTGGCAGTGTGCTTCCAGCCCAGGCCGGCAACGTGGGACTGTGCTGTCCCATGGTTAATGAGACAAGACTGAGTAAGTCAGTAGTACAGTGCCCTCTTCATCATTCACTCACAATAGCTCTGGGAGGGAGAATAGGGAAAGCACTTGGCCATGACCACCTTCTGCAACAGAAGCAAAATGTTTCAGAAGAGAGATGGCAGGGTGGAAACCAGATAGCTGAATGGATGACTCAAGTTAGACTAGAGAAGAGTGACCTACACCTGGGAAACGTGGGACCCTCCTCATCTCTGCGGCATTTCTGCCGGCAGTTATAGGCGCCCTTTTCTGCTTATGGGCACCGGCAGTGGGTTTGCCTGCAGTGACTGGCCACTAGTCCCTACAGCCCTTCTGGCAGCTGCCTGAGCTTCCCTGCTGTGCCTTGCCACAGGCTAGGTGCCCCAAGATGGCTGCTGGGCAGCCTGGTTGAGGGATTACTTGCCCCTGGCTGTGCGCAGGTGCCAAAATGTCCAAACAATCAGGGTAGGTGTTCCCACATCGCCCTTTCTTAAAGAATTTTCACCTGAAAACGACTCACTGGTGCCCAGAAACAGCAGCAGAAGGGGAGATGACAAGCGAAGACCCACAAGAAGGAAGACAAATACAAGAGGTGACCCAAGAAAGCAGCTGGCTGAAGAAGAGGAGCAGCATAGCCGTATAGATGCACTGGAGTGTGCAAAGACAGTCTGGAACCAGGGTAGAGGCAGAGCAACTGGGAGATACATTAGGAAGAAGAGGCAGCAAGAGGCACAATGAGAGGTAGTGACCTAAAGGAAGCAAAGATTTAAGTTTTCTGTTTTAAACCATATTCCTTTCAGGCCCCCACAAGGACTGTACTAGCAATAAGATATAGCTAAACCACTGCTAGCACTTCTACTTATCTTCCCACAGGAGAAGCATCCTGAGAATTTCTACACATAGCACTCATCCGCAGCAGCCTCAGCCCATACACACCAGCAGCAGTAGCACATAACTGACACTCCCACTTCTTTCAGCATTACCTTCACTTCAGATTTGTTTCCCAAATAACCCCTTTCCTGTAGAGTTACTGTAAGAACCTGTTTATGCTCAAACAGATTAAAGGGCATCTCAGTGAGTCAGTGCCTTGAGCAGATTTCTTTGCTAAAATTTAAAGGCTTACCTTAGGCAAACCAATGGACTCCATTGCTCTTAACCACTGCACAGTATTGTCAGTGTGCCGAAAATGAAGGCCAGATCGCTATTGCAAACAGAAGGAAAGGGTGGTAAAAGTCACATAAAGCCAGTCTGAACCTGGAGACTGAAGTGTCACAGTCTCATTGCTTCTCACAAAGCATCCTGATATATCAACATCCCCACACTGCGCAGCAAATTCTTTTAAGTAACGTAAGCCAGATTTGTTCCTGTCTGAGTGAGCTTTGACTGAAGTGGCCATTTGTACAGCCTTTCAGTAGTCTTTGGGAGTAAAGGCTTGCTGTCAAATACTAGGAACCACTGCATCCAAAATACAGAAGTGCTAACACTGCTCAGCACTTCTGTGAAGAAGAATGGATAAGGAGCTCATACAAATTCATCAGACTTACCTGAATACCTGCCCCCCCCTACAGTCTAGGCAGGCAGCACTTAAAAGAGGGAAATGGGATTTTTTTTTTAATACATTTTTTTGATTTTTAAAGAGTCAGGGGAAAAGAAGCCCAGACTCAAGTTCTGGAGATTTTCAGAAGCAGCGTTTAAATGTAATCAGGGTTCTTAACCATGGTTCTGTAACAATATGATACCTAGAACAGCTCAATTTCTCAACTCTTGAACAACAGCCAGTGATTACACCTTAAAAATGACCATTTCATATTTTTTTTCTGCCTGTTCTACATGTTGAAACAATGCAGCCCGTAATGGGATTGCTCATATGCATGTATATATTTCTGTATTATTGATGATCTTGGAGTTAATGAACAACTTGCACAAATAGCAAGCAAACCTTAATTACTGGGAGCTTGGTTTTGCTTCTCAGTGTTAACTTCGATAAAATAAACACACATATCTAATGAAGTGAGTGTCCTTCCATAGAAGATGAATAAAATTTGGATTAGTCATCAAGTTTAACTCCTGAATTACTTTTGTCTCCTATTCCTAACAAGAAATAATTGTATAAATGGCAAAGCTCATGTTCTCCCTGGAGCCAGCAGTGTAATTCGTTCAGCTTTAGAAACAGTAGGTGACACTAACAGTTTTTGTAAGGGTAAAACATTTCTAACATCATGCTGGCTTAGTGCGGTGTGTCTTCCATCTAGTCCTGACAATCTTACAGAAGAGGTGCAGAACATTAACCATCCTCAGTATCTTTAAGAGTTGGAAAACAGACGTCACTTTTTCTTTTTCTGTCTTGTCAGCGAGACAAATGAAAAAAGTTGTTACCTTATAGCGTGCCTGCTCCACATCGTATATTTTTTTGTCTGACACCACGTTAGGGGCAAAGAATTTTGCGAGCTTGGCTAGGTAAACACCATTTCTTAAGCCTTCCTCCAGCTCAGTCGTTGGGGGCAGCTCTTCCTCCAAGCAGACCTCCATCCACCTACAGAGACATCATTTGAGAAACATTGTTATTTATAGTTTTAATAGAAGTAACACCTTTCACCCACAACCATTGCACTTTTAACGTCACTACCACAACACAATCATAAGATAAAAGGGTACAGGCTAAGGACAAAACTCTTGCATTCATTCACATGGCATATCAACATGACTAGTGAATCGAGTTTGCACTGTGTGACCCATCAATAACCAAACAACATGCTTTGAAGTATAAATCCCCTAAAGGGGTCTTTAACTTAGATCTTCTGAACAGAACTATGCTTTCAAATAGGCCATAATTTAAGATGAAACTGGAAAAAAACACAGACTACAATGTATTATTGATGTTTGCATTAAAAAAAGAACCCATGATAGGAATGCCAGGGCTAAACCTCAAGAGCATCAAGGCCAATAATGTGCTAGATAAGTCTCGTTCTTGCAGCCAGTGTGCTGTACAGCCCAAGCTCACAGCAATGTTCATCTCAGCACAGAGCACTCTCGCATCTCATCCTACTCCCACAGTACACGACAGCTCTCCATGTCCACCTGTGAAACACATCATGCCAGGGCATGGAGGAAGGAGTCAAGCTTTTTGTTGAAACAGCCCGAGGTACTTTATGCATTTCAGGTCTGCCTGGCAGTGAGTTGCCCAAAACGCTTCCATTGCCCATCACGTAGAATGGCTTCTCATCAAAGAGTGACTCAGTCCTTCAAGGAGGTGAACTAGTTAGGTTTTTGAGACTTGGATGTGATACATATGGTAGCAGATATAAAAGAGTAATTATTAAATACAATAACCAGTTCAGAAGGCCAGTAACAGACATTAAGCTGTATTATCCAGTATTTTTATATGGAGTAGCCAGGAGAAACTGCTACCAAAGAACTCCTGAAAAAGGTTAGCATCCTAGTCACTAGACCAGAAGTTCCTGACATTGGTGGTCCAAGTGTTTTGGCCCTGTAATATTATTGTTATCTCTAGCAGCTAAATCACTTTACAAGAGCTGTAAATCTGGCTAGTTCTTTCCTAATTTTTTTTTTTCTTCCACTTAGGGCAAACTCTCTGTTCTTAGAAGGACATTAATACCACTGCAAACAGACAAGAGCAAAGCTAAAGAAACTGATTTCCTTTACTTCCTGTCACTGAGGCAGCATTGCTGTGTGTGAGACAACATTACAAATCTAACACCACCTCCACAGGGGTGGCTTTAGAAACCAGAAAGCTGGGATCCAGGCTGAAAATGAGCCAGTTTCTTCTCCCACCACAGAGAAGAAAAAACCTCACTACATCATTTTGTTTCAGGTTAAAACTCAAGATAAATTAGCTACTCAATTACACTTTAGGATTTGTTACAGAACATATGAAAGTTGTTTCACTGAAGCACAGACTGCCCAAATAGCTCTTCAGGAAACCACCAGACTTAAATCTGGGACAATAACCCACAAAACTGTGTGGAGTGAGTGTCATTAGGAGAAATGTAGCTTGCAGTGTAAAAGCTGGTTCAGTGACAAGTTTCCCTGGTCCATGTTCATGTGTTACTGCCAAAGGTCACAAAAGTCATCATCATTAATAAAATTTTATAGACTAGGTATAGACATTAAGGCAATAAGTCACAACGTTTGTCTTCTCCAAAATGGAGGACAAGGAAGAATAAACAAAGAATGTGTGCACCCAGAAATGTGGGTTTCACCTGAGCCAGTTGGTTTTTCTACAGAATTTATTTCCTAAAATGTGCCTTCTAGAAAAAAAGTTGTACAGATCGCAGAACGAGCTTCTGAGCCACAGGAAGTAATCACCATGAGCTGAAGTTGACCTTGTTGGTCAATTCACCATCTCCAGTGAGAGGAACTGTATGCCCTCAGAGCAGTGTTTGCTAGCTTGCAGTGGATCCTTTATACTCCTCATTATTTCCTCATTGAAAGATTTTTCTGATATCTTCAGTCCAGGGCACCCAAAAAAAAAGATTACATTGGAACTCTTTTTGAAGATACATATATGTGCCCCCAAAAGGGTCCATATATAAGTGAGTCATTCCCCAAGCTCTCAATGAGATACTTACCCAAGGTGAAAGCTACACCCCAGCTTTTAAAACTCCTGTTATACAACAATTGCAAAACCAGTTTGGATTTGTTTCCAGTGTGGTGATAAACCTTCAAGATTAATCTGGAACCATCCTGTTCTGGAGAGGAAGGCTACCCAGTCTGATGGGTAAATGCAATACACTGAGGAGCAAACAGGAAACAATATGAGGAAACAAAGAAACCTGGGGGGGGGGGGAGGGGAAGAGGTGGTGGGTGGGTAATGAAGAATACAGTTGTCATTCCAACAAGTCCAGATAAACAAACTAACAAAATCAAGCAGTCTCTTTTTAGAACAAGAATGTTGGCGGCTCAGTGGGGGGGGGGGGGGGGGGGGGGGCTGGAGGGGGGAAAAAAGAACAAAAAAAAAAGTAGAAAGAATTAAGTAGAGCAGACTTGAGAGATACAAAGAGTTTCTTTCCATTTATGACTAAAAAACCTAAGTCGTACGAATTCGAGACAAATTCGGGTGTCTGTGGTAAGACAACTGTAACATAAAGCTTTTGGGAATCAGTCTTCAAGACTGAGCACAGCTACAGCTTTTACAGGTTTTACCAATGTCTGGAAGTTGCAGAACTTAGCTACAAGAAGATCTACTGTGAAAGGATTTAGTCCATTTAGCACACTTAATCAGAGACAGGGAAAACCTTTGGATTTGCATGAAATCCTGCAAATACACAACCAACCTTGTAAGTTTTAGTTATGCAAACACCTGCCACCCAACTCTGTTACTCTTTCTCCTAGTATTTATTGTAGTACATTTATATAGCACATTTCTCCCCCGTGCTTGCAGGAAACTAGTTTTTCTGTTCCCTTTACACCAATTCAGCTAAAAGGGAATTGTTGTTTAAAGCAGAAAGAAGCATTACTTTAAGGTTGTGAGGTTCTGCTTTTGAAGGCACAGTTCAGTGAGTTTTATGAAAGTTACCATATGACATGGTAGTGATAGCAGGAGTAGACTGGGTTGAAAAAGAGACAAATCCTTCTACTTCCATTTCTTTAAGTGAAACAGAGAATATCCACCTGACAATAAAGATTTTTAGTACCTTAGGAGCAATTTGTTTTTCTTTGGGGTTGAAAAAGCAGCACTGTCTTCAGCTCACCCACTGTTTTCCTGAGCACGCAGGACTCTAGCATCAGCATCAGATTTAAGACAGTTGCAGAAACTGTTCCCACAAAAACTAAATACCCTGGCTATGCAAGAGGAAGAGCCTATAACCCAATGTTAGATGGTATGTATTCCTTTAGTATGAAGCTCATGGAATAAAACTACTATAACTATCAAATGTACAAGTGCATTTCATAGAATCATAGGACAGTCTGGGCTGGAAGGGACCTTACAGATCATCTAGTTCCAACCTCCCTTCCAAAGGCAAGACACCTCCCACTAGATCAAGTTGTTCAAAACCCCATCCAGCCTGGCGTTGAACTTGCCACAGTGAAATCCCTACAACCGTGTTTTTAAAAAGCCTGAATTTATTGACAAATGTATGCTATGGAAAACTGCCAAGTGAACATGGTGGTCGATTTGATCACTCATTACAGCTGAAACCCTGCTCCATGATGGAGAGACAAAAGAACGTCAGGAAGCAGACCAAAACATTAAACATCCCTGAAGTCCTGGCTAGTGCCACCAATAATTAGCTATCATTAGAACAGCTCTGCAGAGCTACCAATGCCTGTTTAAGTCTTTGAATTTGGATTTAAACACACAATAACAGATGTTTTTCTAAAGACATATACTTGGGATCATATGCCAGTATGCGTAACTACAGCCTGCTTAATTTTCGTAATACTGCAGTACTTGCCAGTGCAGAAACAAAGGATTTGCCTTAGACAAAAACCCAAACCGAGACCTGATCAATGGAAATTAATCTCCAAAACTTTAATTCCAATACACAGAACTGGGAAAGCCTGCCAGGCGGGAGTGTCAAGGTACAATTTCCTTTTGCTTTGCTCGATTCTGTTTGACTCTTGGCAATCTGCACCAGAGCAGTTCAGCAGTGAATTTCTGGCAAGATAACAATGACTTCTGTGCCAGACCCATGAGCAGTTAACAGTATGCTGCTCACCAAGAGATTGCAGTTTCCACATTTGACCACGCAAAACAGCAGCAGTATAATGAGCTCAGACTGGCATTTTAAAAGCAAAACACCCCTGAATCTCATTCAAGGCAAGGTCAAGGGAACTGGAAGCACTGTACTGCGAACTTAACCAGTTATGAAGTTGTCATTGACAGTCTGTGTGGTCAACAAAGCACACACAGTTGGCTAAGGGACTGGAAATGCTAAAGCCAGCGCACAGCAGAGAAGAGAGAATACATTGTGTAACCCACCCAAAGCCGACCACATTTGGCACACATTGGATATAGCAGCAAAATTTATACTTGTGCTGCCCTGCCCTCTTGCATTTATGCTGCAAGATGTGGATCCAAGGGCATCAGGTTTTCACCTCCTGGGAAGCAAATCTTTGGATAAAGGTGGGACTCCAGAGCCAATGCCCAGAACACTGGATGCTGCTATATGACAAAGGTATAGGGAAGACAAGGTAAAGATAAGTTACCACCCATTTACTACCCTCTTAGCTCACAACTGCAGCCTTTCAGTATGGTTCAGCACAAGTGAAACAAACTGTTGACCTAGAGATTACAATACAACCATCTTATTCCGAAGAAAGGCTGAAGAAGTCTTGCTGCCAGAAAAGAAATAATCAGTCCCAAAGCAAATTGATAGATTCTAACTTCGAGTGTCTGTGAAGTGGAAGGATTATTTTTAAATCAAAACTTTTACTTGAAGATATTTAGCAACATAAAATAGTCTGAAGCATGAGAACTCATCATTTAGAGTTCCACATTGTTATGTCTCTAATTTCGGAAGGCAAACATTTATTAAGAAACCTCATGTCTTAACTTTTCATTTGCTTTTGGTTTTTAATGCAGAAAGATACTTTTGCTTCCTGCCCCCAGTGCCATAAATATTGCTTTAAAAAGGAAGGTAAGAGCAGCAGAAGCAAGTTAGGTGTGTTGCTTGGCTGAGCAGGAGTAGCGCTGGTGGCACTGACTTTTTCATAAGGAAAGACCGTGCTAACTTTGGAATTTGTTCTCAGACTGCAAGCTTTAGCATGATATAACCCTAAACCAGAAACCTTATAAACAGGTTGTTTCACAAACAGGTACAGGCTATTTCCAGAAGAAATGCATTCAAAGCTTCCACACAAAGAGAGACAGATACAGACAATTTGAAGATCATCATGGCAAAAAGCGTGAGTTGTGTAAAAAACCTGAAAAGATTAGAGGCTCCAATTACAGGCTGTGGAGAGGAGTGGCAAAGCAAGTAGCTGGGAAAACTACTTTCTTCAGACACTGTTTTCTTCACATTCTGGTGCACTCAGCCCCAAATCTGCTTTACAGTTGGAAGCCTTGTCTCAAATCAAAGTTATAGTCCTCTGCTACTAACTTACTCCAAGCCAGAGACCCTAGAAACACTGCCTTCTAAATTTGAGGCTCTAGATTCATACTGCAGTGGCAGCCTCTCCTGATCTCGACTTTTATCCATCCCAGAAAACATACTTTGTGTGAAAGATTAACATTTTGTGATTGTAGGTTACTGGAGCAATGTGGGGAAGGAAGGCATGAGATGTCATCACCAGTCACTTCTATTATGTTTCATGCAAGAAATTACATGAAGACAGCATTGTGGAAGACACCATGAATCACTTGGCTACACAAGAACTCAGAATTTCAGCATGTAAAATGAGGATCAAATCCTTTAGCAAGAGATTTTGGATTAACTTGTAGAGGTGTGATTTTTACCCTTCTGTAAATCAGTTCAAATTCAAATTTGCTTACCTAAGACCTACTGTTAGATTTAGCAGCATCTGAAATTTTTATAAGTATGATTTCACCAGGGAGGATACTGACTTTCAGTAAGAGCTACACTGAAAACTATAAAGCATTCATGTATGGGTTGTCTGTACATAAGTATTAAAAGACAGATCTCACTGTGCATTATTGAGTTTTGTTAAAGTTGTGCACTTGGTGTGAAGTTTACTGCGACATTAATTTCTCTGATCAAAGCAATTCTGATGCATTTCTTATTCAATTTAAATGAGTTGAAGCAAGCAACAGTGACGAATTGCCTGCACTGTACATTGCACTAGATCAGCAATAAATAGTTATGGCAATGTTTTTCCACACCAGATCTCTGCTGCCATAGCAACACCACCATATTTACAAAATAACCTGAAAGGCGTTATGAAATTCTGGTTCACAAGATGGCAGCACAGATATTTGTTGTTTTAATCCAGCCATCCCTCATGTGGGTTAATCAGTGATTAGAGTCCACAAGGCAAGATGCTGCCCAGGAAACTTACTCCAAAGCCCCAGCATGGCCCCACTGCCATCAATGGCTGTTGGGCACACAGATGCAACCAAGTTTTGTTTACTCAGCACTTCTATGGTGTGGGAAAAGAATTAGAGACTCTCTAGCAACACCGCAATAGGCAACATCAGCACATGTGCTTGTGCTTCATCACAGCCCCCAATCTTTGCAAAGGCTTTGCTTTGCCGTCTTCTCTGTTTGCAGAGATAGTAAGGTTTAACAGCAAGTATCAACCACAAACTGGATGACTGCTCTGCAAGATAACACGCAAGTTGGGGCCAGTGCTAACAAAGCCCATGGTGATGGTCACAGAGATGCCTCATCCTATTCCCCTGCTATTGGCCTGGCTCTAAGTTGTCAGGGGGTGGAGAAAAATGTTGAAGAGGCAGGGGAGGAAGTGGTAGCAGGAAACGGGCTCTCTGCACTGGTGGAGCCACAGTGTGTATTTCTCCCTAAGAAACCTCACCTAATTATAGAATCATAGAATAGTTAGGGTTGGAAAGAACCTTAAGATCATCTAGTTCCAACCCCCCTGCCATGGGCAGGGATACCTCCCACTAAACCATGCCACCCAAGGCTCTGTCCAACCTGGCCTTGAATATCACCAGGGATGAAGCATCCACAACATTTCGGGCAACCCATTCCAGGGCCTCACCACCCTTACAGTAAAGAATTTCTTCCTTATATCCTCTAAACTTCCCCTGTGTAAGTTTTAACCATTACCCCTTGTCCTCTCACTACAGCCCCTAATAAAGAGTCCCTCCACAGCATCCCTATAGGTTCCCTTCAGATACTGGAAGGCTGCTATGAGGTCTCCAAGCAGTTTTCTCTTCTCCAGGCTGAACAGCCCCAACTTTCTCAGCCTGTCTTCATACGGGAAGTGCTCCACTCCCCTGATCATCCTCACGGCCCTCCTCTGGACTTCTTCCAACAGTTCCATGTCCTTTTTATGTTGAGGACACCAGAACTGCACACAATACTTCAAGTGAGGTCACACGAGAGCAGAGGAGAGGGGCAGGATCACCTCCTTTGACCTGATGGTCACGCTCCTTTTGATGCAGCCCAGGATACGGTTGGCTTTCTGGGCTGCAAGCGCACACTGCCGGCCCATGTTCATTTTCTCATCGACCAACACCCCCAAGTCCTTCTCCACAGGGCTGCTCTGAATCTCTTCTCTGCCCAACCTGTAGCTGTGCCTGGCATTGCTCCGACCCAGGTGTAGGACCTTGCACTTGTCATGGTTAAACTTCATCAGGTTGGCATCAGCCCATCTCACAAGTGTGTCAAGGTCCCTCTGGATGGCATTCCTTTCCTCCAATGTATCAACTGAACCACACAGCTTGGTGTCATCGGCAAACTTGCTGAGGGTGCACTCAATCCCACTGTTCATGTCATCCACAAAGATGTTGAACAAGACCGGTCCCAACACCGATCCCTGGGGGACACCACTCGTTACTGGTCTCCAGCTGGACACTGAGCCATTGACCACAACTCTTTCAGGGCGGCCATCCAGCCAGTTTTTTATCCACCGAGTGGTCCACCTATCAAATTGATGCCTCTCCAATTTAGAGACAAGGATGTCATATGGGACAGCGCCAAATGCTTTGCACAAGTCCAGGTGGATGACAACAACTGCTCTACCCCTGTCCATCAGTTCCACAGCCCCATCATAGAAGACCACCAGACTGGTCAGGCAGGATTTCCCCTCAGTGAAGCCATGCTGGCTGTCACCAAGCACCTTGTTGTCTTTCATGTGCCTTAGCATGCCTTCCAGGAGAATCCACTCCAAAGTTTTCTCAGGTACAGAGATGAGACTGACTGGTCTGTAGTTCCCAAGCTCATCCATTTTCCGCTTCTTGAAAATGGGGGTTATATTTCCCCTTTTCCAGTTGTCGGGAACTTCACCTGACTGCCATGATTTTTCAAATATGATGGACAGTGGCTTAGCAACTTCATTTGCCAGCTCCTTCAGGACCCGCAGATGGATTTCATTAGGTCCCATGGACTTGTGCACATTCAGGTTCTTAAGATGGTCTCGAACCAGATCCTCTCCTACAGTGGGCCCAGGGTCTTCATTCTCACAGTCCCTGTGTCTGTCTTCCAAGACTTGGGTGGAGTTGTCAGAGCATTTGCCAGTGAAGACTGAGGCAAAGAAGTCATTAAGAATCTCAGCCTTCTCTAAATCAGGGTAGCCAGTTCTCCCAATAGCTTCTGGAGGGGGCCCACGGTGTCCGTAGTCTGTCTTTTATTTGCTATGCACCTATAGAATCTCTTCCTGTTATCCTTAACATCCCTAGCCAAGTTTAATTCTCAGTAGGCCTTAGCTTTCCTAACCTGGTCCCTAGCTTCCCAGACAACATCCCTGTATTCCTCCCAGGCCTCCTGTCCTTGCTTCCACCTTTTATAAGCCTTTTTTTTCCTTCAAATTTTCCTCAGCAGCTCCTTATCCATCCAAGGAAGTCTCCTGGCCCTCCTGCAGCACCTCCTTCTAGCTGGGACATAACACAACTGAGCTTGTAGCAGGTAATCCTTGAATATCAACCAACAGCCTTGGGCCCCCTGCCCTCTAGGGCTATATCCCATGGAACCTTACCAAGCATGTTCCTGAAGAGGCCAAAGTCTGCTCTCTTGAAGTCCAGGGCAGTGAGCTTGCTGCACGCTCTTCTCATTGTCCTGAGGATCTGGAATTCGACCATCTCATGATCGCTGCAATCAAGGCTGCCCTGGAGCACCACATTTCCAACCAGCCCTTCCCTGTTGGTGAGGACGAGGTCAAGCATGGCACCTCTTCCTGTCGGCTCCTCTATTACTTGCAGAAGGAAGTTGTCTTCCACACAACTGAGGAACTTCCTGGATTGCTTGTGCCAGGCTGTACTGTCCCTCCAATAGAGATCAGGATGGTTGAAGGCCCCAATGAGAACAAGGGCCTGCAAGAGTAATGCTGTTCCTATCTGTCTATAGAGCGCTTCATCCATTGAGTCCTCTTGGTCTGGTGGTCTTTAACAGATCCCCACAGTAATGTCTCTCATCTCTGTTCTCCCTTTAACCCTGACCCACAAACTCTGTTGGCTGTTCACCTGTCCCTAGACAAAGTTCCATACTCTCCAGCCTATCCCTAACATAAATAGCAACTCCCCCTCCCCGTCTACCGGGCCTGTCTTCCCTAAAGAGCCTGTAACCTTCCATTCCAATACACCAGTCATAGGAGCCATCCCACCATGTGTCGTGTTTTAAGCCTCTATAACTCACGCAGTCGCTCTCTCACTCACTCCCCACTCTTTCTTTCCCCAGTCCCGGGGGGATGGGAAGGAGCATCCAAAGAATCCAACTCCCAGAGGTTGAAATAAGAACAGTTTAGTAACTGAGGTATAACACAAACCACTACTGCTACCACCGATAATAATAATGACAAGAGAAATACAAGGACAGAATACAATCGCTCACCACCAATCGCGGCCCGACGAAGCAGTGCACCCCCCCCACCCCTCTGGGTCTCTGCCCTCCATTTTTACATCCTGGACATGACGTGTTGTGGTATGGAATACCTCTCTTTGGTCAGTTTGGGTCAGGTGTCCTGTCTCTGCTTCCTCCCAGCTTCCCCTCCTGCCTGGCAGAGCATGAGACTCAGAGAGTCCTTGGCCAGACCAAAACGTTCTAAGCAGTAACTGAAAACACTGGTGTTATCAGCGCTCTTCTCAGGCCAAAAGTCAAAAACACAGCGCTGCACCAGCTACCAAGAAGGAGAAAAATGACTGCTACTGCTGAACCCAGGACACCACATTTCTGTGATGCCTATGATATCATACCCCCGCAGACGTGCAAACATCTCTAATTCCTCTTGTTTGTTCCCCATGCTAGGGGCGTTTGTATAGGGGCATCTGAGCTGAGATTCAAATAAAGCCATCTCATTGACTGGAGCTGCTGGAATAACTCTACATTGCTCCAAGCATTTACTATAGGTGCTGGCAACTGACTGGGTGTGTTGGGATGGAATGATGCCCCCCCTTCCTCAACACGCCTAGTTTAAAACTTCCTCAATTCTTCTCAGGAGGAATAACAGCAACCAATAGGTTACGTGAGTAAATTAGGTAGAAATATTATAGGATTTTTTTTTTTTTTTCATTAGGATGAAAAGGGCGGAAAGGGATGAAATGGAGTTCTCTCCTAAAAATCAACAAATTCTGTGTGACTAAATTAACACAACTCAGATCAATGTGCATCACACAGCTGCCGAGCTTAGACCTGGTTTAGCAGCCCTCTCTCCAAGAGGCAGCAGAGACCACAGCAGCAGAAACATAAGTCTTTCCTGTGTTGGTCCAGCAGCAGCTGCTCAGTGGCTCCTGAAAGTATAATTTCAGACAGACAACAGACTCAAACGACTAATGAAATTTTAGGTACTGCGGATATGAGCTCCATAGCAAGTCCCACAAGCAAACACTAAAGTTCTCCTTCCAACCTTATACATCAAATAATGATTTTATCTGAAAAGAAAGGAAGCTGAATTTGGTATACGGATTTATCTAAATTTAGTATTTTGCAAATCTGTATAGATTATAATTTGATAAACATAAGCAGATACAGTAATAAAAGCATTTTCATACAGTACAGCATTTGTTGGTGTGGAAATGTTACAAGTTATTCCCCCAAACACACCATATTTGCTGTAGAAAACACTGTGATTGCAGATTCCAAGACCATAGTTTAGGCTTGAATGTTATACCCTCTTGCTACATGCTACTGCAATTTGCTTTGCCCTGTTATGTCTTCTACACCTGCAGAATGGCAATACACTTCAGGGCACCATCACGAAAACCCCAGCAGATTTATTTCAGATATTATTTCAGATTTACCAATTTAAAGGCTTCTGGCCTGGCATAATTTAATAAATCCTCAAAGCAATCCTTTTGAGCAGAAGAGAAAGCAGAAGATATGTGCCACTGGCAAACCACAAAAATGTTACAATAAAATAGCCAGTAATGGGTCCATCAGATAACCTTCACACTTTTGTCACACATTAGCCTTACTTATCTTAAGTCATAGCCTCAGTAAGTCTTTACCCAAAGTCAACACCCTGCCATGACAGCAGATACTACCCATATTCATAGGAAACGGAACTGTAGTCTCTATGAAATGATCTATCCAACAGTAACTTTAATGAAGCTACTGCTAAAATTAAACCAAACCTGTCAATCAGGGATCCCACATCTTTTGTACACCCTCTTCCAAACTTCAGTGCATCACCAGATGTACTTTTTCTAGCAGCTGTCAAGCTAGCCACACATGGAAAGACAGCTAAAGAAATATCAAAACAACAGTCACTTTTACATCAAGATCTGGTATTTTATGTGTTTGCCTGTTACCACTGCATGGTGCCTTCCACTCAAGTATTAGTCCTCATCTGTCCAGAGGGATATGCTATTACTTTTATTTGCAGGTAATCCAACAGGCATAAACATTACCACTATGACTGTAATCAACACACTTTTCTAGAGTAGAAAAGTGATTCAGGGAAGAACCTCCAGTGTAAATTAAGCATAAATGATTGTACATTAAGTGCGTTTAAAGCTAAGTCCATTATTCAAAACCAGCAACAGAAAGACACAGCCCTACCTGCAAACCTGCATACTTACATGACAAAAGACGCAGTTGGGTAAGCAGAAACCCCCAAAGGAGGTGCAGAATATAGAGAGTGTCAAGGCCACACAGGAGACCCATAACAGAGCAAGAAATCAAATTCAAGCATGGCAGGGTACAGGATACTGTTCTGACACCCTGGCTGGTTCAAGCCCACTGGCTTGGATTTGGGTATTATATTCTACCTGTCCAACATCTGACAAAGGCTACATTTATAAAACAACTAGCATCCATTATGCAGATACAGAAACTAGAAAAAGGACCTAAGAAGTATACCTGCTAGAATGGCAGCTAGGACTCAAAGAAAGGTGGAGGACAGCAGCCAACCAAGAATTAAAAGACATGGATGAGAGAACTAGATGTTAAGGAAATGGAAAGACTGAAAAAGCCGGCTTGTGAAAGGCTGAACTGTTGTTAAAAGTATTTAGTGTTACGCAAACACTTCAAAACTGCAACAA
This sequence comes from Amazona ochrocephala, assembly GCA_039720435.1. Lineage (NCBI taxonomy): Eukaryota > Metazoa > Chordata > Aves > Psittaciformes > Psittacidae > Amazona > Amazona ochrocephala. The sequence continues at coordinate 90,484,079 of CM077909.1, read as the reverse complement.
GAGGGAGCTTGTGAGATTTAAACATTGTCCCATATCAGAAAAGAAACACAAGACAAAGGAACAAAGTTAAACCCAAGACATTGAGCTGAGAAACTCCATGCACAGCACCCACAGTTACCTTTTCTCTTTTTTTCTTCCCATGGTTATGCAGGCCATACTCTCGACACTCAATGGCTGGAAAGCAATAGTTCCCTTCCTACTCAATAACAACCTAAAATTCTGAAGTGTATGGACACAAATAAGCCCTGCATTAGATGATAAAAATGTAGGCAGTAGTGTAACAACATTTAATAATCCACAAAGAAACGAAAACCCAAGAAATTAGTAGTATTGCTTTATGGAGGAGAAGATAAGCAGCATTTCTATAACAGAAAGTAACCAAAAAAAAAACCCAAAAAATCACAAATACTCTACAGTCTTACTTTTATATTCAGAACAAAAAATAAGAATTGTTGAACAAAGCTTTAGATTCTCCAGGATCACAACATTACTCCAGCTTCAAAACCACATAGCATTTTCTACAGAGAGTGGAAGCAGCCAGTTAACACATTTTACACTGAGGGTGATATTCAAAATTCTATATAATGTGGAGCAACGAGGCATTGGTGAAGACCTGGCTACAATTTCGACAGTGCAAGTTGGAATTTTTATTGAGGACGTGATCAAAAGCTGCACAAAACAGAATCATAGAACAGTTAGGGTTGCAAAGGACCTTAAGATCATCTAGTTTCAACCCCCCTGCTATGGGCAGGGACACGTCCCACTAAACCATGTCATCCAAGGCTCTGTCCAACCCCGTCTTGAGCACCACCAGGGATGGAGCATTCACAACTTCCCTGGGCAACCCATTCCAGGGCCTCACCACCCTTACAGTAAAGAATTTCTTCCTCACATCCAATCTAAACTTCCCCTGTGTAAGTTTTAACCATTACTCCTTGTCCTCTCACTACAGCCCCTAATGAAGAGTCCCTCCACAGCATCCCTATAGTCTCTCTTCAGATACTGGAAGGCTGCTATGAGGTCTCCAAGCAGTTTTCTCTTCTCCAGGCTGAACAGCCCCAACTTTCTCAGCCTATCTTCATACAGGAGGTGCTCCAGTGCCCTGATCATCCTCACGGCCCTCCTCTGCACTTGGTCCAACAGTTCCATGTCCTTTTTCTGTTGAGGACACCAGAACTGCACACAACACTCCAAGTGAGGTCTCACAAGAGCAGAGGAGAGGGGCAGGATCACCTCCCTTGACCTGCTGGTCACATTCCTTTTGATGCAGCCCAGAATACGGTTGACTTTCTGGGCTGAGGGCACACACTGCAGACAGCTCATGTTCATTTTCTCATCGACCAACACCCCCAAGTCCTTCTCCACAGGGCTGCTCTGAATCTCTTCTCTGCCCAACCTGTAGCTGTGCCTGGCATTGCTCCGACCCAGGTGTAAGACCTTGCACTTGTCATGGTTAAACTTCATCAGGTTGGCATCAGCCCATCTCACAAGTGTGTCAAGGTCCCTCTGGATGGCATTCCTTTCCTCCAATGTATCAACTGAACCACACAGCTTGGTGTCATCGGCAAACTTGCTGAGGGTGCACTCAATCCCACTGTCCCTGTCACCCATAAAGATGTTGAACAAGTCCCAACACCGATCCCTGAGGGACACCACTCGTTACTGGTCTCCAGCTGGACACTGAGCCATTGACCACAACTCTTTCAGGGCGGCCATCCAGCCAGTTTTTTATCCACCGAGTGGTCCACCTATCAAATTGATGCCTCTCCAATTTAGAGACAAGGATGTCATATGGGACAGCGCCAAATGCTTTGCACAAGTCCAGGTGGATGACAACAACTGCTCTACCCCTGTCCATCAGTTCCACAGCCCCATCATAGAAGACCACCAGACTGGTCAGGCAGGATTTCCCCTCAGTGAAGCCATGCTGGCTGTCACCAAGCACCTTGTTGTCTTTTATGTGCCTTAGCATGCCTTCCAGGAGAATCCACTCCAAAGTTTTCTCAGGTACAGAGATGAGACTGACTGGTCTGTATTTCCCAAGCTCATCCATTTTCTGCTTCTTGAAAATGGGGGTTATATTTCCCCTTTTCCAGTTGTCGGGAACTTCACCTGACTGCCATGATTTTTCAAATATGATGGACAGTGGCTTAGCAACTTCATTTGCCAGCTCCTTCAGGACCCACGGATGGATTTCATCAGGTCCCATGGACTTGTGCACATTCAGGTTCTTGAGATGGTCTCGAACCAGGTCCTCTCCTAAAATAGTCATGGCCATCTTAAACACATTCTTTTTGGCAGTATTTTAGAGTCAGGAATTAAACCACTCCTTTAAGAAACAGATTTGAGAAGCTAAAAATTAGATCACTCCGATTAAGCTGCAAAACTCTAAAATTTTCCCTTGGAACAGCTAATGTTTATGGACTGGTAACAATAGGACAGGTGAAAGTGTAGCCGGTGTTCGAAGAATAGGCTAGGAAGAAAAAAGTGATTGCAATCAGTATAGTAAAAATTTAACAGTGTAATTAATAGTGCCTCATGTAACAAATACTCTGTCTGGTGAGAGTATACTTCAGTTTAAAGGTTTTGAGATCACCATTCGCAACACCTACGCACGCAAGACAATCTTGACTACAAGAACAGAGTGAAGTAGCACTATCAGAATAATCAACAAATGATAAAATCTATCATCTATGACCCAGTATTCACGTTACTGAACATAGTAAGAAGGGTTCAAGAAATACTTCATCAGCTAAGAGCCTGCCAGTCTCCAAACAAGACGTTAGGCACTGGCAGAACTGAGCTATCAGGACACTGATTCAAAAGCAACGAATAGGTCAATGGTGTATCAAAAGTCTGGCTTATGACACCTATCACCAACCAAGAATCCTACTACCACATGCCTTAAAGTACCAGTGCATAAATTATTTTCTTCCAGCATTTCAAAAATAAATGTTATTCAATAATTCAAATGTGCAAACCAGCTATCAGCATCTATGTCATTGGCTGACGCCCCCCCAGCCAGCCCACGTGCTCTGGCAAGCTCACCCTGCAACACAACCACCACTTGTCACAGCTGACCCGGCTCTGCTGTCCTCTAACACGATTCCCATTACTTGTCACCCCATTTAAACATGAAATGCCATACGCATGAAAAGTCTTATTAAACTCACTTTTGGATTTTTAAGACTTCTTATGGGAAACCTCAGTTGTTTATGTGGAGCAGCAAATGTAAAACAAAGTGCTCCTTTGTTTCCTTGCTCACGCATGAAGAGGAAATAAAAATCAAAGAAATTTAAAAACAGAAGAAAAACTTGACAAGTTTTAGAGACTATTTTAAACTAGTTATAGAGCTTATGTGCTACAGCTGTGTTCCCTGAGATTTCAGCTTGTTTTAACTCTCTGGAAAACCTTTAGATGCATGAACCCTAGAGAATAGTTTGTTCACTGATTTCTATAGAAGTAATTTCTCTGAAAAACAAGAACTGCATGCTCAATGGAAACAAAGGTGGTGCAATCTGTTTCAACTAACACAGTGGCCTATTTGAGCAAGGTGGTACAGGAGTACTTCCAAGATCTCCAGCTGCTTTCAAGCACAGGAATTAACATAAAAACCTCTGCATTAGAAGATGGAAGTAGCACCAATCTCTTTCTATTATGAAATAAAAGTGAAACATAGGACATGCACCCGGGCACCCAGAGTCCCCTTTCATTAGGAAACTATTATTTTAGACTGATAAAACTTACTCTGCTGGGGCCACAAAAAGTTTACTCCATCTTTAAAAAAGCATAAGGGGTTAACATGCAATTTCCCATTAACAAGATGACACATTAAGACTTCTCCAAATATATTTAGTTCAGTTGTGTTTTACTGAAGTGGAAGTTAATAAGACAAGGGGAAACAAATATTAAGATGTTTTACATTTTACATTTACAGGAGCACCCTCTTGACTTTCTTCATAAACAACAGTTAATTCAGGGTCTCTGATCCAGTCAGCCAACAATTTTACACAGCAAAAGAAATCCCCTACACCCATGAACTTGAACCAAAAAATACGTAAAGTCAATTTACCTCACTGCCAAGCCCATTAATGACCTAGATACTTTGATCAAGTTAACAAGCTGTGATGGTTCACTGATTAACTCTCAGCCTTACATCGAGACCTAAGCGACTTAGGTTGCTATTTTGACCTGGGAATTTGCTCCTCCTTTTTCTCTTCCCATTTCTCTGCACTTTATCCCAAGCAAGTACAGCACCTGCACAGTGCTAGCAATGAATGCTGGGAAGATGTTGCTGAAGTTACATATAGAAGCCACACGATGTTAAAACTGAAGGTCCACTTTTGCCTATAATTTTAGGGCATGTTTTTGTATGGTTTTAGGAGGGCTTGTGTATTTTGAGCTATGTAGCTGCAGCCTGCAGAGCCTGTCTTGGGTAGCCCAAGTCCTTCTGTAAGAGAGCCATCGAGATACTTCTAACTTCCACGGCAATCTCTCCCACAGCATGCCAAAAGCTTAGCTGAGAATATTAAAAAATCCCCATAATATGAGTAACAAATCAACCAGCCTGCACAGTGGCAGGCAAAGTGACAAGGGAGAGCATGGAGACACTAGTCATCCACCAGTGCCAGAAAAGCAACTGTAATGGGCAAGAGGAAGAAGAGTACAACCGTCACCATGCCACACAGTTCCTGTCAGCAAGAGAAATGGGCAGGAAGAGCCAACCACAGCCAGCAGCTAGATAAGGGGAATCAGCAGGATGGATGCCAGGATAGCAAGATTTACAGTGGGGAAGAGTAAGCCAATTAGGCAATGTTGACAAAGGCCAGAAAGGGAGTGTGGAGGGGTGGTGTCTCTTAGACCAGGTCATGAAAAAGATGTGGCAGTACCACAGCAAAAGGAAGTTTTGCTCAACTGTAAGGAATGCACAATTCCTCATTGTGCGATGGCAGTCAGATCAATTTAAATTTTAATATCAGAAGTGTCTATATGGGCACTGGAAGAGGTGCTTGAACAAGGGAGGAGAGTTGCCCGTGGTCACCATAGATTCTGCTGAAATATAGACTCTAAAATTGCTCAAGAAATTCTTTTGAAAGAAGAGGGAAGAGCCTGAAAAAAGTGTTGGAGTATGCGCACAATCACATTGACAGACAATTTAAAACAGGAATACACAGTTCTAACTCTGACACAGAGCATCTTCCTCCTTAGAATTTGCCTTGTTCTAAGACTTAAAAAGTATGCCTTGCAGAACTTCTGCACACTTCCTTTGATACCCAGCCAAATCCTTAAACAGCATATTTTACTTCAGCTTTCCATATGAAGATGCAACATGATCGAAATGTCTGCATGCTTTTCCTCCTCAGGAAGACTAATATATATATCCAAAGAAAGTTAACAGCCCAGTTGCTCCTGATTTTGAACATGAAAATTACACTCTGAGACTGTATTTTAGGAGTGCATATGCTCTTGCAATGAAATGAAAAACCCTGCTGATGTCCCATCTCCACAGACACAGATCAGATTTTTCTTGTGAAGAGATGCAAGTATTTTTTTTGTTTTTGGTGTTTCCCCCACCCCACTCGGCTGCAAAAACTCTTAAAGATTCTCACAGCAACTTTCCTCTACTTCAAATGGAAGTAGGGGAATAACCATAGTCCTTTTGCCATTCTTGCTCCCTCATAACAGTCAGCCACTAAAACTTCAGCTGCTTCTTGTACCAGCTTATAAGCAGAGGTATTTCTGGAGACGGCCATTTCCAAGTTGCCTCGATTGGTGGTGCATTTTTATCACCACAATACAGTAAAGGGAGCTCCTCCTAATTGGAAAAGCAGATCTCCATCTGGTTGCCAAGTAGTATCTCTCCCAGAGGCAAAGTGACCCCATCTCCCTGGCATCAAGTCATCAAACAAGCCAAACCTTTACAACAGTATCCAAACTTATAATTCAGCATTCAGCAACTTTCAACATAGCTGCTATCAGAGGACTCAGTTTATCTGTAAAATTAAGAGGATCAAGTGTCCAGTCCCTTGAAATTCTAGAACTACGTTCAGAAAACACCTCCATGTGTCCCTCCTTGTACCCCATCCCAACACTGTGCATAGAACAAGCCCTACTGAGACTATGCAGCAACTTGCTAAAAGCTTCATTAAAACAAAAATAAATTAAACCCCACAATAAATCAAAATCACATTTCAGCTGGTAAGGATGTGTCGGAAGTTGGTTTCTCATGAAGAAAACTAGTAAGTATTCATACAGTAAAAATCAAAGTCAACGTTACCAGATTCGTTAAGGTAACCTGAAAATTCAGTATCTAGATGGGAAGGATGTTTATAGATACACACATATAGATGTCTGAGGAATTTTGACACCAACATACAAAACAACTATCTGAGGCATGGCAGTCAAGCAAAGCAAGTGGCTGGGCAAAGAGCATTCAAGAGCTGGGCAAACCTCATCTGTTGCTCACTGAGTGAATCAGCATCTGACCAAAATCTGTCACTCATATGATAGGCCTGCTAGTCACTGCTGTGAGAACGCAGCAGTCTGCAAGCACATCAAGATGATAGTTTCAGGTGGGGGCAGGTGAAGCACATGAAAGTAAAGCAAAACACAAGTCCAAACTAATGAGCCAAATAGGGATGAGAAATAAGTAGGGTAGATGAGGTGTACGCAGCCCCTAAGCAGCAAGTTTGCTGAACTTACTTGATAGCTATTGGAAACCAAAATATTGAATAACAACTGTTTTTCCACTAATACTCGTAGCTTATGTTGTTATTCAACAAATATAAATTATGTTTTGAACAGTAACAATGAACCTGGCATTGAGAGAAATCTGAGGCATCATTTTGTCCTTCAACTGACCACTGCAAGTACACAGCCTTCACTTAACTCTACTGAAAAGTAGCAGAATGTGCCAGCATGCACAAAACATTATGCCATAACTGAAAGATACCCACTCAGACAGAGTTGGAATTACTATTTTCTAGGTATCTATTTTATAGGTGCTCAGTATGGCTGACCAGAGAAAAGAGGATAAGCATTTATTCTTCAGAAATAATTTCTTCTTTCTTTGTCAATTGATTCTTTTGCAAACAAGTTAAATGAAAGGTAAGCTGTTCTTTTCAATGCCACTCTGGTGGCAGATGTAGTCTTCAGATATGAACAGCTTGTTAGCAAATCCTGAGTAACTTAATTCTACATACATAAATATATATGTTATTCTTGAATTATAGCACACTCCTTCCACACAGCTCACTTTACATAAACACTGCCTCTCTGCTCCATTCTGGCTTGTGTTGAAAAAAAAATACTCTCCTGCCACTGCAGCGCTGTATGACAAGCAAACCACATCTTAGGCTGAAGTATTTACAACTACTGGATGGAGAAACACCAACTGTGTGGAGCAAGAAACAGAGTCAAGGAAACTCTAGATTTACAAAGGAAACTAGATTTAGATTTTTCAGAAAGTTTTCACGATGTTTTGTTTGCTTGTTTGGGGTTTGTTTTTTTAATGCATTACTTTTTTTAACTAATTTCAGTAGATATGTATTCTATTACTGTCAGTGTTTATCAGCAAATGATCAACTCTCAATCTCTCATGTGGGTTATGATTAATTAGACCTTCTCTATGCAAATTTTTACAACTTTTCTATTTTGTTTCTAATCAAACTTCACATGCACTTTCTTAAATTAAAACGAAAACGTATGCTCACTTCAGCAGCAGCACCATACATTAGAGTAATTGCTATTTGGCAGTGCCCACACATCTGCCTTTACTTTGAGAAATTTTATTAGGAAATGATGGTGAGCAAAACTGGAACGCTGTCTTTATATTGCCAATTATCACCATTCAACAGTGACCAGCACTCAAAAACTGCCTTTTTATTATTATTCCTATTGCATCCATTTCTGCTCTTAAGATAAAACAACAGCACTGTCTTGTTAGAATAAAAATAAACCTGTGAAGAATTATAGCTCTTTGGTTTGAGGAAGACTTTTTCAGTCTCTCCTTGGTCCTCTGCCAGGATGACTTAATTTTCTATGACAAAATACCTGCACAACAAATCTTAATTCTGTTTGTTAGTTTTCAGCAATTGCCACTACCTTCATCTTGCTTGTTCTCAAAAAGCTGGAAAAGTTTTTTATGGAATTTTTTACTCAGTTTATTGCTATTTTACCAAGACTAAAAATAAATTTATATTGATGTAGTAACTTTTACTAGCAGCATGTATGCTTACAACCACAAGCATAAAGCTGCCCAAGAATCTTGCAGTTACCCAGTTTTGGATCCACAAATCTTGTCACAGTGAAGCTTCAGTCTAAGTACTTGAATTATTTCAGCTCTGTTCAACATATGTGAGTTTGCACTGCCAGAGTTTTCAGAGAGAAGGCTACACATGTTCAAGAGAAAGAGTGTTTACTGACACTTAAAAGCATCTAGAAATCTTGACGGAATATAGATGTACCTCAGGGTCAGGGCTTGAAATAGATAAGTGAGAAGAGGGATACGTTTCAACCTATTTAAGTTTTGCAGAAATCGTATCAGGTAGTTCAGTCTTTGTTCTCCTAATGCCTAACACATTTGATTTATGGGTTGGTTTGGCTTTTTTACACCTATTTAAAACCATGCACTGCAGACATCTCTCGGGCAATGCATTTTGACTTCTGAAAGACAATTATGCACACCGGGATGAACAATATCCAATGATCAGTGTTCTTTGGTTAGAAGTTAATGGAAGAGTAATCTTTTTTGATGGTGCCTGTCACATCAGCGCATAAATGGTAAATCCTGCTCCAGAAGTGGAAGGCAGTGAAATAACAAACCATTATACCTCCTTTTAAGTTACGGGTCCAAGATGCAATCTGGGTTAAGGATACTCAAAGGGCAAAAACCTCTTTCTGAAAGAGTTTTAAATTATGATGAATTTGAGTTCAACATTATGTTTAAGGGTCTTACCCGGAACATCTGTTTGTATTCTGGTTGCAATAATCAGGAGCAGCAGGAGCAGCAAAGCATGCTGCTGTAAGAGACAGAGCCAGCACTTTGTCATGTATGGAAATGAAGTGCACAGGCTAAGCACGTAGACTTGTCTTGCTTAGTGCTGTACTTAATACAGGTGGGTCAGTTTACATGCCAGGTTTTATTCACTGTTTAGTTTTTAATACAGAACACAGAGACAAAGATGAAGTAACAAGAAACATGCTGCTCAGTTCATTTATCTTGGGGATACACTGTACATTATATTTCCGGGCCACGGTCAAATATCTGAAAGCATGATGGCTCATAGCAAGTTAAATTCCACATACATTCCCAAAGCAGAAGAATTCAGGTTGATATATCTGCCAGTGACAGAAAAGGAACAAAGGGAGACAGTAAAAAAAAGGCTTGTTTCCTCACCAAATTTTACTTGTTGGCCTCTTTCACCTTTGCCATTTTAAAAGAGAAAAACTTGGGGCCCCAGTCTTATTTGATGCAGGTTCATAGCATTTCACCAGCCTGTGCCTGGCACTGGCCAGGATCCTCATCTGTTGTGTGCCAGGGTTAGACCACCCTGAGCTGCTGGGCAAAAGAGTCCTGAGGATGCCCCAGGGCAACCTTTCCCCAGGTCCCACCAACAGCACAAGAGCCATCAGCATTGACTTTCTGGACCATGCGGCAGGCAGGAGAAGGTGATACAAAGGCATGTCTTATGTCAGTACATTACACGCTTCAAGGTACAGGTAGGTGGTCACTGGACAAAAAGTTAACATTTTCCTTCCCTTTTTTCGTCTGCTCATTCTTCCCTGCATTTTGCCTCCAGTTTTTTGCCACACTAGCGTCCCAGGGGCTGTGGAGAGAACGGATCCAGGGAAAGAGAAGTCTGTGTGGAGACCTCATAGCAGCCTTCCAATACCTGAAGGAGGCCTATAGGGATGCTGGGGAGGCGCTCTTCATTAGGGACTGTAGTGATAGGACAAGGGGTAACGGGTTCAAACTTAAACAGGGGAAGTTTAGATTGGATATGAGGAAGAAATTCTTTACTGTAAGGGTGATGAGGCACTGGAATGGGCTGCACAGGGAAGTTGTGAATGCTCCATCACTGGCGGTGTTCAAGGCAGGGTTGGACATAGCCTTGGATGGCATGGTTTAGTGGGAGGTGTTCCCTGCTCATGGCAGGGGGGTTGGAACTAGATGATCTTGAGGTCCTTTCCAACCCTAACTATTCTATGACTCTATGAACCTGCTGAGAACTAAAGCAACACCCCAAGATGCATACCTTGGTGCTGACCAGGTCAATTCCCTGGTCTGACACAGCTTGGCTGCAAGAGCTACTGCTGGCATAAGGCAGGCAGCAGAACAGGATTACCCACCCTGCAGTTATCTGAAAACAAAGTTCAAGGAACACACTGCAGCTTTTCTTCATGTCTTTTGCATTACCTCTGTATTTAAGTGCACACACAATTATACAGATTTAAAAATTGAGATATGCATCTGATATACAGATATTTTCTTTTTGTTCTTGTCAGCCCAATTTCTAAATAGCCTTTGGTTTGTACGTGGGATATTACATTATCCAAATGACATCATTTTCTGGCAACTATGGCAGGCATAGCCTGTGAGTCACTTTCCAAAACGAGGGGAGAGTCACACTAGGGAAGAACATGCAATTCAAAGGTTTCTATTGTTCTGGACCTTGGGGTCCATAAAAGTTCAGTTGCTTCTCAGTACAGAAGAGCTGCTAAAATATCTCACTATTGACTTATACGAAAAGGAGCATCATGAAGAAGTAAACAGGCAGATACAATTATACAGTCCCCAAAACCTGGAGTTACATATCACTTGCTTGCGTGTGTTGATTTATTGATGGTCAATGCATTGCAAGTATGCAAGCACACATTTAGCTGCAAGTTACTTTACCTGCATTTGCCAGATAAGCGTTTCCACAGCTGTAAGCAGTAGTTTCACTCACCCTGTACACAAGGCAGGGCCACAGGACTACAACAAGCCTTCTCTACTCAACCCTGTCTGACCATACAATTAATCAATCTGAGAAATAGATTGAAAGTGACCCAAAAGACTATGGAAACAATTTTTCATTACAGACTGTCTTGAGGAACAATGATAATTATCACAGAAGTATTTCCAGTTCTTCACTGAATCCAGACAGCTATCCACCCCAAGAAGAATGCTTCCTCTTTAGTCACTAATTGGATCTTGTTCGTAAAGCCAGTCTGTGTTTCAGAGTCTGACACAGTTTTCAAACTTAGGTACTACAGGGGAAAAAAAGATTAAAATGCCTTTCTACAACTGAGAAAGACACTATAAACATTATCCATATATAAAAGGATGGGGCACATTAACACACATTATTTTCCTCTTTGCATTTTTTTTGTAGCTTGGGTAAAATATGGCAAAACAGTTTTCAGAGTATACTGGAAGCATCTGATCTTGCACAACTCCAGAGTTTCATTTGAAGTATTTACTAATCAGGAAGGCTAACTGCACACCAAATCAGCCACTTTAAACGTCAAGTTATGCAAACAATGGATTTATTAATTATTTAAGCTTTAAAAGTTAACGGACAGTTACTCCAAGAAGGAACAAGCATTGTTCATTGAAGGCAGTGCTGCATACAGGAGCAAGATACAAGTTTGCTGTACCAATGTCTCCCTGCTTCAGACTCAAACACCCATTTATTCTCTCTCATATACTGAGGATACTTGAAAACAACACCAGAAATGCTGTGGCTGAGTTTGCTGCATGTGTACACTTCCTTCACATGATATCAAAACCTCAGACTTTTTCCATAAGCTCCTACCTCTGGTCACTAGAGTAATAATGACCATTTAAAATTTACAAAAATTTTGAAAATTGATACCCAACTTATGTACAGTGCATGTGATTAAGCTCTTCACAATGCTAAACCAACACAGATACTATTAAAAAACACCACCCATCTGCTACTTCACCTTCCTGACCCCTAGTCAAGTAGAGGTCAAAGCTAAACTATACTCTTCTGGCTGTAGCAGAGAGCACACCACCCTCAGGTATTTTGTGCTCCACTCATCAAGCACACCAGCTTCTTCCAAACAGCACTAGATCAGTATTCAGACACATATAGCAGATCCCCTCCATGGGCCAAGAAGTTCTCTGCAGAAAAAGAGTACAGAACAAAGATGATGCTAAGCTAGCTCCCATTTCCACCCTACTTGAGTCAGTCCACATCAGTCACTGAAACATCATCCAGGCTGTCTCAACCTTCTGACAGCAGAAGAGCAGCAGTGGTGTATCATATCTGTGATTTAGACCAATGTGCAAGAAAAGCCTCACATGTGCTGTCACATCCATCACAGCATCACTCTGCAAAGATGACAGGACCAGCTGCCCAACATCCCCCACTGGCTAGCAGAACTTCGCATTTAGTCTCTGAGAGCAGAGAGATCTTCATTATATTTTGGTTTTTGTATCAGGTCACAGTATCAAAAAACCCCTCAGTTCTGCCTCTCTGTCTTCACTACACATCTGAGATGTTGCATTAGCAATACATTTCTTAAAAAGAATAGTCACAAGGAAGGCTGAGCTATGCTGTTCTGCATTTAAATGTTTTTAAAACTCTAGTTTTGAATGCTAGAAAGTATTAGTTCCACCAAACCAAGATTGGGTGCGCTTCCATTGCAGGAGTGTAACAGACTTACCAATGTACAGTTTGTCATGTAATGAAAATGTAAATGATGATTTCATAACACTAAACATTTTAATGTCAAGAAACCCTACTGGTTCCTCTATTTTATATGAAATTATTCAAAGCAAAATGCTTCAAGTCAGATAAATTGCATGCTTTACAGACCAAGCCCAATTCAATGCAGTTTCTTCCTGCCATCAGGACAAGGCAGATACACTGTCAGAAGACTCAAAGCAGATAGTTTAAGTCAATTCTCATCCTTTGTCTAAAATGTTGCCTTTTGAATAGCATATGTTTGTGCTCATTCCAAACTTCATAACAGCCTGAATATCAGAAGCATGTCAGAGAATATGTATTGGGGTGACAGACAGACTGGACAACATAACCCATAGCTCTGTACTTCGTTCCCCAGCACATACAAAGATGTGCAAATATATTTACTAATTAGGTTTATAACCCTTTGAGTCTCTATTTACAGAACTTAACAGAGCAATTTATTTTTTCTTTTTAAATATGTAATTTCTCTGAACTATGTACTTCAGAGGATCAACTCATAAGTTCTATGGACAGCTTGTGGATACAGGCATAACCAGAACTTGAAGAAACATAGCAGGTTTGTAACTAGCTTCAATTCTGAGTACCACTAGCCCTAAATTTAAGGTACAGTTCAGAATTCTTTGCACACAACAGTATTGGACACTATTCAAACAGCTGTGAGAGAACGCAGCCATTTATTCCAGCAGTTGTACTCCGAGAATGCACAGGTGTGCACAGACGGTGCACAAGTAAAGCAGCATTCCCAAGGACTGCAGGCTCAGAGTTCCTCAGCTGCTTCCAATGGGATTGAAACACAGCACTTGCAGCTATGTCAGGTTGAAATTCAATCAATACTTTTGTGTGTGTGTGTGTGTGTGTGTGTGTGTGTGTATAGACATTTTTCAGTGCATTTACATGGAATGTTCAAATGACTGAAAGGGACTAGACTGTCTGTAGGAGAGTTGAGCTGATGCTCAGGTGGTTTTTTTTTTTGGTGTTTTTTTTTTTTTTGTTTTGTTTTTTTTTTTTTTTTTTTTTTTTTTTTGGCTAGTGCAACAGATGAAAACCCCTTAGCTCCATAGAGAACAAAGACTGTCACCAAATTACAGGTCATTACCTGTCTTAAAGAAGATTTACATGCCCACTCTTTGATGAAGAGGTCAGCGTGTTCCATTAGGAGATACATTCACAAGTCAGCTGGTTTACACGATTTCAATACTTATTCTATGTATGCTTGCCTTTAGCATCTGTTCTACAAACCTACAGATATCCATGAGCCTGAGGACAATGGTACTGAACCTTTAAAAAACACTTTACTCTGATTTCAGGCACAAATGGCAAGAAACAGCTAGGCTGTTGTGCAGCTCAATGTAAGTTTACATTCTTGCCTGAATTCTAAACCTAGGATTTATGGGCTGTATCTTGATTAGTAACAAAAAAGTGGCACCATATACGCAGCATATGAAGTTGGCCATCTGGACACAGGAAGTTAGATGCTACAGCTGCACAACTCATCCACATTTAGCAGTGAGGGAAGTACAGAAAAGCTGTGCATCTCTGTCACTACCCTTCAGGTGGGAAATTCACTGACCTGCAAAGGCTACTTTCTAACAAAATGGTTCAGCACTATTACTGAGAACACCAGATATATTGTGCTTTTTATTCTTAACCTATATTTAAACCTTTTTTCTTTGTAACTAAGTGGTATTTAATTGCATCATGGATATAAATAAATTGTTTAAAGAATTCAAATCTGGTACTTTGGGTTCAATCATTTAAGATTGAAAATGAGAATACGAGTCGGCTTTTCTGCTTCCTTTCAAAGCCTTAACACAAACCCTTCATGATAAATTTTCATCTCCTCAATAGTGCTTCAACAGAGGTCTTCTCCAATATATCCATTTCAGAGAAAATGGATCTTGGACAAAGAACGAGCTCGGAAATCATCTCTAAGAAAATGTAGTTACTAAACCAAACTACAGCAAATAAGCCTAAGACATTCTGATCCAGAAGAGCCTACCACAACTGCTAAGATTCCTCCAACCTCCACAAGTATCCTGACAGAAGCAGCAACAACCTCAGACAAGTGATTAATACCTAGGGAGCAACCTCAGTATCCAGCAGAAAGCAGTTTTCATGAAGCCTCATTATTAATTTTCCACATATTATAAGCAGCCTTTGACTCATTACTATCATTTCTAGTACTGACCTCTACTGTACCAGAGAGATCCCCAGTAAAACGGACATCAAACATCTCTTTTCATTATCTGAGATAACAATTATGAATAAGAATAGTTAGGCCATCAGTACTGGGGTTTATTTACACACTTCCTACTTAATTGTGACAATGTCTTATCAGCAAGTCAGTGATGGGTATGCAGACTTACACATATGTGCACTCCGAGAGATTCAGACAGGAACACTATCTAAACATATTGAATGCTAATTTGATTTCTAGATGCGATGAAAGCCACAGCCAGCTCTACTTATCTTCATTGCCCAGTACCCTACTGTATTGCTCTGCATTCCTTCATCAAATACTAAACTGAAATATCAAGTGAATTGCGATAGCTTCCAAATTCAAGAATAAAAGGCAATCATTGTTTTAATGCCTGGAATCTGTGGGATGAGGATTAACAATCACAAACATCTGGCTACCATCAAATAACCCTTTGAGGATCAGAGAACAGCATTAGCTAAGCAAAAAGTAACTGGTGTTTCTACCTTTAAGCATATCAAATAAAAAGAAAAACCAAACAAACAAAACCAAAAAACCAAAAAAACAAACAAAAAACAAAACAAAAACAAAAAAAAACAAAAAAAAAAAAAAAAAACACAAAAAAAAAAAAAAAAAACAAAAAAACAAAAAAAACCCCAATCAGTCATCAATACAGCTTGCCTTCTCTCCACAGTACAGCTGAAAGATGTTGCAGGGGGTAATAACCAGCAAGATAGATACAAGAAGCATTGAAGCAATAAAGAGCAGATGTAATTTGACTCTGGATTTCCATTTCAGGTTGAATTCCTAGCTAAAAATAAATTCCAGGTAAGCAGTAATAGATCTCGCCCTCCTCAACAAGGCTGTCCACAGCAGGAGTGAGGGAAACGGGAACTGCACAAACAACCTCTATTGTAAGAGGGACTACATACTGTTCCACCTTTACTATAGCAAGGGTGTCTTTTGCCAGAATATATTGCTACAACCACCGCAATAGTATTTTCCCTGAATAAATAAATGTCTGTACTGAAGCCCAATTGATTTTCTCTTCTAGGGACAAAGAGCGTCAGTGAGCAAGAAGCATGGCACAGGAGCTGCAGCCATGCTTTGGCAGCCACTTCTTTCTCTTCCAGGTTGCACCACAGCTACTGGGGTTCCACTGCAAAAGAGTAGGAAAGCCACTCAGGCCAGGGAGGCTTAGACTTTAGCAAGTGTGATCTGCATGAAAAAGAAACCTCATGCAAACAGACTACACCAAGGTGTAAACACACACTTATTAATAAACCAAATGTCTAGATGACTTATTTTGTCAAACTTTTCACCTATTAAGCCACAGTCTGAACATCAAGGGAGAATCAAGTGATGCAGATGCTTTGCATGTCATTATGCTTGTTCTCATGGAAAAAGCAGAATTCTTGAGTTGACAGCATGTACTATGGGGTAAGATGGCTTAAAAGGACAAATGCTGCACAATGATTCCTTTCAAGCACAGCATATTGGCAAACCTCCATCCTTTGCGAACAAAAAAATTGGCCCAGGGGAATAAACTTTCCTAGAATTTAAGAGCTCATTAAAATACATAGTTACTGCGTCTCATTACATCAAACAGCTTAAAAAGTGAAGGCAGTGTAACTTAAAAGTATCACCAGTTTTCTGAGCGAACAGACTGCTACAGTGCTTTAGTCATAATTTACTGTCTTTATAAAATCAGGGAAATTACACTGATTCTTGTATACTGTTCCTCTTGTCATTCAGGATAAAGATAGACCCATACATGTTTGAGGCGAAGTGGGCAACACCAATAAAGAGTAAGAGGCTAATCAGCAGTTATAAAAAGGCAGCAAGACCCTTAACCCCACCAAAAGTAAAGGCTGAGGAAGATACAACAGTGGGAAAAACTGGGTTTGTCTGTAAAAGAAAACAGTAGGAAGGGAGTCAGGAAAAAAAAAAATCCTTTTCTTAAAACCAAAATAAGGAGGCAGAACAGGAGTTAGAAGCTGGAAAATTTCAGGAGGTTTGGGGTTTTGGGGGGTTTGGTGCTGGTTTGGGTTTTTTTTGTTTTGTTTTGTTTTTTTCTGTTGGTTGTTGTTTTGTTGGTTTTAGGAGGCTTGGGAAAGGGTGTCTGTGTTTGGGGATTTCCCCCTGCTTTCCCCTTGAAACTTAAAGAGACACAACCTAGACTTCAACTAAGGTTGGAAACAAGACCTGCTGACCTGTTTATAAATACAAGATCTTAACTCCCAACAACAACCTTCCTTCCCAGTGAAGAGGCATGCTTCTCATAAAGCTGCTCCCCTGAGCACGCTTTAATGTTCATACTTGCCATTAACTGTGAAGTGGCTTTTTAAATATCACTCAGACTACCTAAATAGTCAAGGATTTTCAGCTTGCTTCCAGTCAGGCATACCAATTTGAGGCAAATGGGAAAGACAGCAGCAAGGGACTATCAGGTCTTCCCTCAAGAAATTCAAGCTAAAGATGCACTACCTAGCACAGGCAGACTTCATTCCCCTTTCTGTAGCTAAGTCCCCTAAGAATTATATAGCTAACATTTCCCAACAACTACATGGCTAGCATAAATGTGTTGACAGTTAAAGCATATCTAAGCTACTTTAAAAAAGCAAGAAACACAATGTGCTTTAGCAATTAGTTATTAGATGCAAATAATTGTTTACAGCTCAACATTTGGATGGAGCAGAACAAAGATGTTCTCCCTACAGAAGTGAGTACTCATTAGCACTTGTTCTGAGGGAGGAACAATGTTTGAATTGTACCAATTTAGAATTTCCAAAATCACAAAGATTTAAAAAAATAAAATAAGATAATCAAGACTAATATCACTCTAATGTTACACAAAATATTCCCATCCCAGCTGCTAAACTGAGAGGAGGTTCCAGTAAAATTATGTTTCAGCAGCCACCAGAAACCTACCATGGGGCAAGCCTGCTTTAACCTGATGGCCCTCTAGGCTGCCATCTCCCTGCATACTATATTATCCCAAGTTTTCATCTATGCCTTTCGTGGCAGCTCCAACTAGACCAAGTAGAGAAATCTGACAACTCTAATCACACTAAACACCAATCTTTCTGTGCAACTCCTTAACAGCATAGCCTTGCAATCCTGTTTATCCACCTCCCACTTGCCTTTTTAAGGCAGGGAAGGAACAATCTATTTTCATCCTCTGAGAAAGTTCTCATCCAAAAAAACTGTTGAGACAGGATCTTGGGAGAGGCTTGCAGAGTTTGCTGGAGCTTTTTCTCTGGCACCCTGAGTGGACCACCTCCACTCCCCACACACCACCAGCCCACATTTTTGCCTCTGTTCTTCATCTATTTCCACTCCTTCGAGGTAGGACTTCAGTTTGCCTGACATCCTGGTCTAATTTTTGCCATAGAGACCCTTCACAACTTCACCGTCTCATTTTCCCAGGACATACTCAGAGGGTAAAGCAGATGAAGAGCGAGATAAACTTTCTTCAAACTCAGGAGCAGGCTTTTTCAACAATGGCTCAGGAACTGCAGCCCCTGACTCTGACCTCAACCCTCAGACCCAGATGATGGGACAGAAGTGCCCAATCAAGCCTCACACCCCAGCACAGCTCTTCATCTTTCTCTTACCTCCTTCACTGTTCATGAAAGCATTTGGTTGCAATATCAACAGAGAGAAGCTTTGAACATCTTTCACCTATTTGTTTTACCAGCACACATCCAGTCTAAGTACTGCTATTTCTGTCTCCAGATCTCACGCTTTGTCACACACAATGACAGCAGTAAACCATCTGTACTACACTATGTTCAAAAGTTTTCATTCTCCCACCAGCCAAGCAGAAAGCCATGTGTGTTACAGCAGTGCCATATTTACTGTGCAATGGCTTTTATAGATATTGAGACAGGATATTCACTGTATTTATCCCTAATCTATTCAAATAGGTCACTCAAAATTCAGTGTTGCACACACGACTACTAGGCTGGGTATCTGGAATGCAGTATTTTCTCGAATACTTGAGAAAATCGTGACAAAAGCAGATCTCGAAGTGACTACCTATAAAAAAGCAGATTTAATCAATGCAATAACAATGTGAAAGTCTGAAGCTTTAGCTCTCCTAGTCAGTAGATCCATATCTTCAGTTGTATACAATGTTAGTGAAGTACTTTTCTAATATGAGACCTAATGGGAACATAAGGAAAGAAACTGCAGAAAAAGAGATCGTGAAATATTTCAGCAGCTAGCATAAGGTCTGTATTAAAAATATTTCAGTCCCTCCAACACTTGCTAGCTGTAATTCTTCTACACCAGAAAAACAGAGCTGCTGCTGCTGCTTTTAACAGGTAAGACACAGAGACAAACAGGTAAACAGTTAACCCAAAGAGACTGCATTCTTTAAGTTCTAGGAAAAAAGCTAACAATGGGCTCCTTAGCAACCTGGGTGCATGATTCTTTACCATTCACATCATGGAAAACTGTCAAGCCCACTGAATACACAAACAAGTCAAACAGAAGAAAGCTATCATTCCCCTCTCACTTATCCTGAGGTTTTCCCAGTGCAAGAGGAAGAACAGGTCAGGTTCATTACAAAGCACCTACTGGAGCATTTCTCTCACAGATGTCACTCGGGAAAGTGGCAGCAGGCCATCTTTGACTCCCATGCAGGTATGCCAAGTTTATAATTCAAAACACTTCTTCCAGTCTCCGACCTTGAAAATCTGACATGGAGTGAAGTTATTTCATTTATTATTTGCAGCTGTTCAAAAGAAAAAAGAAAAGCCACTTCTGCAAAACAAGTATTTAATCTGTCTTGACAGGTTTCCATCAATCAATACATTGTAGGTAGAAGTCTTACCTCTAAAAAATCCCAGTACAGTTCACTTGTAGCACCATAGGCCAGCATAGCTAACAGAAGTGAATTACAACAAAAGTTCGTTTTTACCACCAGCTCAAGCACTTTTGACCTTTAAAACATGACCTCTATTCAAGTCAGGATTGCACTTTAAACTGATTAAGCCAGTTTCTAGGGCATACTATGTCAGGGTACTTCATCACCATTTCTGAATGTTCGCCTTGAGACAAACTTTCCAATAGATGATGCGGCGGGAGAAAAAACGCCTGAGCTTATTCAGTTTTTGGCTCCTTGATCAGGCTCCTCAGAGTAATACGGTCATCATGAAAGCATTCTGCAACACTGGCTCAATAGTATTTCAACATTTAAATGTCAGAAGTGGATGAAAGTGGTATTGTGCAAAATCTCTAACAACTGTTATTTTAGAAAGTGCTTTATCAGACATTACCAAAGCTGTACTTCTAAACAAAGCAATTTTCTTGTTTTACTTGCGTGCTCTAGATGTTCCCCAGACAGAAATTTTACTGGTAGGCAGCCATGTGAAAGGATTCACTGCTTCAAGGTGATATTTATATTACACTAGACATATGCTTATTTTACTAGGAACACTCACACTGAATACTTCATCTTAAATACTTTCACACCTAATTCACATAACAGGTTTGCACATCCTCTTCCCAAATCCATACTTGGTCAGTCTTCAGAAAACCAGATGTTCCTCTTCTGCAGCAGAAGGAGAAAGCCTCAGCTGCAGCCTCTTCTGCTATATCTGCTTCTGTTGCTCTCCTACAGAATCTCAAGTGAACCATGCTCTCCCTGCAAGGTGCCTGTTCCAATCATACTGTTGTATGTCCCAGCACAATTCTCTGAAACAGATGGCTAAGAAAAGAAAGTAACCAGCAGAGAAACGTCAGAAAACTTTGTTCACCTGACTCTGGAAATGAAACTGAGAAGTGGGAGACCTAAAGCCAATAAGAGGAAGTCATTCCTTCAGTGACTTAGCACTATCATCAGCCGAGAGCTTAAAGTTGTTTTCTTCAAAGAACTGGACATGGTTTTCATGCCTGCCAAAAGTGCAAGTAACTGTCATAGCATTTAGTTTACAAAAATTGTTTGTTTCATCTTATTCTGTGAGTCTCAGCTTTAAGACAGGACTATTTTGGGGTACTGTTCTTAAAACCTTCTGGAAGACAAATAGCCGTTTTCATTTTCAGCTTTATTTTCACCAACTGCAGGACAACAGGAGGAAAAAAATAAAAAATGCCAAAGGGAATTTGCTTTCCCTTGAGAACTCCCAAGTATCCCTCGCATTTTCTCTCAGCCCTACTGCCTGACGTTCCTGTAAGCAAGAGAAAGCTAAAGACTCAGATCAAAACAAAACATTCTACAAATCTCTTGTTACACTTTTTTTGTTGCTGAAGAACCATAAGCCTTTGGGGTTCTGCAGGCAGAGACAATTTTTAGTAACAGCCACCTACTTATTCACATCCAGTGCTACATGAAGGCCACACAGCACACTCAGCATTAATTATTAATCTAATCATGCTATCAAACTACCAGCTAAGCAGGATATTCACAGAAGATACAATTCTTCCAGCAACATTCAGTTCACAGACAGCACAGAAACAGCGTAACTGGAGGGCCCTCTGAAGTGAGTGAACTCTGCCCTGAGAAAGTAGCTCCTTTTGCAACACATGGATCTTGACACCGCTGTAAGTCAGAAGCACTGCATGCATATCTCGACTTCGAACTTGCTGGAAACTAAGGGACTGCAATATAGGTAATGTTTTGGGAAGCCTATGAAGCAACAGTGGAGTTCAACCCTATTATTTGAAATCTAATGTCAAGCCACAAGAAAAGTCCTGAAAGATGGACAGATCCAATTCTTTCTGCGCTTAAGCAGAATCCAAACAAAACCTGCATTAGATGCAGTCTTTTGCCAACATAGAGATTTTGACCTCACTTCCAGAGAGCAGAGCAAATACAAACAACAGCTTTGCTGACTGCAGTGAACGCTCAGTCCATCAGGAGCCTTTTACAGATTTCAGAGGAGGTCTCAATTCAGCAGCAGCAGTCTATTGCCTCTTCCTTGGCATCTCAAGTTACCAAAGGTCAATCTTGTTAAATCCTCCAATAACCCCTGCTTTTCTAGTTCACCACAGTGGACAAGCTCAATCTTTCATTATACATATTCACAAAGGACTGAAAATACTGTTTAACACATTTTCTTAAGATGCAAAATAATTACTGTTGACATTGAAAATACCACTGCAATCTCAGCTAGTAACCACCACAGCAAATGGGTTAGTCTCTGATAGTTTCAGACACTGAAAACTCAAACAGACACCACCTTTCTTACTTACAGACTTTTCTGACATTAAACAGCTTTTAGAAGGAACACAAAATGCTAGAGAAATACTGAGAAGCCTTCATGTACTCCTAGCCTCTTTTTAGCATACTAAGAGTGCATAAGCCCATGAGTAAATAACACCTTCTGGAATAAATTCCTGGTTTAAAGTCTGTCCTCTCCTATTACTTCTCACTGAGGAAAACAGTATGTACTAACCATCATGTGACACCACTTTGAGGAAGTGGAGAAAAATGTTGAAATTGGAATCACAACAGAAGTGTATTTATTTAGCAGCAACAGATCAAGGTCCCTCTCTGTGAGGACAGAAAACAGCAGAAATGTTAAAAAAACATTCACCAGCTTTCTAAACTGAACGCAGAAATATGTCAATACTACTCAATATTTTACTTGTGCAATTACTAAGACTCCAATTAAAGTATGCGCTTTTCCCAAAAACAGATAGTAGCCATCCCAATATTAAGTATGAAGTGGATCACAAGGTTAGATCAGCGTTCTTGGGAGGAAAACAAGAAGGGGACACATACAAGAGATTCAAAAATACTGTGAAAGCATGCTATTAAATCCAAAAAGCTGCAAACTGCTCTTTCATTGCCATCAATATTATAACATAAACCACAGCACTTTTGCACCCTCTCCCAAAAGCACATGTTCAGCATAATAATTTAAAAGTTTGGATTTTTGTTTTTGAAAGCAGCTGAAGAAAGTTCATCTAAGAAGTTACTGGGTGCATCAAGTTGACTCTTCCCTATTCCATAGATGTTGATCAGAAAAATGAGAAGCACCAAAACCCTGCTTAAGTCATGAATCCCACTGAACTCTGTTCCAGCAACGACTGTGCAGCTGACCATGGGCTGGCTCTCCCCCAAACACACTGCGCAGCAAAACCCACATGACCAAGTCTATGCAACACGTAAATGCAGACACACTTGAGTAAAGCACACTGTGCATTCCTTGGGTCATGGTAAGGTGATGGAATCGGCAGCTTGGAAGCTGTTCCAGTATTTAATGTCCACCAATGCCTTACTATTTCATTGCTTTGTTTCTTTAACAGAGAAAAAGGTTTAGCACAAGGCATAGGCAGACATTTCATGTAAATCATGCTATTTATCCATCTAGGAGCAGCCTGTTTGACAGCCAGGCTTTAAAGGCACTTCTGCCTGAGCTTGACTTATGAGACATTTGATGCTCTGATGCTCTCTGTAAGACCAGTGCCAGGGTGCCCTGTGGGCAAGCATGGCTGGCATGCAAAGTCATCCTCCATGCACCCACCCAGACTTGCAGTCCAGGAGCAGCAGCCAGGGTCCATTCCTTCTGTTAAATGGTCCTCTACAAATTGCTCCCACTTTTAAGCTTCCATTCTGGGTACTTTTTGCAAAACACCAGTGAACCATTTCCCTTTCTCTCCTTGCTCCCATTGCTTCTCCCTATTCCTCCCACTGGGAAACAAACACACCAGTGCCCTGAGCATAACTAAGACATAGCAGGACAATTCCTGTGCAGTGAGAGGTGCTTGGCTGCAGAAACTACTGCAGCTTTCATTGTCTTTATGCACAAATTATGCCTTTGGCCCTAAAACAGGCAGACTGTTACAAGGTAGAATAATAGGGGTGATGAAAAGCATTGGTTTTACAGCAATTTCATTAATTACAAGAGGTCCTCTTTTACTTACCACAAAAAAATTTATAATGCTCCCATCTGCTTTGATGGTAACCAAATTTTAGAAATGGTTAACACACTGCAGATAACAAAAGAGCTCAAAAGTTGTCAGACTAGGTTTATCACTTCCTTTGCAGGGCAAATGCATCACCAATAATCCAAAAGCTTTGACAACCCACCCAGGTGGGAGCAATAAGGGCCAGGATTAGAATCCAGGCTCCCATCTCTGCTGCCTTGCGAAACAACTAGGTTACTCCTGCACCACAGGCATTTACAGAACATCTTTACAATTGCAAATCTATGAGCTGTCATCCCAGGGCAGGCTAGCTGTTTGTCCTCTAGGTAGCTGGAAAACTAGGCATGCAGTTAACCATCTTCCTGCCAGAATAAATCTGTACTCAATGCCACAATAACAACTCACTTGTCAACACTTCTCAAATCAATTCTAATGAAAACAAAACCCCACAAGACTCTCTCCCCTTCAAGCTGGTGGAGCAGTTACACTTGTAACTAGTGGAAGCCTCTGCTTGCAGGCCAGAACATGCGTAGCATTTATAGTCACTGGAAGCTATGTGAAATCTTTCCTATAACTTCAAGCTCAAGAATGCCCCATTCATTCACTTGAGAGGATTCATTCACAGCACTTCCCCCAGACTCAAATTTGTCAGGCTCAAAACCCATTCACAGCTTTCAGTCTCTACTTTTGAATCCCATTTCAGGCCTTAGCTGTCAAGAAAGATGCTAGCATCCAGTAGCAAGTGGAATGAACTAAGTGTTCAAGGCCATGTACTGCTGCCACTGCAGAAACAGAAAAGCACTCTCTCACCTCTTCGTTTCGCAGCAAATACAAGGCTAATTCTGAATGCATACACTGCGGGCAATTACAGCAAAGACATTTGGGGCTACTGTTGATCTTTTTACAAACAGAAACAGTATGTTTTTCTTCATGGATTGTTTTCTCATCTACGTACACGTTCTTGGCTAAGAGGACCTCTGACCACCTCCTGTGATTTTGAACTGCAAAATAAAAACCTTGACAAGGAATATTTTTAATTTGAGGTTTAAAGAAAAAATGCCTTCACACACACAACTGAATTAGTGTAAGTTGTACTAGTTGAAGACCACATGCGAGACCCTGAACTTGGTTGAAAACCAGATAAATCATGTAAATTTCCAAGTAATGGCTTGGCTTAAAGAAGGTTTTCCCCAGTCAGTGTTAAATCTGCGGCTGAAGCCATAACCTTGAAATCTCTCTTCCTGTGCACCACAGAAAGTGTATAAGCAATTGGAATAAACATGGGCTACTGAAAAACAGGCAAAGAGTGAAGTTCTGAGAGCCATTTTCATAGCCCTCCCTATCTTGAATGAGGTGGGGAGAATTTGAGGGGTTTACTCAGCCCTGCATAGAGGCCTCCACATATCTATCTCTATGTCTATCAATAAAAATAGCAAAAGCAACCACGAAAGGCTGTCACACTGCCAGCTTCAAACGACAGTGACTCCAGAACATCAAGAAGAAGTGGTCCTACAAATACATGAGCTCCTGCAAGACACATACATGGTTTTAGCAAATCTGGGACACTGCTATACCCTGTTTCTTAAAAAGATCTTTGAATTTCAATGCAGGCAAATAAAAAGCCATCTTTCTTAAAGCACATGAAACACTGAGAGCAACAGCAGTCAAGAGCAGCATACAGTACACACACTGAGCCACAAAACCCTGTGACTTAACTAGCTTAGTTAGAAGTCTGACCATGTGCTGCCCTAAAAAGCATGTTTCTCAGTCTTAACTGTCAACAACAGAGTCCCTCACAGGAGACTACCACTCATCCTCTGACGGGAGACATTGTGGGTTTTGCAATAGCTGTGCCTACAGGGTTCACATGGTCTCTAGTGAGAAACATCAACAGCCAAAGCACTTTCTAGAGTTACTCCATAGCTAAAGATAGGAGGTGCAAACTGTCAGTGTTCCTTCTCCAGCTAGTCAATTCTTGAGATGTTTGCACCAAAAGAGGTTTTTAAGGAAACCCAGATTTATGTCCCTCAGCAGCTGCCTTTACCCCATAAAGTGCTTGCCTGCAGTAGCTAGAAGTCAAAAGCCAGGTGCAAAGTCACACCTACACATTCAGTGAACAATGACCCCTTCACTCCCCCAGTTGTTTCTCCAGTCCAAAACTGGAGGTATGGTGGCACACTGGTTCTTTTAAAAATCTCAGCATTCCTGACCCGCAAGAATTGGTCAGCTCCTCATCCATCCCCAGGCAGTGCTCCAGCTCGTCACTGACATACAGGGCAACATCCCCTCATTGTGCCTCCTGCCTGTCCTTTCTGTACCCTTCCATTCCAGCACTCCAGTCACAGAAGCCATCCCACCACTTCTCATGAAGCCAAGAAGATCATAGTCCTGCAGGCATGTGCACATCTCTAACTCCTCTTGTTTATTCCCCATGCTAAGTGTGTTTGCATCAAGGCATGTACACTGAGCCCCTGATGAAGCCGACTTACTGCTGGAGAGGCTGGAATTCCTTTGTGCTGCTCTTCAGCTGACCTGTGATCCTTCTCCAGGCTCTAGGCATCCACAAAGCTGGATGCATGCTTCTTGTGAACGCTCAGTTTCTTGCTTTCAATACATTGAGATTCCCACCTGTGCATATCTGTGGGCTCCTCACCAGCAACAGGGATCTACATAAGGTAGTGCTATGAAGGTCGTCAAGTAAAAATGCTGTCTCACCTCTTCTGATCTATGAAAGCTCATTCACATCTCACCACAGCAGTTTCTACAAGTGCCTAAATAAACAATTCTTCCAAAGATCAACAGCTCTCCAGGACATGGCAGTTGGAAAAGGAGGATCTCAGCATGTGAAAAGTACACTCCTGCAATGGAGCTGTTAATAAGCAGATTCCATCAGCCCTGGTAATTTCCTCCACTAATACAAAGCAAACAGACACATAACCACAAAACAAAGCTCTTTGAATGCTGCACTAGAGTTACTGGACAATGGGAAGTTTGCCAGCCAGAATGCAGCACTTGCTGGTCAGCTGTACACCCAGTGCGGCATACAACCATCACAGCCCATAGCCCAGCACAGGTGTCATGGTCACACAGCCATTTATTCTGTCATTAACAGACAGGGAAACACAGGCCTTGGCTGCTCTGGGACAAATAGGAACTACACTCTGACTTACTGAACAGAGTCCAAACAATGCAGAAGGACCTATCCAAAGGTTAACAGCAAAATGTAAGCCTTTCAACACTAAGCAAAGAATAAAACAGTGCCCCTCCATCCCTCAGTTACCATCACAGGTTCTTCCCAGTAGCAACTTTATATGAATACCTTAGGCAAGGTGCAAACCTGAGGTATGACTGCTACCTCTAATACCTATAGCTCTGTTCCTCCCTGCACAACTCAGGCTCAAACTTTCCTTTACTATCCTTCCAGATGTAGAAGTTTTGGTCAGTGAACCCTGACAGCCCCTCTGATAGCCTGCTCCCCTACTTCTTGGTGCACTCCATACCATACCATAACTCAGCTACTGCTGATACCTTAAGGAGGCCACCTCAGATTACACTTCATATTAACTAGGAGCTACACAGGGTGCAGAATGAAGCCATCAGTGTGATTTGACAAACAGCTAAGCTTATGGATGGAGTATAAAGGCAAACAGGCTTTTGAGCTGCACCACGGAAAATCCAAATTCCAAAGGGGAAAGAGGAGGAAAAATGAAAATGCCATGTGCTCTCTTGGTGAAGCTGAACCTTCAAACTATCCCCATATGACGGCATCAGAGCACAAACTAGCTTCAGGTTTGTCACTCTTTATAAAAAATAAGAAAAAAAAAAAGAAAAACCCACAAGAAAAGCCACCAAACAACAGCCAAATACCCTTCCCCCAAAAAACCTCCAAACAAAACCAAATGCAATACCTTTCGCAAGAGGGTGGTACCAAAAAGAAAGGTGGAAAACTGAGAAAGAACTGGCTCTTCAGAGACTATACTGTTAGATTCAGTGCATGATATAAGTGCCATATGATTAAGTCTCCAAAAAACAAAGGTCACATCCATCATTACTCAGCAGCATTATTCTGCTGCTATACATGCTGAGCAATGGCCCATAACATGTGCACAAATTACCTCAACATCCCAGTGAGCAGGTCAATGCATCCTGTACAGAAACTAACACAAAGGTTTTCTCTCCTTCAGACCTTAATAGCAAGACTTTTCATATGCCAATATTATCCAAGCAATTATTGGATTGATGACTAATAATGCTCACAATTGCATATGAAAACTCTGGCATATCTGCACTATAGCGTGACTACATGAAGCAATTCAATAATCGCCAGTCTTTCTTCTAGGTAAGTACCCTTGAGGATCAAGACATGAAACAAGGAGTATACTTGCTGATTAGTACTTCTGTGCAGACTGACCTACTTCAGGGACAGATATATCCCTAAGTAGGATTCTTCCAAGGATTTCAGCTCATGAAGCATTCTAATTTCAAACATTTGACCTTTACAGATCTGCTGTCAGCCATGTTCACTGGTGCTTTATTAGCCTTAAGGCAGAGGGGAAGATGAGCCAAAGTTCGTAATCTACATGTCACAGAATCATAGAATAGTTAGGGTTGGAAAGGACCTCAAGATCATCGAGTCCCAACACCCCTGCCATGGGCACAGACACCTCCCACTAAACCATGCCATCCAAGGCTATGTCCAGCCCTGCCTTGAACGCCGCCAGGGATGAAGCATTCACAACTTCCCTAGGCAACCCATTCCAGGGCCTCACCACCCTTACAGTAAAGAATTTCTTCCTCACATCCAATCTAAACTTCCCCTGTTTAAGTTTAAACCCATTACCCCTTGTCCTATCACTACAGCCCCTAATGAAGAGTCCCTCCCCAGCACCCCTATAGGCCCCCTTCAGGTATTGGAAGCCTGCTATGAGGTCTCCACGCAGCCTTCTCTTCTGCAGGCTGAACAGCCCCAATTTTCTCAGCCTATCTTCATAGTGGAAGTGCTCCAGTCCCCTGACCATCCTCGTGGCCCTCCTCTGCACTTGTTCTAACAGTTCCATGTCCTTTTTATGTTGAGGACACCAGAACTGCACACAATACTCCAAGTGAGGTCTCACGAGAGCAGAGTAGAGGGGCAGGATCACCTCCCTTGACCTGCTGGTCACACTCCTTTTGATGCAGCCCAGGATACGGTTGGCTTTCTGGGCTGCAAGCGCACACTGCCAGCTTATGTTCATTTTTTCATTGACCAACACCCCCCAGCCCTTCTCCTCAGGGCTGCTCTGAATCTCCTCCCCGCCCAACCTGTAGCTGTGCCTGGGATTGCTCCGACCCAGGTGTAGGACCTTGCACTTGTCATGGTTAAACTTCATCAGGGTGGCATCAGCCCACCTCACAAGCGTGTCAAGATCCCTCTGGACGGCATTCTTTCCCTCCAACGTATCAACCGAACCACACAGCTGCTCCTAGAAAACTGATTCTTTTGAGGAAAAAAAAACAAAACAAAACAAAAAACAACAAAACAAAAGCAAACCATACAGAACAGTTTACCAAAAAGTAATATTATCTTAACGTTTTTTACTTAAAAATCAACAAGTTGTACAACTATATTACGGTTTTATTGATTAACATCTACACGTGAAAATCTAAAGACTTCCTGTAGTCTGAAAGAAAAGGACTTAAACCAGAGAATTTGCTAGCAGTAATTCACTGAAGAGCTGCCAGGGCTGCACAGTTTCCACAACTTTGCTCATGGAGAAACAGCAGCATGAAACCTGACAGAATTCACTTGTAGTACCAAGCCTTTGTAGGACACCAGTAACCCACCAGGAACAGGGTAGGCTCCAAAGCAAACCTCTATGGTCACACAGTCCTGACAACTGGAGCAACTTGAGCTTCCTATGGTGCTACCGTACTGCAAAACTCTTAGGTGTAACAGAAGTCAATTAAGCACTTCAAAGTATTTTAGACTGCATGTACATTTTTACACAGCAGCTTCCAAATGTGATCTCTTCAGTGACCAATACTGCAACTACCCATTGGAGACCAATACAATGAAGGAGGCAGGTTTTAGATTATTTAATTTTCTGTTATAAAGAAATCTGACAAGAATGAAGATTTACATTTTCAAAATAAAAAATTACTTCTCAAATGAAATTTACTGCATAGTTTTCGTATAGTTTTCCTAATGTGTCTTCATTGTCTTAACATTGAAGCTAAAGCTTCAGTGTTTCACACAAGTTCCTGTCCCACTGAACAGCTGAGCAAGAAAAGTAAGAAGCAGCATGACAAATACTGGCAGTTCTGCTTATGAAATTGCAACATATACTTTGTGAAGCAAAGTGTATTCAGTTTCATACAGGGAGGGAGAAAGTTAGTAAAATGAGGCCTCCCATGGTCCAAATTCAAGTTTAGCATAAGAAAGTATAATTTCCTAAAAAGCCAAAAGAAATAGTGCTTGCTAAGTATGGATGTATATAACCCTAGCCAGACACAACAGATTTAGTGTACACTTGATTTGCATTATTTGCCAAAGTTTCAATCATGGCTTTAAATCCTTCAAATCTGTATTATCATTTACAGTGCTGTAATTGCACATCTGCAGAAAGACATGCAACAGCAAAAGTCAAACTCATGGCAGAATCTGATGTTCTGGGTATTATAAAGATAACCTTTGGAAAGGGAGATGTTCAGGTAAATTTTATCTATTAAAATACACCTAACCCAATAAGACATTAGACCTTGTGACATGCCTACTTTAAGCCTTTTTTATTTAACAGAATAATTTCCCAGGCAATAATGGAAATGTGCTGTTGTAATGCCTGGAAGGCTTCTGTTAGAGGTACCCATGGTTGTATTGTTTGAGAAAATCACTACTCCTAACTACTTTTCTTGATTTTATTCTTCTCAGGAGTTCAAGGTTACTGGATACTATTCATTTTTCTCTACTTTGTTTTTTTATATGCACTAAACTAAACTTCCCTTAAAGACAAAAGTAATAAACCAAATTACACGTACAAGCCACCAAAACCTCCGTTTATCAGAAAAGGGATTTGGGGTAGAAAGGAGACAGCAGTCTAACAGAACAATTTTTCTCCAATTCAAATATTTTTCTCCATATTCAAACTTACCAACCACTGCAGATACCTCAAGCCTGCTCATTGTGTTTAAATGACAGTTTCTTATGCAGTACACAAATACTGTGCCAAGCACAGAAAGTATTTGCAGAAGCATCAGCTACCAGCAACAGGGTTCTTTCATGTTAAACTTGGAAAGTTTTCATTAAAGCTGGGCTACAGGAAGTAGGTGTACAAACAGTGGTCTGAAAAGCAGCTGAAGGTACACATTCTTCAACCGTTTAATTAACTCTGGCATTTCAAAATGCAGAGATGCTATGCAATAATATTTTGATCACAAATACAGTGAGAGAAAAAAAACCCAAAACAGAATTCCTGTATTGCCCCAGCCATGCTTTGTCCCAATCTTTTGCTACTTATTGTTTATATCAGTATTTATTAATCTTCAGTATGGACCAAGACACAGGGTGTTTGCGCACTGCGATTAGCTGAAACAGTAGCTGCTGTCACTTCAGCTGCTGCCAACTGAATGGAAAACTCGTCTTGCTTTACCTATTTCAGTCTATTTTCAGTGCTATCCATAGTGTCCTGAATACTAGAAAATCCTCTCTGTGCAGTCAGGATTTTTAGAAGTAAAAAGAGCTTGTAACTGTAAACAGAAATCAAATATGTCAGAGAGGCAGTTCCCACTCACAGGTTTTGCCCAGAAGGACAAGCAGGCAGCAACCACCCTTCTGGGCTGTCTCACAACCCAGTGCTGCCCCTGGGGCCAAAGGCTTCTGCCTTCTCTGATTAAGACCCACAGCCACAAGCATAAGAAGGACTGAGAGCATGTGCATCCTACAGGGGCTGCTCTAGTGCTGCAGGGTAGGGATGATCCCCCAGCTGGGATCTCTGTTTAGGAGCAGCAAAAGTCAATCCATCAGCAGGTGCCTCCTGCAAAACTGCACCCAGCACAGCTGAAGGGCCAGACTCACTGTGTGCAGTTGAGGTAGCCTGGACCCTACACCCAAGCCTCCCAAACTTGTACTGGTCTCCCTTTACTACAGTTTGAATTATGACCCCATTGCTCCCCCTGAGGTTGCTATCTTGCTTTCCAGAGTCACCAGTTTTGTTTATGCTCTGTTGTAACAAAGAAAATGCTAAAATAATGCAAATACAGAGCAGAGATTACACATCAACATGTTTCAGCCCTGATCAAGTACACAGAGAGGACGTGTAATGTGCAGCAAGAAGAGATAAGGCATTTTCTCATGCTGCTGTTCTACCAGGTCATGGCTGGGGAGAACATAGTTGTGTACCTTTGCCACCCCAATCTCTCTGGGTGGTATTACTCAGCTCCTGAGGAAGCCAGGCTAGGGGTTACACACCCATTAGACACAGGTATTTCTTCTCATTTCTGCAAGATTTTTTGTACATGGTTTTTGCCATTAGTGAGTCCTCTCAGGACAAAGTCTTATGGTGCAACTGAATAACCTTTTTTTGTGAAAGGAGAAGTTTCCCTTGCCCTCTTTTTCTGCCAAAGCAGCTCTCTCCACAGAGCTGGGGCACAGGAAAAAGATACCCAGCAGCATCAGGCTGCTGCATTACCTCCACCTGTGACAACCCAACCCTTTGGTGGGGGAAGCACAAGGCTTCTCACAGTCATCACCACCTCATGCAGTACCAAGCATTGTCCAAGAACATTACCAGTTAATTCCAGTTTTCCAAATGGAGATACAGAAATTCTTCCAGGTGTGGTACCTAACTGACCTGGGAGCAAGTTCTCTGGCTGCAAAGTCCCATCACCTGATCACAGAACTAAAGGAGTACTTCTTCTACAAAACTGCTAATAGCATGAACTCATATAAAAATAAATACAAGGAAGAGGAGTGAGTTACTCACAGCAGATGCTAATTTAAGTCATTAATTGTAAAAATAACTTCACATTTTCTTGAAAATATCAAGGAAGATTTTTCAAATGAACTAGAGGACTTGAGTTCAAAGTGACAAATAGCCCTGGGAAGAGGGAGAGGGTGAAAAAAAACCAGGAAGATTTATTGTTAATAAAAATAATAGAAGAAAGAAGACTGAATTTGGAGATCGGTTGTTATTGTTACCTTGCCAGAAGCCAGCAGGTAGATGAGTTGCAACAAACCTAGGTGGAACCTTGAGTAAAATCAAAGCTTGACTCACTGAGGTTTCTTGAGATGGTGGAGCCAATTTAATGTCTCAGCAAGCAAGACCTGCTCCCTCCCCTCTCCCAAGCATGTGTCTGCACCCCATCCCCTTCCTCTTGTCAGCACTGATTCTCCTCTGACCCTTTGATCAGATCAGACAGCTCACTAAATCCCTAGAAAACTAACTCTGCAAAAGAGCTACTAATTTCCTGCTGGGATAGTGAGCCAACTCAGCTGATCAGGGACAATCTGTTGCAACCGCCCAATGGAGGCAACAAGAGTGTGCAGAGAAGGCCAGTTCTCTGTGGCAGCAGTAAGATGATTGCCATATTAAATATGTGAACAGGGAACCACTCTGCTGTGGAAAGAGGAAGAAAAAGCAATGGAGCCAATGTTTACTACAGGAAATGGGACAGCACAGTGAATAGGAAGTAAGAATAGCTGATTTTTTAAATAACACCCCTAGCACAAGACCATTGGCAGCTACCTGCCCCATGACTGCCAAATAGGTAACCCTCAGTGCCACATAGTGATGGAGAGGGGGACGGTGTGGAAACAAAGCCCAAGGCCCTTTTTACATTTGATTTCTGGTTCAATACATTGGATTACTCCATTCTAAAGATCCTCCTATGGTTTGTCATCACACTGAGATTTCGCAGCTGCACCACTAATCATCACAGTTCAAGTTTCCTTTTCTCTAGGAAATTCTAGGTGTCATTGCAACTAATGGTTAAGATTAAAATGACCCTCATCAACAAATGCAGAGGCAGAAGCAAAACACTTAACGTTGCCCAGGGCAATAAACTGAGTACAAGAGACATCTCTGAAAAACTGTGATCAGACTGAGTGTAAGATATGCTTTCACACTGGCATTAGCAGTACTCTTCAAGCTACTCCAAAAGTACAAGGATATTGTACCTTGTTTTCTTGTTCACTAATTATGAATATTTTGTCCAATCTTTGCTTTGAGAATGAAGTGTAGAACAGTACATTTGCACAAATATGATAAAATCCCTGTGCACTTGCAGAACAGTGCTTCATTACCGACTGTCGATTCAAGAGATGAGTACTCCTGACCAATAAAGAAAGAACAGAGTCCATGTTACCTTATTGCCCTGGCTGCAGTTACCACTGAAACACTGAGATGACATGGATCATCAACTCAGGTGATATTCTGCCATCTTAGCAATCGGAGTCATTTCATAAGCACTACCAGTAAGAAGGGAGCATGACCACCACACAGCCAGGAGCAAAAGACTTTCCCAATTAGTCATAAGCCTGATTCAGCTTCTCACAAAACCACAGCCTTGGGTTTTATTACACACCCCTACTTTCATTGAAGATAGTCACAGTCACCACAGTAACTCCAATAAGGTTGTCTTGATTGCTTCTAAATCCATCTTTGAATTAAACTTTTTACACTGGGCATTAGTTTCTCATTGTGAATGCTATAAAGTTCCAACATCAAGTTAATCTAAGTAATTCAAGAAGTTGAATAAAAATTACAACGCTCAAGGACACAACAGGGCTGAACTTGGGTATTCAAAGGCGAGGTATAAGCTTTCATTTACTTACCTTTTTGCTTCTTCTAAGTGGCACAGGTACTCATAAGCAATGTTCTGACGTCTCCTCTCATCCATTTCTTCTGCTGAAAGCCTTTCATCATCCACAATGGCTGCAAACAGAAACCCATATCAAGTTACATATGGGTCAGGGGTGATTCTTAGAGCCATGTTACTGAGAAACTAAGCAAATTACTGCAGAAGAGAAATTAAAGTATTCATCATTCCCCATCAAAAAAGGCCTTTTATAGTTCCATGTATAAAGATATTCAGATCACCAAGAGGATACTGTTTGCCATACAGTGAATTTCTCATGTCACTTGCTCAAAACCAAGAATGTATTTGTTTTTTGTGCATTGCCTGGTTTGGGGGCAAGATGGAACACTCAAATACACGTGGGACTGAGACTGGGAGCCAGTAGGATTTCATCTTACACATCCTCAGAAGAGTTTCAGGACTTCTCTTGTGGAAGCTCAAGGCAAGCAGAAAATGAAGAAACCATGTGCTAAGCAGGGCCTCAGCAGTAGACATGAAGACAGCAGTGCCCTGCAAATGTACCTCAAGGGCAGCTTGGTAACAGGCTGCAGCATCAGGAACCTGTGAGACTGCAGCAGATTGATCTGCCTCCCACTGATAGGGGTAATAAGGGCTGTAATCAAATGAACAAGATGTGATATTCACATTCCTACTTGTTGTTGCAACCAAATCACACTCTCCCAGACTATTAAGGACAACTGTGTGCACATCTCGATTTGCAAATGACCCTGATTATTAACAACTACTACCCATGACTGGTCTTCCTCTCTTTGTAGGGTACAGGGGGTCTCTGAGCAAATCTGCAATTCTTACGAATGTATCTAGCAATGAATCTGATGGGCCATCCAGTCACGCTGACTTCTGGCTGAATTTTAGTCACTGTGTGTGAGGCTTTTGGAAACAGCCTTCAGCACAAATCAGTTACCAAAATTTGTGCTGTTTGTTACACAAACCCTGTTCGTGCTAGTGGCTCCTAAAAGCACTGGCCCTGCTCTCCCCCACGTTTCTCTGCCATGTACTTTTGTCATTTCGTGTGTCAGAGCTGGCAATCCTGAAGATGTGTCACTGAACCAGAACAAGGGACAGCCCTTACCAAAAATCAATGGCTAAGAAGAGACCCATGTTTAGGAAGATCAGGTCGTTGGCCTAAGCTGCTGTGCACCTGCAGGCACAAAGGGAGGGGGACGGAAGTGCAGGGCTGGGCCAGGCGCTTTCTGCAGCAGCCCACAGACTGGTTAGCTGAGAACATTAAGATGCATCCTCAGTAAAAAAAAAAAAAGTGGGCCCCTTTGCTCCTCAAAGGCACTGTGAGATGTTTGTTAGTTTGACTGCTACACAGATTGTGCACGACATGGGCAAGTTTTCGATGTTTCTCCAGCACAGCTGCTTCATGCAGTGGGCAAGCACCTTCTTGTAGTCGATACAGGCAACTCAAGTAAAATGTACTATGATAAAGCAAAGAAGCTGTGCTCCTCAAGTATATGCATACACTGAAGGCAGTACCTCAAAAACCAAAACACAAATCAAACGGAGAAATGATCCCACATGCGTTTACTGAAGACACAAAGAATTTACAATACTCGCCCATGTTTCAGACTGATGCTACCACACATTTGTTAACGCACCATATAGGTTCTTTAAGCTTTGTAGTTTCAGTCTTAATCACCACAAGCACTGATATCTCTCATCTTCCTTTGCTTTTAAGATGGCTCTTCCTAATTACTCAGAAGTTTCTTGCACTGATAAAACAAATACTTGTCTTGCCCTGAGTCCCTTTTAAGTCTGGTAACTCCAATAGTGTGACTCACTCTAACTGGAGCTTTCATATATTGTAATCTACTCATCACTTGCTGTGAACCAAAACATCAGTTTGGAGACAAACATGAGGTGCAGGTGGTGAAATACTTGGCCTGGCAAATTGGTCATGAAGGCTGCTGTGCTGCTGCTCTTACCCAGACCACCATCAGCACATCCAGGCTAGGTTGTTCCCACTCCCTGACGCAGCTCTACTGCTGCAGAGGAGTCCTGGCTCCCCAAAGTGAGGGAGAACCACACTGAAACTTAACATATCACTTTAATACCTATGACAGTGAGTTCTAGGGCCACTTCTCAATATCATAGTTCTCCCTTCTCTGTGAGATCTGCCCTGCTCCTCTTAGCTCATTAAACAGCCATTTACCCTTGCCCTCCACACACAACTCGCCACAGCCATAAGCAAAACAGCTAAAAAGGCAGCTTGTCTGAAACTAGGAGTAAGAAACCCACACAACTCATTTGATAAGTATCAGTCTAGGAATTCACCTGAGTAACACTGATGTTATACAATCTAGTCCTGGATCTACACAACCCAAAGTCCCTGTCATCCTCAACAAGGACATCCCAGATCCAGCAGCCCTTGTCAGCCACAAATCCCTCCTTAAAATTATTTGCAAAGATTGGTTCAGAGGGTGGATGAACACACTGACAGATACTGTGAGATTGTAATAGCTATTCTGCTAGGGAAACCCTCTGAAAATAAGGGGAAAGGGCAAGAAGCAAGAACATATAACTTGTAAACACTGAAAAATGGAAATCCCAGATAATTTCTAGACAAGACGCTATATCATCAGGTCACAGGTAGGAAATCAGGCTTCTTTCCCAACAGGGACAAAGCTGCTGTTTCTGGATTTAATATCTGAGCACTAAAAAGGCAGAGCACAGGGAGTGCCAACACCTACAGCACTTATGTGGGGAGGAGTCTTTTGCAACACTGGCTTCTGATTAAGACTGATTGCATCCCTTCCCCCTCCAGCACATACTGGCTTCAAAGCAACAGTGTTATCATATCAAATAAGTGGTTACAGACACTTCTAGAAACAGCAGTGACAGCCTGTAGAACAGAGGTGGCCCCACAATTGAACTGCAGAAGAAACTACTTTAAAGGCTTCGGTGCTTAAAGTGTAGCCTACTGCAATACATTTTGGTAAAGGCTTTAGTCTTTTGCTAGGGTCCTGCGTATAGCCTTCTACAGCTTCAAATGCCCTATGAGTGCATCCATCAATCCAGCCACACCAAGTTCAACACACAAATGAACTCGGTCTGAGGACAGAAAGCTCAGTCTTTTTGCCTAACAGGGCAAGTATTAGTCAGAAGACTGGGCAGAATGTTGAGAGAACAAATGTGTTTCTGCTGTATCAGTAACTTCTTGATAGCACTCAACTCACAAGGGAAGGCTGCACTGTGATAAAGGATGTCAATGAGGCAGAGAAAGCAGAGCTGGGCCTCACCTGCAGACCTCCAGATCACTTGGTAAGGTCAAGCAGGATCCAGAAAGACACAAAACAATGTGCCTGAAATGATCCAAATACCACAGAACTCATATACACACACTAGATATAAGCTATATGGGAGTGCAGGGTCAGGAGCAAGGTATCTAAACCAGCGTCTTATTATTAAAGTCACCAATTTTGCTACTTT
This sequence comes from Amazona ochrocephala, assembly GCA_039720435.1. Classification (NCBI taxonomy): domain Eukaryota; kingdom Metazoa; phylum Chordata; class Aves; order Psittaciformes; family Psittacidae; genus Amazona; species Amazona ochrocephala. The sequence continues at coordinate 90,445,997 of CM077909.1, read as the reverse complement.
GACTTTGGAATTAAGAGGAAAATACCAAATATTCGTTTAAAGAGTGCATGTTAAGAGTATGTCTGGACTACTGATAAGAACGAAAGAAAATGACAGTGTAGCTAGCCAAAAAGCTCTCAATTCCAATTCCTTTTCAGATGTTGCCACCTTGTTGGACAATAGTCAATACATACAAGCATGTGTGAGTTCCCTCAATATAGATACTCCTTCATGGAAAAACACTGAAGGAAGAGTGTGTATGCAAGACTGTATAGAGCAGTAAGCAGTACTAAATTTAAATTGACACACGACTTCAAACACTAGAAAAAAAAAAAAAAAAGAAAGAAAATGTTGTGTACCAGGGTACATTAGTAAATTGAGACACCTGAGCATCTTCCTTCAGCTGACATAGTGCACTTACATCCACCCTTGTCTTTGTCTGAAATATTTGTCTTGTATACCACCATCACTGAAAAAGCAGACCAGGCAAGGCAGTAGCTAGGACTAGTTTGGGCTTTGGTTATGGATTTCAACAAAACTATCTGATGCGCCCCCACCCAAGATAGCTATTCCAGTTGCTGGTAAATACTTCGAGTTCTGCCAGCTGCTGATGGCAGGGCTGCCAATGCAACCTGTGGCACACCATGCACCTATAGCCAACATGGCACAAGCAGCTTTTACTGAATCTGAATGGGCATTAGTTGACAACATAAAAGATTTCCAACTTTTTGGACTTGAGTAAGTTTTCAGAAATAGGGCCACCATTTCTACAGCTGCAATATAATTACTGAAACCAGCAATCAGCCCAGGTGCACAAGGACCTGGAGCCATGAGCTTACTAATAGTGTCTGGAAAGAGATTCAAAACATCAGGGTCATGTAAGATTATACTCAGTTTACACAAGAATTTAAAGAATAGGTACTGGCTGCGTAAATGTTGCCCAAGTTCAGAGTTAACCCTCTTATCACAACCATGGCAAGTATTCTGGAGGTCCCAGGGTCACAGATATTAATCCACATCAACACTGAATTTACAGGATCTCTGCCATTAATATGTTTATACTTCAGATGACATTAAATAAGAGACATTTTACAGGTCTAATTTGCAATAGTTTTCAAATGAGCCCATGTGTCCATGGTTTTTTAAATGAAGCTAAAGTTAAAACTTCTATAATACGTAACCAAAGAGCATACAAGTAAAAGTAATGCTTGATTTGACTTCTGAATACAAATTTATGGAGCACTTTACTGGGCATAATTCTAAGTTATTGAGGCATCGCAATTCCCCAAACCATTTTTGTTATCTTGAAACCCTAAAGCTGGAAAAAAAGCCCTGCAAAAACCTCCACCTGTGTTTAAGGCTTCCTGGTTATTCATTTGCACTCAGACATATGACTATCTGCAATAGTTCAAGAACAGCACAAGGCTCCTTCTAGCAGGCAGACTCTTTAATAAAGCATTTGCCACAGACATACCAAAAGACTTCTTATGCTGAAGAAGGCAAAGAAAGGAACAGAAGCTTTTATTTCCCAGGGTCAACTCCCCTCAATTTCCTGCCACCAGAGATTCTTTCCCATGGAAAGCAAGACATGATCAAGGAGGAGGAGGGCTTTTTTGGCACCACAACAAGCAAGCTCAATACACAGGACATAACAGAGGATGGAGAGAACAAAATCCTCTTGCAGGGACAGAAAACAATTTTTAAAGTCAGGATTGAGGGAGAAAAAGAGATACATGAAAAATACTGTAAAATGCTGGAATGAAAGCTTTTCACCAGAGTATTTGAATTAAACATGAGCTAATTCACATTTGGCAGTCCCAGATGTGTACTGTCCTGGCCATGCAGTAGGTAAGGCAAGGCAGTGCTCCAGTCCACTAGTAAGAAATTCTGCTTATTCCCTGCTTGTACTTTTCTGTTTTCTCCCCTGAAGCCTGTCCCCACATCCAGTGTATTAGCACACTGAAAAGTGTTTAACAGAGGCATACTGTAACAACTGAAAACACACACACACAAAAAAAAAAAAAGCAAAGCCCCTCTTGCACAAAAACTCCTGACTTTTTGCTGGCCATAGGCAGCCCCAGTGAAAGCCGAGCCCATTACAACAGGCTCTAGGCAGCATCCCATTTATGTCTGCATTTACCACAAGGATAAGCTGCGAACCTGAAGCATTTGCCATCACACTTCAGTGCTGTAGTTTCAAGAAAAAGCTGGTTGAATTTTAGACAGCCAAAGTGACTTTAAACCTTATTATTATATGAGAGCATGTAACCATTTTGTCCTTGCGTGAAAGACGCCAATAAATTCCATGTCAATAAATTCAGTAAATTCACCTTTTTATTCCCAATAAAGTTTGTACTTTCACTCCAGGAGTGACTGCTCAGGGCAGTTCAGCTCCATGGCCACTCCTAGGTTAGCAGTTCGGATGCTACTACTTCACCAATGTATCACCTTCCAACCCCTGTAACTGGAGCAGGCCCGAGCTGATGACACTCCAAGCCATGCTTGCTGCTACCTGAGCTGCCCTTACCACAGTGGGGCAGGAGCTTACAGAACTGCAGCTGGAAACTATGTGGACAGGATTACATGAACAGATACCAGAAAAACACTGCTCAAAGCCACAGACGCAGAAGGAATCCCTTTCTGAGCCTCCACTTCCAATATCAACTCATAGGTATCCAATGCAACAGTTTATTAAATGTGCAGAAGAAAGATGCTGACTTTAATTATGTGAATCAGAGATCAATAAGTTAAGGAAAAAAAAATAAAGGCTTTACAGCACAAAATACTTATTACAAGTGTTCTTTTATTAAGATATTTAGTACCTACAGGTCTACCATTATACCAGCAGAAATTTAAGGCTCCAATCAAAACAGCTTTCTATGTCAAAATGCACAGTCACAAGCAGCTAGCACATGTCCCACAACGCAACCAGATGGCCTGAGCCTATTTCTATGGCTCCAGTTGAAGTAATTCAGTCCATTCCCTGATCATGGGCTCCAAGAAAGGGGTCTGGACAAAGGCAGACACAGCAAGACCTCAAAAACCTGCCATAGCTGTGAACCTGGACAGCAGATTCACTTGAGATAGTAGATAAACAGAAAATTCAGTTATAAGGCTCTTCAATATGGTATTTTCCAAATCTTTCCAACATTGCTCTACTCTCTCTTTCCCTTGAAAATTTCTCTCTCTCTCCTAATCTAGTTATTACATTATCCAAAGCAATCAGGCTCAGATTTTCATACAGAACTATACACGCATCCTCTGGCCAGCAAACAGATATTCAACTCTTACAAATTGTGAGTCACACAGGATCTTCAAGGCCACTGTTCTGGACCAGATCTCACTGTCCAGATACTGCAGAAACATGGAAATTAAGTACACACCATTAGCGTGGGAGTGTTGACAACAGAACTCCAGTAAAACGACATCCTGATGCAAAACTAAAGATGTCTGCTAAACTAATCTTTCCCTTGAGCTTTCTCAGAGAGTTGCATTCTTGTGTGTTCACTTTCCTGAGTCCTCCAACCCCCATTTCCTTGAAAATGGCTTCTTTCACTGTCATGTGTCTATTACCACAAGACCAATCACATCCACTCACAGACTCCTAGCACTATTACAATACGTGGACCTTACGACTATCATAGCAAGGAGACGATGCAACAGCAACCACAGCCCTTGCTTCTGGAGTCAAGTGTCAAAACTGTTCAATTTCACAGTCTGTCAAGAAGGCAATAGGTCTCCATGGATGTGGGGATACTTGAGTTCCCACAAAGTTTAGAAAGTCTTATTTAGCCACACAGACACAAGACAGCTTTTGCATTTAGCAAGTAACTACATGCACTGCCAGAACATTTAACAATTCATTTTTTGGCTTATAGGTAAACACAGGCTTTATTCCACTTTTAAATTTCAGCTTTTCTACAGTACCATCAAGTGAGACATTAGTAGTGGCAGTACATGAAAATACATTTAGTATCTCTAACATCTTATTGCATAATGATAACACACATTCATCTTTTTTAGTAGAGTCCTTTACCCTTGTGCAGAAAAATAATACTGCTCATTTTATCTTAGCTTCAGTATAACTATCCTGCATGCCTGGAAGAATAAGGAGACAGAGTAATGGAGTTGAAGGAAGTATATGAAAATCCAACTCCACACAATTTTGCTTAGCTTCAAGTGTTGCCATGTACAATTACAAATATGAAATGCAATTAATCAGCCTACTGCCCAACCACTTCCACTTTCCACCTACATTCAACTGCCAGTTTGTCTCCAGCAATACTTCACATAAATCCTTAAAATTATAACTGTTTATCTTCGCACACTTTGCAAGCAGGTCACCTCAAAGCACTACAGGTTTCCCCAAGATTCAGGTGCTCAGGGAACACCTTTAAAACTCTAGCTCCTTCTTATGGACTTCACAGTTGACCTAAATTTCTTTGTTAATATAAACCCTCAGTCTATGTTACTGAAAAAGTTACAAGCCTGAGAAAGCACTAAGACTGATGGATCCTGAAAAGGCAGTGAACACCAATTGCAAGTTGTTTCTTTCCCTTATAGGCCATGTTATCTCTAGTTGCCTAGTCTAAAAGCCATTAACACAGCCAAGCTTGAAGGCAGCTTGAAAAAGGCTACACTGGGAAGTAGTCAGTCTGGTTGGAAGGTCCGCTTAGTTTACACATGCTTACAGAAAGAATGACATATTTCACGTGGGCTTTAAAAAAGGCAATTTTTTGAAAAGGCTGGTTGATCAGATTAACACATCACTGGAGGCTTGAGGCACTCAAAGGAATATTGCACATTCCATCAGGAATTTCCAACAGGCATTCCTTCTCCAGAGGCTAATTCATGAGGAAACAAACAGCAAAGCATGAAAGGTTCCTCTGTCAGCTCTATACACTCACTACTTTCTTATATAAAGAACTTATGATTTGAATTCCATGTATTTTGACACATTTTCCATTTGCTCCATTCATTTCACTGGAATTACTTTAACCTGTTTGCTTTTTATTAGCAATATACATTAACAATACTCAATAAAAGAGCCAAAATTTTACCATATGGATTCCATTTCCTTACTTTTTACCTACTGTGACCTCAGTTCAACTTAAAAGCAGAATGTAAATGAAATAATGAAAAAGACAGCTTAATATTGCCAGGCTAGTAAAACACACTACTCAGCTATGAAAGACAAATGTTAGCATCTACAGCACACCTCAGTATCAAGTCTGAGACTCAGAAGAAAAATGCTAAGTATCTTGCCTACAAATGCCATCAAATTTATTTTTAGCATTAAAAAAATTATATTTCAGTTTTCTATGAAAAGAATTGAGGATATATGAGTAGGTCAAATGCATACGCACACCTACACAAGATAAATAATTTGTGGGAGGTAAAATATTTTGAAGGGTACCAAAAAGGGTGAAAAGCACATCTGAAAGGCATTCATGCCCTTCAAGGAGCTGGAAGGAGAGGCACAAATTAATAGGAAAGGAAGACGTGCCTGCAGCCTTCTGCTGAACCCCAAAGGCACTTTCATTATATGTAGTCACACCACCACCGCCTGTAACTACTACCCCACCCATAAACATTTGTGGACCAAGTACAGAAAGCCACTGCAGAAGTGGGTGGAAGAACAGGAAAGAGGGTTGTAGATGATCAGGACGCAGGGCAGGGCAAAGACTGAACTTACCACAGTGGCAGCACAAAATCCAGTCTCAGGTTCATCTGCCCCTCATGCTTGCACATGTTGACGTTGACCCAGGGCTCTATTGCACTCCTACTGCTGCCAGTTCAGATGCTCTGCTTTGCAAACAGCAGCTAAGATCACCCTAATTGTCTGAGAGTTGTCCAACACAGAGAGCCAAAGTAAGGTCTGAGGCATACTGTGGCAAAGGGGAACCACAGGAACTCAAGAAGCCAAGCATGTCTAAAAAGAGCTACAGCAGTTTCACCAAAAGGCAAACTCATTGAAGTCCACAGGTAAGAGCATAACACCTTGGTCCCTGTTATTCTCTGGTAGAAATTCAGATGACTGATGTCCATTTAAACAGTAATCTATTAAGCTAATGCCCTGCAAATACTGCACACAATTTTTGGCTAAACCAGAACTTTGTCCAATTTCTGTTTCAATCTTGAAAGCATAAAAACCAAATCTCACCTGCATTACAGTCTGAGATCAGAACAGTAAACTGCTACTACCTGGAGGCTGGTTAGGGAAGGGCTACTCTTTGCTGTGAGAAAGGAGGAAGACAAGAACAACAGCGACAGGGTGAGAGAGGAAGGGAACATCCCTCACACCTCCTGAAGAAAAGTCTAGCATTATATTCTCTTTAAGGGGGAAGAATTACTGAATGGATTCAATATTCAGATCATTGGAAGGCTGACATCAGAAAGATTCCTACCAGCAAGCTGACAGTATAAATTGGAAGAAATCAGCCGGAAAAAATGTGGTAAAATGCAGCTTAAAAAACAGGAGAATGACAAGCAGGAACACCGGAGTGAAAGACAAAGAGAACCTGAGGAGAAAGCTGTGTCTGAGTGTCAATGGATAACTCAGACAAGAGCTACATGATCATAGGGTCTGAACCATAAGACTTAGAAGCACTGAAACACCTGTCTAGGAAAAGTCATAAGCAAGAGCATCTTGTAAGCACTGGGTAGATTTGAAATCGCCTTGAGAAACAGTGCAGTGTAGAAACCCTCAGCCTTGACACATGGTCTCAATTCTTCCTTTCGCAGCGTATCATCTCCTGATCCCTCCACAGCTGGTCTGTTGCAGAGTTCTCTTTCTACTGAGGACTGAACAAATCATCTGCTTTACTCTTTACACTTGGAAAGGAGCTTCAGAAATCACCTGAAATGTTGCAGTACATTTTTCCATCAAGAGGAACACAAGCACGTGATTAAAAAAGAAAAGCACATCTGCAAGTTTTGAAGTCTACTGAACAAGGAAAGTCATGCGCATTGACTCTTACAGTCTTCTGTGCAGCTGCAGTCCACTTCCTTTGCTGAAGTAGTACTTAAAAAAAAAATCAAGACTTTTGCTAGGACTTGTAATGGTTCTTCTTCCAAGTTTTGCCCTGGTTTCCAGCTCGCACACTATGGTCAGCCTCCTTATTACAAGGCATTTACAGCTGCTACAGGGAGCAGAGCAGACAAAAAATAGCCACTCCATCAGCAGTATCTTACCCATGTGAATATCTGCCATTCCTGATCTATATAGGAAATATTTCTATAGAGACCCAGCATCCCAACAAGCTTTGTTCACCACCAGTATTTCTACTTTGCCTGGCCTGCACACTAAATGCTGTCGAAAGTGAGCTCAGGTGGAATACTTCTACATAATTGGTAATAGTTTTCATGCAAATGGTCAGCTTCCAAGAAAGTCTATAACTTCAGGAAATTAAACTATAATAACTTGATCAGATGCAAATTTGCATCTCAAATGTGACCAAGAAGATAGCACAGATCAATTCTGCTACTGCTGTAAGAGCCCAGAAGTCTTGACTGCTCATTTTTCGGTCCTTCTGGGGAGTCTAAGATAGGCCTGTCAATGGGCAACATTTGCAGCCTGCACAGAAGCAGCCTACCAGTCTGCACCCTCCCACCACAGTTTTAAAGAAAAAGGGTACAGATGAATGTTACAGAAATCCACCTCTGTTTTTATCAGAAGCCTCTGTAAACACTTATGGAACTACCTGATTTTAAGAGGGAAAAAAAAAAAAAAAGAGGAAAAAAAAAAGGAAACTACTGAGTGTTATTGCCATAGTTCAGTGTTAGAGGAAACACCAGCCCTTATTTTGCCTGCTAAGAAATTTGATTCATTCTGTTCTGAAATAACTCACAACTTTGAAATCTTCAGCAAAACAATGTGCTCTTAGTTCTCATGACCTCTATAGAAACAGAAACTGGAGCTTGCATTACACGTGATAAAAGCTGTGTATTTACTGGAGCATTCTAACACAACTTTTAAATATCATTACCATTGTCAAAGGTGACATAAATTCAAAGCAGCAGTCAATCACATCCAATCCTTGCAGGTGAGCTGTCTACCTACCTTCAGCAGCCAGCTGCCATGCAATTTCGAATGCCAAACCAAGGCTGGTTCATCTCCCAGCATCTACTAAATCACAATGAAGAAATCCATGCTATGGTCTGAAAAGCATTATTCAAAACAACTTCTGAGCTCAGATGTAGTGAAATCATGTTTAGTATGTGCCTGGTTTTGTAAAAACAGCTGGTAATTTTTTCATGGTAAAAATTCTGCCCCAGATTGATCTAAATGTAATCCCTGCTTTCCCCTGGACTCCTTAATTTTCCTTTTCAGTTACACCACCATATACCCATGCTGATATTTCAATGCATTAGTTGTTCTGCTAGACTGTATTGAGAACATATGGAATTTAAGACTTGTTTACCACTGAACAGGGGCCAGACAGTTATTGCTTGGGTAAATCAGTTGGGCATGAAGAACTAAAAATCCCAGAAATAAGCAACACATACCACAAACGACATCTCACCCCTAAATTTTTGGGGCCCTGCAAGTCAAGAGTAATTTTAGCAGCAGAATCGGGTTGGAAAAACATCTTGAATCTTATTTTATGTACAAAAACATTTACTTTTCTTTCTTGTTCAAGCAATCTAGTACTTAGACAGGTATTTCTTTACAAGTTTCTTACCACTGCTGCATTGCCTAGCAAACACTGCCATGCCTTTACTGACACTTACGGGTTGAAGCTACAGCACTAAATTCCCCCAAAACACTTCTGTAACTCAAAACTCCCTGGGCAGCAGGAGAGCTGAGAGCAGCCCCAGTCCTGGCAGGCAGGCAGACAGGGCACCACAGTAGAGGCAACCAAGGGGAGCCTCACTGCTTCTTCTCATGTGCCCCAGTCCACACGTGGGCTTCCTGCACATTTTGTTGCCCCACTGCACACACACTTTCCAAATCTCTATGTGCAGCAGTAACACAGCTTAAATCAACTCAACCTGCCATTCTCTCTACCGCTTGTACTCTTCCCTGCTCTAGCTACTACATCGTGTTGGCAGACCTGTCTGCGGGTTCGTGCTGTGAGCCAGACTGGGGATCTAATCCAGCCAAAAATAATCCCGTAGAAGGAGTCGAGGTTGCTTCTTCCACCAGCGGATCTGACTGAAAACATACACCGCAGCTTCAGGGTGCGGCTCCAGAGCAATTTAAACACATTTAAATTCTGGCTGCCACAGTCCCACCTGGCCAGAAAGTCCCCCCTGCCTCAGGCCAGCAACGAGATCTGCAGCCAGCCCCTGCAGAGGCCTGAAGTGACTGCTAATCCAGCAATGCAAATCAGATCGGCAAAGAGAGATTAGCTTCTTTACACATTAGGTCTCTGTGCCATTGTAGAAGCGCTGGCGAGAGGCAAAGACCACAGCAGCCTGACAGAGCAGCTGAAGGCACCGTGGCAAGTTGAGGCTGCTGAAACCTCACCAGTTGCAATAGTCTGCAGCAAGGCGGGAGCTGGCATTGCAGTATAATCAACACCAGTTAAAACCAGCAACTTCTCTCATGAGAGATAATAACCCTAGATACAGGATCCTGTTTTTGGAGAAGCAAACCAGTGTCCTTGTTTCAGCTTTTTATTTTGTTTCTAATAATTTCAACAAGACTATTAAACATATATCCCCTGTACTTACATACGATTGCCAAAACCAACTTTGAAACATTGACACTACAACCCTGTGAAAGTGCAGTTGCCTTAATGACTCACATTTCTGTATAGAGTTTGTATATTTCCCATTCTGACTGCCCTTGTATTCATCTGTGCTGTGCTTCCAGAAGCTGTGAAGCTCTGATCCTGCAAATGTAACCAGTGTACTGAGCAGTTTTACAAATCAAGCACAATGCAGGAGATACCCTTAACTTTCAGCTGGAATAGAAAGTAGAGGATGAATAGCACGCATGATTACATATTTCCCTTCAGACTTTGGAGCCTGGTAAAAATCTGTTTAAATACCTTGCTACGTGCCACAAAAGCTTCTACTGCACTTTGAAAGAAGCAGGTCAGAGTCCACAGCGGATGACTTGCCAAGACCACATCCTTCATCACCCACTTTAGCTGAAGCCACAGACTGCTTTGTCTGATACACCCAACCCACGGGAAGCTCCTGGGGTGAGGACAGTAGTTTCTGCCAGCAAAAGCAGGCACTGCACCTTGAGGCAGCAGGTCCTCAGGGTCTGGAAGCAGTTTGCCAGCAGTTGTGAGTCAGAGTTCTAGGGTGCGCCTTGATTCTGACTCCTGAAGAATTTAAACCTGGCCAACCTCTTAACTTGGGCAACAAGTGATACCTAAGAACTGATATAACTCCTTCAGGTAAGTTTTTCTTGCTACTGCATGCTCATTTGAATGAAATAGTAATTCAACACTGAAATTGGCCACCAGCACAGGTTCTTAACAGCTATTTGCTTACGTTTATCAGATGGTATTTAGGAGCCATGCAGAGCTTGTATGAACACTACTTGGTTCAGTATGTCTCTTGATGGGTAGCAAGGAAGTTGATTAAACCAAAGCACCCCCCTTTTCTATGCTCAAGACCTCTGTGCAAGGACCATGGCCCCATCCCCTCTCTCTTCCCACCATATGGACCACCCTGACACCCTACCAAAGCCCTTGATCACTGTCGAGCACCTGGCAGGCACTGCCTGCCCCACCAGCCCATCACCACCATAAATCAGGCTGGCATTTCAGCAGCTGGCAAAATGCAACTGGAGCAGTGCCGGCGCAAGGTGTTGGTCACCAGCACAAACCTGCCCCTTTTCAAGGGGCTCAGCAGCCCCCATTTCTCCCCACCTGTGAAGATAAGGCAGTATGTGTCCTGCAGACAGCCCTTTTCGAAGCTGAGCTGGCACCACGCTGAAGAAGAAGCCACTGTTTTCTGATGGTGAACATTGAGGTGCAGGAAGCACTGACCCGCGAATGAGCTATGCAGGGCACAGCTCTCACGCCAGCCCACCTCATTAGGGATCAGCAAAAAGGTGCCTGCAGTTGGTACTCCCCCTTCCCCAGGATGCAAGTGTTTGGCCTCAGCCCTCCCCGATCATGCTCCCCAGGATGGGTGAGCACAGCATCGGCCCTGTCCAGCACTCCTGCTTTCATTCTGCAACATGTGGCGCTTACAAGGACACCTGATCCAGAAAAAAACCCACTGAAACAGCCTGAACAAGAGAAGCAAACAGCAAGTTAATAATTTCCTGCAAGGAGCAGAGCACAGGAGAGCACACTTGCTTATCATCTCACTGAAATATGACCCACAAGTCCTGCCTATCACTGCCAGGCTTTTTTTTCCACCTTACATGTAAGATCATTCCTAGTAAATCATAACTCGAATCAGCAGTAGTATCAAGCAAATCCTGAGCTAGAACTAGGTAACTGAAGCACTGCTTAACGGTAGAGTAGAGGTGCAAATCTGCGTACTTCCCATTCCTTGCCTCAAGTATTGGACTTGATCGAGCACACTCATGTATGCTATAAATCCTGTTTCCAGCCCAATATTAATATTTCCTGTTTCAACAGTATTCAAGTAGCTTTAAGCATGCTGTAACACAGCTCTGTCCTTTCTTTACCAAGAGACTTCAGGGGAGATGAGTCTGCTTTGTACAAAAAGCACATAGAGAACCACTCCTACCAAATAAATTATGTGCACTTGGTTAAACAAAGCAGTTAAACTTTTCAAGTTCTCATTCAGCAGTTTAATTATTAGCAATCTACAAAAGAGTGGAAGAGATAAACAGTGTATTTGGTTGCCAAATTACACCCATCAATAAAAAAGGAGAAGTGTTCTCATAAGCCACAAGTGCTACAAGAGAGTATACACCCAAAAGCTGCATGGGATACAGCTCAGGTTTTGGGTGAGGGGTTGTTTTTGGGTTTTTTTGTATTTTTTTTTCTTTTCTCTTTTTCTTTTTCCAAACTTTAAAAAACCCATTTGTTATCAGTTAAAAAAATCCTATGGAACTTTTACCAAAAGATCCCCCACCCCCACCCCCCCATTAAAAAATAACCATTTGTTTCCCTGAGCTTCACAGACCTGCAGATAAATTTATAGTTTCTGAAGGTAAATGCTTTTTGGAAGCTACTAGTTTGCAAGCTTTTGCATCCTGCTGAAGAAAGAAACTAGGTGCAGTTTCATAAAAAGGTGTAGGCTCTGTTTCACTTTAGATTTGCCCTGCTTGTAGAGACAGGCAGCTTTCCCTCCTGAAGCTTCATGATGTTTATTTGTCTCACCACCTACACTTTAGTGCCAAACAGAAGCAGTCGTGGGAGCCAGGACCAGAAGTACAAGCAACGTCCTTATCATGGATAGCAAAGTCAAGCTTCCCCCATATTTACCCATCTGCACCGAGGGAAGCTGGCTTTCCAGCTTCAGCAGGAGAGATGGAGTTTTCTGTAGCTGCTTGCCTCCATTAGATGAGTTTGGTGGTGCTGAAGCACCCTCCCATTTGAGATGCAGTGACCTGGGATATACGTTAATTCAGTTACTCTGAACATGGAAATGTCTGAAATCCTTTGCAAATCCAGCCACTCATGGTCTCAGTCTCTGTAGGTTTATCACATTCCTGGAAATGTGGTGAAACCATTCAGACATTTATTTAAAACTTAAATATTTGTTTCTGCACACAAGTTTCAGTGAGAACTAGCTATAAAAGACCAAAGAGTATTAAGAAAAAAGGCATTCTCACGCACTGCTTCCTGATTTGCTATCTTCCTATGTACAAAACTTCACATTTAATCTGTAAGGCACATTCAAGATTTATACTTTTCCCCTTCATAATCTTCAACAGCACCAAGCACTTTCATTGTAAAAATGGCTCATACCTCAAGTTGTATTACAAGTCCCAATTCTCTGCAGTTATGTGAACCTCTGCATCGGATTGTGCTGGGATTGAGAAATAAACCAGGCAACAGCTGTAGCCAGACTGGAAACCAGCTAAGTAAATTCAGTTGTAGTGTGCCTGTTATCACAGTTTCTGTGCTTCCTTATACTTGCATGATCTGATTTGGGTTGGTGCTGGGCATGAATATCTGTAAGACTCAGGGAAGCACCAACAGAGATCTCTTTTAAGCTATTGACAGCATGAAGGGCTGGAGGCATCTTCCACTGCATAGTCCAAAAAGCCACAATACTTTGGCTCTAACAGGCTAAGAGAAGGCTCAAATGCTTTGCTTTGAGCTCCTGTTTGTCCTATGAACAATGTTTATCCTGAACTAGCACCCACCCATAAAAGGATACTCTTGTTTGATTTCATTCAGCTATTTCCTGACTTTAAAGATTAAAATTATCAGCTCTAAGGTTTTTTTCAAGGTGCGTACATTTGAGTTACTACACCAGCAAAATTTGTAATGCAAAATGAGTTTATAGGTTAGGGATATGTCTTCCCAGTTTCTTTCTTTGGGCTATGAGGTTTTGCGCTCAGAGACACTTTTTTTCCCTACTCGTCCCCACCAGACTACAAAATGTAGCCACGATTTGTATATGTCTTCCTCTCCATTTATCAAAATGAAATGCTACTGATAACCATGCACTAGTCCATACAGTTTCTACCACAGAATTATCATAGTAAAATGCTAACCTTCTTCAGAGCAATACAAACTCTGCCAGGAGTCTGAAGCCAAAGTCAAAAGTCCAAGTTGAATGTTTAAAACAATACTAGGTCACTAAAGCAAGGAATCTTACCAATTTGATAGCCTAACTTGAACAACTTATTAACTCTTGCAGGAAATCCAGCATAGATGTGGTGTTCAACATGGGGAAGTGATTGCTAGTGATCCAAACTCTGGTGTCAGTCATGCAGTGAACCTACAATTTATGATAGACTTCATAACAGGTCAGAGTTTTCTAATTAAGGGAGCCTTTTCACTTTTTTTTTTTTTCATTTTAAGATGCAGCTCCTCTTCTTGTCCCAAATGGCAGGCAAATACAGTCTAGATAAGGCACACTTATAACATCACTACAGACAACGCTATGGTTTTCTCTTTGATGGGTGGAGTTTTCCATAAAGCTCCTTGGTGGATTTTTTTTTTATAGGCATCAGACTGGTATATTTGAGGAGCCTTTCACCAGTCCCTTGAAAGGAATGTTATCCCAAAGGCTTCTGCGAAGAAAAAGGAAAGAAAAAAAAAAAAATCCTAAAAAAGAGGATTCGGTGCTGTACAATAGCTTTGCCTCTCCCTCAGGGAGTGAGATTCAGTGCTGTATAACAGCCACTGGTGCCTAAGCACAGGCAGCATCAGTCAGAGAGGAGGTGGCATGAGAAAAGCCTATGACACTTTTATCAGCTCCTGTCCCTGGGACAGGAGACCAAGCACCAAGAGAGTGGCTACAACACAACACACCAGCTCCTTGGCTGGTGTGTTGAGTTGTACAGTGGCTACAGTTCAACACACTAGCTCCTCCTTAACACCACAGCTCTGAATTATCATAACAAAACAGATATACTAAGAGGACAGACCATATCATAGACCCATAGAATAGTCTGAGTTGGAAGAGATCTTTAAGATTACCTATTTCCAACCCCCCTGCCAGGGGACAGGGACACCTTAAAAAAAGCCAAACAAATAAAACCCCCCAAAACCCACACACATTTAAAAACTACATTCGTAATCCTTAAGATGGTTGTTCTTCGCACCACATTAAGGCCTGAGATTCTTAAGACACAAAGGATGCGCCCTTTGCTTTAAGTCAATGCCTCATCCTTGACCATATTGGACTTTGTGGCAGGCTAGCAAGTACCACATGTCCACTCGTATTCTCATACCAGCTAGCCCAGATATGTACAGGAAAGCCCCTGTTGCTAGGAGCCTGGTGGGCACACCACATACATTTAAGGAGTTTCTGCATGTCAGGCAAGCAAAAAAAGTGCCAATATGGGGCTGGAACACGATGTGGCACACCACCTGAACACTGCCCTACCATGCAGGCAGTGGCACAGCAAGCTGAGGTGAGTGGGAGATTGGCTTCGCAAGCAAAATACTCATTTTTGCTACCATACTGGCATGGGTGCCCAGCCTAAGTCTGTAGTAACCGCTCCAAAACGCATTATCAGCACCGACAACTGTGAATACACCTTCCAAAGCATCTCATCCACCTACTATGCAGTGCAAAAGAAAAAAGAGACCTACTGGCAGGTTCTACAGACTGCCCAAACTGGCAGGCATCAACAGACGAAACTGCTCAGGAGGGCACAGCATCCTCCAAACTGAAGGTAAAGCTGCCAAACACTGCCTTTTCTGTCAGCCCTGTGTGGAAGTGAAGTGACCCAACCCCTAACACTGTCAAGGTGTTTTGTCCTTCCTTCAAAACAGAGCTTTCAGAACTGTTTTGAAACAAAGCTGCCACCCTAAGACTTGGGAAGCTGCTCATCAGAATGCAGGATGCCATGATTGTCGTGAGCTTTGCAAATAGCATGCATGTTCACAATTTGCACTGCCTGAAATAGCAGAGCCACTTCTAGGGATGGCACAGCCAGGGGCTTGCCCTGCTGTGGAACCGGGAGAAAGTACAGTCCGGTAGTACAGGGTCCCAGGGCAGCCCAGCAGCGCTGAGAGCCGCGGCAGGCACAGTAACGTTCTGCAGGGCTTTTCTTAAACGCAGGTTTGGGAAGTAAATACACCTCCTCTGAAAAGGGACCTGCACCTTTCTTGCCTCACCGTAGTTATTCAAGTTACAAAGTTCTAAACCAAAGTTATAAAATCAGAAAGCAAAGTTTTAATTTTATGCTCCGAAATTCCAAAGTGATAATCCAAAGGATACACAGTTATAACCCGAAGCAATAGTCAGAACTCATTACAAAGTTACAACCCAAAGAGATACCTATATAACATGAAGTTATGAAGTTGAAACCCCAAAGCTCCGGCTCTAACCTGAAGCTCCCAAGTTGCAGCGCGCAGTTACAGCTATAATCCGATCAGAGTTTCGGGAACAAAACCCAGCCCCACGAAAACCTGTTCGAAACCCAGCCGGAGCCCCCTGCGAGCTAACCTAAAACAAGCCGGAGCGCTGCAACAGGGTGCTCTGGGTGGGTTTTATTCCCCTCCAAGTCCCTCTTTCGGAGTTAAACCGAGAAAGCCGGCAACAGAGCAGAGCAGAAAGAAAGGCGGGGGGGTGGAAATAAAAGAGGCCCGGGGCCCCCGCCGCTCCCCCCGACCCTACTCACAGCCATAGTGGGGCCGCTGCAGGGGCGCCAGCTCCTCATGGTGCATCCTGCCGCTGTCGGGAGGGACGGCGCTGGCCCCCGCCCTCCCTTCTTATGCGCTGCCTCGGCGCCGCTGATTTGCTGAGCCCGCGGCCGCGACCGCCCCGCGCGGGGCCTGGGCCACCCGGGTCTGCTCCTTCGAGGGGGGGGGGGGGGGGGGGGGAGAAAGGGACAAAAACACGGAGAAAGGGAGAAGAGCCACCTCCCCACACACAAGCACCACCCCCTAAAAAAAAGGGAGTAAAAAGGGGAAAAAAAAGAGGAAAAGAAAAAGACAGAAAGAAGGTAAAAATTGAAACAAAAAAAAAAAAAAAAAAAGAAAAAAGGATGAAAAAAGAAAAAAAACCCGCACCAAACCTAAAAGCAAAAATACCCTAAAGCAAAACAAAACAAAAAGAAAAAAAAAAAAAAAAACAACCAACCTAGAAAAATCAAAACCAAACAAACAACAATTCCACCTCCCTGAAAAGCAAACCCAAATCCAAAAAAAAAAAGGGAAGCAATTAAAACAGTCCTTTCCCCCTGCAAACGGCCAAGATAACTCTGCTCTGGTGTTGTGGCATAGTGGGCTATGAAGAGAGGTGAAAAACCAAGCCCAGGAGTCCCTCCTGCAAGTCCGTCCTATTAAAAACTCTCACAGTCCACAAGCACTGTTTTTCTTGCGCCAGGAAGCCACCACCTCAATCTGCAGGGCAGCTTTGGAATGGGGAGCACCTGCACAGCCCTGTCCCATGTTGGTGCCCCTTTCTGAGGGGTATTGGAGAGAGCAGAGCATGCGCCTGCCTTCACAGCTTCCATGAAGGGTGTCCCTCAGACCATCAGAGAGGGTTTCCTTGTAGACAGCAGAGCAACAAATTCGTAGATCAAAAGGTTTATGTTTTGTCAGACTCCAGGTGACATGTGAAAAGCACCTAGAGATGGGCAGGGCAGCAGTTTCTAAAATGGAAGTATATTATACGGCAGGACTGTACCCTCCTGGCGGTCTCTAAGCCCCTGATGTGAAGTTTCCTGGAGAACAGAGAGTGAAATTGTATCTGTACATAGCCATGAGTAGCTTCACAGAGCCAGCGGGACACAACCCACCTGAGCATGCTTGTGGTTTAGTGCATAGCCAGGTGACTCTGATGGGTGTTTGCAGCTTGTCAGGAAGATTTCAGTCATCTCTGTTTCAAAATAAACCAGTGCTGGATCTAGAGAGTCCTCTGTAGTTTTCCACAGATATGCCTGTAGGTTGTTTGCAAGACCTTAATTTTGCTCATTCCTTGTCTCTGGATGTGCTGGGCACAGGTTACAGATTGAAAACATGATGAGGGGTGACAGACACTCCTGATAGTAATTAAACCATGTATTATTCAAGAATGAAAGACCAAAAGAGTACAGAGGAAAAATGACACACAACAGTAAATGCCATTATTTTTCTTCAGGTCATTTTGATTTTTCATGCTCTCTTTTTCTCCATCAGTAGAGCGCAGGGACAATGATTTACTGTAAAGATGTGTGATGCAGGCGCTGGTAAAGCTGCAGTCTGCACTTGGCTTTCTGAATACTTTCTTTTTAAACAATTTTAAAGAATCACCCATTTACTTGCTTCTCCTCTTATAAAAGAAAGTGAGTGACAAAACTCAACATGAAAATGAAGAAATTGGCTTCCACAGTTTAAAAAGCATTTGAGTTGATTGAAAATACTACATTTGCTCTAAATGACCACTTTTACTGCCTTTTATGCTGTTAAAACTCAGCTTCAGTCAGGAAAATACTGAAGTACGATTTCTCTCTCAATTTCTTTTATGTTTCAGTCAAAATCAAACACTTCAAAGTTTTCTTTAAAATAAAGTCTTAAAGTGACTTTATTCCTCCAAAAAGCTTTTTTTTTTTTTTTTTTCCTCCTTTTTTTTGGCAGAGGTCATAGTGTTTTAAATTACATCACATTTTAAATTATGCTCCTCTCTTGGGGAGTGCTCAGCCTCATCTGCGGGATGTGTAGATGTGGTGTGACACAGTGGCCGAGCGGTCTCTCCCCTTGTAAAAACCATCTGGCAAAGCCCCAGGGGGTCTCTGCAATACAGTGCCAGTCTCTGGTGTGGTTTTGTGCTCCCTCACTTGCTGTGGTTGGAAAGACAAGGGTGTGTGCAGTTGTGGTGTCACATGTGTGAACATTGACTCGGTGCCTGAGAAAATGTTCATTCTTGTCTTTCAGCCTCTTGTACGTGCAGCATGTTCTCTGCCTCCTCCACCCTATGGCTCCTCTCGCCCTAGGCTGTCACCAGCATTTTACTGGCCTCTGGGGACTAAGCTACTGACGCAGATGAAAAATTAATGTTTTCAAATGTTTTTCTTTTAGTAAGGCTACCTCCTAAGCCAGCAGTTCCTGCACCACTTTCACCCTGCTGCCTCTTGAATGCAAGACCTAGCATACAGAAGGGGGCAGCTTGAGGGGAGAAATGAAAGGCCAGGGTAGTGAGAAGTGAGAGCGGTTTTTTGGCTGCAGTAACCTCCATAATGCTTGCAGAACAACAGGCACAACAGGAAACAAATACTCCCAGTGGGAGATGAGACAGGTAAAAGAATATTGGAGTAACAAGCAGCAGCCATGCAGGTCTGGTTATGGCCTTTTGCATTGGATTTGTTAATCCCTGGTTTTCCGACTTGAAAGGCAAACTCCATCAGTTGCTCATGGCATGAAGGTTTAGACTTTTCTGGCAGGAGCCAGGCTGAGGGGTTGCAGCCTTCCCCAGTGGGCTGCCCAGTGCAGCATGTTAGGGATGAGAGCAGCCCTTGTGTACCTTTTTCCTCTCCTTCTTCCTTCTTCCCCTTCTGAAGTGCCACCTCAGCTGCATCCAGTGCCCACTTGGGCTGGCTGGAACGTTTTCATACAAGAAAGGCAGCACACCATGCATTCTCTAATTGTCTTACAGGAACCTGATTGCAGTATATGATGTAGAATCACCCACAGATTTCCAGTCAGCCTACACCAGACTATGGACCATATTCACTTTTTAAGTACTTAAGCACTCCACTTTTATACTTGCTAAAAAGCATTCACTTCAGAAATCAGGGTAGCCAGCTATCTAGAGTAAATGTTTGTATGTGAACATTTCCTGTTCACACTCTGTGTCCTTTAACGGAGCTTAAGATCAATGTCCTTGCTATACTATCAAGGACACTGTGCTGCGGGTAATGTGTTTCCCATATTAACATTGTTGCTAACAGTCCAGTCCCAGCCTCCATACCTGCCTGTGAATGATGCAACATGCCCCAGTAGGAAGAGAGCATGGAAGCAAGCTTGGGGTGAATGGGTTGTGTTATATACACTCTCTGTACTTTCAGAAGCAGCTATGGACTGCTTCAGGTCAAGCAGGGAAACAAGCAGACAGAAAACCAATAGGAGGAAGAGATTAAAATGTACCCTTTCTACACCTCATTGCCTGCACTTGGATCAAAAAAACTGCAGAGGACTCTGTTACTTCATGTTTCCTGACAGTCCTGTTGTGTACAAAGGGATTTTATATTGTGGAGGATATTGATATTTGGAATTCTTGGGTGGCTTATGTAGCAGTGACGCAAGTACATGCAGGTAATTAGAGACACTAGGCTTTTTGTTGAAAACAGTGGCTTCAATGTCACTTTTTCTGTGACAATATTTTTATTTTATTGGTAAATCATATGCCTTGGCTGCCTACATTTGTCCAACAGAAAGGAAAACTGCATTTGCTAATTTAAAAGAGGTGGGTTTGGTTTTGGGGTTTGTTTTTTTGTGGTTTGTTTTTTATTTCTCTCATTATGTATTTCGCAGAAAGGCAGTACCCTTTTTATTTTTGCAGGAGTGAAAGCCTGGGCTGGAGAGTTTCTCTCAGTAAGCAGGAGAGGGAAGCTGCCCCTTTGGTGGGTCAGCCTGACTCTGTGCTGCACAATACGGAAGGAGATTAGCATCAGACTGGTCCCAGTTGCCGCAAGGACCTTTTTTGATTGTTTCCTTTGAGCATCTAATTAAAGGCTGGCAAGCTCAAGCTGTACTTGCCACACTGGCACTTGCGCAGACCCAACAGCACTATGTCATAACCAGAAATGCCTGGCTGTCCTTAACACTCCCTATGCAGCCAGCAGATCTTCCCCTGAGCAGGGGCCAAAATGGACTTAGGTGCTTTAGCATGTTGGGAGGGCTCACTCAGCCCTGCTGGACATTAGAGGTGACTGAAGGGACAGTGGCTCACAGGGGCTGTGGTGGCAGAGCTAGTGCTCCCATACACTGGCAAGGATTTCAGTGGGAACACTGTGGGAACCCAGATAAATAATTTTACGCAAACTGCAGTGAAAAGGCCACAACTGCTGTGTTTCAGAATCCAACCCAAAGGCCAAGAGATACTCAGGCAATATTAGGAAACACAAAATAGGGAAGTGCCCCCCAGTGCGGGATGCCTGTATGGTCTGCATGGGTCCTGCAAGCTGCTGCCTCTGCAGGGGAGAGGATCAGAGGTGGGAATCAGCACTGGGAACCAGGCTGGGTTACAGCCTCCTCCTCAGCATGGTATTTGTGTTATGCATTATTTATTGTTGTGAGGTGAGTAAACAAATAAGTCATCACATAACTGGCCACAGGGATCCTTGAAAGAACACAGCTAGTGTCAGGGAAGGAGGGAGCTTTAACTCCCTGCTAGGGAAAAGTGAGGGACATCACTTGCCTTTGATCCCTTGTGCACGTAGAGGGGAGAGACAATTGTGCAACCCAGCTTTCCCCTTCCTTAATTTCCCTCTCAACACTCCCCTTCCACTGAGTAAGAGCCTGTGGTCACAGCAGAGAGCCTAATTTAAAAAATACATTAAGCTCAAGCTAGACTGGAGCTATATTAGTCACATTCACTAAAGAAATGTGACATTTCACAAATTCAAAATACTGTGGCAAACTGAATTAGCGAGTAAAATGGAGACCAGGAACAAGAGTGCTGAAACACACTTCTCTCTTAGCAGCAACGGTTCCTTCCTGTTGAGGAAGTGATTTTAACTTCTAACCGTCCTGGCGTACAGTCAGAGGCAACACTAAATACCAAAACTCAGTGTCTAGAGGAACATATTCTGCAGATTTTGTAACAGCTGCTAAAGAGAGCCGAGGTAGTTGAAAATATGCTGAACTGAGCCCTGATGGTCATCAGTCTAAATAAAAAAAAATAACTATGTTGTTACTTATCATGAAATTGAAAACCTATGTTTTAGAAGCAAAATAAATAGTTTGTGGGTTAGAAGGAAAACAAACATGAGAGTAACTTTGAGCCAAAAATTTAGAGAAAGAACCAGAAGATATATATTAAAATGTTCATGAAAGAGTGATTTTGTATAGCACTGACATCCAAAAAAGAACATGATTAGAGAAATAACTTCAGTGTCAGAAGTCTCTCTTCTTTCTACCACTTGCAGATCTCATGTTGTTTGCCTTAAAGCTGCACCTATCAAAGCAAGAAGATGCTTAAGCATCTGCATTTCAGTTGTTCTGAGAAAATGAGCCTTTCCAGACCTTATGTTTTGACAGAAAACCAGCAGAGTTCTGAAATATTGAAAGGCATATATCCTCCATAATTTTGTCAGTAAACCCTCATGATTTCCAAGTTAGTGCCATGAATCCAAGGATTTTGGTTTCAAACACTACCCCCGTGGAAACACCAATACTGTGACTGTGCAGTGACTCTTTCTGAGTCCCAAATTGCACTTTACAAACCAGAGAAACACCACTCACACTGATGCTGCTGTGCTCATGGGGCTCTCTTCAGGATCACACCATTATCTCAACCATGGGACTGAGCTGACTTAATGCTCCTCTTCCCCACCCAAAAGCTGTAATTTTTTTCGGAAGCTAACTCAGCTCCCAAGGAACTGCTTAAGTATAAAGGAGAGGGGACTGATATGTCATATGCTGAAAGTGAGAAGCAGTGGTGGAGTTTGAATATGGGGTTATATGGTAGCTGGCTGTACCTATTGCTAAGTTCTTCATGTTATGCAACCTAGCCTTACCTAAGGTGTATTTCTAAGGTACACTTTTGTATATCCTTTCCTGCCAGGTGTGGGCTCCCTCCACTTTTCCCATCCTGGCAAGACTTGGTTAAATCCTTCCTGCCAAGGTACCTAAGAAACCAGTTTCTCTGCTTGAACAGGTTTAAAAAAAAGAAGTATTTGTCGAAAACATCTTGGACAAATGCCCTGGTTCCTGCAAAAGAGGCAAGAGTTTAGCAGTACAGAGGTTCTTTCTGCAAGAACTCTGCCAGAAAAGAGCTTTTTCCATTTGTCTGTTGGAATAAATATTTATTCCTTTAACAGAGTACTTCGTAGTGGAGTGACCCTCCTTGTCTAGACAAAAAGAATGACCATAAAAATGAATTCAGAGCTGCTCGAAAGCCGGGAACATCTGTGCTCGGCTCCAGCTCACAGATTCAGCAAAAAAGCATTCCTTATCGGGTTGGATATAGCAAAAGTAAAGACTTGATTGTTTCCTCACATGTTATCCACAAGCTATGAGGTCTGCTTGTGGCAATGTTTCTTTTGGGGGGAGATTTTTTGGGGTTTTGGGGTGGGATTTTTTTGATTTTGTAATACAGCATCTGTGTGCTTCTTTGTGATTGCATGTGCTTAGCAATGTTTCCACTCCACTAAAAGTCTATACATTATTCACTCATTAATGTATTATTTACTCATTACTCTCGAGGCAGAGAGCTAGGAGCTTTGCATTTACAACATACCGAGTGACAGCTACGGCAACCCTACAATTATTTCTTGCCTGCCAACAGTTGCCCCACAGATAAAACACAGGCTGAACTCCCATAGATTTCCACTAGACTAATTCTGGTCTCCTTATTTCCAGCACTTTTCCACTGGCACAGCTCCAGCCTTTTGAAAAGCTCCTCATTATTCACATTAGTGTAAAAAAAATAAAGATTGTGTCTAAAAGACTGACAAATTCAGGCTCTAGGAAGCTCAGCGAGTAAAGCTAATTCAAGTATCCAGGACCCTTCACGCAGGGAACACAGTATCAGCAGCCTCCTCTTAGTTAAATGAAAATTATTTCAGTTTAAATTACACTCCTGGAAGTCGCTTTGTTGTTTTTCTAAGGGAAAAAGGGTATTCCTCAGATAACTAGGTTCCAAATAAGTTGCATCTGTAGTGTCAAAATCTGTATGTGAAATTGCAGGTAAAATTAACGATAAGGCTTTGTTGTTTGGTGAGCTCTGAGATCCTGAAACTGGCTCCCTGGTTTGTGGTAGCACTGATTGTGGAGAGGCCTGGAGCTGCCCTCTGCTCTAGGTTTGACCCATGAAAATGTGGGAGCCAGTGTCCAGCTCAGGACACTTTGTACGAGAAGCCCACCAGTGAAGGATCAAAGTCTTTCCTGATCCTTTCCAATAGTTATTTTTCCTACTCCACCTGTAGGTCAGATTGGCAATTGCAATATTTTCTATAAACAGGTTACTGGCTGTAAAATATAACCCCCTGATGTGGCCAACATTAATATTTTCACGTAGGAAGGGTCCTGTGTTGTCATGAATGTGTATTCTTCCTTGGTTTCAACATTCATGTAACAATAACAATGCAAAGTAACATGTTTAATTACAGATGACTTCTTTAACAGATGTGCACTCTTATCCCCTTTTTTTGTTTTGCTTTATGATCAGTCAATAGTTATTTATATCATTTTATAGTTTTGACACGCTAAGTCCAGAGGTTTTTCCCTGGCAGTTGGGGTCTGTATGCCTCTGTTTTCCAGCTTTTAACTATTAAGTTTTCAATATGTATTTTAGCACACGAAACACAGTATGACGACCCTACCAAAGACCAGTTAGAGTTCAAACTAGCAGTGTAATACTGATATTGCTGTATCTCAAGAGTATAGCAATATCTTACTGTTCCTTGGTCCTACTCTTATCAGCCTCTGTACTAACAGCTAGTGAACATTTTTTTTTTTTTTTCTGAACAGATTCACCATTTTATTAAAATTTAAAAAGCTCTGATTTTAGTTAAGGACTGAAAGGAAAAAGTCAAACCCCTGCATGCTGAGAATTGGGATGCTGAGTAATTGTTCTCCAGGAGCCTGAGCTCATTTTCCATATAATTTTACGGGTCAGTTATAAAGCAATTATATCTGTAATTCTTTATTGTCTGAATGGGAAGAAGAGGGGAATATATTCATAGATAGCAGTTCACAGAGGGCCCAGAAATGCTGGCTAGGAAATAAACCCAGGAAAAAGATCCTAATGGATATATAATCCTACATACCAGGACGATTGCTTTTCAGATGGACTAGCTGTTCCACCACTGCTGCAGTCTGTTTGTAAGCTGAATCTGGAGTTTGCAAGAGAGTCTTTGGGGAAGTTTGTTTAAGGATAGCCACTCAAAGTTAATGATGTAGCTGATATGAGAGTCTGCTAATGGCTTCACTTTCAGGATGCTTGGGAAGGCGAATTGCTCTTAGTTTTATCTAATTTCTTATTCCTAGTCTCTGTAAAATCTGGTCTGACTGCAAAGCAAAAAGATATTTTTATTCGAAGTCAGGAGCCTCTTCAGTGTCCTTAGATAAGTGGTTTGCAGTCTGTATGAGCTCGCAACACAACTAAATACGTTATGATAAAACCTGTTGTAAAATGCACAATTCAAAGTTATTGTAACCACCTACAAAACCACTGTTGGTCTGCAATAATACAACTCTGTGGATTATTATGAAGCTTTTTACATAAAAGTGCCATTTGCCTTTGTGAGAATTGAGATCAGATCTCCAGCCTAGGCTGCAATCGATCAGAATTCAACCAAACTATCTGGATATCCAACCAACATTTTAAGTGGTTATAGCAGGCATTTCACAGTTCATTCATGTAGCAAATGATTCTTAAGTGACTATTTTTTTTTTTTTTTTAGCTTTGGACAATATGTTTAGGGAATACTTTGACAATTTCCCATTCTGTGACTAGGATTGCCACAGTCTGGCTTTTCTGAAGGATAGCAGTAGTCACTCAAGCATTGATAAGGCTGACAGTGGGTTTGTCTTCTCATGTTGAAAGCTGGAAGTATTGCCTGGATTGATTAGTGTAGGCATTTCCAGATGTAGCTTGTTCGGGCATTACCACTGACGACAGCAGCTGCAGCTTCCGCTTCTAGGTCTAAAGGTAGTGACAGCATTTGGCTTTCTGGGCAAATATCATACAACATGTTGAAGACAGCAGTGTACCCTAGTGCAGTCAGTAGTGATCAGCAGATCACTGCTGACAGATCTTTGTGTTTGTATAATTTAGTAGGTGATGTGGTCAGGCCCTTTCTTCAAGCTCTATCTTCCTCTCCCAGGAAGTTTCGGGTGGTTTTGGTGTTTTCCCAAGCTATTTTGTACATGCAACTTTAGTCTGCTATACTAATACAAAATTGTTACTGAAATCCTAATCACACCAATTAGGTCCATTCTGAGAGACAGAAGTAACATGATGTGAAATGCATCTGTAGAAAGAGTGGATTCACCTGTATACTGCGAAAGTTATGTATACTATGAAAGCTTACATGTGAACCAGAAAAGGTACAGAATGGTATGATTTTGGGTTCAGCTCAATATTTTTAGGAAAGTCTATGAGGAACAGAGCGCTCTGAATTAAGCATCACCTTTTTGCTAGCATATCTATGCCAGCCAGCAGTATACCCATCCATGCTTTCAAAATTCTTTTGAGAAATGCAGTCCTTAAGCCGTAGTGCCTTTGTTTGCAGGATGATGTTGTCCAACACAAGATTCCCTGCTACTGAAGGGAAGAGTTGATTTTCAACCTCTTTTCTTTTCCAGCCTCTTTATTATTTTCTGTTAGCAGTCCTCCAGTACCTAAAGGGACTACAAGAAAGCTGGAGATGGACTTCTTACATGTAGTGACAGGACAAGAGGGAATAGTTCTAAACTGAAAGAGGGTAGTGTCCTGGGTTCAGTAGTAGCAGTCATTTTTTTCTCCTTCTTGGTAGCTGGTGCAGTGCTGTGCTTTTGATTTTGGGCCTGGAACAGCTCTGATAACACCAGTGTTTTCAGTTACTTCTTGGTAATGTTTAGGCTGGCCAAGCACTTTGTGAGTCTCATGCTCTGCTAGGGAGGAGGTGAAGGCTGGAGGAAGAAGAGACAGGACACCCGACCCAGACTAACCAAAGAGGTTATTCCATACCACAGCACGTCATGTCCAGGATGTAAGACGGAGAGCAGGGACCCGGAAGGGTGGTGGGGGTGCATGGTGGGGGTGCACGGCTTGGTCGGGTTGGGATTGATGGTGAGCTATTGTATTCTTTCCTTGCATTTGCCTTGTCATTATTATTATCGGTGGTAGCAGTAGTGGTTTGTGTTATGCCTTAGTTACTAAACTGTTTTTATCTCAACCTGTGGGAGTTGTGTTCTTTTGATTCTCCTCCCCATCCCCTCGGGAGCTGGGGGGAAGAAAGAGGGAGTGAGTGAGTGAGCAAAACTGCGTGGCTGAAAGACTTATACCACAACAGGTAGGCTTATGTTAGACATTAGGAAATAATTATTCACTGTGAGGGTGGTGAGGCATTGGAGCAGCTGTGGCTGTCCCATCCCTGGTATTGTTTGAGGCCAGGTTGGATGGCACTTCGCGCAACCTGGTCGAGTGGAAGGTGTCCTGGTCTGCAGCAGGGGGTTGGAACTAGAGGGTCTTTAAGGTCCCTTCCAACCTATTTGATGATTTTATGATACGATTTTTCCCAGAATGAAACTAGGAGGTACAAGCATAAAAATCTTCATCTCCACTAGAGGATGAGAGCACTGAGTTATATTACTAATCCCCTTCAAATACAGGTGGATAAGGGTGTAAATCTAAGTGGACTTAAAATATGGATTAGTACTGCTATTACTTGTACTTACTAAACAGAGAAAAGTTTTTCTGTACTGTAATACAAAAAACTCTATTTTCCAAAAGACAGTCACAAAATCAAACATGCCCATATATGCTCTTGCATGAGCTGAAAAATACTTCCATTCAAGTGCTGGTTAACTTTTCCCTGTTGGTGACACAGCTGAAGAGGCAAATGTGTTTTGTTTGGTCCATCATCTGTCTAGAATAACCTATATTTGGAAATGAATTTCTGATCCAGACATGGAGGTGGCAGAATATAAATAACTCAGCAGTTTTTGTTATATTAAAGCTACCATGTTTGATCTGTTGAAGCTGTCTGGAGGCCTTTAGTGTACAAATGTAATGAAGAGCTTACATTGTTGCAGTGCTGCTTCGGTTTTTCTTTGGTTTGGCTTTTTTTTTTTGTGAATACCAAGTTCTCATGGAACCATAGTTTTTTGTATAAATTCCCATTGGTCTTTCAGATGCATGGATCATCATACCTTGCAGCAGTACGCTTTTCACATAGTTAGATTAGACTCTTTCGGTGATAATATACCCCTGTATTGCAGTTATGTAGTGAAAGGCCAGATGTCTATTTTGTGCAATTATGTACCATAGAAGCATGAAGCCAAGACAGTTAACTAGAGAACTTTGTCTCTTGCAACCATAGCAACTTTTACTCTTTTTTTACAGCCATTTAAATTTCTTTAACTGTATTAACTTGTTCTATGTTTTCTTTTAACACATGTTCAACTTCCATTGCAGGCATTACAGATGAGATACATAGAGAGCCTTTGTAAAACAACTAATTATTGTAAAACAACTGTTTTTGTAGCATTTTATGGGTTGTAAAGGATGATGTTCTGGCTATCGTCACACCTGGTATGTGTTCATTGCAAAGAACAAATCTTTATTTGAATATAGTGAAGCAAAATATCCCCTTTATTAATCTGATATACACTAAATAGCTTTGCATTTGTTACATGGATGATAAATATTTGGCAGATAAATTTATAAACAACTTCACGTTTTATAGATTTATACTGTACACAGTCATCTTACACAGAGCATGCCCTTTCACAAGTATACAAGGAGCTTTCCCCAGGGTACTTAATCAAAACATTTGGTCAAACATTTTTGAAGTTTCAATCCAACACAGAGGAGCATACTGGAAAGATGAGTTCACAATTGTACCAGCTGGACTTGAAATGAAAAATTCAGAACTCCAAAGAGAGTATTTATCAAGGCACACACATGCAAACACATATATACAATAGTGATGACTGTAACCTGCTTTGCAGGAGATCACACACAGCCATAAAGAAAACAGAAAGAAAGAAACAGAGAAGTCAGGACCATTGCCAAGATCTTGTTGCAGATTAGCAGATCTAGAAGTAAACATGTATAAATGGGAATTCAACTTCAAAGTAGCTCATTACCATATATACAATATGTACATGTTTCCTTGCCTTAAGAAATGTCAGAAAATGGTTATGAATTTCTTGACAGCATATGCACACTAACACACCTGTGCTTTTGTACACAAAAGATAGTTTGAAAAAATATATTCCCAGTTGGCTCAGAGCATTTGGAAATTTGAGTGGAAGTTTAGTAGGATAAACCAGGAGCAGAACACAGCTCATGAAAAACTAGGAAAGAATATATATTTTCCTTCTGTGGCTCAGCATTAGAAAATGCTACTGAGTTTTTAAGAAAGTCAGCAATCTGACAATGATAATAAATTACAGTGAAGGCAAAAAGCCCTACTTTGCCTTATCCTTGATGTCTGACTTCTGCACATATTTCATTATTGCAGAGGAAACTGCCCACTTAAAATAAAAAATCTAATTTTGTCTAGTACATTGCCGCATATACTTGAGGACAAGTGTGAGATGCAGTTTAGTTATTACAATGTTATGCTGATGAAAGTAATACAGCAATTTCGGGTGAAGTTTTAGTTAGGATTTTTAATACAATGTCCTATAGAATAATAAGCTGTCAGTTGATTCATTAGTCTTGCAGCATAGGGTGTTATTACAAATTCTTTCACTGTTTGGGAAACATTACATTAATCTGAAAAAGCTAGACTAAAGTTATTCATGCTAAAAAGAAGGCCTAAAACCTCGCATTTCTCTTGCAACAACAATCCCAGCATGACAGTATACAGAATCATGTATTTAATATTTTTGAAAGCGAAAGCTAAGATTGCAATCATGCAAATCGCTTCACTGATTTGAACAGGGATCAGTGTACACATAAAATACAAGCTTAATTTGACACTTTGTAGGATCCTAAACCGCTAAGAAGACAATTCAGTCACAAACAGCTTGGTGTATTTTTAAAAACTCCTTATAAATAAGCTAGTTTTCCTACAGGCTAATTTTGTGCCTGCTCTCATTTTTGTTGCAAATGTCAGTAAAAATGTTAATTTCACTAGTGGGGCCCAAATGAAATCAGTCACCATACAGGAAGGGATCTGTGGCAGGAAGAAACAGGAAAGAGCTGTATGGTTTGTCCAAAAGAGATAATGGATGGCTGTGTTTTGTAAGACACTCTCCAAATATTAATATTCTCTTTTTCCTTCTAAACTATCGATTTTAATCTGTGTTTACAAATTTCTGCATAGAAACTAGTATTATCTACTACTACTTTGAATCTGAACAGCAATTTTCGACTTGGAACTGTCTATTCGTGATAGCAGTCTCTCTATGACAATGTGTTCCTTTTGGAAAGACACCCTCCCTTTCCAAAAGCACTGTCACGTAAGCATTGCTACCCTTTCATAGTCTCCCCCTAAAGGTTTGATATAGACTGGTATTCAGTTTACCAACTCCTAGAGCACATGGAGAAAAAAGAAAATTATAAAAAACCCTAACTAATTGCAAGCTGCTTGGCTTTGTTTTAATCTTCTTATAGAGTTGGCTTTGCTATAGCAAATATACATTGGTAAGTCCTGTGGAAGGAATACACTCTTTCTTCTGCTGCTTTCTTAGCTCTGTAACATGTGTGCTCTTCACCAGACAAAGCACACTACAAAGAGCACATGTCCTGCAAACAGGGGAGGAGAAATGTAGCAGATGCCAGAGCTTTTGAATGAGCTCTCTCCACCCTCACTGCTCTGTGTGCATGTGCTGCTATTTTCACTCTAGATTTGCTTGAATTATAGGTGCAATTACTGTAGAAGATCTTTGTGGGAGGTGTTAATAATTAATTGAAAGACACCCTGGCAATGGCTCTGTTTCAGGCTGGTCAAAGATTGCTGACAAGAGCAGCAGCAAACAATTATTTGGCCACATAACTAGAACAACAGCAGCTATGTATGCAGAAACAATGAAAAACATATAATATAGCAAGACAGACATTTTCTCATAATGTTACACATAAGTTTACAAGTTGAGATCCCCATGGAACATTTGGAAGGACTTCTAGTCGTGTAAGGCAAATTTCATAGCTTTTAGGATTTTGTGAATCTGAGAGTGCTGTGTCTCCTAGTCACTGGAACATGACCAGTGCCTTTGACCATACGCTATTTTGCTGTTTGGCATAGTGGGGTGGGGACAGGGAAGGCTACAAGTAAGTCAGAACCCATTTTCAGAGCATTTCAGGAGTTCCCTTCCAATGATGAAAGCTAATAACCAGCTAAGACGAATTCTGGCATCCCTAAAATTTTGCACATGAATAAAGGGTTCTGCACAAGGAATGGAGCAGGATGTTACTTAAGTTCTAAGCATAATGCATAATAAAAATAACAGTCATGGAGGGTGAGATAAGAATGTGATTTGTAAGTCTTACATCCACCCGTGTTACAGGGAACTGTATGTGTATATATGCATGTACACTCAGCCAGACGTGTGTCTGTGTATGTGTTCACTTCTGTGTACTACTTCTTTAGAACATACAGTATTAAATAGCTGCAGCCTAGGATTTAAGCTAAACAGCTGACAAATGAAAGTAATTGAAGCCTAGGCCTTGAAATCATACTTTTCTTGGCTTGCATTTGATTTTATTCCCTTTCACTGTTTTTTCATGGCCCTTTTCTTTTGAAGTATCACCTTTTAAATGGGTAAGACAGGCCTATACAAGATTCACAAATCACTTTTATCACACAGACAGTGGAGGACAGGCATATATTTACAAGGCAGACATTAAGAGGATGAAAGACATGTCTTATAGGTTAGGAAACATGCAGTATTATCTTATCAGAGAGAAATGCTGGGTGACAACTCTAGCACTAGACAACAGATGAAACTGGAACAACACATGAAACATTGCACTTTTTGCAGAGTACTGCGCTTGCAATGAGTTATGAGTGCTGTCCATTAGCAGCAAGTAGCTTCATCTTGCTTGGTCAGGACTACTGGTGAAAACCGAGTGGCAGGTAGAAGATGTCCAAAACTAGAAAGTAGGAGGCTGAGCAAAAATGCCGATCCCTAGGATCAAGCGAAATGAGTTTGGGTGGCTAGCTGTGGAGAGAGTGATGAAAGCCAGCCTGCCAGCAATTTCTTTCTCACTTGCAGACTGATGCGTCTAGCTACAGCTCAGAAGCGTTGAAGCCCACAGTAGGGGCAAGATCTGTACAAATCTTCTTGATTACATGGCATTAAAATATATATTCATGAATACCCTGGATTGAAAGGACAACACTTTTGTGTCAGGTTATCCTCATCCAAACACCTCTGTTGTTAAGTAATCTCCAGTCTTTGGTTATTGGGCTGTGTGCTGGTCAGAAGCAAGAAATATATTCTAGACCCTTGTCAAGCAGGGAAGATCATCTACCCCAGAAAGCAATCACACCTGCATTTTTCCCCATTTTTTTTTTCCTAAGAATTTTGGTCCTCATAAATGTAGCTGTGTGCATGTCATGGGAGGAGAAAAATCATTGCTTTATTCATTTTTAGTTGGACAGTATGTACTTGAAGGTCTGGAAAGCATGGCTACATATTACAGGTTAGCATCTTTGGAGATAATTCAACCTGCTGTCAAATAAGAAAAGTAAATCAGGCCCATTTTGTCTTGTCTTTTTCCTCTTTCTGACATACTAAGTCCCTGCATCAGAGAAAGGTCCTGAATGTGGATGAAGTTCTATATAAAAGTCTAACCCATCCTGAGTAGGACTAAATATTGGAGGATTCTTCCTTTGCATTAAGTAATAAGGTATTCACCAATGCAACAAAAATAAAGAATGCAGATAACAATAATGGATCCAAAAATATTTTGCATCATTTGTTTGAAATTATCGACATCAGAAGAATGGAAATCAGTTTTTTTTCAGGATATGGACTGGTTGCAGACTGGATAAAGGTGAGTGAAGGTAAGGGATACCTGCAATTAGCATTATACGTTGGTGCTTTCTATTTAATTCAGGTTCTGAACTAAGTTCCAGATTTTTTGGCTGTCTCCTCTAATTCCACAGCACTTCTTGATCCTTGTCTTGCCTCCAAACTGCATGCAAAAGTCTGTCTTTTCATGCTGTTTTTCATGAACTAGCAGCATTGGAAACTACTAATTCAGGCAAATACCTAATATTTTACAGTAAGTTTAATGAACATGAAGGCAGGAAATGAAGAGGAAAAGCAGTCTCTCAGACATGTTTTCTTCTGGAATATGATTACTGAACATGTGTTTTCTTTCAAGACTCCAGAGGAAGCGAAGGATTTCTGTTTTCACTTCTTGTGTGTTTGACCCCCTGAGTGCAAGGATTCATTTTTTAACATTGTGATTGAAATTTCAACTGCATTTCCAGGTTATTAAACAGGAAACTTGGCTTGTGGGTTGTATTAGCATGATATCATCTTGTTTAGGTAAAGAGGTGCAACTGGATGTAAACATCTTTCTCTGACTAATGAAAATAATTTTAAAACTCAGAATGGGGAAGAGAGCTAAAGCCCAGCACACAGAGGCTGTCCATATGAGGGGCTGAGGACCATATTGCATTTCTAAAAATTGGAATCAGCAGTTGTGCCTCATGAGCAGTTGCACAAAGATAAGGATCCATAGTGGAAGAAAAAGCTAGAAGAGAATATATATCTTTCACATGGGGCTACACTAGGTGCACAGAAAAAATTACCCCACAGCTGCACCGAGAGCAGAAAAGGCGCAGCAAGGGTCATTTTGACAGGAGACCCCTCCTTGTATTTGTTTGGCATTCTTGATATGTAAGGAAATGTAGATTCTGGCTGCTTCAAAAGGATAAAATCATCTGAAGGACTTCTGAGGTCACTTTCCATCTTCATTTAAAAAGGGATGGACAAATTGAGAAAAGTAGGTAGCAAACCTTCTTACTGAATGTTACTATGAAGTCAGAAGCAAGTGGGAGCATGATCAGTGGGTTTTGACTATCTTTAAGATTCACTATCTGGTAAGAAAAGCAATTTGGGATGGAATTAATTGAATAGCAGGAAGAAAAAGGGAACAGAGTCTGAGTTAGCAGTCTTACTTTGACTCACTTTTCTAAGATTACGAACAGAGTAGACTACTGGAGCTGTTAGGAAGGAGGGCTAACACTTTTTTAACCCGTGTCAAAATTTTGTAGTACATACCTCTAGAAAGGCACTGGCTAAAATCAAGCATAGATAAAGAAGGCTTCCTAATACATTATTCATTAACAATCCCCTTCAGGACTCCAGAAACCATTAACACCTAGACCTGGTTCCCTTGATAGGAGTCTTGTACTCAGTAATCAGTGCAATGCATACCAAATGCAGTAGTACATGCTTCCAACCAAGAAGGTGCTAACATGAATACAACCAATCTGATTAAAACATTCAAACACAATGAATAAGTTGCTTTCAAGAAATAAGAGTCTGCTAAATCAAGCTCTGCTATCAGACAACCTGTAAGGAGTAAAATTAAATAAATATTCTCTGACCAAAATGAAAACGTGGTTTCTTTTGTAGTTTTTGGGTTTGAATTGTGAAGTAGTTGACCATCATGTTTAATATCATTCTAAATGCCTTCAGTCTTCTCTGTCTTCAAATGCCATCATACTTTTTGTCATTGCTGTAATTGGGATAAGTCTTCCAGCTTTAATGGAGAAGAGCACTAGACATTACATTCTACTCCAGTTTAGACTGAAAAGATTTTCCAATTAGTTGTCAGTCAGTTCAGTGACCAAAACAGAAAAATGAACAGTTCTTATTATATATGTTTCATAGCTCGCATACACAAATGCTATCAACGTCAGTTCCCTGTGGTATATCACGTATCTAACCAAGACACTAAGTGATTCTTTAAGTGAGATATAAGTGAATAGACAAAGAAAGGAAGTGTAGTTCCTATTGTCCAATATTTATTACCTGATATTGCTTTGGAAACTGAAAAAAAAAAAAGACAGATTCACTACAGACCAGCCAAATCACTTTTGCTTGTAACATAAGTAACATTTGTGTCTAGATCTCCATAGATTAAGTATATATTTATCTAAGTATTTGTAGCTTGAAATTTCATTCACTTCTTTTGTCTTTATATGAGACAAATCTTCACTGCACTCAAGCCCAAACAATTGATTGTTCAAACAGCTTTGATGCTGGATTACTTGCTGGTTCAAATCTGTTGAGCCAACTGGCTCACCAGTAAGGGAAATTCTAGCTTTAAGTTTTGTTTCATATGATGGAAATGTTCGTGGATTTTTTTCTTTGTCCCTCTTTCAATTTTTTTTTTTGGCCTTTACTTAACACTGTTCTTTTTTTTCCCTTTTCCTACCTTAGAACATTCACTTTAATTCTGGACCATGCAAGGTCTGTGTAGTTGAGAATCTTGTTCACCTTTAATGATTCCTATTGTTGCTATATTCTACTTCATCTAGACTTAATCACAAACTGATGATGTACCCAGGTTTTATGATAAGAACCAGCTTTCAGATCAGCATAATTTTGCATGTAATGAGATTTTAGTGTGTTAATTTTGAACCATAACCCTCAAAAGTCAAACCTTATTTTTTCTGTGGCACATTTTCACCCTACTGGTCAGGCGGCATGAAGTGTTGGATCTGGATGTTTTTCAGAATAACATACAGAGATGGGCAGAATATACTACTTCAAGCGGACAGTGCATAGCAGGACAATGTAATATTTTACCATTGTTTTTGATGTTTCCTCCAAACATGTACAGAGGCTTCAGATTTCAAAGCACGTTGTGCAGTAAGTACAAGAAGGTGGACACATGCTACTAATGAATGTACCAGAGAAAGAGAGCTCAAATATAATCTCATTGGAGAAAACAGCCTTGAAATAATACTAAGGCTATGACTAGTGGACAGAAGCCACAGATGCAAAACTAAGGCCAGCATTTTTTTCTTAACCTGGAACTTGGTGAAAAACAATCCCTCCTCCTTTTTATACCATTGTTTAGAAATTTCAAAGACGTGTTTAAGTCAGATTTATATATAAAATACTTAATCTCATAAGTCTTGACCATTTATATTCCAAAATAAACACAATTCCTAAACTTCGTTTTTACTATATCATATTTAAATTTTCAACATTAAAAATATACTCACTAGTTTTCCATATGCATGCTTTTTTAATCCAGCCACCTTTCTCATTTGCTAATAGCTGAAAAACACTTCTTGGGGTAACATTCTGGTGCTACAATATGTAGCACAGGCATTTGTTAGTAACTGAAAAATGCAACTTCTAGAACCAGTAAATAAACAGTAAACTTTAAATGTAATGAATGATCTTCTTATGTGGACTTTTAGTGACTCTTTCAATATGACCAAGACAATGACTGATACAGAATGCAGTGATAGATATTACTACCCAAAGCCAAGTTCATATAAATGAGTAAGAGACAAATTAATGACAAAAAAAATAAAATCAATCTTACTACACTATGACCTTATCTGAGACCCTAATTTCTTTGGCAATGGTTCAACCACCTAATGAATGTTGTCAGACATCATTAGAAAAAATACTGATAAATTTTTCCTTATGTGTTATACCAGATTTGTTCTCTGAAACTTGAAAAGGTAGACAGCTCATCAGCTTATATAAGTTGTCTTAGCTCCACTGAAAGCAATGCCAGTTCCTGCCATCAGAGGATCTGCCCCTTTTTTTTGATAATTTTATAACAGTATTTGTATTGAATTTTTAATGCTAACATTTTAAAGAGATCCTACTATTATCAGTCCTGATGTGGTCTGTAGCGTTTCCTAATTAATGTTGCATGCATTGATACATTAACATTCTCTGCACCAATACTGCTAAGTAATTGACTTGTGGGTCTGTATTCTTACAAAAGCTCCAAATGCCATGGCCAAATTTTTAAACAATATGACTGCTCACATTTTAAATACCTAATCATTAGCATGGTTTTTATGTTCCTGGACATGTCACCAGAAGTATTCTAAGAGGTAGCTTTACAGTTTTCAGTGATTTTGAGTAGTGATTTATGCACGCAAACAAAATTGAAATTTAAAATTTTCATGCAGAGGTTTCTAAATCTCTGCCACTCCAAATATATTTTGAGTTTGATTTCTGACATTTGAGCACTCTACTAAGCACTGAGAATCTGAAGCCTTTGCACCATTGGTCAGGAAGGTTGACATTTGTATAAATAAATAAATAAATAAATAAATAAATAAATACTAAATGGCTTTTTCCCATTACATCAACACCTGGGTTCTTGTGTCAGGAAGGCGAAGTCCTACGAGACCTCCACATACTAGAACAGTAGAAGCAAGGAGAATAGGGATTGCTTTGGTGATACCAACAAGAGAACCAAATATTAAGTTTCCAAGTACAGCTGCTGCTTTGCATAGTGCATTCAAAAAGCCAAAACCTGTTGCCCTAGAAGAGAAAACAGATGAAAGTTAAAAAATGGGCTAGAGAGTAAAGCTTTTCAGACAAATCCTCAGCAGGAATACACCAGTATAGCCCAAACACCTTAAACAGAACTTATGACAAGAAGGATTCTGTGCGCTCGTCTTTATAACGCGAAATAAAAGCTCAGCTGTTACAACATTTTAGAATCATAGAATCATAGAATAGTTAGGGTTGGAAAAGACCTTAAGATCATTAAGTTCCACCCCCTCTGCCATGGGCAGGGAACCCTCACACTAAACCATGTCACCCAAGGCTCTGTCCAGCCCCGTCTTGAGCACCACCAGGGATGGAGCATTCACAACTTCCCTGGGCAACCCATTCCAGGGCCTCCCCACCCTTACAGTAAAGAATTTCTTCCCCATATCCAATCTAAACTTCCCCTGTTTAAGTTTGAACCCATTACCCCTTGTCCTCCCACTACAGTCCCTAATGAAGAGTCCCTTCCCAGCATCCCTATAGGCCCCCTTCAGATACTGAAAGGTTGCTAGGAGGTCTCCATGCAGACTTCTCTTCTGCAGGCTGAACAGCCTCAACCTTCTCAGCCTGTCTTCATATGGGAGGTGCTCCAGTCCCCTCATCATCCTCGTGGCCCTCCTCTGCACTTGTTCTAACAGTTCCATGTCCTTTTTATATTGGGGACACCAGAACTGCACACAGTACTCCAAGCGAGGTCTCACAAGAGCAGAGTAGAGGGGCAGGATCACCAATATATTTTATTAAAGCAAATTCATTCTGATACCTCAGGGACCAAAATGTGAAATGAATGACTGAATAGGTAAATTCACACCTCCACAGTAGAACAAAGGCCTGCAAATGAAAATTCAGTGATACTTCAGATGCTGGATTGGGAGAGAGGAGGTATCAGAAGAGCTCGAAAGAGAGCTACTTGGTGATTTGGGAAAGAAGTCATCAGAATAAAACGATGATCATCTTGGGGCACTGAATAGAAATGGGTTTCTTACAGGTGGTATACATATTCAACCAGCACTTTTTTAAAAACAAGACCTTCAGTAATACTAAATGTTTGTCGCTTAGGGGCAAAGAGAATAGGGTATATAAAAACCTGCTTGGTGCAGGAGTGATATCTGAGAAACTTTGGAGAAAAGGGAAAGAAATAGATTGACAACAGAAAGTATGACACAGGCAGCTCTGAGGGGGTTTTGTGTTGCACTGGTGTGATTTTAGTAGCCTGTATTAAGTATTTTAGGTGTTTGGTAACCTGTGCATAGAGGTATTATGCAAACTGCAATTAAATAAATAAATTATGCTTTACTTGACTGTAAGACTCATCATTTCAGCAATAGCCTTGCCCTACCAAAAATATCTTAACAAAAATATCTGTACAATAGAATCTCTAAAATGTCTCACATTACTTGGAAGTGAAAGAGGGAAGGAGTATGTGGAGGTCACACTGTGCTCTCTGAGATAAAATAATATAAATTAGGAAGGTAGCTGTTCTTTATTTCAGAACAAAATGTTTCTTTCCTGTTAAGTATTGCCATTAGAAGGAAAAAAGATATAAACGATGTTTTTCGTAGGACTACTCTCTGACTTTGAAAACAGCAAACCATGTTATCAAGGGAGAATGATCCTCTGCCTCAAGAAACTGCTGGACATGGCCACAGCCCAGAGCTACCAATCTCTGCTCTCCTGCAAAGTGGATCTCAAGAGTGCTGGTTTCCAACATCCAGGCTTTATACTGGGGAGAGATAAAAACTTCTCTCTAGTATAGCTGACCGGGATACAGGGGATTTGAGCACTGCCTGTGCCCTGACTGTATCTGACATGCTGCGCTTCAGAATTCTCTCACTCCTGGTATATTTGAGGACTCTGCACCAAAAGAATGATGAGAGTAGATCCTTCTGGTGTATTTCTAAATAACTTCAGTTTAAGAAGCAGAACTCTAGTTAGCTCATAAAGCCAACTCCAGAATCCGAAACAACATTCAGAAATGTGCTAATTTGAAGAAACGGTACTTTTGCTCTCAGATTCTTAAATCAGTTAAAAGACATTTGTAGAACAGAATTAAAACATGGAACAGACTGATTATTGTACCTCCAGAAAGTGTTTCCTTTCCCATTATTATTAAAAATTCATTTCTCCATGGTCACAGACAAAAGTCAACCGTCTTGCATAAAACATTATGGAAGTAAAATCAGAAGAGCTGATACTTACTTGTTCCAATGTCAGCTCTGTGTATTACATGCTTTTTCTGACCCCAGGACAAAACACAAGTTCATTTCTTTTTCTCAGTGGTTATTATCATAATATATTTATAATTAGTTTGGTGATATGTCTCTAGCAATCAAAACAGTGTAAAATACCTCAGATCTTATAAAGTAATTATGAATTGTCTGAAGTAATCATAATTCCTTTTTGTGCTAAACATTGTACCCATTCACATACTGCATGCCAATACGTATCAGCAATATCTAAGGAAGGAAAGACTGGGCATGCAAATGACAAACCAGAAACTACCCAGAAAAAAAGTTAAAAACAAGCAAGAGACTCAGATATATCTCCTGAATGTTCAAAGGCCTTACCTACTTGGTTTTTTTCTGTATTTAATTAAGCCTGCAGTACTTCTACATAATACTTACTGCCAAGAAAAGCTAAACATGCACATCCTGGAAATAAGCAACTTGGAAGTTGGAGGCTGGAACTAGATAATCTTAAGGTCCTTTCCAACCCTAACTATTCTATGAGTCCACCATTCTATAAGCCACATGCTATGCTGCCTGACAGTGCAGACCATTGATGGCTGCTGGAGAGCACACTACTTAGGGCAGCAGTTGAGGAAACTTTGGAAGCGCTGTTTAGAAGCTTTCTGACAAAGAAATATATGCAGTAGCTTCTTGAAAATGCATTCCTCAGAGGAGGAATGGGCAAGTTAAAATTTGCCCATTTTAAGGATGACATTTGAAGGAACTGGCGTAAAGAGGAGTAGGAGATGCACTGAAGGAAGCACCCAAGAGCTACCCTACTGGAGTAATCCTCCAAAGACTATGAGAAGATCAAATCTCTACCACAGAAACAGCAATACTGCAAGGGCAGATAAAGCCCAGAATATCCAGAGGAAGCTGATCCAACATAGGGAAAAGCTCCTGAGTGTGAAGAAGCTACAGACTAATGCGTCTTCCAGGGTGGAAGAGAGTACGGGTAGGAAGGAGGAGCATGAAGAGAAAAGGCTGTTGTAAAATAGACTTTGAACAGGCAGGAAGAGGTTAAAGATGACACAGCCAGCCTGGAAAACACTGTTTATGTGATAGGATAATAGCAGGTTCTAGCTATTCTGAACAAGTCAGAGAAGAAGGAAGGGAAAAAGTAAGAACTATTCTAATTTCAGCCTCATTTACACACAGAAGGTATTTCTGAAGTTGTGGTGGTGACCGGTTGTGGTCAGTGTCTGCACATGTAAATACGATTTCTTCAGCTGCTGGTGCTCATGTGAAACCAAACTTGCCCCCAAGTAGCAGTAACAGGAAAAAAAACGACATTCATATGCAGAAAATAGATACGTAGTCATTCACAGCCTCAGGATATTCAGAGGTATACCAGAACTCCCTAAAAAATACATACATCTAACTAAAGCAAATTTGGATGGATACATGCAGGAAATCTTTGGAAATGCACAAAAGCACAAAACATATGGGGATATTACATTTATATTCAGTGTTGTTTTATACTGCCTCATAAAGATAAGCTGTTCAGAGATGCTGCTGGCTTGTATCAACTAGAAATAGCAGGATTCAAACATAATTTGCTGAGCAATTTGAATTATTTCTTTTCCTGTGCTAGGCTCTGCAAATAACACATTCAGGGCTGACAATGTGGTTTAGGTGTACTATAGGTTATACAGCAAAGATTACCTTAGTAAGGTTCAAAGTAATTCTGTAATACAGTATCTCTTATATCTGAGCAAAACTAAGATAATTTGTTGGCATTGAAAAAACAGTTCTGCTTTGTAAAATGGATTTACTAAATTTTTCCAATTGTCCAAGAGGTCAATCAATCTAATCCCATTAATATTATCAAATTTTAAATAGGTAAGACAAAGTAAGCCCATTTTCATTGCCCTTGTCTGTTCTTATGATACAACATGAACAACCCAGTAGAAGTTCTATCTTTTGATCTTACAGCAGTTTTCAGGCATGTCCTTTTCC
Organism: Amazona ochrocephala; assembly: GCA_039720435.1. NCBI lineage: Eukaryota > Metazoa > Chordata > Aves > Psittaciformes > Psittacidae > Amazona > Amazona ochrocephala. The sequence goes on along the minus strand of CM077909.1, from coordinate 90,404,956 downwards.
CTAAAATATGCACTTCATTGGCAGGAACAGCAAGTTTTTGACTGGCTAAAGTAAAATGCTGTTGCAACCTGTTCAATACTCTGCTTTCATATCCTTCGATAATGCTGTGTTTGAATGTGAATTTGTTGTGTACTAATAGAATAAAGTTATTAAGCAAACTACTGAGCTCTAGGGATAGTAAATTTAGACTTGCTGGTTTTCAAACATCTTTCTTAGAACAGTGTTTGTGATTTAAATCAGCCAAAATCTGCATTAATTCCTGCCTTTATACTTAATCCTGCTGAATCCAGAGTGAAAATATCCAGGCAATAAATATGCTGCAATTCGCATACATGTACAAGAAGAGTCCTCTGTTGCAGTGCTAGTTCAGTCTCTGCTATACTGTTTCAGGTAAGTGCTAAAGTGCACAGAAAGTCTGCAAATGAACAAAGACGTGATGCTTCACACACACGTATAAATGAAAAAATCCAAAAGCATAAGGCCATTACACCAATTTCTGTTATGTTGATCAGTTACTGGGTGAAGCATTGGCATAAAAATGTCATTTTGACTTCACGAACAATCCTTGTTACTTGTCAAAGGAGTATGGTAACGAGATTCCCTTGTCCAGACAGAGAATGTCATTAAAGGCTCTTGGCACATCAGTATACAATGCTGGTGAAACAATTTGGAATTGCCTTAAAAAAAACCCAACCCAGACCAAATGAAACCAAACCAAACAAATCAAGCCAAGCCAATACCAAAAAAATTAAAATAAATAAATAAATAAACAAAAACAAAGCCAAACAAACAACCCCCCCTTCCTCCACCCCCACCCCCCAACAAACCACAACCAAAAAAACCTGTTACATAGTTTAGTATTGATAGAAGAAAAATGCAGAAGTCTTATAAGTCTTTCAAAACTGTCAGGTCTGATAGAAAGATGCATCTTATGGAAAATGAATTTTCCCCAGTGTATTTTACCTCTTGCTGGGAAAGCTGCTACAAAGTAAAACGCTCAGCTTCCTTTCACCCAAGCCCCACACAAAAATGACAATAGTCCAAACAGTTAAAAATAGAAGGATTACCCATGTCTTTAGGTTAAAAGAGCTTGTTCCGTGATTGCCACGTATGTTCCTTCTTAGACAGGTACTTATATTCCTACATACGGTACTTCAGGCCCATCTTTCCATTGCTGATAGTTAAAGTACCCAAACACTTCCTGGTCCTGCAGTGCTACTGAATGTCTGTAGCACAGAAATTTAAGAACTTTCTTGCCAGAGCTAGTGCAAACCCTACCAGAGCAAATTATATAAACCTCTGAATATAATTTTGTGGGTGTTGATAATATGCAAAGACTATTGCAACATTTTCTGAATATGCTATGGACAATTTTCTCATGTCCAGACATCTTAAGTTCATTAAAAAAAAAAAAAATGCATAAAGATGCGTATCATAGCTGGGTGAATTACAGCATTCAGTGTGTAGGCAAAACTGTGGAATTTGTCTCTCTGCCTTGGACTACTGCCCAAAGCATCGTATAGGTTTGACATGTCATGCCTTAAACAAATTAACATGAAATTTCAGCAAAACGCAATTGAAGCACATCCACAGGATGGCAGTAGAAAATAGCTATCAGGAGGTCTGCTGTAAGTCTATGACTGTTGTTATGACTCAAAAGAACAGAAAACATCTCCTCTAACAGCCACAAAAAATCAAAGTTGGACTTAAATACCCTACAAATAACGTTTATTACTCTAGGAACAGATTCTCGGGACTCAAGAAGAGGAGAACAAAAAATGTAATTAACTAAAGATAGGTGACCTAATTATGACCAAGCCCTTCTGAGCTTGTTTCTGAGGTATTAAAAAAGGCAAAACAAGATGACTTCATTTTATAGCAAAACCTGGATTTAAAATATTCCTGGCCAAGATTCAAAACCAGATGTCTGGCAGCTGTAGTAAAACTGATGAATTGTCGGTTATCTGATACAATCTGACATTGATTTACTTTACGGGACTTGACCTACTTCTATTTCACTTGCTATTTGGGTTTGGGTTACTGGTTGTATCTACTCCTTGACAAGAGTCTGGCCCTAGAAAGTTTGTGCTTCCCAAGCTAGTTCACAAGAAGATATTTATCACTTATGTAAAACTAATGATTGCATTTTAAAGTCATAAAAACCTCCTGTATGTTACTTCTTCAGAGAATTTTAACTCCCTTCCATTCATATTTATATTACAGGCAGAGGTAGGAAACTGCAGTGTTATTGCAAGCCCCTTGGGCACACATTACAACACAAGCCATAATGACCTCATCACACAGTATTTTTTTTCCACATCACCCTGCCAATGCAGAGAACAAAGAGAACTTGAGGGTAAAACACAAACTTGGTTCACTTCATCTGCTGCAGAGGTTTGGAAGGTGCGCTGTGAATTAGGTTGGGGACTGCAAGATGAGAAAGCAGTCCCATGGTTAAAGTAGTTGAGTGCTACCAGAAGAAAGTATACAATCATTACCCCTGCCACAAAATTCATATATGATGTGAGCAAGTCACACAAAGCTAACTAGAGGGTCATGAAGTATGCGTTTCACCTTTTCTGGATGTTCAGCTTAGCACCTTCGGGTTTGTATTGCAGAAGCGCTGAGCAGTGGAAGTTACATTTCCAGCCATACCCTCATCAAAAATGCTCAGTGACTGGGATAGTTGGTACCACATGTGCCAGTCCACAGGTTTCCTTTCATAATGGACAGTGCTAAAGTAATTTTTAACAATATATTTTTCCTCTGTGCCTCAGTTGCTACATACATCACCTCTTTTCAAAGCAGTGTTTGAAAAATATGGAAAGTTTATGAAAGAGTAGAAAAGCTCTCTGGAGCATCCAAAAATGTTTGAAAGACATGTAACAACTCTTCTTGAGAGCAGAGCTATGGAATATATTGGTTTGGCCTTCAAGAGCTGACCAAAGGCTTCTTAGAATGTGCTGATTAGTCCAGAATAGCACATTAAGAAGAAAAGGTTAAAGAGATAAGATGAGACAAAAGATGAGTTAAAACAAGCTCTTTACATTGTGCAGCTGTGTTAATTTACTTGCTTATTGGAAATTGTCTGGTTTATAGCTAGTTATCATGACCATCCTTTAAAATTTGTGTTTTAAAATATTATCATAGAATCACAGAATAGTTAGGGTTGAAAAGGACCTCAAGATCATTGAGTTCCAACCCCCCTGCCATGGGCAGGGACACCTCCCACTAAACTATGCCACCCAATGATTATTTGTCACCACCATGTGTGCCATCTGGAAGACAGAAACCTACCTACAACTAGCATTAGTGAAGTATCTTCACCTTTTAACAGAACATCATCTACCTGGCAACCACCTGAAATCTATACAGCCTTGACCATATCTTATTTTAGCAACTGTGCAAATCAACTGAGATTGTATAAAGAACATGCAGGCAAAAGCTATGATAAAATAGCATAAAATTTGCAAGTGCTCATGTCATGGGTTCAGCAGCAGCAGTCATTTTTTCTCCTTCTTGGTAGCTGGTGCAGCGCTGCTTTTTTGACTTTGGGCCTGGGAACAGTGCTGATAACACCAGTGTTTTCAGTTACTGCTTGGTGATGTTTAGGCTGGCCAAGGACTTTGTGAGTCTCATGCTCTGCCAGGGAGGAGGGGAAGCCAGGAGGAAGGAAAGACAGGGCACCTGATCCAGACTAACCAAAGAGATTATTCCATACCAAAGCACGTCATGTCCAGGATGTAGAACAGGGAGCAGAGACCTGGAAGGGTGGTGAGGGTGCACAGTGGGTGGTGCACTGGTGGGGGTGCATGGCTTGATACTGGGTGGTGAGCAATTGTATCCTTCCCTTGTATTTGCCTTGTCATTATTGCTACTGGTGGGGGTGCACTGGGTGGTTGGGCTTGATATTTGATGGTGAGCTATTGTATTCTCCTTTTCCTTGTGTCTGCCTTGTTATTATTATTATTGGTGGTAGCAGTAGTTATTTGTGTTATACCTTAGTTACTAAACTGTTCTTATCTCAGCCTGTGGGAGTTGCATTCTTTCGATTCTCCTTCCCATCCCTCCAGGAGCGGAGGGAAGAAAGAGTGGGGAGTGAGTGAGAGAGCGGCTGTGTGAATTTATAGCTTAAACCACGACAGTTCTTTTTGGCGCCCAACGTGGGGCTCGAAGCGTTGAGATAACGACAGGATTAAGAGCCACTCGTCACAATGCTGATTTATTGGCTCTCAAAGTTGTTGCTCTGGTTTTCATGGTTTCAGTCTGTTGTGCCTTACTTACAGCAGGTATTTGTTATCTTAGCATTCAGACATGAGTTTTGGGCTAAGGTTCTTGTTTCAGTGTACTTTATTGGAATGGCTTGTGATACGGGCGGGCTCCAGAAGCAGGGAGGGGCGGACGGGGACATGGATGTGGACGTGGACTTGTACCTGGCAGCTCGGCTGCTCTTTACCGTCCAGGCCCTCATTTTCGCCTCAGTCTTTGAGAGGCTGTGCTGAGCCGAGGAGGGGCGGCCCCGGGAGCCGCCGGCGGCCGAAACGGCCCGGGAGACCGGCGCGGGGGATCAAGAGGCCGGGAAGTGGGAGACGGCAGAGAAGCCGAACCCCGCAGCTACCGAGCGGCGAGGGGGGGCAGCAGCCGATCCCAGCCCCGCGGCAGCAGAGAGCATTCCCCGGCAGCCGCCCTCGGAGCCCCGCGAGCCCGAGCCGCAGGAGGATGAAGGAGACCACGCAGCACTTCCCAGCAAGGCAGAGGAGGAAGATGCGGACTCAGACAAAGAGCAGCTGGTGGTGAGAGAGCCGGCAAGCACAGCAGCTACACCAGCCCCAGTGACAAGTACAGCAGTGTCATTTGAGAGTTCTGAAGGGTTTGAATGGCCTTTGGGTACCCTTGAGACCTGCCTGCTGATTCTGGTCGGGATCACCATGTTGGCATGCATACAGAGTGTGTTTTACCCACAACCATTTTGTCTGGTCCTGAGAGTTAACCAGAGTGGGGTGTGGGCCTTGTCTGTGGTTAGAATGCGATCCAGGATGACCAAGAGGTTTTCCCCAAAGCTGGACAGTCACGAGTGGCAGGGTGTATGGGCGAGTATCTAGTCCTCTGGGCCCCTCCAGTGCTTTGGAAGCGTTGGAGATGGAAGGCAGCTGTATGGAGTCCCCAACGACAAGCTGCAGAAACTGCTGGAGGGGAGAATGAATTATTTTGAGCCTGGGGGGCCTACGACACTTTAGGCCATCAGGGCAGAGATGCAACATGCAGATGGACTCATGATCGAGGGGTGGACTTAGCAATGGACACTATTGCCCAGGTTATTCACGACTGTGAACACTGCACAGAATCTCCTGCTCTGAAAGACTGTTACAAAAGATGGAGCCTGACATCACAGACTGAATGGACTCAGCAGCTTTATAGGGATTGGTCCGTGCACCAATGGATGATCTCTCTCTCTCTCTCTGTGTGGATATATATATATATACATGTGATGGTATATTGAAAATGTGGGATATGAGCATGGCATGAATGGTATGGAATAAGGGTGGAATGTCATGGGTTCAGCAGCAGCAGTCATTTTTTCTCCTTCTTGGTAGCTGGTGCAGCGCTGTGCTTTTGATTTTGGGCCTGGGAACAGTGCTGATAACACCAGTGTTTTCAGTTACTGCTTGGTGATGTTTAGGCTGGCCAAGGACTTTGTGAGTCTCATGCTCTGCCAGGGAGGAGGGGAAGCCAGGAGGAAGGAGTGACAGGACACCTGACCCAGATTAACCAAAGAGATTATTCCATACCACAGCACGTCATGTCCAGGATGTAGAACGGGGAGCAGAGACCCGGAAGGGTGGTGAGGGTGCACAGTGGGCGATGCACTGGTGGGGGTGCATGGCTTGATACTGGGTGGTGAGCAATTGTATCCTTCCCTTGTATTTGCCTTGTCATTATTGCTACTGGTGGGGGTGCACTGGGTGGTTGGGCTTGATATTTGATGGTGAGCTATTGTATTCTCCTTTTCCTTGTATCTGCCTTGTCATTATTATTATTGGTGGTAGCAGTAGTGGTTTGTGTTATACCTTAGTTACTAAACTGTTCTTATCTCAGTCTGTGGGAGTTGCATTCTTTCGATTCTCCTTCCCATCCCTCCAGGAGCGGAGGGAAGAAAGAGTGGGGAGTGAGTGAGAGAGCGGCTGTGTGAGTTTATAGCTTAAACCACGACAGCTCATCAAAAAGACAGGACAAACTATTTAATTACGCCAAATCCAGGCACTAGAAAATTAAAATGTGAATAGGTAGATCAGCGTGAATGCATACAGAACCCAAATCTATTGAGATTTTGAAGCAACCTTAACTCTGTCTTGCAAGCAGCTGATGAAGAGGAAACTGAAATGTGTGCTATGTATTGCATATATGCACATTTCCAAATTGCTCACCACACCCCTACCTGGCAAAAAGCCGGTATGGTCCCTAAATAACCTGGAGTACAATTTATGAAACACCTTTTGTATTATGCTGCACAATACTGGCAAAGTCCCAGTGGTTTGGCAACTGGCTAGTCTCCAAGAGGAGTTGTGCAGGAGGAAAAGCAGGGGCTGCCCAGCTTGGTCTCTTGTGCATGGCAGCATGAACTAGCTTCCTTTACACACTTTGCTTCCAGTCCAATCTCCAGCTGAACTTTGCTGCTCATTTATGGTCATTTCACTGACTGGGTGTATGAAAATATGTCTATTGGAATAGTAAAATAGTGACAGAGTGAGCAAAGCTGTTGTGCCTGTATTGTCTTTTGAGGGGAAGCTGAAAGCAGGGCTCAGGAGCAGATTCTCTCTGGATGCAGCTTTCCACTGAAACAGATCATCATTTTAAGACCTCATATGCAAAAGCAGATCATGCAGCCTGTTGTACCACATATGCCTGGGAAGGCTGTTCAGCCCTACACCTACTTGCAGAAGGTAGAAATTCCCAGCAGAATGTGGCAAGTCATGCCTGGCTGTGGAGATTAGAAATCTATTAGAAGGAAAGACAGGACCATCAGAGGTGGGCAGTGGTGGCTTATAAACTGTAGTTGGTCTGGATAAAAAAAAATAAACCAGAGAAAATATCCTGGGAAGCAAGTTATTTGAGTCCCTGCAGGTATTAATTTTCAAGTAATTCTATGAAACATGAATAAGCTTTGCCCCAGCCTAAAAACCCACAGGTCTAGGAAGGGACTTTTAGAACTGATAATTTTCTCATGATCAGCTGGCAAAAACTGGCAGTGACGGTTCCATCACTTTTAAAATTCTGAAAAAAAAAAATTTCATATACAGTATGTGTGGGCAGTGTCTTTCCTGGCACAGATAGATTTGGCTTATCAGCCTTTTTATATTGATAATACAAAAAGCCAACTTCTATCTAAGTTGTTGCAAAAAATACCAACAATTCAGCTGCAAGTAAATTTCTGAGGTGGAATTCCAGAAAGCTATTATTGCACACATAAGCTTTTTAAAAAGTAAAAATGGGGAAGAATTTGCTGCAATCCCCAAAATAGCAAAAACTATTTGAAATAACTATTTTCTACCAATAAAGATGATCTGGAATACATGTCAGTTACATTCTTTTTAGCATTCCTAGTAATGATTATTTTTGCTTCCATTAACATCAATAGCTTTTCCAGTTATTTTTAGTTCACTTCATTTTAAGAAAATATTTGTGGTTGCTGCATTCAGGAATGAAAAAAAGACAGGTATTTCTATATGTATATTAGAATTATGGAGTTTGGATGATGGAATAATTCTTGCCAAGACAGCAATTTTCTGAGGTGTAATAAAAACACTAGCTCTTAATATTAAAGCTTAGTTCTTCAGATTCATAAGTAGCCTAGTATGGTTTTTGAATACAAACACAACAGTGCACATCAATATCTTGTGTGAAGAAGCATATACTTTCATAATGCAAATAAAAAGAAAAGAAGGCATCATGCATTTATAAACTGGAGATATTTTTCATCATATTTGAAACTTCTAGTGAATGACATAATGAATAGGACCGTGATAGGAGAAAGAGCACACTGTCCCTAGGCAGAAGCCTGAGCAATTTTACATAAAATTTGTTTCAGGAGAGGAGGAAGGAGGAATATCCCAGTCTTTCCAAGGAAATGTGTTCTTACACTTGACATACAATAGCATATGACTCAACTGTTATTCCTTTATGCCATCAAGTGACATAAAACTAGCGTTAAAATGTACCTGTTTCTGGGAATAAAAGCCAAAGCTGTCATCTAGCAGCAATGCTTGCAGGACATGAAAACTGCTCTGAATTTTCTGGTAAGAGCTCTGAGAAGTCAGGAGCAATGCCTGAGATGTTTTTGTATTCTCTTAATGCTGAGTATGTACACTTCTAGTGATCCTGAATACAAATTTGTAGCAGACTGATTAACAGCTCAGCATGATTCAAGCCCACAGTCTCATCCAGAAGATGATGTTCAGCTCCAGACAGTGATTCTTATTATCATCCCCACCGTTTCACAGCCAATAGACTAATGCAGCTATATTGCTGTTTCGGACCAACAACTGTCTTTATAGCTAGCTGCACTAAGAGAAACCCAGAAATATTCCATTATTGTTTTCAGAAATACTAGTCATTAGCTGTGTTTTAAATGAGAGTAGTGGTTAGACCTTTTTTCACATGAAGTTACATTTGTGGTATTTTCCTCATTAGGTAATGTTTGATGAAAAATATCAAATAGCTCAAAACCATCTTCTTCGTCTTCGTAAGTCAAACTTTTAATTCAGCCCACTCAAAATACCACTTACCTCTGTAAAGCTCATATGTAATAATTTCTAATAACCATTTCTGCTGATACATAGTGTAAGTAAATTTAGGAGAGGTGTATGTGCACATACCTTCTGTCAGTAGGATATAACTCCACAGTAATAACATCTAGAGAGTTCCATGCTGAGATGGTGAGGCCATTGTAGAGGCACAGCATACCTATCATCATGGATTCACTGGTCCCAAACCACAGGAAAAAACAGCTGATGCCAGACAGAACCATGGAACCACCTAGGTTTGAAACAGGTAAAATGAGCATGAAGCGGAGCTGTATTTTAAAAATTATCATTGCTTGTTTTGTCTAATGTTTCTAAACACACAGCGCAGCTAAATAACTGAAGAGACCTCCTCTGCTAGAAAGACCAGTCAGGCAGACAAGCACTGTAAGCTGCTCATAGGAAAAAAAAAAAAAGGAACTCCTCAAATATTAGTATATATCATAAAGTACATAGTACAAAATTTACTGAAAACCCCTCTGAAATCCGTAATTAAGCTATTTGGGGAAAACAACCCCATTATCCCTTGTTTATCATCTTCTGCAATTACATGAAACTCATTTATGTATTGTAGCAATAAAAACTCGGAGTGGAAATTGCATTTATATAGAGATATTCTCCTAGAAAATGTACACACTGATCTACCACATAGTTCTTTAAGTAAACCAGATTTAAGTAAACTGAAAACAGATTTGTCATTGCAGATAATCCACAGGATTTATCTTTCAATTGTCTCACTTTGCAAAGTACGTAACAGCAAAGGACTTGAGAATCTTCCAAGGGGCTGCTCCACTAGCTGAGGAGCATCTCAGCACATCTCACCTGTGCACATCTCGCTTTTCTTTCAGCTGGAGCAGAGAGGAGCCAATGGTCATCACTCTCCAAAATCTCATTTCAAATGCCTAAATAATGGTTTTGTAATATCAGTGTGGAAGAGCAATGACTGATAACGTGGCATAGCAGAACTGCTTGCAGAACTCTTTGTTCCTAGAGTTTCTAAATTGGTGACTTTTTGAAATGGCCCTTATGATACCACAGAAACAAAGTATCTGCAGAAGGAATGCCCTGCATCTCTCTGAACTAAATTTTTTAAAAAGAGAACATGTTACTTTATCAGGAGAGCTTTAGATTTTGGTGTTGTTCCCTGTTTTAAGCCAAAGTCTCTACCTAGCATCGTTAGCCGTCCAATTCTATCCATCAGGAGAGCGGACACAATATTCCCTGGTAACACTGCCAAAGTTCCCAGGAAATTAACAAAGTAAATCCAGTAGGCACTGTAGTCATCATCAAAAGAAATCTGACATCCTGTTCTGATGTGGAAAAATGTGCAATTTATCAATTCGCTGTCAACAAATTTATACTGCTCGAGATCTGTGGAAAGAAGAAAAAGAGACATTTCAGGTAACAGCTGACTCCATGTGCAGCATTTAATTAGAAACATTTCAAGTTTACACAACTTTAATGACAATTCTGAGCTTTCATTGCTTCATAAAATGGGACTAGTTATTGCTGTTAATTTTGATACCTCTTTATCTTGATACAAAAATATGCAAAGCTCATGAAAAAAAGAGCTAAGGCCTTGAGTTAGGCAGGATAGATTACTGTATTTCATATCTGCTTGGACTGTATTTGGTTAAGGTCTTTCAGCACCAGCTGGTTTTGCATAAAAAGTACCGGGTATCTGCAAGTTTCTATCACTCTGTTTTGCTCAGTATCAGATCTTCTGTTTCCACATCAGACAGCCTTTTAGACGAGACTGCCAATTCTGGTCGGTTTGGTTTGACTTCCTATATAGTGAGACATCTGTACAGAATTCATATTAAACTAATTTTCATTTCTGAGAAGGCTTCATGGTCTTCAGCTCAAACACAGATGAGCTTCCACATGCAGCTGTTCAGGCCATTCTTCCAACAGCATTTCAGAGATCTCTCCATAAACTTCCACTTGCTTTCCATTCCTCCTGTCAGGTTTATAACCCTGAATCATGAATACCTTCCTCTCATGCAAAGAAAGCTGGGTGCTGCTTGCTCTGAAACCTAAGTCTATTACTAGTATGATTGCTGAAGATGCTTGAAAGTGGTAGGAAGTGCCCCATCTTTTCCGCAAGCTTAGTTGGCCATGTTCTACTTTCAGTTATGTTATAATATATTGAAAAAAAAAAAGTCCTCTGTTTATCATATGAAAATATACATTCCCATTTTTTTTACAATACTTAGGAGAGTGGGAATGATTATAGATTAGGCAGCTTGCACCCTGAACTCTGATTCCCATGCCACAGCAAGCACAATGAACAATATATTTCACCAGTCCCATTTAGACTACGTAAAAAAAACCCCATAAGTTAAACGTACCAGTAAAGCAATAAATATATTTTCTCCCTTCCAGAGTGAATCTCTTTAGAGATATTAAAATCAAAGAGAAGTTTATTTTCTGAGTCAATATTAGGCCTGATGTATCTCTAGTGCAGGTGTGATCTGATCCTTTCACTTTTCTGTTATAACATTACAGAAGCCTGTTGCTTTTTTATAGCTTTCTATTCCCTACAAGAGGGCTTTCTGTATGCCTTATTAGAAATCCAGAAATTACAAATGTAAGATGAGAACACGCAGCTGAATGGATATTCAGCTTTTTTTCTCATAATACCTGTGTTGTAGAAGGTGGTATTCACGAAAGTACAGTTCCTGAAGTATGTGTTCAGTGAAGTGATATCTTCAAACACACAGTTCTTAAAAAGTGAATCTTCAAAGGTTACTGATTTAAACTTCATCATAATAAACCTGTCCAGTAGAAACAATTTCTGTCAGTCTACCTTCATAGGTTAGAAAGAGCAACGCATCAATCTGACGCAGCTGTACAGGTCTAAAAAATATTAAACCCAGTAACAATGATTCCTTAAAGGCATTCTGGGGATGTAATTAATGATTACCTGATTCTAGAATACTATTGTTCAGAAAAAACATTAATAAGAAGAACAGCTCCACACAGCTACCAGCCACAACAATTCCTTTGATAATATTTCAGTTATTAGTTGTCCTGAATCATCAGCCAAAACCAATGTCATGACATTAATAGAATAGCCTTGGAAAATAACTATTACTTATAACTTGACATTGCAGTCAGAAACTGGGAGATCATGCTCCAGAAACTCAGTCTCTTGGAACAAACAATCTCCTGCTAGTACCAGGAAGCTGGAAGAAAAGAATATTTTAAAGAACTTGTATTTTTCCAGATGAATACAGTGGGCATTGTGCTAGCCTCAAATGTGAAACAGGACTACAACGATTACATTGCCAGTTACACAGCTACCTATCCAACTGGAAGTTTGTGTTTGTTCCCTGTGCACATGGATGCAACTGCAATTACTGTGTACATAAAACAGGTATAAGCAAAGTTTTAGTAACTTTTTCTTATTTCTGAATATCCCTCTTCCCACTGACTCATTTGGCTTCTAGGGCTTTGATCATGACTGTCATTCAAGTCATTCCCTGAAGAAGTCAATGATGAAGCACATTACTAGCAATAATTTTCTACCTCGATTTTAATAGAATAAAAAAACGCTGGAAGCCTTTTTTAGTATAATTCTAGAAAATACCATTACTATGCTATGAAAAAAGAAATAAGAGATGTAGAAATACATCACTATAGAGATGTAGAAATACATCACAAAGTGATGTCTTCTATTTCACATGAAGGTGTGGAAAAAGTTCATAGTTTTGTTGGCAGACTTCAAAGTGGCAAGAGTTTCAAAAGCAGTGCTTTAATTATTATACAGCTGTAAGAACTGTTAAAATGTCAAAGCCTTCAAAACACAGACCTGGCTTTGCTCTAATTAAACATGGTGTGACTAGCTAAATAATTTTCTTATTATAAGACTAATAGTTGCAATAGTACACACAAAATATGTTACCTATGAAATAGTAGGAATTAAACTCTGTCACCAATAAAGTTCTTGGAATCTTTACGAGAAAGGAGAGAAAATTTGATTGTGTTTGCCATGGGAAAAGATTTCCAGCTAATAAATTCTCTTTGTCTATTGGTCAGAAGAATGATGTTTTCAGCCCATTAGTTTCATTTACTGTATCATTTCTCATTTGTGACAGACCGATTAAAATCAGGCTGGTGTTTAGTGTCAACTCATTATCATTTTTCATATAGCACTTCCCATTTTAAAATGTAGCCTAATTCCAGAGGAGAACAAAGAAAATTTAGCAATTAAATTAGTTGGAAAAGAAATTGCAGACTACATGTCTTACATTCTTATGATGCATTTTATAGCTTTGGACAGGAAATATGACTGAATTAAAATTGGTGTTGCGATGATTTGCATTAAAACCCAACAGGGATGTAACAAAGTAAAAAGTCAAGTACTAAGGGATCTTCTATTTAAGAAAGAACATGAGAGAAATACAGATCGAGGGTGGGTGGATTATTTAAATATTTGTGGAGGAATATTAAATGAGCTAATACTTCTGTGGAAAATGTTTTGGTCATCTCATAACTGTCAGAGGCTTTTCAAATTTGCACATTTGGAAGAGTAAATTAGTGTTTTGGAGCAGATAAATGTTAGATCACGTGTTTTACAAGAATTTTCAGTTTAAATTGATAAGAACCCAGTTGATGGAGTGTTGCCAGTTACTGACAGTAGATAGTTCTTTGCTTTTAGGAGAACACCTACCTCCTAGAAAGGAGTGAAACTGGAAAGCTATGGCTAGTTTGAAAATGAGATAACTGCATTTTCCTGTCTGAAGTGCATAGACTTTGAATTGTGTCAAAACTCAATTTCTTATAAAAATAATTATAAAAGCCCTGTATTACAAAAGCCGGTAGTTTTACTCACCTAGATTTATTTTCCTATGGAAATAATAATTACTTAGCATCACAACTTCCAACAGACCAGTCACATGGTTATAACTTAAGAGAAACCAGATGCCTAAACCAGCTGTGTTTAATTTGCCCTAAGTTCCCTAGTTATCTATGAAGTCCAGACAGAGCCTTAATATGTTCAGATTCAGTTGAAAAAAAAACCCAACAAAACAACACAAAAGTCATTGCCAACATGTTGTTTCCCATTCAGATCTGTTTGCACTTTTATTGATTTATGGTAACATTTAGCTTTTATTTTTCCTTGATAAGATGCTAACGTCTTAATGTTCAGCATTTTCACAGAAAAATCTTTCATTCATATAAGAAAGGAATTAGCAACAGAGATGAAAGTATGTCCTTTCCCAGGCCCCTGCAATACGCTGCATGTGTTTGGTCTGAAAATCTTTGAATCCCACTGTGAAAGGATGCATTGTTAATTTAGGCTTTTTGGTCTATTTTTCAGGACAACAAGGAAGCTGTGTTTGCTTGGGGGATCCTCACACAGGAACCACTAGGGCATGTACAGGTTCATTTCTGCCCATGCTCCACAAGGCACAAAAAATCAAGATCAGGAATAAATTCCCATTAAAAAGCAACAAAAGCCAGTAACATTAACTGATGGAGAAAAATATGAGATTATTAGGACATGCTTTAAAACATCATTTTTTTATTCCAGCTAAGTCAGTATATTAGGAAATCTCTTAACCTGTCATTGATGTATTCTCCATTGCTGTGAATCTGATTTTCCAGTGTGAAGTTGAAGACGAAATGTGAAACCTCCTCATTGCGGAAATGTTTCACTCGGGACGCGTACTCGTCTGACTGCAGATGTTTAATGACGTCGGGAAACCAGACAGATAAGCCATAGTAGCTGCAAGAACCACAAAAAGCTCAGTTGCCAGTCTTACTTGTTGGGAAATCTGTCTAAGTTGAGGATGAACAGCTCTTATGTGGTGGAACAGTTGTTCCATGTCCTGGCTTCAGCTGTAACAGTTATTTATTCTTTCTAATAGCTGGTGCAGCACTACGTTTTGGCTTTAGTCTGAGAGCAATGCTGATAGCACACCAATATTTTAGTCATTACTAAATAATGCTTACTCTAAACAAGGACTTTTCAGTCTCATGCTCTGCCAGTGAGGAGGGGCACAAGAAGCTGGGAGGGAGCAGAAACAGAATACCTGACCCAGACTAACCAAAGGGGTACTCCATACCACAGCACATCATGCCCACTGTATAAACTGGGGGGAGTCACCTGGAAGGGATCAATCACTGCTCAGATCGGGCTGGGTATCGGTCAGCAGGTGGTGAGCAATTGTATTGCGCTCCACTTGTGTTTTCTGAGCTCTCATTTCTTTTCTGCTGTTTCCTATTGTTATTATTATTGTTATTGTTGGTATTCTTTCTACTAACAGTATATTTTACTTTATTTTGGTTATTAAACTATTCTTATCTCAACCCATGGGTTTTACATTCTTTCTATTCTCCTCCCAACCCACCTGGGGAGGTGGAAAAATGGGGGGTGAATTGAGTAACTGTGTGGTGCTGAGTTACCAGCTGGGTTTAAACCATGACAGTCCATCATAGTAGAATCCACCATAAAATAAAAATATTGAAAGATGCTTACACCAGAAGATGTTCTTTTCTGAAGCAGATATTTTTGATGAGGTAAGCTTGCAAGTAAGAACAGGCTAACTGATAGATACGACATTTTATGGAAAGATACTGGATAAAACCCTTCTGAATAAAAAAGATAATTATGGTGATAAAAATTTGCATGCAGATGATTCTTCTGTCCATCAAGTCTATCAAAAATGATATAAGATTTCAACCACTCTTACCCAAAAGACAGAGTGAACCACACAGCTGTAAGTTTGATAGTATTATCCTTCACTGGGTAGTTGAAGCATCTCATAAATGTCAACCAAATCTGTAAATCATTAGGAAATACATTTACTATAAATTGTATTTTGAAAAATTTTGCTAAATGATAGAACCTTTTTGATTCTGATTTGCTTGCTTCTTCAAGGCCTCTGAGAGAGGAGATAAGTCATTGGTCACACAAGCATGTTAATCTCCAGATATAGCCAGGTTGTGCATGTTCTATGACTTTTGACTTCTTTTCGTAGAATCATAGCACAGTTTGGGTTGGAAGGACCCTTAAAGATTATCTAGTTCCAACTCTCCTGCCACAGGCAGGGATGCCTTTCACTAGATCAGGTTGCTCAAAGCCCCATCCAAACTGGCCTTGAGCACTGCAGGGATGGGGCTGTCACAACTTCTTTGGGCAGCCTGTCCCAGTGCCTTACCACCCTCATCATAAAACATTTATTCCTAATGTCCAATCTAAATCTATCTTATTACAGTTTAATACTCTTACCCCTTCTCCTGTCACTACAGGCTTGGTAAAAAGTCTCCCTCAATCTTTTTTACAAGCCCCCTTTAGGTACTGAAAGACTGATATAAGATCTCCCTGGAGTCTTCTCATCTCCAGGCTGAACAGTCCAACACTTTCAGCCTTTTCTCATAGAAGAGGTACTCCAGCCCTTGGATCATCTGTGCGGCCTCCTCTGGACTTGCTCAAACAGGCCACGTCCTTTTTATGTCAGGGGCCCCAAAGCTGGATGCAGTACTGCAGGTAGGGTCTCATGAGACCAGAGTAGAGAGGCAGATCTGCTGGCTATGCTTCTTTTTATGCAGCTTAGAATGTGACTGGCTTTGTGGGGTGCAAGCACACATTGCTGGCCTATAAAAAACTATTCACACACCAGTATGCACAGTGTTTATTAATTCACCCTCTGCTCTGATCACCTCAAAATTTCCAATATCTAGGCAACTTCATTTCAGTATGTCAAATAAAAAGAGATATTGTCAAAAATGTTTTCTTCTGACTTCCCAGTATTACACTGCTTTAAGTTTAGATAAACTATATTCCATAATTCAAGAGGGACACAGAGTTTGATCTGTCATAACCTACCACAGCTAGAAATTGGTACTTTAACTATATGAGGAAAAGATGGGACTACCTCCAGGTCAGAGACACTACAGCAGAGCTAACTGAGAATGGTGTTCTCTCCCCTCTCTCTCATCTCAAGATGATTTTATCTTTTTGAAGAGAATTAGCAGTCTGTCTTAGGAGGTTTCAGCACACATTGTGCAACAAGGAGCTCTAACCCAGGGGCTAGTCCAGCAAGATAACAAGCATGTGAGACAGCCAATCTGTAACTAAGTGGTTTAGTTTTAAAGGTGGTTTGGTAACAAAGCAAAATCATAACATTTCAACATTCAACTACTCCATTTTTGTACAAATAACTATAAAAGCAGATGCCTTCTGGGTTTGTTTGGTTGGGGTTTTTATGTTTGGTACTTTTTAATAGTGAAAATGACATTTTTCCAAGTGAAGCAGTTTTGTGACATACCTTGGTTTACGACACTTTATCATAGCTCTGGAGACCTTTAAGATGCCAGATATTTAACAGCTGTGAAAGATATTTCTAACTTTTTTTTTTTAATTAATGACACTTTTCTCAATTTTCATTACAAGATTCAATGGTACTGCATAATTTTGGCTTTGCAAAGAAGTAAAAAAGAATATTGAGCATACTCCCATTGAGCTTGCATTAAACTCTCTGAAATAGCTGTAACATAGTTTTCTGGTAAAACATTTAACCTGCCTAAAAATACATGCAGATACAAAGCTTCAGAAAGATTTTATGACATCCATTTACACAATTTATTCATGACTTTACCATTTGTACATAATGTCACTGCCTCAAGTTCATGCTGCAAATTTTCCGTCTCATCATGTGTCACCTCTTTCTATAGGTGTATGTTGATACACATTTCCAGTATGTATTATACCGTGGTGCTTGGGAATATGGCTATGTGACTATCAGCCATCACTTATGTTTGTTTTCCTTCTCACAAACTGTGACCAAGCTCTGTGATTCACCAGCACCTCTCCTGGGTCAGGAAATGAGAACCTTGCACTGGTTCCTGATTCTGCCAATGCATGGAAAATGCAGCATTGCAGCTATCACCAGCATGAGCTCAACAACCCATCCCATATCTGAAGGCTAATTAAAAAGAGGAAAGGTAACAGGTTACAGAAGAGAGATGTTGTTACTTACGCCATAAAGCTCTGTGTGAATTCTAACAAAACACCTCCTGTACCAAGTTCCTGTATCGCTTTCTATTTCTATGAGCTCGTCTATCTGCTTTGGAGTTTTGATTCTGTTAACCTAGAAATAAAAACAGAACAGCAAATATTTGCATTTTATGGAATAATTAGCTGTCTGTCAAGGAGATCTGGAAGGTTTCAATAAATCCCATAAATTAAAAATGAGCAGGTGTTAAACCTGTGTCTATACTTGGAACGCTTTAGAAATATAAAGGAATAGTAGCACACTATAATGCCAAATTTTGTTACGGATGCAACTGCACTGGAAAAACTTCAGATTTAAAGCATGCAGGAAATCAATTTTTTGTGACTGAAACAAGCTGTTACTGTAAGGTTCTGCTATACTGTTGCTGTCCATATCCATAATGCCTCAAAGGATAAAACAGTATTTAAACCCTCAGTTAACCATGTCTGGATTTTGCTATCAAGATGTTTCTGACTTGCTATCACAACATTCTTGAAAGCCTACTGATTGAAGATACAGTAATGCAAATAGAAGTATTTGAAATGTCCAGAATTAATAGCTGAGTAACAGTATTCTTTTGTTCTTATTTCCTTTACTGTTAGCGAATGAACTCTCTTTGTCTTTTGAATGTCGAATTTAACTATCTATTTTAATGAAGAGAGAAAAAGTTAGGTGAAATGATCTGGAACCATGCGTGTTATTGCTCTTATGAGCAATCACCTCCTTCATCTAAAGTGAAATGAGATAAACAGACATCAGGGAAAAATAAAGAACTATCAGTGACAGAGAATGTGATTTTGCCTACAGTGCTAGTTTTCACTTGCACTCTCCTGTGTAGCAGAACAAGAATGTGTTATATTGTCTTTCCAGACACAGGATGTGACAAACTTAAACCATTGTATAGTTTTGGTTTTGGTTTCTGCTCTGGTCCCAGATTCATACCAATATCACAAAAGGCAGTGTATTCACCCACAGTTTTTTTTAGAAGAATAGAAATAGAGAATGAAAAAAAAAAAAGATAAAATGGGGAAGGGGGCTGATATATAGGGAGGGAGAGAGCAAGACACAGAGTGTTCAGTGTATGGCTGACATTTCTGAAGGTAGCAATAGCTTGTGTTTCTTCTTAAGAGAATGATGACACCACTACCCACAGATGTATCATAGTGGATTGGAGGACATCAGGGAGTAGCAGTATAGGTGGTAAAGCTCTAGTTTTCAGCTTACTGCGTTTACAGATGTACAAGAACAAACAAATGCCCACTAAGCGGTTTAGCTATAATCACCATCATTTCTGAAATACTACAGCTCACTGTCTTGCCAAATCATGACTGCGTCAAAGACAAGACTGTACTCTTTTCATCATGCCTATCTCAATAGCAATAATCTTGTCTGCATCATTCAATTGGTTTTCAGTTTTTCTTAAACTGCTTTTATGAAACATGTTATACGGAAGACTGAGTTGAGTTTCCAAGATTATTTAAGATCTTGTATATAAAAACATCCTCACATGTCACATCTCAAGGTAGAAAGGGTATGCCTTCTGAATCACACTATAAACCAGTGCCACATTTGTAAGCTCAGGGGCAGCCTTTTCACCTGACTCTTTTGGAGCTTTGGAGGTTGGGGGAAGCATGTGTATATCCTAGGACCACTGTATGTGACTGGAGACAAAGAGCCGTTGGCCTTGATGGTTCCTTAACATAAGAAAAGTCCTATTGAACCAAGACAATGGTCCATCTGGACCATGCAAATTCAGCTGTCAGTATATGAAGAATGAAAGAAAAAAATAGAGAGTACCTATTTTAATGAAAATGGAACTTCTGTTTAAAAGCAATGGCTAGAAATATGCAATGGTTTAAATCTTACAAAATCAAGGAGAAATCTTGATGCAAAGAAAAATTTTTTGCAGAATAAAAGATTCATGTATCACAAGGAGTGGATAGAATTTTGGGTTTAAGGATAAAAATGTTGGGCTTTTTTTACTTAAACATTTAAACCAACGGATCTAATGAATGTATATTTTAAGGACCCAGGAAGGTAGTTAAGCGTATACATAAATGTTTAACTTGACTAGTTCCATAATAGAAGATATTATCAATTTTCTACCATCTCCATTAATGTCACTGCTCTCAAGAGAGATTTCAGAAGCTTTCAAAGATACTATCACCACAGTCAGTAACTAGAATATACTTATTCGAGTTTTTAACTCAAAACCCAATTGTTCATCAGTTGTTCTCTTCCCTGTTCTAAAGGTTTGAAGATAAAATCCTCAATATGAGTAACAAGAGTAAACATGACATGTGAAAAAAGCTTCTACGAAAAGATGAAATCAAGATAAGATAGGAAAACATACAAAAAGGAAAGCACATTAAAATTATAGCAATAATAGAAAAAGTTACATCAGCTGTGGAGTTAGAAATACTATTAAAGCATTTCAAATGTGACTGGTGACATGAAGCGGAGAAAAATAGTAACACAGAAATCACAGAATAGTACTGGATGAAGAAACAGGGTTTAGGAGAAGTGTGTGAATAAATTACTGAGACAAAATGTCACAATAGGAATAATTTACATTTTTTTTTTAAAAGAGAGACTAAGAGAGACCCAAACAATTTATGCAGAAGTTCTCTGCTTTCTGGGTTAATAAGATTAAGTGCTGATATTTCCAATGAGGAGACAATGATGTATTTTCTAATCATATTAATGCAAGCTAAAACCAGGGACTTCTATATATGTGCAACCTTGACATACAATATTTCTAATCTTTCAAATCCTCAATATCTGGAATTGAGTTTTCCCAATTATCATGGCAGAAACTGGAAAATATCCCAAGAAAGTGGTGTGTTTTCTTTATTCATGCGTTATTTACGGGTGACAGATTAACAAAAATAGCTATAAATAAACTGTTGAGTACAACATGATTCAGTGTCACATTTTAACAGCCATAGAAAGACTTGTTAAATCACAAAAACTGAAAACAACTAGCATGCGCTTTGTTTTCTTCTCCACAGCTGCTTTAGGACATGATTATGATTATGCTAAACTAATGTGAGACTGTGGCTGATCCTTCCTCCCACCTTTTGTCCCAGTCTATTTCTGTCTTATTCCTCATGCCTAAGCCAACACTGCAGGGGGACAGCGTCTGTGGTATGGCTGACTGTGCAATCAGTTAATGAATATCAACACTGGCAGAAGAAAAACAAAGAGTGACCGAGGGCAGGCATACTCTGCCTGAAAGCAACTCAGATCAGCAAAAGCCAGTTGTGAAATTACACCCTAGCCGTATGGTGTTAGGCAAATCCCTTTATCCATAAATGAAATCAGAAAATAAAACACTATGTTAGATGGGATTAGAGGTAGATCACAGGTGTATCAATAAATGTGGATTTAACATGATAGGCATGTTAACCAGCCTTCTTTCAGACTAAATAGGAGGTTTTGAGCTTCTTTGTGAAGAAAAAAAATTAAATGGAGTAAATGGAAACTACATCCAAGGCAATAAACTGCAAGTCTCAATGAAATAAAGTTATACAGTCAGATGGTCATTCCTTGAGTCTGTCTGCAAATGAAGAGCCTTTAAAAGGATTTCTTAATTGAGTTATGTGTGCATAAAAGTAAGAAGAAAGCCTCTGGAAGAGGAAAAACATCCCAAATATGGCTCTGAGTGGGAGCAGAGTGCTTACACTCCCACAGCACAGCACAAGTTGTAAAGGTAGACTGATTTTCAAAGCAAGAAAATGCCTTCTGCTGTTTGGTCCTACTGTATCCAGGAAGAAAAAAATTATTGGTACATTCTTCATATATAAGGGAGATGCCATAAAAATTCCCCACATTTGAATCACCAGTTTCTCCTCCAAATAGAAACAACCTATCAATACTTTGAATCTGGCCTTTTAATTAAATAAAACACAGATTGAGTCTATTAAGTGTCTTGGTACACCAAAGAAAAATACAATGTGGATTCATAGGTTCAAGAATATGTTGGCCAAAGGCTTATAGCTTTACAAGCCTTGTAAATATAGCAATTGTATATATAACAATTTCAGTAGGAATTTGGTTTTTATATTTAGGAATTTAGAATGCAAATTATTTACTTTGCCATGCAGAGTATTAATATTGATTGCTTAAGCCCTGCAACCTTGCCAACCAGCAAGATCACTGATGTGTTAAAGCAATTAGCTTTAAAAGCAATACTCACTGTGAAGACTTTCTCAGGCTGACCACGAGCTCGCATGTTTGTGTCATGAATTTGCTTGAGTATCATCCAAGCTTCATCATGTTTTCCAACCTAGATGTTCATTTAAACACAACATACATACAGATTAAAATATTCAGTATTATCACTGAACAGTCTTGATGCCTGTTACACAGAGGTCATTATGTAAACACAGACATAATTTTGATTGGAATCTAAAAACTATTAGGAAAGTTATATATACCTCCAGCAAGAACCGTGGGCTTTCTGGCATAAAGGTGAGGGCTACCACAGAAGAGACACAAGGCAGTGCACAGACGATCACAAATACTCGCCAGCTGTGGAACTGGTAGGCAGAGCCCATGCTGAAACTCCATCCTATGAAATAAGAAATTCACAGCATGTAGAGAAATAAGGAGTATTGTATGTGAGAGTCTGCAGTTTCTTGGAGATGCAAAATGATACTTTTAATTAAATGAAGCCTGATTGGTCTCCTTCTTCTATTTCCACAGATACTGATGATTTCACAAATAATCTAACACAATGAGTTTCATGCTCTTTCATGTGATTAGTCAGGCTGGAAAATTGCCATATTAAGCAGGGTGGGAGATTTTCTTACACAGGGATGAAGAAAGCTCATTCAAGTCTCTTATAAAATCTGCATGAAAGTAGTTATGAAAACCAAATAGGGACACCATCACCATATGTAAGAATACATACACAAAGAGATAGTTTCTAAGAATACTTGGAGAAGGAAGAATTAAGGAGCTACACTCAGATGATATGTTTTATGGAATTTTACAGTCTTCCTTATTGATTTTTTCTACAGAGAGTTAATTTCAACACTCTTAGTAAGAGTCTCCTAACATGATACAGTGCAACACATAAAGCATTTATAGCACCTAACTTCTGTTTCCGTCTTGTTTCAGAGCACTATACCACTCCTTAAATTCTGCTGGAAGTAAAGTGACAGTTGACCCCCCCTGCCCCATAACTAGATATTCAGGAAAAAATACTCAGCATTTAAGTTTCTGTCTGAGATGAACAACCTTAACACTGAAGTAGAGAGAGAATTTATGATTATATAAAGAAGATTATGAAAAATTAACAAGAAAATAACTCTTTTCTGAAAAATTGGGATTGAGATACATCTGAGTGCTAATAACATGCTGTGGAAGCCATTGTTAAAATATTCTGAGGCAAACGCAAGAGAAAACACTGGAAAACTTGTATGTGAAATTGCAGTGCTGGTAGTTCAGCTCTTTAATAAAATATCTGATTGTTCTGTATATTATGACTAGATTATTGAAATGGTATAATTGTTAGAAACCTAAGAATTTCTCTAAAGAAAGAGAAAAATAGTACTTCAGTAATTATCTAGCCTTTTAGTCTGGCTTCAATACAGCAGAAATTTTCAAGTAAAATTTTCAAAGGATAACATATTAAAAGGTGAGTGGAAGATAAGAATGGTAAAGGACAGATGAAGTTGCTGGAATAAAACGGAGTCCTGACTGATGAAAAAATTGATACCAGATTGATCTCATATATTTCTTTGTTAACTAATTTTTTTAGGCAAAAGACATGGTTAATTAAATCTGTGTGCATGTCCATAAACAACTACTACAACATGGTTTTATATGGCCACAGGGAAGGCAGACCGGGCCAGGGGGCTTCGTCTTTCAGGACAGTGCAGTCCAGGTACTGGCTCTTGTCATTAGAAACTGTCCCAGAAATACAAAGACCCACTGGTATACTTAGACAATCTGCCTTTCACTGCTCTGGTTTATGTTTTATGAGATTGAGCTGCACAATAGGCACTTCTGTGGTAAATGTAATCAACCTGGCTTTATATCTGTTATAAAAACCAACAGTAACATCTTGTGCTCCATAGCCAGCCCTGGAAAATGATAATTTATTTTAAGGTGTAATTTATTAATGTAAGTGAACTGTACCACACTAAATTGAAGGCAATGAGTGAACCATTTATCCTACTGTCATCCTGACAACCCACAAAGCATCTTTTTTGCACCTCAAAATATCTGAGGGGCATGTCAAATGAAATGTTTATTATGTTTTTTATTGCTCTTATTCTGTCTTTTTCTCTATTTATTGTACTAGCTGCTGCAATTTTTCAACATATTTGCTGAGTTAATTGTAATAGTAAATGTCAGGATTATAAGAAGCAACTGGTAGAAAAAAGCCAGCTGCAACACAGCTGTCCTGATGCTACTCTCCTGTCTATTCCAGCACCACCAGCACTAGATCAGCAAAACAAACATGTATTTTAAATTCAGAGCAAGTTTAGATTTATTCTGATGTTTAACACATTGCATTTTCCTAGGTCATGAGCTCATCTGGAAAATGGGGCCATTAGACTGGCTCGGAATTTAGCTCACAAAGTGGCTTTCATTCCTCTTAAACGTAGGTCTTGAAACCAAATGGAAGTGTATTCTTGCCTGTAACTCAGTTTGCTTCCCACTTCCATGATTTATGACACAACTGCAAAGACTCAACAGCTCTACACAGTTCCATTCAGAGCACTGCACAGCAACCTAGAGATAAACTTCACCGTTGATCCCTGGCTATGCCGTATTTGACAGTCATTAATCTTAAAAACAGTGACAAGCCTCAATATTTTATGAATTGCAAAACACTCGGCCCAAATGCATCTCGGGAATGATGTGCTGTAGAACGTAAAACCTGCAGTGACTAAGTGTGAAGATGCTGCAGCACCCTTTGTGCTGAATACCACCCTCCCACTCCACTGACAACTGAAAAGGCCAAGTGAATCACAGACATGGCAATTACGGATTACAGAAATACAGCATCACACAGCAGAGCAAAGCCAAAATGTACAAGATACTGATCTATATCTAATTATATGTTGAATTCAATGTCACCAAAATCTTCCCTCACAACACAGCAGTTCATCCACTCCATAATGTTAATAAATTAAAAGCCAGTTATAAACAAGGTCTTGCTCCGAAGGAGAGAAAACAACATTTATGTCACAGACTGTCTCAATAAATATAGAGGTAAACCTGTCCACATTATGCTGATTTTTGTAAATTTATATTACCTGATAAACAGCAGTATTTTCAAATACAAGGATCATATTTTACAGTGGGAAGTTTACCAGAGAGCAGACTAATGGGGAAGATTTTCTTAACTTTTCAAAATGAGGGCTGAAAAGCTCTGTAAAAATCCATAAGGGTTATACTAAGGTGCAATATGGACAATGAAAATATGGATGCCTACAGCTGTGAAACACCTTTCTAAGAGACCAGTGTGGGTAAAGAAAGGCAATCAGAATAGAGGGATTTTACAGCATAGTTAGCTAAAGACTGACCACTCTGGATAACAATTCTTGCTAGTCATGCAGTAGAAATCTGAGGAAAAAGATTCATGGCAGTGTCAGAAATTTACAAATGAGAGTTTGCATAAAATTCTGTCTTTTGGTAGATCAACGGAGGGAGTAGATGGAAGAATATCCCTAAAATTAGGGGTGGAGGGATAGTCAGGGAACTTATATAAATTCATAGACTCGATAGATTCATTTGCAGAATCCTTTCTATATTTTTTTTTTCTTATTTCTGTTTCACCACACAGTCTTTGGTCAAAATTCAGCTTTCTAGGCTCAATTTTTAATGTTTTAAATTTGAAATATTTCCATCAACGAAGATCTGATTGCTGCAAATTGCCACCTGGTGGCACTGTCACCGCACGTAATACAAATAATAATCATAAAAAAATCTGCAGAAATACTTCTACTATTAAATATTGCTGTTTTATTGAGTATTTCACAACTCTATGCTAAAATGAAATTAGAAGAAGGACTGGAAATATTTTGCAGCTAGCAGCACTGAAATACAAGATTATTGCAGTGATATTTGTCTGTCCTAGCATTACCAAGTATAACTGAGAGTGATATCTAGGATTTGAGCGCATGTATTTTAGTGGTACTGATTAAAATAATGGTAAAAGTGAAACAGGGGAAAAAAAATAAAGTTCAGGTAAGTTATATAGCTAAGAAAGCTCAATTAGACAGACATTTTTGCAAGACTGAGTGAAATACATAATTTCCAAGAAATGCAAATGTTTTCAGAATTATTCTGTAATGGTATAGATGTGAAATTCCAGTAGAATACATGTCTTTCCTGTGATTAGTTTGTTAATATCATATCGGAAAGGCAGTGGTATTTTTAGCCTGTAGAGATAGTCAGATACTCTACAAACCCACTGGCTCAGCAGGTCAGCTGCTGGTAATTTCTGCAGAAGGAATCTGGTAATAAATTAGCTGAAGTGTGGCAGGCCATCATGTGGCGTCTTAACAAAGGTGCCTGTAGAAGACTCTAAATATCATCCACTTTTGCCTGGCTTTTTAGCTGATGTTAATAACCCCTGGGAGCCATAAGGATCAAGAGTTCAATGGAAGAAGAAAGTAATAGTGTTAAACAGATATATTTTACAAATACGTTACACTCAGGCTTGGTCTGCTGACTCTTGAAACTGTGATTAAAAGGGACAAGGCATTTTCTAAAGACACATTTCCTCTCCCACAGAGGCTGTGGCTGTCAACCACTGACACTCATCACTTTCCTGTGCCAGCACTGATCTTATCTGAAGACCTGAGATTATCAGGTCCCCAGTCACTGGGTAACATTATCTGCCATTCAGACAAGCCCCAGGAGAGCTGCAAGCAGGCTCACCTTACATATAAAATGATTTGCTCTGTAATGTCATCAGACATAATTCCTATATCCAGTGCATGGCACTGCAGTCCAGGTGATGTCTCCACCTGTACTCCCTCTGAACAGCGATATCAATAACTCACTTTTAAAATGTTTCTAGTACATGCTGTAGTACTGCCCAGTTTTACTTTTCATTGAGGAGGAAATTTGTGTATCCTCATATTTCAGACAATAATACAGTATTATATGTCCTCAAAATTCATGGTTTATTAATGACATATCAGCCTTTCACTTAACTTTTCATATACCCTGTGCAGATTACAGAGCTGTTATGTTTGTTTCCTTGCTATGGAATTCCAAACGTACCTGTGACAGATCTGATAGAAAAAAACAAAACAAAAACCAAAACCAACCAAAAAACAACAAAACAAAAAAATAGTTGCAAATCATAATATCTAGCAGTGATCAGGGCAAAAAAAAAAAAAAAAAAAGACAAGGAAAGCTTGTAAGTCATTGTGTGCACAGATTGAAACAGTCTGTCTGAAATCTGACTTTCATTTGGCCCCAGAGTATGACTGTAGCCGGATGTTGTGACTCATAGTAGCCACCACAGGCAAGAAGTTAATCTTTAAAAAAGGCAGAAGAGATGAACATGTGTAATTTTCTAGAAGAATTAGAGCACTAATAAGAGAACTGCAGATATCAAAGAGCCTGGTCATGTCATCTGTCAAATCTTGGCAGATGCTAGAGGTGGCAAAGGATGTTTAATTAGTGGTCTATTTATGATTAGGAAATCAGGATCTCACTTGCCTTCCTATCTAGATAAATATGAATGCATATAGAGACTTAAAGTAGGCTGTTGATTGTACAGAGCCTGATGGAAATGGCACGTCTGTATCTTGACTTCAACAAAGGAAGTTATTCTTGCACTTCAGTTTTCCTTCTGAGAGGAATACTGAGCCAACTAAATAAAACAGCCATGAGTAAGGCAGAATCACTCATTAACAGTTCACTTTTTATGAAGTCTTACAGGACAGAAGAGAAGCTGTGCAGAACCAGAGAGAAAGAGCTTGCAAACTAAATTGACCTTTGCACATTTTCTGCAATTTCACTCCTTCAGTGATAATCTTCCCTTCAGCGGACTGTTCCAAAGACATAATAGTTGTAATGGTGAATAGTTGAAATGGTGGCAAAAGAGCAGAATAGTTTTCATAAGAGGTAGCTTTTGGCATTTTCAGAATTGGTTTTCATCTTCTGTACTTACTATATGACTAAGAAAGGTCTGATAACAAGAAGATTCCTGCACACCTCACAGTTGGACGAATTGCCTTTTTACCCACATAAAGCCATCACTCCATAAGGGGAGAGGGGAAGGATAAACATCAAATTTGTACAAAACCCTTTGCATGATTTATTGATATATCAGCACCTTATTCCTAAGAGAATTAGGGTTTGCTCTCCCATACATGGCCCTGGAGATGTACTCAACTGATGTGGGATCATGATACAAAGCTCTGTGAGCCTTTGCTATATTGATTCCCTCATTTAAGCTCATTGTTGCACCCATTAATATGATACTGCATAAAAATAAAGGCTAAGAGCAAAGCATTCCACGTACAGGAAAGGAATAAAGAATGTCACTGCTTTGAAGTGGAGACAACCCAGCAGTCTTCTGCTTCTGTTTAACTCTGGCCACTTAGAATTTTCCATTCTCAAACTGGACAGAAATAATAGAAATGCACTTTGGTAAGATGTCATGGTGATGTAAATGACTTCACCTGGCAGCCACCATGTAGGATCCAATTTTGTACCTTAGCAATTCTGAATACAAATGCAACACAACCATCCTGTTGGGCTGGAAGCCTACCAAATTCGTAACACTTGAACAGAGAATTGCAATACATTGACTTTCATTACCATTAAGACTTCTGTCTACGTCCTGAGATGTTTTGCCAGACTTCAGCCACCTCTTCCTGTCCTAGGAATCAAGTCTGAATTACTTCCACACGTCTTCATTCTGAAGGCAAATACTGTTATACTCCTTGGGAAGTGGGTATTCCCTCACTCATTACAGTCCCTGGATAATAAGCATAGATTTTGAAAATTTTCCAGTGCAAAATTGTACATTTATGCTTAAATAATGAATTAGTCTTTCTAAAACATTCTACCTGTGCATCCTCAAAATAGCTTTCTTCCTCGCTACCTCATACTTTATAAAACACAAATCGGTGCAAGAACTCTCTTAAAACTTCTGTCTCTTAAAATGAGAAACACTATGCTGCAATTAAAATTAGTAAGTAAATATGCATATTCACAAAAAGAAGAATAGAATGTTCTGCACTTCCCTTGTATGCAGTTATGAGAAACTTCCTGAGAGAAAACTGCCCAAGACCAGCAGAAATTAATGTAGATAGATACAGGTAAAATTTTGTCCATGGTTCATCTGCAAACCTTGAAAAGAACTGTGATTTGTAATCAAAGGTTCAAATGTTTTATTTCCCTATAAATGCCTGCTTTTGTCATATTTCGGCATCTAAATTGGATTTGGAAAATTTTGTCCTTTCAGTTGAAGATCTGATATAGATCTACATCTACTTGTGAGTAAAGATATTAGGACACATATGGCACCTTCCTCAGCTCTGTGCAAGCCAACGTTTGCTGTAAGTGCTTGGATGTAAAATTCTTTTATGCATACATTTACAATATCCCTAATGCACTTGCAATACACTGGAGTCAGAAAAAAAAATCAAAAGTAGTGCTGGGATGCAATAGGTCAGTGACTTGAGACCTTCCTGAATTTAAAACAACTAAACATTTTTAAGTGGATGTGTAGGCTCCTACATTACCAGCTAAGGCTTGTGGATGAAAGATTTATTTGCCTTAATTATTTTTACACACATATAGCCTGGAAACATTTAACGAAATCCCTGCTATTGAAAACCACAGCAATAGCTGGCAGGATCTGGAAAATAAACTGAATAGAAGAATGGTCTAAGAATTTTCTCAGCTTAAAAATCAGATAAAAAGTGTGCATAAATATTAATATCTATTTTCCAAATATGAACAAGATCTATTCAATAATTACACTGGGTTTACATCACAGCCCAAAGCGGAATGGGCACTGAGGAACTGCAAAAACAATTTTCTAATTACTTACATATTGAAAAAAACAACCCATGATAGGCCATGAAGGGTTAATATTTAGCTGATACTATTGAAAATCTCATTACAAAGACTATAGCACATAATTGATGTGACTGTTTGGCTGCCTGAGTCAGTGGCCCCAGAGATTTACGTACTCATGCAGTTCTGCAAAGTCCTTGCCTGTGTCTGGCTCTGTGCAGCTGTTTCAGTGGAGGCACTTCACAATCTGCTAAACAAAGAGTAAAAGCTGCTGGCCACTACTCTGACAGCATCATAACTTACAGGCTTATCAGACTAAGAAGAAAAGGCCATGTCATGCTTTCCACAGATGGTGGATCAAGTAGATGCAACTAATGTAAAAAGAAAAAAAAAAAATGGGTGAGAGCACATTTTAAAAGATGCTGCTGTCATAGCTTAAAAATATCATGGTCAGCGTCAACATTGAGACTGTGCAATCAAACGACACTAAAACATGCTTTAGATTTTGTTTGCTTGACCTCACTTTTGATTTCTTTTTAAGTTTTCTACCTCTGGTCTTCTACACGTGTTTAGCGGTCTCCACTACTCCATTTTACTACACCTAATTAAGAGTTGAAAAATGGTTTGCGTATCAAGTTCAAAACATCTGTTTGGACAGTGATAGAGTACAATAAGAGAAAATTGTACTCATCGACAGCAGACAAAATACACTTTTATAAGCAGACAATATAAAATTGCCAAATGCATTATGCAGTAGTTGTTACAAATCAAGTATGAAATAAAACACTTGTCTGCAACAAAGTCTGATTATATTGTTGTCCTACCAATATGCAAAACAAATATACAATGGCATTTCTGTAACTTTTTTGTGTGGTGCCTCCCGACAGCAGACAAAATACACTTTTATAAGCAGACAATATAAAATTGCCAAATGCATTATGCAGTAGTTGTTACAAATCAAGTATGAAATAAAACACTTGTCTGCAACAAAGTCTGATTATATTGTTGTCCTACCAATATGCAAAACAAATATACAATGGCATTTCTGTAACTTTTTTGTGTGGTGCCTCCCATGGCCTACCTATAGACCTGAGCTCACATATTGTGTGACAAGTTATCGTAGACACTACAACCAGCAGCTGCTAAATGTGGAAGCTAATTGAAAATGTAAGTGTTTCTGTTCTGGTTCGGGACTTCCAATGACTTGTGTGCATCTGGACTAAGGCTGTTTAAATGATGGGCTCACAGTTGAAGAAGGAAAGAGAAACAATTAATCAAAAAAGACAATCATAAACAGGCAAAATAAAATATTGCAGTCTATGAAAAGAAAATGGGGCTTTCTTATCTAACTTAACTTACAAACAAAACCATCATTGGAATACTGGAACATTTTCTGAAGAATACAGAGAGGCTGTGTCTTTTAACAGCCATAAGCATTTTACCTTTCACACGCTGCTGCACTGTAACAACAGAATATAATGCAATTCAAGAAAGTCCTTCAGAATTTAGCCTTATTATGTCTTATTTGTTTGAAAGTTGTTGCAAGAAAAATGTTTTTTAGTTTTTTAAATGCACATTTCAGTGCTGTGTTCGAAGCCTCATTTCCTTTTTTTTTTTTTTTTGTTATTTAATTTACTTCTAATGTTTGGTTGTTTTTTGTTTTTTTAATTTTAAACTAAAAGGATCAATATGCTACTACTAAGAGAGAAGAAGGTAGTTTATGTGACCTAATAAGTAGATCAGAAATGCATTCTAAGAATTATCTTATAAACTAACAGCAGTCAATTAAATAAACCTGTTTGGTTGAATACATAGAGCTTTTCCGTATAAAACATGAACCGTGAGTGGAAAGTCTTGAACTCAAACTTTGGTAGAACACTTCCAACACAAATCTTATTTGCACTCACAAATAAAGTACTAATGATTCTCAGTTGTAGTCTATCACAGCTACTGAAGGAAGAGGGGTGGGGGTGAATTTTGCTTACAGACATGCAGTCACAGTGTCTGAAATATAATTATCAAAGGGAACAAAGAAAATACAGTATGTTTGATAAACAGAGCATTATATTATATTTTTTCCTTTTATAAAGCTTCATGACTTCCTCAGAGTCTAGAATATCTAGACATCATGAAAGAATCAGATGCTTATATCAGATTGAAATACATAAGGTTTCTGAGGGAGAATAAAGCAATCTAAATGTGTTACCTTGATCTCTTTAGATGTGACTCGTCACTTTTTTATTATATGGCAATGCTATCTTCAGGAAACAACTAGGAGGGGCCCAGTCTTCAAATGCCCCCAGACAGATAGCCCCTGTGCTAGAAATGGAAGACAATACAGCAACAAAGGAACAGAAAGTGGTAGAATGCATTAGCTCCCCACCTCAGCCAGCATCAAAGCTGAGGAGACCAGGCACCAAAACCTCTGCCCAGAGCCCTGACTACAAAATCTTGCTGTTTCTCTTTGATCATTTTATACTGTTTTCTGCTGGTGTCTTTAGAAAGTGTAAAAATAAAGCTGTATTGTGAATACTGAGCACACAAACACTATAGAGGAGGTAGATCAGGTTTTTTCCATATATTTATACAGGTCCCTCCTGTATAAACAAGAATAATTTGGTCAGATGCTGTATTCACATACTCAAATATGGATGGATGATTGAATATACCTTGAAGGAACTACTTCCACTGAAGTAGGCATGACTTTCAAAAGTAATATTTAATATTTCAAATTGAGAAAAGGTAAAAACAAGTTTCCTGAAAAGGAAATCCAATGCCATTCTGTAATGGATTATGCTAATTTTTTTTTTTTAGAGGCAACTGCACTGCAAATTGACAAATGATTACAGTTGTATATCAAATCCATAGATATAATGTATTATTAAAGTGAAAAGAATCTGTTGCTAAAAGGACAGCTGCTATCTCCTTCAGAGCAGACAATTTTATAAGCCAGACAAACAATATGGAAGTTTGACTGACGAACTTGTACTGTTGCACTGTGTTCCAGAGAAAGTTAATGTATTCAGGTACCTAAATAATAATACAATAATACCAGTGACCTCTTCCTTTGTCCATGTGTACAAAACACCTTCTTCAGCTGTTACAGACCAATCATAAAACCAAACGGTTTTTTGTCTCTTTGACATTAAAATCTTGTCAGATTAGCATCTTATTTGTTTCTAGAAGGAAAATGCAAGGGTTAAGCCTGACACTGCAGACATTTCTGATGGTCACTGAGCAGACTTTTAAGGCAGCTTCATTAACTTGGATGTAATTTTTTTAATTTAGACTGAGGGACAATTCATTATGTGAAACTGAGTTTTCATTAAAACTAAGGATGAGGAGATGCCATTGTTCTACTGCCATAAGAATGATTGACTATTACTATAGTGTCTGCAGAAAACTATGTTTATGGCATTAGACAGTGATGTTTATGGAAACAGACTGTTCACCTGGCTGCCAGTTCCTCCACTAGCCTTGCTTAAAGTGACTGACCTGCTTCAATCAAATCTGGCAGTAAGAAATAGTCTCAAAGGTAATCACAAAGGAAAAGGCGGAAGAAGTCAGTGGTCCCTCAGGGGCTCTGTGGCCTGCCTGGTAGCTGGGACCATGCCTTGGTTGCGTCATACTTCAGCTCTGGCACCAGTCTGACCCAAGCCAAAACTGGCCGTCTCCACACCGACAGCAGCTCCAGTCTGACCCAAGCCAAAACTTGCTGACTCCACACCGACAGCACCTAGACAGGAGCAGGGCTGCAAAACAGCAAGGAGCTCGGTGAGCTCCGGGTGAGCTCATTGTCTCTGGTGGGTGTGTTTCTTATTGCACAGCTTTGGGAACAAGAAAGGGCAAATGTGGACACTGTAGCAGAAAGGGATCTGAAAAAAGTGAGGAGAAACTGAGCACCGCTGTGGTGTCCTAAAAGGCATGTAGGGGATGAAAAGGAGAGAAAGGTGTTAGCTTGGATAACAGGGACATAGACAAAATAACCCAGGAAATTGCCTCATAACTCTCTACTCACAAAACAATTTGCTAGCTTTTTACTGAGCCTCTCAATAAACAAATTTTCTCTTTCACAATCAACCTGAAGAGCCCAGGAGAAGATTATATTTGAAGCTTGCTAATGAGTATCTTTAGTGCTCATTAAGTAGATGTGCTAAAAGCTACTTAAGCTTCTAGCAATTGCAAATATAAACATTCAAATGACCATATCAAACCCTGCATTAGGGCACAGAACACAGCAAACTGATAAACAAAGTGATTTGTTTTGATTTCCTAGCTGGATCTGCATAAGCATCTGTTCTAAAATTCTGCTGTGTTCCATCATTCTTGTTTCTAAAGATGAAGATTTTTTTTTAAATTATACACATTTAGTATAATCTAATTTCACAGGACTATTTCCAATGAAGAACAATTCACCAGTAGGAGTTGATAACTCTGGTTAACATTAAACCTGCCTCATACCCACTTTAATTAATGCAGATTTAAAATAGCTTCAGCCTGCAGAATACCAGATTAATGGAAATGCACTAAGTATGGGGGGAGCATAACACATTGGGGATCATTTTGCATCCTAGTGGAATGCAAGACAGATCAGCAGATGTTGCATTATGTAGTAGATGCCTTTGTGTCTGAGCTATTCCATTTGTTCAGACTGACACAGTCTCACAGCAAATGCAGATCCAGCCTTCAGGTAGCTTCAACAACTTCCATTAAATATCAAACAGTGTCTTTCATTGGTTTAGGTATTCATAAATTCACGAATTCTGAAGACAGAAGATGTACCAGAAAGGCAGTTGCATGAAGGCAAAATTGAAGAGCTGATCTGGTTTCAAAATCTGGATTTCCACCAAGATTAAAAAAAAAAAAAAGAAAAAAAAAAAAAAAAAGATTTTAAATTCTGCAGATTTATTAGTCCATTCAGGAGCTTTTTACAAGTAAGAAAAGACACGTGAAGCTCTTTCCCAGGCCATCTTCTTTGGTATCTCTTCGGTCTGGGCAACTAATAAAATTAAGAGAAGAAGCTATTGTATAATAGAAAACAGAGCCTTGGGCTCAGATTTTTCCAAACCAGCTGCTGCCACAGTTTGGATTTGTACTGAACCACCATGAAATGACAGACTATTAGGAAAAAAAGTAAGAAAAATAATATGTTTTAAATTGAGGGTCTAGATTAGAGAAGAATCAACTCCTGCCCTGGGAATGTCCTGTGCTACTTCTTTTTCTTTTGTTTTGTTCCTTCTAATTTCTGAAGTTCTATTCTCCTTCTCTCCTTGCTTTCTCCATTTGCTGGTTTCTGGCCCAACCCAGAACCCCTGGGAGCAACAGTATCTGTTTAACTGTTTGTTGAAAACAGGCGTACATGGGATCTTGTGGGGCACCGGCTGCGTCCACTTGCTCCAAATCAGAATCAACAACAGCCCTTAAAATATTCTCGAAATATCTTCTCAGACTTACAGTAACTGAGTTTTAACTACTTCCGTAGCAGTTTTATTGAGATGCTTCATTTATTCAGATGCTTTATTCAGATGCTAAAACATCATAAAGTCATGACAGAAAGTTCAGCTCATTACTGTTTGTCTTATCAGTAAGCAGTTTATTTCTTTCCCTCTGCAGCTAATCATGCTTTTCTCTTATTTGCCTTTCGCAGGATTAAAGAAGACATCACTGATGCGCCTCTTGCATGTCTGAATCATTGGTAGCATCCTATTTCAGTATGTTTCAACTTTGAACAAGAAAACAAAACAGCTGTCACATAACTGGTTTTCCTATTTCCAACTCACATTAATCAGGTGTTGATGTATAAGTACTGCAGTAAATCACCTCTGTAGATATGACTATTGAATACATTTCTTTCTCTTGTTGTTTTGGGCACAGTCACTGCAGAAATGCAGCAATATGAAATCAGTCAAGTGGGCTCTTTTTATTATAAATCATGTAAGCACATCCTGGTCTTTAGATTGGATGGGTGCACTGCATTAGAGATAGTCAAATTCCTCTCTGAGGACTACAGCAAAGAAAAGGGTGGAAGAAGGAACTTGGTAATCTTTTCCCTAAGATGAAATCACGACTTATAACACATTTATGAGCTACTGGGCACCTCACTGCTGAGGAAATGCTGGCAGCAGCTGAATAAATAGCTGTGAGTGAAATCAAGCTGCTCCTCTGATGCTCAGACCCACCTTTAACAAACAT
This sequence comes from Amazona ochrocephala, assembly GCA_039720435.1. Classification (NCBI taxonomy): domain Eukaryota; kingdom Metazoa; phylum Chordata; class Aves; order Psittaciformes; family Psittacidae; genus Amazona; species Amazona ochrocephala. Next base: position 90,368,952 of record CM077909.1, on the reverse strand, counting down.
TTCAGAATCTAGAAGCGCTACAAGAAATATTTGAAATGCGGCAGTATGTGAAAAAATGACACATTTACAGCATCACCATCAACTTTGACACTTTGAAGCTCATAGATCTGAGCACACAAATTATGCCTAAAGATGCTTTGCAGATATTGGTCTGTGCATTCTCAACAAAGTAATTACTAGTGTTTTGGTTTTGCTGGTTTTTGTTGCTTGGTTTTTTTACACACAAGTAATAATGAAGTTAAGACCTTAACTTTTCAAAGTAGTCAAGAATTTTCTATTTCTATCTAGGTACAACCCTGACTTAGACCTTGAGATACCCAAACTCATGGGTTACGTTTGGAGAAATTGTAGCTTATACAAGCTGCTAGCAAAAAAATCTACCTTCAAGTCCTTCATCTTCGTAACAAAGTCATTTTGTTAACCTTGAAATTTCTATAATAAATGCTGTCAAACAGAAAAAGCCTTACCACGTAACATTAATGTGCTGTGGAACAATTATTTCACAGCATTCATGTTGGAATAATCATCACCATGGAAAAGTGCAACCTTTTGACTCCATGATGTTTTGCTGATACCAGAAAACATCTTGTCTCCTTGTAATGGGAGGAGAACAGCAGGCTAGACTGAAACATCTGTACATCCACACTTGCGGCATCTACCACTAAGATCCAGCTCTGCTCATCAGAAGTACTCGAAGATAGATAGCTCCTAAGATCCTTCTGCTTCTATTGCTAAGCCAGGTTGGACAGAGTCTTGAGCGACACGGTCTAGAGTGAAGTGTCCCTGCCTTGGCAAGGGGGTAGGAGCTAGATGATCTTAAGGTCCTTTTCAGCCCTAACTTTTCTATGATTCTATGATTCTAAGCACTCACCATGCCTATAACCCCACTGATTGTACAGCATTGGTGTAGGACTTTTTTATCCTGATACTTCAGCTGTATGTGCCACTGAGAAACCCTTTAGCCTCCCCAAAACTCATAGAATAAGGGAGTTGAAACTTTTTCTGACTTCATTGCCACTAAACAGTTTTAGTCCATCACGTTCTCAGTTTAGTCTGCTGCAGGCTGACAGATTAAATCCCCCTTAACACTGCACGATGCCATACATGCTCAGAGTTGCAAAATGAGCCAGTAGCTCTCTGTCTCCTCACGTCTCTGCTTAATTCCTTGCCTGTTCTACTACAGTGTAGTTCATGATGGAAATTGTATTGCAGGTTTGAAGATGTTCACCTTTTTTATATTTTTTATCTCCAATTGGACACAAGAATAAAGCAAACATGACAATAGAAAATACTACCAAAACAACTCTCAAGCCACCTACCAAAAAGGTGATAAAAAGATCTTTTTGATTGCTAGTCAAGTTAATTTCTTCAGACAAATCGATCTGTTTCACCTTGCCAATCTTCTGCTACAAAGAGAAATCTTTATCACTTTGCAATCCGCTTACTCTAAAGAAAAACAGATTGTTCCATTCTAATTGCAATTACACTTGGTCAGAAATAGAAACTATTTATGGACTCTGTGCCTATGAAAAAGATCTACCTACTTAAGGAAAGCAGATTTAAGAATGGGCAATGGGTCTCCAGCACTACGTCTGGTGAATTTAGTATGGTCTAATCTATTGAGGACAGGCTGTGGCTTGATGTTCGCTGACAGAGATTCTGTACCTGTAATTGACGGTTTATGTTAATACCACATTACATCTGTATTCAAATCTTAATTTTTTTCTTATCTGAACTAAACTTCAGTTTCTGTGATTTTAGGATATTGGCAGAAGAAAACTAATAGATGCAAATCATCAGAGAAAAGTAGGAGCAAATATATTTTATAAACCAGGAAAAGAATACCAGATTCCAAGTACAAACCATAATTAAACATTTTAAAAATAGAATTTACCATCAATATTTTAAATACACTATTTTGCAAGTCAAGTGTGAGTCCATCCTTTGGACATTTCTATGTCTGCATTTTTAAATTGCATGTTACTGTAAAAAGGTTGCTATCTTAAAAATAATTATTCAGAAAAAAAAAAGTTGGAGTAGAAATACTATTTGTAACTTGTCTTCTTTCAGTCACAGAAAAATATAACAGTTGTTTGTAGATGCAATGGAAAAATCTGCTTATATGGCAAACAATTTAATACTTTCCTACTTACACCTAGAGAGACACATTACAAGTAACCATAAATCTCTAGTTCTGAAATGGAATGCTTTTTCCCTACATTTCTTATTCCACTTCTTTCTCCCCCAGGTTTGTGTTCCCTGAATGGCGCTAAATACCTCTGTTATGAACACAAGTAGCTAGTCCTCAACAAAGTAGAAAAAGACCTTACTGATGAAAAATGAATAGCTTAGATGAAGACCTGTTATGCAATATGATTACACAGGCATGAAGAAAATGTTTAAAGATTTAAACCTGCTTTATTGCATTGAGTGTGTTAGAAAATAGTATATTCCCTATTTCCTTGATTTTGTATTAGTAATTTTGTAGTTTTTTAGTGAATAATCAAGCCTAATTTAATCACAATTTGATGGATATATAGAGAAGTAATTTCTCTGCCTCTGATCATACTGTAGGGATTTGTCCACTAAAGCTATTTGACGTGGTTGTCTCCTCTTTCCCCCTGCTAAATACCAGAAGTAGAGGGCTGGAGTGTAGGGAAAATTTCAGATTTCAAATGCAGCTTGTGCTTTAGCAGCCTGCACACCTACATCATCCTGTTCTCTGCTTGCAATCTAATTTATTTTTTGGCCATGTATTCCCCTTCTTGTTCCGGAATAAGACTTACAAATGAATGAGGTCAATATTTGTTCGTCACTAAGCAAAATACTCTATGGAATGTTTCAGATTTCAGAAGGTTTTACAGTAGTTTGTGAAGCAAGAAAAGGCTCATATATGTCACACACACAAAACATAAAACTACATGGAATATCAGAACTGATAGTTTAAATATACTGAAATCCCCCTCCAGCTTCCCCTGATTTTAAGTTTGGAGATTTGGTACAATAAAAATTGAGACTGACTTTTAAAATAATACATGTGCATGGCAGGCAACTTTTTTTTTTTTCAAATGATGATCATACAGCATCCTTTTTTTTTCCTAATGAAAGGGGCAAAATAGCTAAAACAACTTGCATGGTTCTTTTTGATCCTATCCTCAAACTAGTACATGTATTAAAGAATACTGTAATGCATACTTGATGCATTTGACGGTCTTTGAACTAATCTACCTTAAAACATGATGCTAAATTTAAAGTGAAACTTGCAAAATAATTTATAAAATGAGAATTATCCTTATTATCCAGCCTGATATAAGTATTGCATAAAACAATTTCTTTGTGGCAGCCTAATCTGGGATTTTGTGAATTGGCAGCAATTAGAACTACTTCTCTGCAGTTGTTTCTTCTAATAGCTTCTCCATGACCTGAACTCTTCTTTCAGAGTCCCTTAACAAGTTTACGTCCACCTTTAATTTTTAAACAAAAGCCAACACCTATAGAGTTCAAGGAGCCTTGAGACAGAGATACTGGTCTTAGAGATGATACTAGTTTTTCCATATGTGGTCACTGCAGAACTACATCTACATCATACTAATTCTTCTTTTAAAAACACACTGATGCCAAGGCAACTGCTAGCTTCCTTTTATTTTGTGTTTCAGAGTGTTACTCAGGCTTCAGACACTCTTGTGCTGCTTGAACACAGAGATAAACTGTTACATATACATAATGCAATCTTTTTTTTCTCACAGAAAGATAGAGCTAAATGTTCAACTGGTAAACTTGTATAGATAGCTTCACTGGCTGCCTTGGGCTAGATAATGTATACCAGCTGTGAATCTAGGACTTTTTGAAGTGGCTTATATAAGAGCAGTACAAATGAGAGGAAGACATTTGTAAAAGAGGGAGGAAAAAAAAACAACTATGAAATTATTCTATTCTGTTGGCATGCTATTTTTCTATTCATTTAAGAATAATTCTACTGTGCTCAATAGCAATTTATTACTTTTTTACATGCAACTTGCTATGGATTCACTACTGCTGAGTAACTTCTGAGTTCAGCTGGGAAAAACCAACTCTTGTTTACTCTTCATATGAGAAGCGGAGAGCTCAGAAATCGCTGTGCACTATATAAGTGAGCCTTAGAAGTGGCTGAGCTGCTTTGTTTATAATTCTGTTTTGGTCCAGGTCAGTGGAGATGTGAATGATGAGAAAGACTAGAAGTGATTTAGAGAAAAATTGGTATTTTTGCTTAATTCTTTTGAAATGATTCCATGAAAACCATGTAGAAATTGTAAAAGGGAAAATACAACTACACAAGCCTCCTCATGAATGCACATGATAAAAATGGTTCAGGGGTCTGCATTGGTGCTTGCCAGCCCGGTGTGTTTCCAGGAGGGTACAGCAATGTATGACAACACACTCCCAAGTGCCAGAGCAGGGTTTGCCCTGGGAGCCATTGGCAATGCCTGAAGACTTGGCACAGAATTATGACAATGAAGTTTGCCCCTCATCATGGGCTAGGGTGATTCCAGGTTTGTACTACAAACTAAGACACAGGTTTTAGATTCCACAGTGTAATAAAAAACTTTGATCAAAGTGAAGAGTCTTTTGTGACCTCATCAAAATCCATAAATACATTTTATTTAATTTTGTCAAAATTATGTTAAACCTCACTTCTTTTCCTGTGAGAAAGGATTGTTTCTGTTGTTCATAGCTTGCTTTTTAGCACTCCTTTTGGCTATTACAACTTCCTTTACTATACTGTAAGGAGAGTGATTTATAATTCCCCTGTACTCAGCACTGATGAGGCTACCTCTTGAGTCCTGTGTTCAGTTCTGGGCCCCTCACTACAAAAGCGACATTGAGGTGCTGGAGCGGGTGCAGAGAAGGGCAATAGAGCTGGCTGAGGGTCTGGAGCACAAGTCTGATGAGGAACAGCTGGCGGAACTGGGCTTGTTTAGTCTGAAGAAATGAAGGCTCAGAAAGGACCTCATCACTCTGCACAACAACCTGAAAGGAGGATGGAGTGAGGACGCGGCTAGTCTCTTCCTCCAAGTAATAACGAATAGAACAAGAGGAAACGGCCTCAAGCTGAGCAAGGAAGGTTTAGATTGGGTATCAGGAAAAGTTTCCTCACCGAAAGGTAATGAAACATTGGAACAGGCTGCACAGGGCATTGGTGGAATCACGATCCCTGGAAGTGTTCAAAACTTGTGTAGATGAGGCCCTTACTGATATTGCTTAATGGTAGACTTGGCAGTCCTGGGGTAACAGTCGGACTTGCTGATCTTAAAGATCTTTTCCAGTCAAGTTGATTCTATGATTCTATAGCCAACACTGAAGAATACTGTCTTTTAAAATTTGTTTTTATAGTTGCCCGAATATTATTTCATAAACATTTTTTCAGGACACACACACACACACACACAAAAAAGTCATACAGAATATCTTTTTGTTGGTGATATTCTTCCACTGCTAAAGAAAGAATAAAACTTTTCTCTCTACTGCAACTGCCTTGGTATAAAGAAGTGTATTATTATTCACTGATATACTGCCATGTGGTCTTTCAAAAGCACATTAGTAAAGATTATGGAGTTATTTATAAAATCTACAATGAAATTAGACAACATATATCTGTCATAATGCTTGCATTTTCCACTCAAAGATAAGGAAAATAAAAATCCATAGGAAAGTGAAAAGTACTTGGCATTCAGAGCAATTTACTAATTGGACAAAAAATAAATTATTCGCATTATACTTTGTCAGCAATAATTACTCTCTTTACTTCCAGCAATTCAAAGACAAAAGGCAAGATTGAAGACATAGATTCAGGCTGTGTGGAAAAATTAATTTTAATGCAACAGTCTAGGTATTTGATTAGCCTGAATTATTTTAATTCATTTCTGGACATTACTGCTTGCTGAATGTTCCAATCACTTTGGGCAAATGTTATGAAGTTGTCATCTCTTTTACAATCCAACTGTGATAAACCTCATTCCTTGGCTAAAGAAAGCTGCTTTGGATGCCAGCTAACTCACAGCTCTACCTTTCTTGTCTTGAGGACTGCCAGAGAGAAGTGCTTGCAGAAGCTAATTTTTAAGAGCCCCTGAGCTGTCTCAGCAACCTTGGAGACCTGTGAGCACTTAACATATGCAAAAGGCAAACCCAAGAGACTAAGAATTGAATCTGTACCTCCACATAATGTTTAACCATGTCAGGGCAGTAAAGAACTCTTTCACAAAGTGGTTTATGTTGCATGCATGTATGACTTTCTGCAATCTTTCTGTACTACCTGTCCTCATCCACCCCTACAGCACCCCTACATAATTGAACAGTACACTTTGTTCAGTTTCTTTACTTCTAGACTTCTAGTTCTTCTACTAAGAATGAAACATTCAGCATAGCTTCATATTCAGAATTAGCACTGTAAACATTAATTGTCCTTACTCTTCTTTCTCAAGAATGTCTATTTGACATTTGACCTCTGAATCATACAAAAAATGTGAGCACAAGTTTGACATCCAGCAATTGAACGTTTATTTTCTCTGATGCAAGTCTCCACACCTATTTTCTCCAGATTCAACACAACTACCAATTGTATTTTTATGTGTCCAGGTTTTCAGTAATTTAAAGAATCTGACTAAACATGGGTTTTGACTATGTTTCACAATTTTAATATATTGCTTGTTATTTAGGTTACGACCTACTCTTATTATTCCTACCAGAAGGAATATTTTTTTTTTTCTTGACAGCAGGGTCAATATTTTGGGAACAGACATGAAGTCCCCTTTTTAAACTATACTTCAGGATCTTTCCTTTCACAGTCAAAGAGCTACAAATCGCTAGGAGATGTTCTTTCTTACCATAATGAGGAATTATTGCCCAAGCCATTGCAGAAGCATAGATACCACCAATCATCCAAAACATACAGAGCCAACTCAGGTGTTCACCTCGTTTCTCCCGAGCAAGCACTTCCGAAAAATAGGAGAAGACTGTAGGCACAGCTCCACCAATCCTAAAAGGAGATACAGAGTATGGATTAAGCTGAGAGAGTAACAGCTAATTGAGGTTTGAACAAACCCATAGCTGCCGACACTGAAAAATCAAACTACAAGCAGCTTTCCTGGTAAAGAATTATTTCTTTTCTCAAACTGCACCATGTATTGGGAAACTCCTGAGGAAATTTTCACCAGTTTGGACAATTTTTGTCATGTATTTCCTTTAAAACTGTATGTACAATTAGTTGCATTCAATGTCCACGGGAATTGTCAACATGTCAGCTGCCAGAACAGGAGGCTGCACATAGTGGTTGACTTTCAGCATTACAAAAATCTTGAAATCATGGCAGTCTGCTGACAAGTGTCAAAATGCATTAGTTTTACCTGAAAAGGTAAGTAATTTTCCCAAAGAATAACGGAAATTCCTCTAAATCTTACATCCCTTGCTTTAGGTAATCAAGAAGTAACTAAATGCCAGCTACGTTACTAATACTGCATATTTAAAAAGAGGTTCTATTAATTTGTACTACATGATTTGCTAAGCCCATGATGGCCTTTGACTTATGTTTTCTATGAAAAGCCTATGCATTCAGAAAATAATTGTTTTTTCACATGGTCAAAATGAACACTGTCTGAAAGTTGGTTGGACAAAAATAAAGAAAGTTTAACTTGGTTTTGCAAAAATTAGAGTAACTCAAAATATGCAACATTTTCAGTACTGGCTTACAGATTACTGTCTTTACCTCTTCGTTACCAATGCAAGTTGTCAAACATTCCACAGCAGGATGAGTCCTTGCGGATTTTATTTTCCCTGCTAGAAAATATCTGTGAAGCTTGAAGAGATATTCTCACATACTAGATTACATACTTGAAAGCAGTATCTTGCATGGATTGAATTTTTAACTGAGTTTCAAAGATAAATGCATATTTATGATGTCATCTGGGAGCTGCCACACCGGGAGCAAAAAGAAGGAATCTTGAAACAGATTAAAACAAATATTAAAAAGGAAAATATGCATGCAGAAATGGTTTTTCACTCCAAAGAAAATTCAGTGCCATAGCAATACAGTTTATTTTTACATTGAGGTAGAACAATAAAATACTGGATTGAGCTGTTATACTTGTTTAGGGGTCTGATGTTTTGTCACTTCTTTCTAGACAGCTCTTCATGAAGTATCACTTCTCAGCTCTCATCTTTACAATGAATGTTTACCATAGTTGACCCTGCTAGTTCTTATACTCTCTGCCAGTGCTGTAAAGGTTTATTCCTCCATTAACTCTTGTTAGATACTGTCCCAGTTTTGGCTGGAATGGAGTTCATTTTTTCTTACTAGCTGGTGCACTGCTGTGTTTTGGCTTTAGTCTGAAAGCAATGCTGATAACACACTGGTATTTTAGTTGTTGCTAAGTAATGCTTACCCTGATCAAGGACTTTTCAATCTCTTATGCTTTGCCAGTGAGGAGGGCACGGGAAGCTGGGAGCGAGTACAGCCAGGACACCTGACCCAAACTAGCCAAAGGGGTATTCTATACCACAGAATGCTCAGTACATAAACTGGGGTGAGCTGGCTGGAAGCCCACAGTCACTGCTTGGGGACTGGCTGGACATCAGTCAGCAGCTGCATATCATTTGCGTTTATTGAGTTTTGTTGTTGTTATTATTATTGTATTTTACTTTATTTCAATTATTAAGCTGTTCTTATCTCAACCTATGAGTTTTACCTTTTTCTGATTCTCCTTCCCATCCCATGGACGGGTAGGGAGCAAGCAAGCAGCTGTGTGGTACTTGGCTGCCACTTGGGATTAAACCACCACAGATATACACTTAACAAAGGCTGTATCTCATTTCTGTTCATAGCTGAAAACACTAAAAGCCTTCACCAGCGAACTGCCCTGTCACAGGTAATGGGAGAAGTTACCCTCAGTGGTTCTTCTGAAAGTCCAGAGTAAGGAACGGTGGAAGGGGCATGACCAAGGGTGGAATTGCAGCTTATTTTGAAGTAATTGGGAAGCCATGCTGCCTCAGCGGTGGTATGGATTTGGTGCTTTCCAATTCCCAAAGTATAAGGAGATGACAAATGTGATTTCTTACCCTCCAGGGCTCAGGCACAGTTTTGAATTGCACGATATTGCCCAAATACAGTACTCAGGGATCTGATTAGAGTGGTTCTGGGGGGGCTGTGGTTTGGGGGGTTGTTTTGTTTTTCCTGTTGAAAATTCCCTATCAGAACCAGAAACAAGGTCTTCCTTAGAGCTGGAAAGTGCTGATGGGGAGTTATAGGCACCCACTTTCAAAAAGAGAGAAATTAATAGATTGCTCATGGCATGTAGGACAGTATCATGTAATAACACCCTACCTAAAGAGAGTAATTTTTGGTAAATCAGTGCTTTTTTCTCTGATTGCTTCTGCTCATTAGGAGAAGTATAGAAAAATAGTAAGTAAATATATATTTGGTAATTTTTCTGTTCTATTATACAATCTGTTCTTTAAATTAACAGTTTTCTTCATTTCATATGATTGTTCATGAAGAAAAGAATCCTCTCTTTATATTATAATGCAGTTACTATGGTAGTAAATATAGCCTGAAACCACCTGTGATATATAACACAATTAACAGTAAATCACATTTAAAACTTTAGTAGTTTTCCTACTGCAAAGTGCTTGAAAACAATCTCTATAAAAGGTTTTCTTCAGGCAAATGCAGTTCTTATGCTTATGAAATTCAAGATTCTACATATAATCTTCTTGAAATCTCCCTTAAAATATCCTAGGCTGGAATTTTGACGGTGAGTCTTGTGGAGAGTTTCCCATGGTGGAGTATGTCTGTAGGTCGTACAAACGTTTGTGGGATGATGGTTTAGGCAGTGGGTGGATGCTTCAAGTGAAAAGAACATACCCTATCTTAAGGGCATAACAAGTACAGAAATCCTGACCAAAGGCAGCAAAAAAGGCATCTCCTACCTATCAGCGTGAACCAGCTGTACCATGGAGGATGCAAAGTTGATGCTGCTTTAGTGTTCAAGACTGATCCAGGGGGGTTGACTCATACGCAATGTCCTAAATGTTCTCTAAGGCTACAGAAGAATCTTTGGCTATAGCAACCAATATAATAGGGTAACTTTTTTTACAAATAGACCTTTCAGACAGGCAAGAGGAATTTTGGAGCCAGTAAACTAAAATGTTTGTTTAGGATATGCAAATAAACAGAAAACAATTCATCAGCTTTGAAAAACAGAACAGTTTTTCTGTTTCATCTGATGTAAATGACATTTACAGTAAGCACCCCAACAGACTAAGAGAAGCTTAAAAATCTGGATATTACTTTCATCGTGGTTAAACAGTGAAAATAATATCTAAAGGATAAATAGAGGATGTATTTTCATCATACAGACAACATCAGTGATTTAGAGTTGTAGGTCTCTGTTTCATAGCAACTGTGTAGTAAAGTGTGCTGCGCATTTCTTCACACCTTAAATGTGTGAATGGAAAACTTACTTTTCTGGTAAAAACTGGCAAATTCTTCCTTCCGTCCTTATGTAAGTGCAGAGTAATACTGCCATAAGCTTTTAGGATACTGGTACCTAAAAATCTATTCCAATATTACAAAGCTATTACAATGACAAAAAACTATATGAGAATCTTAGAAAAATTAATCAACAGATGAATTGGAAGAAAAAGGACAGAGATTGAGAGGAAGCACCTTGCTGCAGAAGACTTCTTTTGCTTTTATGCTGGACAATCTTAGGGTGTCAGTAGCCATTTCTCCACTCATTAAAACTTGCTCACAAGTACAGGGCAAGTGACAACAGAAAGGGAGAGCAGGAAGAGCTACAGCTGTTATCACACCCAACAACAACGAGGAAGCTGCTTAAAAATTGTGTAGACCTAGAGAATGTTTTTAAAGAGCAAAGAAATTTCTGTCTGACTCTTGTAGGAATTTTAATGTGTGCTGGCTACCATTTAATATTACAGAACTAATGTGGTATCTGGTATACTGAACATTGCTAGCAGAAGCATAAACTACCTCGTGAAGGCTTGGGCAAGACAAGATCAGAGCAACTCCGACGTCATTGAGGATCTTTCACATACTTCAGCAACTATTGCAAATTATGAATTAATTCATAAAAAAAAAACCAAAACAAAACAACCAAAAAGCAAACCATCATATCAGCCAGTAGCTGGAAGGAAGAATGCACTTCTAGTAAAAAAAAATCTAGGCTAGATCCCACCTTCACTTACACTCATATAAGCCCTTAATAATTCAGTGGCTCCAGTTGAACTCTTACATATTTAAATGGAAGGAACAGAATCTGATCCTCAACATTTTTGCATTGCAACTTTGAAAATAGACTACTTCTGTGGTATCCCACCAACATTGTGTGAAATGGACAGTGGCATGCACAGGAGGGAATTCCAAATAAAATCAAATGCAGAGTTGCCTGAAAAAATGAAAAGTGAAAAGTAAAAAGTAAAGTAAAAAGACCTCAACTTTTGTTTCAAGGGAAATGCAAACACTCTTTTCCCGTAGGGTACAGTATTTAAAGTAAAAAGCAAAAAGACCTCACCTTTTGTTTTAAGGGAAATGAAAGCACTCTTTCCCGCGGGGTACAGTATTAAATCAGTTTCTGGCAATTAATTGGTTTGATACAGAGGGCTGTTTGCTCTTCCAGTGTTTTAAATTTTAAGGAATTTCTAGAAAAGACTTTGATACATGAAACTATATTCTTCTCATCTGCATGTGCAAATGAAAGGCCTGTGAAAACCTTGCTGACTTGAGAAGAATGTTTATTCTAAAACATGGGAAGGATTTTAACTTTCTTAAATACAAATGATTAAAAAAACCTGAAGTTTTTACATCTCATCTGTCATTCGTTGTGAATGCTTCATCCCTGGCAGTGTTCAAGGCCTGGTTGGATATAGCCTTGGATGACATGGTTTAGTGGGAGGTGTCCCTGCCCATGGCAGGGGGGTTGGAACTAGATGATCTTAAGGTCCTTTCCAACTCTGACTATTCTATGATTCCGTCATTCATGTACATTATTTCTTCAGTCATCATAATCAAAGCAGTGGACATAAACTTGTTATCCAGAGATCACAGAGATGAGTCCATGCATTACTTCCTAAAGGGTAACGAAAAGTATCTAAGAGATGCGAATATCATGTGAATGTGCACATATTAGCTATACAGGGTTTTAATACCTGCAATGAAGAGTTGGGAAGAGTTTGAACATTTTTTTAAGAGATAAAAAATCCACTGATCTAAACCTCTGGGTTGATGATCATAAGTGACAACTGTCTCCAGAATAACAGACTCTATAATAAGGCACAGCCTAAACTGGAAGGAGACAAAACTTTCTTGAGTGGCTCTAGACCATGAAAGAAACTCTCTTACTCTATAAGGATCAGTCTGTGCATCTAAAACAACAAGATGCATTCCTTCAGCCTTGTCTTTTTTTAATAAATATGTATGAATATATACAAGAAGGATTCTTAATAAACAGCAGGACCCTTTTGCTGCTGCACATATTCTTACATATGTGGAGAAAATGGCATAAAAGTCAGAAAAATGACAAATGACAGCCATAATCTTTTTCAGCTATTTTTTATTTTCTGCAATAAACCCCATCAAAAGTAGACAGAGCAAGACAAGGATGCATGTATTTTTTTTTATTTTATTTCCTCAAAAAACATAATTAAATTGGCAGGAAATATGAATAAGTCAGCATATTGTTGCCCTTTTTCATGCAAAAGATAAGCCAGTTTTAGAGCCTTCTAGATTTCTTCTTGTTTGGAGAAAAAATAATGATTGAACATATTATGTGGCTCAATTCTGGTTATAAAGAATATACACATTCTGCCCCCAAATTATTATTTTACTCTTATATCTTACTGTTATTTCCAGAATTATGTTCTTAGTATCTTTCTAGCTACATTTTTAGGTTTTAGCTACCTCTTTCCTGCTTTTGCTCATATACAGATGCATGCAGGCAGATTTCCCCACTATTTGGTACCAATGCCCTGCAGCTGTATTTAGTCTCTAGTGAAAGCCATTTTCTGCATAGTCTAGCTTCCACTCAGTGTGCATATGACATGTGTTTCGGGTGGTAGGTCATATCTACTCAGTTCTTACTTCAAAAAAAGAGTTGCACTGTTTCTTGTATTTATTTATAAAGAAGGGTGTCTCCCTATCCAACATTTTGATGCAGTTTTGGTTTGTATTTTTGGTTGGGTTTTTTTTGTTTGTTTGGTTGGTTTTTTGGTTGGTTTTGGGGGGGTTTTGTTTGTTTGTCTGTTGTTTTTTGTGAGTGTTTGTTTGTTGATTTGTTATGGTTTGGGTTTGTTTTATTGGGTCTTTTTAGATTCAAAAAAAGCAACAGCTATTCAGGGGGAAATGACACCACAGAAATAACCAACTGGTCTAATCCCACTTTTCAGCAAAAGAAGGTTCAATTTCTGGCCCCAGAAAATCATGCAAACTGAAAGCTATTACTTTAGAATGTAATTTCTGCACACTCTCTGTTCATTATTGTTCTGTGAAATATGGGCAGATTTAAGTGATGTACCCTCAGAGAGAAGGATTCTGTGAAAGAAAACAATAAGCTAACATACATTTTTGCTTACTTTGTCACAAACAAAGAAGATAAATGTCTGCTAATCTACCTTCAGAGCTGTGTTTTGTCACAACAGATTTTGGCAACTGCACAGTGTGGCAGCTGGGATGAAAGCACTTCTGTGAGGAATTCAGGACCCTCTGGCTTCAGCCTTTGTATATTTGCAGATTCACTAGCCAAAGGGGCTTGAAATGCAAAAGCATATAAGGAATAGAGATGATTAGGAAAAAACCTTTACAGAATGCTAATTGGCACAGGCAGGATGGTGTTCTTCTGAAATACCTTGTCTTCTTCCCTTTCAAACTTGGACAACATCCAGACTAAAAATATAGTGTCTGTGTGAAATGGTATTTGCAAGTTGTCCCTTGTTATTTGCAATTTGTTTAAAAGTGATAGAGCTTAAAGCAGATTCAGTGTTACACTCCTGAGATTTGGAAAGTGCCCACCACCCTTTGCCCTTCTGCCCAGTTGCACTTAGTCATTTCTGTTCTGATTAATAGTTCTCTTACCCCCACTACCACAAATCCCATTAAAAACATCTCTGTTGTTTTACTTTCAGAGCTGTTATTAGGCTGGCAAAGTACTTGAGAGTAAGCAGCCAGATTGACCAGCTCTGCTTGAGAACTGCTGAATAAAGCCTTCCAGAACTATTGCATGCTATAGACTAAGCTTTGTTTTTATTCTACCCTCATTTAAATACAAGTGCCTATTTGGACTGTGAATAGTATAGAAGTTGTCTTTCAGGTACACACGTAGCTTGTCTGTTCTTAATAGCAAGAAAGCCCTTGTGGTAAAGATTCACGTGATTGTTTCCTAAACTCTGCAATACTGTCTGTTCTGAGGGAAGCTGACCTGATGAGTAAATAATTCCCCAAATTTACTCAACAGTACTTTGAAAAATCAAGTAAAATTTGATGTCAAGTTCGAGCATATAATTGCAAAGAACTTTCCTGCAGTCTTTGCTCAGCTAGGTATGTCAGATAAATTGCTTTCACGTTCTCCAGTATTAGTAATCATAATATCATTGTTTATGAACATTCTCTTTTGCAGATTTTCATCTTCTTCTTCATTGCTCTTTTCAAGTTTTCATTTGAAAGGCAGATAACATAGTGAGATATCTGTTAAAACACCACACAACCAATGAAGAGGCAGAAGGAATATTTTATAGGCAGCCAGCAGAAGTCTCACAATCACTAGCCCTTGTTCTCATGGGGAACTTCAACTTACCAGATGTCTGCTGGAAATGCAATACAGTAAAAAGAAAACAGTCCAGGAGGTTCCTGGAATGTGTGGAACTTCCTGACACAGCTGGTGAGGGAACCTGGGGAAGGTCACCCCTGGACTTGATGTTTGTGGACAGTGAAGGACTTGTGGATGATGTCATGGTTGGAGGCCATCTAGGCCACAGCAATCATAAAATTATAAGAAATTTCAATTCTCGGAGAAGTAAGGATGGGGACTCAACAGTACTGCTACCTTGGGCTTGTGGAGGGCAGACTTTGGCCTGTTCAGGAGCCTGGTTGACAGTCCCTTGGGAGGCAATCCTGAAAGGCAAAGTATTCCAGGAAGGCTGGATATTTTTCAAGAAGGAAATTGTAAAGGTGTAGGAGCAGGCTGTCCCCATCCATTGAAAGACCAGCCATCAGAGAAGACCAGCCTGGCTAAAGAGAAGTCTGGACTCGGGAAAAAAGGGAAAGTTTACAACCTTTGGAAGAAGGGGCATGCTTCTCAGGAGGACTACAAATATGTCATATTTGATGCAGGGGGAAACAGTGACAGTGGATGAAGAAAAGGCTGAGGTATTTAGTGACTTCTTTTCCTCAGTCTTTAATAGTAAGACTAACTGTCCTCTGGGTGACCAGTCCCCTGAATTTCTGAAAGGCAGGGATGAGAAGGAGAACAAAGCCACATAATCCAAAGAGAATTTGTTAGCATCCTGCTACACCACTTAGACACACACAAGTCTATGGGGCAAGAAGGGATCCACCCAAGGGTAACGGGGAAGCTGACAGAAGAGCTCACCAGGTCACTTTGCATCATTTATCAGAAATTCTGGCTAAGTGGGGAGGTCCCTGTTGACTGGAATTTGGCAAATGTGACACTCATCCAGGGAGGGCCAGAAGGAGGATCTGGGGAACTATAGACCTGTCAGTCTGACCTTGGTGCTGAGGAAGGTTACAGAGCAGATCATCTTGAGAGCCATCATGTGGTATGTACAGGACAACTAGGTGGTAGGGCCCTGTCAGCATGGTTTATGAAAGGCGGGTCCTGCTTAACTAACCTGATCTCCTGTGGCAGGATGACCCACTTAGTGGATGAGGAAAGGCTGTGGATGTTGTCTGTCTAGACTTCAGTAAAGCCTCTGACACTGTTTCCCACAGCATTCTCCTGGAGAAATTGACTGCTCATGGCTTGGACAGACATACTTCTCACAGGGTAAAAAACTGGCTGCATGACCAGGCACAAAGACTGCTGGTGAATGGAATTGAACCCAGTTGGCAGCTGGTCACAGATGTTGTTCCACAAGGCTCAGTATTGGAACCAGTTCTGTTTAATATCAGTATCAATGATCTGGATGAGAGGATCGAGTGCATCCTCAGTAAGTTTGCAAGAAACCACCAAGTTGGTTGAGAGTGTTGATCTGCTTGAGGATAGGAAGTCTCCACAGAGGGATCTGGACAGGCTGCATTGATGGGCTGTGATCAGTGGTATGAGGCTCAAAAAGGCAAAGTGCCAGGTACTGCACTTGAGCCACAACAGCCTCATGCAATGTTCCAGGCTTGGGGAAGAGTGGCTGGAAATCTGCTCATGGAAAAGGACCTGGGGGTGCTGATTGACATAGCTGAACATGAGCCAGCTTGTGCCCAGATAACCAAGAAGGCCAAGGGCATCCTGGCCTGTATCAGCAATACTGTGGCCAGCAGGGCCAGGGCAGTGGTCATCCTCCTGTACTGGGCACTGGTGAGGCTGCACCTCAAATCCTGTGGTCGTTTCTGGGCCCCTCACTACACGGGAGACATTGAGGTGGTGAAGTGTGTCCGAAGAAGGCAACGAAGCTGGTGAAAGGGCTGGAGAACAAGTCTGATCAGGAGTGGAGCAGCTAAGGGAACTGGGGTTGTTTGGATTGGATATTAGGGACCAGCGGAGGGTTGAATTGAATATCAGGAAAAATTTCTTCACCTAAAGGGTTGTCAAGCACTGGAACAGGCTGACCAGGGAAGCGGCTGAGTCATTGTCCCTGGAGATATTTAAAAGATCTGTAGATGCAGTTCTTATGGACATGGTTTCATGGTGGACTTGGCAGTGTCAGAATAATGGTTGGGCTCAATCATATTAAAGCTCTTTTCCAACCTAAAAGACTCTATGATTCTGTACTTTTGATTGTTTTCTGTCATGTAGGCTCTCTACCTTATTTATGTTTCCCTTGTCTGGTCTTTCTCTCCCTTTTGTATAATCTTTGCTCCTCATAAGGCTACTGTCCTCTTCTAACACTCTAAGCAAAGACTACTTCTTTCCCAGCTACCCCAACATTTCCCCATAGCTGAAGTTGTTAGAGCTGGACCAAAACTGTTTGGAAAGCTCAGATCTTGCCAACTGCTTCCTTGGCTTGACCGAAAAGTGTATCTACCCTTTGGCATACACTATCTGCTTTGAAGCCAGTCACCTGCAGGGCTATTCATTAGCTCACAGTGTAAAAACACTGATAGCCATGGGTGGGAGATAGCTTAGAGCTGGATAGGAATTAGAGACAGCAGTATCACAACCTTGTGAGGGCAAGAGGACGAGGTGTTTCATGAGAAAGAAATGAAGCAAGAGGGTATGAAGAGGTAAAAGATAAATACAATATAATAGTAAATACTGATGACACAGTTATAAAAGCAGCCTGTTGGTCTAGATCTGAAGTTCTTGAAGGCAACTGCTTGTTCCAGGTCAACCATCTTGTGCTGTGTCCACATGGTCCATACCTCTGCTGGAACATTTTACCGCTGTGCATTTGGGCTGCTTGCATGTCCTTCCTGTCTTGGCCATTAAAAGAAGGGGATGTAAAACAGTAAGAGTTTCTTACCACTACACATGATATATGAAAGTGGTATTAAAAGTCATTGCGGGTGGATTTGCACAGGCAATCACCTCAAAACTGCTAGTTACAAAAAACTACAACCGTGATTTTGGATTTTTGCTAACCCTTGATTCACATAAGAATGTGAAGAATTCAATGAAAGATCTAAATGTTGAGTTTAGTGTTACTACATTGACACCAGCACTCTTTAGTAGATCCTAGTAATATGGCAGGAGTACTGCAAGCAGCTTTAGAGGTATTTCTGAAGGAGGGTTAGGAAAGCTGTCTGAAGGTGAATCTCTGATTCAGTGAAGTATAGTCTAGAAAAGAAACATTAGAAATAGAATCATAGCATAGTTAGGTTGGAAAGGACCTTAAGATCATCTAGTTCCAACCCCCTGCTATGGGCAGGGACACCTTACACTAAATCATGTCACCCAAGGCTCTGTCCAACCTGGCCTTGAACACTGACAGGGATGGAGCATTCACAACTTCCTTGGGCAACTCATTCCAGTGCCTCACCACCCACTCAGCAAAGAACTTCTTCCTCATATCTAACCTGAACTTCCCTGTTTAAGTTTGAACCCATTACCCCTTGT
Organism: Amazona ochrocephala; assembly: GCA_039720435.1. NCBI lineage: Eukaryota > Metazoa > Chordata > Aves > Psittaciformes > Psittacidae > Amazona > Amazona ochrocephala. Next base: position 90,350,686 of record CM077909.1, on the reverse strand, counting down.
CCTATCACTACAGTCCCTAATGAACAGTCCCTCTCCAGTGTCCTTGTAGGCCTCCTTCAGACGCTGGAAGGCTGCTATGAGGTCTCCATGCAGTCTTCTCCTCTCCAAGCTGAGCATCCTCAACTTTCTCAGCCTGTCTTCATATGGGAGATGCTCCAAGCCCTGATCATCCTCATGGCCCTCCTCTGGACTTGCTCCAACAGCTCTATCAATTAGATGGGTATGAAGCACTGGAAAAAGACTTTTTTCAGAAGTTTAGTTGCAAATAATGACTGAGTTCAAGTGTGAGCACATAGAGAAACAGGCAGGCGTGAGCCTGGGACATTTAGAAAACTGTTTCAAGATGTGCAGCCCTCACTTGCCTGCATACTGACTTGAACCTAGGCTAGCTCTGTGAATTTTTGCCTGAACTGTACCTCGGCTCAAGCTGTTTTCATTGTGTATTAGTACATCGCAAGAGAGACAACTATTCACAAAGCAGGGCAGTGGACAGGAAAAAGGCTTCTTAATAGCTTTCAGTTACATAAGTTAACTACATCTGTGAGTAATATCTCACAGTGGCAATGTAAAATAGGCAACAACTCCAGTTCCATTCAAGTTAACAGTGATGTTATGAATCATGTTCTAGCATTAGAGAAACCTTTGACAATTTCAAAGACAGATCTAACAAGGAGTTTTTTCATGATAAATCTTTGCACATTTCCCACGTGGTTGATGATGAATACAGCACACAGTTTATTGTCTAGGCCATTTGCCTTTGTAGGAAACCATATCTAAAGCCCTCCTAGACCTTTACCAGCCTTTCGGGTTCGAGTGCCTTTTGAATTTTGATTTTGGATGACTCAATCAAAGAATCACAGTTATGATACAATTTTCTGTAAAAGGAAATGATTTTGCAGACTGTTCAACATTCCTTTATTCTTCTCACTAGCTTAAGTTTACCTTTCAGACTTTCATATCCCTCAATATCCTTTATCCAGCAGTATTTTAGTATTATTGAGACTGTTTTGAATTCCAAACACTTTTTTGCATGCAAAATTTTTACTAGTTATAGATTTTTCAGATGCAACATATGTGTTTGAAGGGAGTTTTTTCCCTGAGCGGTTTACTTGTATAAACACATTTTGACTGCAAGTAAAATCTGAGAATATATTTCATAGAATTTTTATAAATAAAAATTTCTATCAGATAATGTTTTTATTTTTTATGCTTCTTAGTCTATTTTTATATTATCTGACAGATAATAGACCAGTTTAAACTCTATACATCTAAATGACATTATATCTTCTGAGCACTTCTTAATATTTTATTGACTTTGAATGATATGAAATTGTCCAGATAATTCTTTGGCTCTTCAAAAAGCTCTTCTTCAATGTGAGTAACAATACTATTCTGCATTTAAAACATGAAATTAAATTCTTTACTTACAATCATTCCTATTTCACATTTGGGCTCACTGATTCAACAAAATTACTGGAATAAAGCCACCTCTCTTGGTAAGACAGGTATAGAGGTGCATCAGTGATAAAGGGAAGACTGGGAAAAATGTGGGCCCTCTCCAGAAGGTAACAGGAGACTGGTTACCCAGGATATGGGGAAGGCTAAACTACTCAAAGATGACTTTTGCCTTGATCTCCACCAGTGAGTGTTTCAGTCACAGCACACAGAAGGCAAAAGCAGGGACTAGGAGAATGAAGAATTGTCCTCAGGTGGAGAAGATCAGACTCAAGACCATATAAGGAACCTGAAGGTGTATGAGTCCATGGGACCTGATGAGTTGCATCTGTGTGTCCTGAAGAAACTGCTGGATAAAGTGACTAAGCCGCTATCCGTCAAATTTGATAAGTCATGCCAGTCCAGTGAAGTTCCCACCGGGAAAAGAGGAAACATAACCTCCAGCTTCAAAAAGGAAAAAAAGGGAGACACAGGGAACTACAGGCTACTCAGTCTCACCTCAGTGAGCTATGGGATGTAGTAAAGATTGCAATAAATGCTCAGGATCCCTTTAAGCAAATTTCCTGTCATACTGCAAGAAGATAGGCATTCAAAGCTGGAACAAACTTCTGAGAGTTTCTAAGTGAGTAATACTGGCTTCTTTCATAGCAGCTGATGCAAAGTATCTGGAAACAGATATGTGTAAGATGCGTGTTCTAACAGTGGCATATATGTGTTTAAAAGTGAAAAGATTTGCTTTGCTGCCTCTGCAGCTGGAACATTCTAGCCTCTCCTTTCTTGGTGCTTGGCATATGATGTCTCTGCTGTTACAGCTGCTCTCAACAAGAGATCATACTCAAGGCAGGGTTGAAAACCAGAGGAAAGGCCGATATGACACAAATACCATCTTAAATAAGGCTGTTAAGTGAAAAGTAAGCCTCCTCTGAGGACCAGTGGGCAGAGGAAAAAGAAGGGCACCAAACACACAAAGTCTGATGGTAAACTACATCATCACAGGCAAACAGGGAGAGCAGAAAAAGGAAGAGCTTTCCCTCATCTTGAGGGTATGAAGCCCAGATCCAGTTCTAGAAACCTTGTGGCTTTTATAATGCTACTTGGATAACCAGCAGAAAGGGGTTATTCTGGGAAGAAGTCTGGTCTTTGAAGAAAACAGCAAATGTGAGCCAGCCAAGCATCTTTCTCTGCAGTAATTGCTATGACGACTGAATGGTTTAACACCAGCTGGCAACTAAGCACTAAGAAAAGATTAACTCTATGGCAGCTGAAACCAGGACAAGGAATGACTTTGTAGCTCATTGTGTCTTGGTTTCTTCTTGTCATTGTTTGGTTGTTTTGTTTTATGTTTGGTTGGGGTTTTGTTGATTTTTTTTTTTTTTTTTTTGGGGGGGAAGCATTTAAAATGTAGTTGCCAAATTATCTGTTACTGATCGATGTAGTTCTCAAAGATGAGGTAGGAGAGCTTCAGACAAGTGGAGAGCAAAACAAGTGTAAGATAAAGTTCTGAAGGGCCTGTTCTTCCAAATCAGAAACTGGGTACACAATAGAACATGCTTCCTAATCCAGGATGTACATTTATCACAAGTAAAGCTACAGGCACTGCATGTTACTGGAAAAGCTACAGCTATAGGTGATGAGGAGACCCTGCAGGCAAGTTTAGCATGAGACTTGACAAATACATATTTTGTCATATGTCCCAAGAGGGAAAATCTGGGAAACTGACAGTGTCACAAACCTGCCTCACAATAGACAAACCTTTGTGGCTCAAGGGTCCAGTACTGCCCTCATGAATTGGGCAGTATATAAGACCAATAAGATACACAAGCAGCTTCTGGTCTTTGAGAGGGTCATAGAAGATTGAAAATGTCATGCAACATGAGCAAGATTTCTCTATGGAGAGAGAAAACTGATACCTGAAATTGAGAGTGACCTATAACATGAAAAACATGTAAAGAAGCTGGATGGAATTTTTTTGTTTGTCTTTATAAATTTTTTAAGAATTGGAAGAGTTGCCATTTCCTCTTGATCTCTCTTAAAGTCATATTTGACAATTTGGTGACTAAAGGTATTCTTCTACAAAGAAGACTCCTCATATCTCCTTCCTTTCTCCCTTTGCCCTTCTACCCTCATTCCTAAAACAGTTTGACAATACTTAGTGCTGTAGTAACTTCTTTTTGGTATTTTGTGTCTCTAGTCCAACCCTACTTCAGACCAGTTCAAGGGGTTTCTAAAACTGCAAACACCACACAACAGTGTTAGTGCACTGTGGTCACATAAACTACAGCCAACAAACCATAGAAGCAGTGGACTTCATGTGCATGGCTTTACAATCAGCATACTGTGCTCTCACCCGCCCCTGTCTGTTCAGCATCCTAAAAATTCATAGTGGCGTGAAATGAAATTGTGACTGGGAGTTTTGATCTGAGCCAAGGAATTACCAGAAGTGCTAAACTAACTGCTCTGCAGAACAGCACTCTTGATTATCCAACGGTGCAGTAAAGATAGAAGCTTTCTCATAATAATTTATTTCTGTATCTCAAACTCTGTTCATGTAAGTTTAAAATTATGAACTTAATTGACCATTACCAATATCCTAAACATTCCCAACAACTGGGAAGTTCTTTAAATGAAAGGTAAAGCAAAACCAGAGTCACAAAACCCATTCTTATGGAGAGAACAATAATATTTGGCACACTCCAGGGCCCTGTTTTAAATTTTATGTTCTTGACTTCAGTGGTATTATAAACAATATTATGTACACAAAGACATGAGAAACTTTACAAATATTACTGAAATCTTACAGTACACATGTGAGGAGGGTATTATTTTGCTGACTGAACAAATAATACATAGAGAAGCTGAGGCATGAAAGAGATAAGCAAATAAATCAAGTTCACAAAGCAAGTCTGTTGCAAACTCAATTTCACAATTTGCAGTCTGTGTCTTTCCCCTAAAATTATTATTCTTCTCCTTCGGGTTATTATTGTTATTATGTTGTTTAGGGGTATAGTAGCTACCTTGTTTAATTCTCTCACTCCTGACACAGACTATATTTCTACATCAAATAATATGCTTTTACAAACAGCAAAGTTTTATTCACACAAAATATTGTGGAAAGGAACAAAACCAGAGAAGCTTACCCAAATCCAGAAAACAAGCGACAGAAGAGGAAGAAGCCATAGCCCTGGACAAATGATGAAAGGAAGGCAAAGAATCCATTGACAGACATGCATATCAGGAGTGATTGTCTCCTTCCCACCTTGTCTGCCAAGCCTCCCCAGAAGAATGCCCCCACCATCATCCCCAGGTACACTATGCTACCTGCAATACACAAAAAGAAAGATGTTTTGTGAGCTACATAACTGACCATAATTGACCAAACCAAAAATAGTTGACCTTCTATATTGACAAAACAAACAGTATACAGATTGATTTCTCCTTTCTTAGTGAATATAAATTATATGCACATTTTTGCAAATCTATCTAGTGAGAACAGATTTCCTACTGTGTCTTGTCATCTGTTACCAGACACACTGAAGCTTACTATAATTATTAAACAAGATGCCTCTAGCTAAAACAATTAAAATAGAGGCAAATTAAGACTGAAGGGGAGAAAGAATGCCACTACTTCCACGGTAATAAACTACATGCATGTTAAGCACTGCAAAAATTATAACTTCCCCTACAGAAACAAATTGTCTGAACATTTCTAGAATATAAGCAGTTCTGTAGTGGTTTAGACGCTGGGAGTAAGATGTGCTGAGTCTGGAAATCATGAAACAGGCACTTTCCATTTGAGATCTATAGAATCAAAGATGTCCAGCTTGATTAGTTTTTTCTCTCTAGTTTTCTTTTCTCTACAACAGCAGTATACCCCTTTACTTAAAAAGGTGCTGTCCTGTATACAGAAGAACACTGGAATGTTTTGGTTTGTGGGTTTTGGTTTTTATGAGTTTTTTTGTTTCCCAAAGAATTTTGTACAGATATATTAGTTTAGCTACATATATGAAAATGGGATAGCAAAAAATACTATGGGGTAATTTTATTTTTATTTGTTTTTTACATTAATGATGTTTTCAACATGAAGTATTCTCCCACAGAAAGGTAAGTTGAAATATTTAACATTTTAACCATTCACATGTAACATATTGTGCATCACTTCCTTTCCAGGGAAAAATCTTCTGTGGGACATTTGGAAAGAGGCACAACACAATGATTACACTGTCAGAAGAAAAAGTATATCCCAAGCTTTGGACAGAACCAGCCAGATTTCTATTTTATTTGATATATGCAATTCTTTTTCCACCTACTTTCTTACTGAGCTTCATAGTTTGCTTTTTATCTACCTAGCAGTTGCTGTCATCTTCTATGTCTACTACAGAGCAGGAATAAAATATCAAGTATCTGGAAGCAGCTAAAATACTAGCAATCCAAACTGTGTCACTTTTCAAACAGCCACAGGAACAGACAAATTCCCCAGCAACTCTGCTGGGCTCAAATTGCTGTTTTGTAAAATTCTGGTCTCCAAAAGAATGACCTCTGCCTTGCAGCAGGTAGTTGGAATAGAAAGAAAGCTGGAAAAAAAGCACAACACTGAAACACCTGGGCTTTGTTAACTGCATACTAACAGAAAGGTCACTCATCAGTATTTCCATGCTTGGAATTCTAAATGTTAACATTTGAAGTCCTGACATCTGCAGGGTCTTATGCACCCAGAAATATCTCTGTCCCCTCTCATGTGTTGTACAAGCAGTTCCCACTGCTGGTTCCTTGTGAAACATCATTTTAAACATTCAACAGAAGACACATTGCGTGGAATTAATATTAGCAAGATAGAGAATTTACGCTGCCTATGTGAGTATGCTGTTTGCATCCATGTCGTTTGCCTTTGGCTGTGACCAACACCAGCAAATCAGTTTTTTCTGCAGCTGCCTTTTTAGCCAACATAAAATAAGAACAGAATATTTCTAGATTGACCATCTTCTCCATAGGTCCCTCAGGACAGTTTGACAAATCCACTGCTGCTTATCACAGGAGCATTAACTATCCCTTTACACAAGCAAGAGCAACAACCTCATTAGGAACAACAGTTAAATGTCCTCTCAGAACAACTTTTATCAATTAACATTTTCTGGCTATTACTGGGATCTTTTACTTTCATCAAAGGAAATTTATAAGAATGTAGATCAATCCAGAATTTACAGAATTACTGATATTTTTGTTCTTCTTTTTAGCCCAGGAAGGTCACAGAGACTACAGTATTCTTTCTGGGTTAGAGGTGCTTAGCAGCAGACATTTATCAGATAGCTCCTTCATTCTGATCAGAAATTTTTATTCCAATAGTTGAGACTTTCCTGTGAATGCACACATGCTCACACACTTTCTGCTCCTAAAGAGATGAAGTTTGGCGAGTGGCTTAGCATATCTGCCCAACTGCTTTAAGATCTCTTTTGTGGGCAAGGTTACAGTACCACGCTCTGTGTAGACCAGTACTCAAAAGCAGTTTGGAAACCCCATCCAGCAGACCTGGTGCTTGCTTGTCAATATTAGTTGAAAGAACTTAGCAAAATTCAGTAGCTGCATTGACAGCAGACTGATTTTAAAAGGAAAATAAAATGGTTAATTTTTACTCTTAAAGTGAAATTCTATATAATCTTTCATATATAAATCTTGTTAGGCTTTCCCAGTAAACACTCAAATATTAGAAATACTCAAAGAAGGCAAATCAAATAGTTGTGTATTTCTTTGCATAGACTGCTTGGAACTATTTTATGCAAATAGTATTCATTTTACCAGCTACTTCCTTATGATGCACAGAAATACCAAAACACTACGAACAATGAAAGAAAAAACCTTTCAAGTCTTGACAGTTAAAATCATTAACCTTTCTTTTTAATGGCAAGCCACTGTACTCTGCTTTGGCCTCTCTTACACACATGTAAGTCTTCTGAACAGCATTCAAAAACCACTGCTTGAAATAATATTCTCTTTCTATCAATAAACTGCTATAATAAGCTGATCTCTGAATTGCAGCATTAGCTTATTCTTTCCCATCATAATAACCTTGAATATTGTCCTAATTGCCTTGCACACTCTTCACAATCCCTCTCCTCAACCCCCCCCCAAGAGATCCCTTCTATTCTGAACTTATTGCAGCTACCAGTGATACCTGTTTCAGTGTATTTGCCTGTCTGTCTTCTTTTTTACATTTTCTGTCTCTCTTTGTACAGTAGGTAATAGAATCATAAAATCATAGGATGGTTTGTGTTGGAAGTAGCTTTTAAAGGTGTCCTGGGTTCAGCAGCAGCAGTCATTTTTCTCCTTCTTGGTAGCTGGTGCAGCACTATGGTTTTGATTTTGGGCCTGGGAACAGTGCTGATAACACCAGTGTTTTCAGTTACTGCTTGGTGATGTTTAGGCTGGCCAAGGACTTTGTGAGTCTCATGCTCTGCCAGGGAGGAGGGGAAGCCAGGAGGAAGGCGAGACAGGACACCTGACCCAGACTAACCAAAGAGGTTATTCCATACCACAGCACGTCATGTCCAGGATGTAGAAACAGAGGACAGAGACCCGGAAGGGTGGTGGGGGTTCGCTGCATGGTGGGGGTGCACGGTGGGGGGTGCATGGCTTGGTCGGGCTGGATGGTGAGCTATTGTATTCTTTCGTTGTATTTGCCTTGTCATTATTATAATTGGTGGTAGCAGTAGTGGTTTGTATTATACCTTAGTTACTAAACTGTTCTTATCTCAACCTGTGGGAGTTGCATTCTTTCAATTCTCCTTCCCATCCCTCCAGGAGCGGAGGGAAGAAAGAGTGAGGAGTGAGTGAGAGAGCGGCTGTGTGAATTTATAGCTTAAACCACGACAAAAGGTCATCTAGTTCCAACGTCCCTACCATGGTTAGGGTCACCTTCCACTAAACAACCAGGTTGCTCAAAGCCCTGTCCAACCTGAACTTGAACAATTCCAGTGATCAGGCATCCAAAGCTTCTCTGGGCAAACTGTTCCAGTGATGGACAGTGTCTTAGCCACCTCATCCACCAGTTCCCTTAGGACCTGTGATGTATGTCGTCAGGTCCCATGGACTTATGTATCTTCAGGTTCCTTAGATCCTCTCCTACAGCAGGTAGGTTTTCACTCTCCCAGTCCCTACCTTTGTCTTCTGTGGCTTGGGTGGTGTGGCTGGAGCTCTTGCTGGTGAAGACTAAGGCAAAATGTCATTGTTGAGTACCTCAGCTTTCTCCGTATCCCAGGTAAGGATATCTGTTGACTTCTGGAGAGGACTCACATTTTCCTAGTCTTTTTTTCATTGCCAGCATACTTACAGAAGTCTTTCTTGTTGCCTTTGATGCCCCCGGTCAGATTTAACTCTATCGGGGCTTTAGCATTCCGAACCTAATCCATGGCTGCTCAGACAATTTCTCTTCATTCTTCCCATGCTACCTGTCCTTCTAAGAACAAGCAAGTTCTTGGAAAGGACACAAGAAACCAACTGTAGGCTTTCTTGTGTGCTTGAGTTTGTCCAGGAGCTCCTTGTTCATCCACACAGGCTTCCTGGCATTTTTGCCTACCTTCCTCTTCGTCGGGACACATTGCTACTGAGCTCTGAGGTGGTGATCCTTGAATATTAACCAGTTTGCTTGGGCTTTAAATGAAATTAAACCAGCTTTAAACTGAAAGAGGGTTGATTTAGATTAGATGCTAAGAAGTTCTTTACTATGAGGGTGGTGATACACTGGAACAGGTTGTCCAGAGAAGCTGTGGATACCCCAGTCCTGGAAGTGCTCAAGGCCAGGCTGGATGAGGCTTTGAGCATCCTGGTCCAGTGGAAGATGTCCCTGCCCATGGCAGGGGGATTGGAACTGGCTGACCTTTAAAAACTCCTTCCAACACAAACCGTCCTATGATTTTATGACTCAGTGGTCCTTACATAAAGAACTACCACAAAATAATATTCGCCTGTAACAAATATTTCTTCTTTTCTCTGAACAGTGCTTGAAGTAGTGGGAAAATAAGCTCTGCATTTGGGGAGTAGGAAATTTTTAAGGTGTAGTTCTTAGTGGTTAGAGGAGTAAAACCGTCAATTGTTCAGACATCTGAAAAAGTCAATGGGCACTGTTTTCCAACAAATATGTAAGCCAGCCTCCATGTAACTAAAATAAAAATTTTGCATGGCTCTTTGGAAGTTCAAGTCTTCTCAAGCCATGGATTTCCTTTATCTAAATGCTAGTGATTCCAACAGCAATCATTTTGTGTCTTAACTTCAGATGTTAAATGATTGCTCCTACTTAATTATACGCAATATATGCAAATCCCTTAATGCCACAGCATATCAGGTTCTTTTTCTATTACTACTCTTCAGACTAATCCACTTCTTCTGCATTCCCTTTCAGGACAGCTGCAGACAGGCTTCAATCTGCTATTTCATACTGTCTAATGCAGATGCTTAATTGCATATTTGGTTTGAAGCTTTTTGCTCTTCTGCTTAATATGTATTTACAAACTGTCAAGTTCTACTTACTATTAGATAATTAGAATTATTTTTAGCTATCCTGGTAATAGGGCTTATCTGTTTAAATAGATTAGAAGTATAAAGCTACTTCAAAATGTTAAAGCTCTTCAGTCTCAATAAAAAATTTTGTAGTGTATCTCTCACACTACAGTGACTCTTGCACCTTACAGTGTGACTTGCAACTGAGTAACCCATATGTTTATTTTTCTAGTAGTAATAATTCTGAAGTGACAAATCTTCACATAACAGACCATTTTGCTTTTGTGTACTTTTTTGGAAAGCACCTCCTTATACCACTTTTAAACATATCTACAAAACATCTATCTGATGACATCCAATCTGATCCAAATTCAGAAATTTGACATCAATAGAAATTAAATTAACTGTATCTAGTTTTCGTACAATACTGATGAACTGCAATACAGAAACTTAACCATAAAAGTCAGGAAAATGGAACTTAAAGCTGAGCAAACGTAAGATCATACTCTGTTGACCAGTGTACGTAGGAAAATGAAATTACAAGTAACTCAAGTAACCCAACAGTTCCATGTGTAAACCTATTTATGATCTTTAAGGTAATAGAGGGAAAAAAATAATCAGCAACACAAGTAAGTGACTCAAACAATACACGTTTGTAATAGTATGAGAGGAATATTTTGAAGATCGCTCAATCAAAGGAAAATCGCCATGAGGTAAACAAGCACTCTACTTCTAAAGAGTAGCCTCACAAATACAAAACAAAGATAGAGCCTAGAAAAAGTACACACACTATTAAATGGAAACAAAATAAGGTGGGGGGGAAACCTACACATTTCAAAAGGATCAAGTCCAAATTTCCCTAGAACTTAATTCAGAAAAGGTAGTAGATATAAAAGCCCACTATGGAACCCCCAAGATAGTTGTAATACAACTGAAACTAAGTGAATGGGACTTAAAGCATATATAGAAAGCAGAAAGCAACTAATACAAGAAAAAATCTGACAATACAAAAATTTAGGTCACTAAACTTCAGACCAACAAATACCTACAATATATTTGTTTTGACTTAACATTGAGACTAAAGCGTGGCTATCCAAATTCATCAAACAGTTGTGCTTTTATGAAGGTCAAATATAAGCCAGGAAGACTTTTTTTTTTTTTTCTTGGGAGGGGAGGAAAGGAAAAGTGAGAACAGTTCTGTCCTTCCCATGAAATCAAACAAAACAACAAACCAACCATATTCCCCTCCCCCCAACTTTTTTTTTCTTTTTTTTTTTTTTTTTTTTTTTTCCACCAGGAAAACAACTTGCATGTGTTTTCAAATCTTGAAGCAACTCTAGTTGAAATTTCAGAGATAAAAACTCATAGCTGGAAATGTTTGACCAAAGGTTTTCCAGTGTTATAACAGAAATATCATCCACATTGAAGTGAAAAGGTACCACAAAAATCAATCACACGAATTTCATTTATGTATTAGCTAATTTTTTTTCCTCTGGCATCTTTTGTTAAATTTATGTGTCTAATATTTCTATTTTTATTGGCTTTTTGTATTTCAGGCACAAAATTTACAACTGAAAGTGTTTGTGGTGTAAGGCTTAATTTAATTCCAACAGGAAAAAAGTTGACCTTTTGCCTCCGTGTTTCCTCTCATTTGGCTAATGAGACTAATTCAGAACAAGGTGATTTAGCTCTGCACATTTACATTATCTGTTAATTTTGAAAAACATAATATTTCCTTGCTTTGAGAGTCTACGCTATTAATTCTTGTTACAGTTCTAAAGACATTCACCTTGTAATACATCTAAACTTACACAAGCTGGTGTACTGATACATGTTTTTTTTATTAATGAAATAATACTCTGTCTTAACAGATGAGCTTCCTGTGTACTTACATAGTATTTCAATTGAAACACTGTAATAACAAAAGGAATAACTGCTCCTGCTTATCCTCAGATCAAATTGGATAAATTAATAAATGCATAGAAGAAGCTCAGCAACTGCAGAGATTGTGACAGGTAATAGATTACTAGCTAGGATGGGAAATTTTCTCCACAGCTGTATTTTCTGATAAGGCAGCAAAAATGGAGAATATCGTACCTTCGCAGTACATTGTCATCATCACTTCTGCTTTAAGAACGTTATCATGTCAATAACCAGATTTCTCAGAATAAAAAAAAGCTTTTCCATTTCCTTCATTAGAATCATTTACAAACTGAATACTGGTAGCAGCTATTGCACAAGCAGCAGCACACCATTTCATACTGCTATTTCTTGACTAGTGATATCAACCATGCATTACAGAAAAAAAGACCAAAGCACTACTTCCTTGACACAACAGAAACAATCAATCAATCAGCATTCAAATTTAGTAACACATGGCTGTAAGAACCAGCCAACCTGTGGTATCTTTCTTCCTATATAAACAATATTTTACAAGATGGTAGTTGCAATATGCAATATATAGAGCACACTTTATCAAAAACCAGTGTAATCCCAGGTGATGATGAGAAGCTGTTGACAGATTTCTTAGGTGCTATCACTGAACATACTCTTTTCACATTATCTTCCTTTTTGATCCAACAGTTCCCTCTGACATCAGTGAGAAAATCCTAACAGACAAGCTTCAGATAAAACACACCTAGTTAAGCTGTCCTAATACCACCAATTCCAGTTTTCTTCCACTGCAACTGTGGAGGTTCCTCTGGATTTTTCTGCTGTCAGATTTAGATGCTAAATTCATTTTTTGTCCGTCTCTGAATTGACCCTGTCATGCTAGAAATTGTTGTGTCTTTGCAATATGAAATGCACTACCATGGCAATCCTGAGAATTAGAATGATTATAAATGTTGCATATGATTGAATAGTGCATAGCATGATGCAATGTGCTAGGATTAATTAAATCTCAAAGTAAAAAAATATACTTCACTAAAGCTTTAAATTGCCCAACAATAATATACATTAATCATCTTATTTCATATCAAAACTGTTCATTTTGGCTACATGTTTTACTGCCTGAATGTTAATCTCTTATTTGCCTAGTCCTTCTTCTGACTAAAAACAGGTAAGTGCATGAATATAGCTAACTTTTCATTAATCCTGAATTAAAAAAACCTCAAAGTAGATACACCTACATTAATAATACATGTATCCAACTCAGGAAATCAAAGCACATGATGCTAAGAATTAATTAATAAAACTAGGCTTCTAGTAAAGGTATATGTATTATATTAAAGCTAGCAGCTTTAATAAAGCTATTTCTCCAGGGTTTAACAAACCATTAACTCTCCTTATTGTAACTAAATTCCAGTACTGTGTAAACTTCTTTCCTTGTAAATTGGAGGAAATATTTTTTATTTTGCTTTATCTATACACTGGCTGTTGCCTTTTTCATTCCAATGAAATGAAAGGGTGGAAAAAGAGAAATTATACAAAAAAACCCACCAAAACCCAAAAACCAAACCAAACCAAAAACCAAACCAAACCAAAAACCAAACCAACCTTCCACTGGTTTCAGTAAAAGACACTGAACTACACTTAACCTCATCAGGAACAGGTTACCAAAATTAATAACTGCCTGAAACTCACACATCTTCTGAAGTGCTGAGAAGAGACCTGGTCTACCTCACCTAGCACGCAACAGTATAAATGAAAAAGGAAACTTCTGCTGCTAATGGTCCCAGATCTTTTTTCTGTTTTCCCATTTAGAGTCAATGAAATAGATTAACTAATCCAATGTCAGAAAGAAGAATAACAGATCAGAATAATCCTCTGTATGGTGCCAATATGCCTGCAGGTGGTGGTGACGCTAAACAAGCTTTTTAGTTACGTATTTACAATAGTGCCAGAGGCGCAGTTATAATGACTAATTGGAAAATTGTTTAGGTGACTGTATCTATCAGCTCATGATCTCTGTTTAACAAGACTTGCTACTGGCAACTTCAGAACCAACCTTGAAAATTGGCCTGAATTCTAGTGAATTTGGAAAATACTTGCGCACTGTGAAAAACAGCAGGTATGACAAATGCCAGAAAAAAGCAATATAGAGCACAATAGACAGTCAGGGATCACATGGGGTATGTTCATTCATATTCCCTCAACTTCATATGAGGCTCTCAAATGCTAACCAGTACACAGCAAATAAATTCAGTCCAGCTAACATGACACGAAGGAATTTGCAAATGGGCCATCTTTGTCTATCCTTGAGAACACAGACCTTTTTTTCACACTATAGATGTAAAGCCATCGTCACTTTACACCATTTTCTTAATTTCCCTACTTTACATTACTCTCCCAACTTTCTACAACCCTCTCCAAAGTCATATAAAAACATCTGTCTGATGGAGGGTTTATGTGAGTCTTTGAAGATGCTTTGTCTGTCATAGAATCATAGAATCATAGAAGAGTAAGGGTTGGAAAGGACCTCAAGATCATCGAGTTCCAACCCCCTGCCATGGGCACAGACACCTCCCACTAAACCATGCCATCCAAGGCTATGTTCAACCCCACCTTGAACGCCACCAGGGATGAAGCATTCACAACCTCCCTGGGCAACCCATTCCAGGGCCTCACCACCCTCACAGTAAAGAATTTCTTCCTCATATCCAATCTAAACTTCCCCTGTTTAAGTTTAAACTCATTACCCCTTGTCCTCTCACCACAGTCCCTAATGAAGAGTCCCTCCCCAGCATCCCTATAGGCCCCCTTCAGGTATTGGAAGGCTGCTAGGAGGTCTCCACGCAGCCTTCTCTTCTGCAGGCTGAACAGCCACAACTTTCTCAGCCTATCTTCACACGAGAGGTGCTCCAGTCCCCTGATCATCCTCGTGGCCCTTCTCTGCACCTGTTCTAACAGTTCCATGTCCTTTTTATGTTGAGGACACCAGAACTGCACACAATACTCCAAGTGAGGTCTCACGAGAGCAGAGTAAAGGGGCAGGATCACCTCCCTCAACCTGCTGGTCACACTCCTTTTGATGCAGCCCAGGATACGGTTGGCTTTCTGGGCTGCAAGCGCACACTGCCGGCTCATGTTCATTTTTTCATCAACCCACACCCCCAAGTCTTTCTCCGCAGGGCTGCTCTGAATCTCCTCCCCGCCCAATCTGTAGCTGTGCCTGGGATTGCTCCGACCCAGGTGTAGGACTTTGCGCTTAGCATGGTTAAACTTCATCAGGTTGGCATCAGCCCACCTCACAAGCATGTCAAGGTCCCTCTGGATGGCATTCCTTCCCTCCAACTTATCAACCGAACCACACAGCTTGGTGTCATCGGCAAACTTGCTGAGGGCGCACTCAATCCCACTGTCCATGTCACCCACAAAGATGTTGAACAAGACCGGTCCCAACACCGATCCCTGGGGGACACCACTTGTTACTGGTCTCCAGCTGGACACTGAGCCACTGAGCACTACTCTTTGCGTGCGGCCATCCAGCCAGTTCTTTATCCACCGAGTGGTCCACCTATCAAACTGATGTCTGTCCAACTTAGAGAGAAGGATGTTATGTGAGACAGTGTCAAAGGCTTTGCACAAGTCCAGGTAGATGACATCAACTGCTCTGCCCCTGTCCATCAGTTCCGTAGCCCCTTCATAGAAGGTCACCAGATTGGTCAGGCAGGATTTGCCCTTAGTGAAGCCATGCTGGCTGTCACCAAGCACCTTGTTGTTTTCATGTGCCTTAGCATGCCTTCCAGGAGAATCCGCTCCAAGATTTTGCCAGGCACAGAGGTGAGACTGACTGGTTTGTAGTTCCCCGGCTCATCCATTTTCCCGTTCTTGAAAATGGGGGTTATATTTCCCTTTTTCCAGTCATCAGGAACTTCACCTGACTGCCATGATTTTTCAAATATGATGGACAGTGGCTTAGCAACTTCATTTGCCAGCTCCTTCAGGACCAGCGGATGGATTTCATCCGGTCCCATGGACTTGTATACATTCAGGTTCCTAAGGTGGTCCCGAACAAGATCCTCCCCTACAGTGGGCCCAGGGTCCCCACCCTCACCATCCCCGCATCTGCCTTCCAAGACTTGGGTGGTGTGGTCAGAGCATTTGCCGGTAAAGACTGAGGCAAAGAAGTCATTAAGAACCTCAGTGGTCTCCAAATCCAGGGTAGCCAGTTCTCCCGATAGCTTCTGGAGAGGGCCCACGTTGTCCCTAGCCTGTCATTTTTTTGCAATGTACTTATAAAATCCCTTCCTGTTATCCTTAACATCCCTAGCCAAGTTTAATTGTAAGTGGGCCTTAGCTTTCCTAGCCTGGTCCCTAGCTTCCCGGACAACATCCCTGTATTCTTCCCAGGCCGCCTGACCTTGCTTCCACCTTTTATAAGCCTCTTTTTTCCTTCGAATTTGCCTCAGCACCTCCTTATCCATCCAAGGAGGTCTCCTGGCCCTCCTGCTAAACTTCCTTCTAGTTGCGATGCATCCCTCCTGAGCTTGCAGCAGGTGATCCTTGAATATTAACCAACAGTCTTGGGCCCCCCTGCCCTCTAGGGCTGTATCCCATGGAACCTTACTGAGCAGGTTCCTGAAGAGGCCAAAGTCTGCTCTCTTGAAGTCCAGGGCAGTGAGCTTGCTGCACGCTCTTCTCACTGTCCTGAGGATCTCGAACTCAACCATCTCATGATCGCTGCAATCAAGGCTGCCCTGGAGCGTCACATTCCCAACCAGCCCTTCCCTGTTGGTGAGGACGAGGTCAAGCATGGCACCTCTCCTTGTCGGCTCCTCTATTACTCCGTTTATCCTGAGAAAAGCACACTTATTGAGAAAAAACTAGAATAACTTGACATTGTTATGTATCATTAAAAACTCCTAGGTTTGTTCTCACTAGCTGGAACAAAGACTGATAGATTTTGGCCAAAACCATCACTAGTTTAGGAGAGCCAGGGAACAACATTTTACACTAGTGGTAACAAAGTTCCCATCTAGAGTATTGATGAAATCCATGGATAAAAGGCATAGGAAGAAATTTATTTAGCTGTGACAAAGTGCCATTAAATATATTTGTTCCATATCTTAATGAAGTTCAATAACACTTTACCGTGAAAATATTTACTTTTCTTGCTGAGGAGCTGATATGTCCTCTCTTTCTATTCATAGCTCAACATTAGACGCAAAACGCAAAAATCAGAGCTAAAATACACAAATAAGGAAGGTAACATTTCTGTAAATGAAAGCTTGCAGATCATAACTTAATTCCATTGCAGAATTAACCAAACAGGGCTTTGGAAGAGAGCCCACTGTTATATATAAAATGTTTGGTTTAAAAAACTTCATTTGACACATTGATTTAAAAAATGATGCATCAACAGCCAGAGATCCCATGGCATTTGAGAGAGGGAAGAAAAATTGGCAGCAGCAACCAAATTAAATGTGTGAAATTGCCATGGCCCTCAGGCTTTTCCTCTGGGATGAATTTCCTTCGTTTGGCCACTTTTATGAAATTATAAATTTGTGTGACGAAAATGGTAAAATCACTGATCTGTGGTGGGATAAGTAGAGCCAGAAAATAACCTGCAGTACATAAAAAAGTAGCCCAGTGATTTTCAATTATTTTAGACACGATAAATCTCTGAGACAGATGTTTGAAGATAACTACATGCACCTAATTATTTAGTTTTAATTCTGTGTGCAAATAAAGGGTATATGCATACTTGGACATGATGGTAATGCATGTCCGTAAGCAGTCAAATGTACAAGTACCTACTGGCTACCACACAGTCTTCACAAGTACACACATTACCCCAATTCCAGGCTGTATTTTTCATCATTTAAATAAAAGCAAGTTTCCCAATATCTACTGAACTCAGTAATTCAGGTGAAGCAATTATATCTTAAACCTTGAAGGAGTGCTATATTCTGGCAATAAATATGAGGCACTGGAACACGCTGACCAGAAAAATGATGAATGCTCCATCCCTGGCAGTGCTCAAGGCCAGGCTGGACAGAGCCCTGGGCAACCTGGTCTACTGTGAGGTGTCTCTGCGCATGGCAGGGGGGTTGGAACTAGACGATCTTGAGGTCTTTTCCAACCCTAACTATTCTATGATTCTATGTTTCTATGATTCCATGATTCTATGATTTTACATCTTGCTCAGAAAGTTACCTACTACTTTATTAGCTATATATGCACTGATTGATCTCTGACATGTTCCAAGGTACACAGGTATAGTTAGGTCCATTTAACTAAAAAAAGAAAAAAGCAAGAGGTACTTACTACATTACTTACAGAGCTTTCAAAAAATGAATTGGTTAAAACAGTGTTTGTGCTGAACATGAATACAAACAGCAAGACTCTCAGCTACGGACTGCATTGCAATCATTTCATGTTGCTTCATATTGTGTTCCTCAGGTTAAAGCCGCATGACTGAAACTGGGTATTCAGTTAGGGAAATATTGTGTTTAGCCCAAGGAGCTAAATGGTGAACCTCTTAAAAACTAAGAGTGAACATGTAAGTTAATGGTGTCTGGTAGCTTGTTTTCCTCAGTAAAGCTGCATGCAGGAACACCACAAAAGAGTAAAGACATTTGACATGGAGGTGCTGTTTTCCCTGTTGGCAAAGCTTCAGTAAGATGGTTTAGAAACAACATCCTCAGAAAAGGAGGGTAGCTATGATCACCTTACTGGCTTATAACAGGACCTTGCAACAGTGCGGAGGACTGAATGCACATTTCATTAACAGTTCAAATCTGTGCTCCCAGTTCCTGTCTTGTGACAAACCCATGACATTTCACATGATACAGGCTTAGTCCCGTTCATAGCAGACAAAAATTACAGTGCATATTCTCTCAACTGTCCTTGTTTTCCCCTCAGAAAAGAGAAACAAACATAACCAACATACCCACTGGTCCACATAATGTAGCTTCTTATAAAGAAAAAGGATATTTCTTTTAATTTTTCTCGCTCAAACAATTGGTTTTGGAAGGCAAGCAGAAAAAGCACTGGAGTAGGAGTACTTTAATAACGTCATTGCAAGGGAACGGAACTATACCAGAGGTGATCAGCATGCATGATGTCATTTGTATTTCTGGCATCTCCTTCTGAAGAAAGAAGACATTAATCCTACAGACTAGTTTTCACCTTGCTCTGGAATATTTAGCGCACATTTCAATGACTGTGGCTCTATTTCTAAATTTTTCTATCATTGCTGAAGATTTATTACTACTATTAACTGCAAATGCAATGGAGTTTCACTGCTATTTCCGTGAGACTCCTCACACTCAAAGGTCTGCTATGGGTTCAGTAAGTATTCTTAACCTAGATGCGTTTCTTGTGAATACAGTAATTCTCAGAGTGATACACAAGTGCCTTACATCTTGAAATCTGTGCTCTCTTCAATTAAATTTTATACCACTGCCAGGAGTCCACATTAAAAAATTAGTTCTGAATCTCTTCCTCTATTCCTGAAGTCTAAAACCAGTTTAAGAAAAGAACTTCCACACGCTTTTCACAATAAAAATAAGAATCTTCCCATGGAAGTTTTAACTTTATAGAAGCACATCTACCAGCTGCACACAGCAGTAAAATGTAAGAGTGTCAGAGGCTGGTTTTCCTTTATTTTATGTCACTTGCGATCTATTACGTCATCACAAGTCTGGTACCCTGTTAATAACTGGAATATAACAATCTCACCTGTATCTAGTGAGCTGCAGTGGTAATGAACAATAAAAGAGAACAGTGTTGTACAGCAATACCTAAGTATATACTCACAGCAGCAGAAGGAATTTTACTCACTGCTGTGTAAGCTGAGTTTTGTGACAATCAACTCAAATTCAGACCTTTAAATAAATAGTGTCACGTGTTTGGCATGATAATATATGAAAGCACCATGCTGTCAAAACTATTACTGAAATAAAGTAGATGAGAGAAAATCATGATGCCTGAAGTAGATTGTCTTTAGAAATAAAGTCTTAAATATCTGAATTTTAAGAACAAATGCAAAACAGAAAGTCTGCTGCTCAGCATTATACTTCCTGAGTTTTCAGTCTTTGAATTCCGGATTTGGCCCTGAAGTTGGAATTTCAGTTAAGCCAAAAGTGTAACATAAAGTAGAATTAACATGGCTGATTAAAAATGTTTTAATGAATTCACAAAAAGGAATAATCATAACTGATCAGCAAGATAAAGACATTTAGTTTTCATGGCCTTTTTTCAAGCTTTAAAAATACATTTATTTACAATTTGCAAAAAGATTATTTTCTTAATAAAATGTTTGCTTAACCATCAATTAGCAAAACCAAAAACTTTAGCTTCCATATTAAATCATAGTCCTCAAAAGAGATCAGCAATACCTAAAAAGCTCCTCCTCCCCTCCAAATCATGATGTGTCTAGGTATCTGGCCTGCACAGAGAACTTTCAGCTACTTAGTAAGTGGAAAAATGAACGAGTATCACAAGCAGTGAACAGCAAAGAAAGCTCAAATTTTATTTAAGATAGTTTAAGTTTGAACATCTACAAGAGAAGTCTCTCTAAAAGGGAAATTTGTTGCTTCAGCAAAGAATTACATGAAGGAAGCCTATCCAAATGTGCAAAATGGAAACCACAGTCTAAGAATAATAATTTGATTCCAGATTTGTTCATATATTTGTGCCTCTAAAAAAGTATGCAAGGTGTCTAGTGATGTAGAAGGTGCCTAGAAGTATTGGACCATCCCACTAGGCAATTAGATGCCTGAATATTTACAAAATGGCCCTCTCAGACTCAGGTTCTGCTGTCCTTTTTTCACTGACTTTTTGTCACATGCTCCCAGATTTCTGTCAGATGCAGAGACAATCCATATAACCTCAGGAGAAGAGTGATGGACTTGGCAGTCCTGGGGGAATGGCTGGACCTGATAATCTAATAGGTCTTTTCCTAACATAGTTGCTTCTACGTGGCCCCACTGTGGTAACAAAGCAAAATAGTTACTTCCCTCTAGTCACTCTTGCCAGTGCAGCCCCAGCTGCGGTTAACTTTCATTGTTGCAAGGCATTGGTGACCCATCAACTTATTTCATACTAAGAGCCCCATATCCTCTTCTGCAGAGCTGTTGCTGCCTAGCAAGACAGGGTCTAGCCTATACTTGTGATTTGTGCCATTCTCTCCCAGGCAAAGGACTTGTATTTTTCATTGCTTTGTTTCATGTTGAATATAAATCTGTTGCAAAAGATCTGTGCAAAACCAGATTTACATTAAGTAACAAATATCTGGCAAGCCAGTATGTTTTAAACTGTGGGGGGAAAATACTCAGTAATAGTAATACTCAGTAATGAGTACACCTGGGTCGGAGCAATGCCAGGCACAGCTACAGGTTGGGCGGGGAGGAGATTCAGAGCAGCCCTGCGGAGAAGGACTTGGGGGTGTGGGTTGATGAAAAAATGAACATGAGCCGGCAGTGTGCGCTTGCAGCCCAGAAGGCCAAGCGTATCCTGGGCTGCATCAAAAGGAGTGTGACCAGCAGGTCAAGGGAGGTGCTCCTGTCCCTTTACTCTGCTCTCGTGGGACCTCACTTGGAGTATTGTGTGCAGTTCTGGTGTCCTCAACATAAAAAGGACATGGAACTGTTAGAACAAGTGCAGAGGAGGGCCACAAGGATGATCAGGGGACTGGAGCACCTCTCGTGTGAAGATAGGCTGAGAAAATTGGGGCTGTTGAGCCTGCAGAAGAGAAGGCTGTGTGGAGACCTTATAGCAGCCTTCCAATACCTGAAGGGGGCCTATAGGGATGCTGGGGAGGGACTCTTCATTAGGGACTGTGGTGAGAGGACAAGGGGTAATGAGTTTAAACTTAAACAGGGGAAATTTAGATTGGATATGAGGAAGAAATTCTTTACTGTGAGGGTGGTGGGGCCCTGGAATGGGTTGCCCAGGGAGGTTGTGGATGCTTCATCCCTGGCGGCGTTCAAGGTGGGTTGGACATAGCCTTGGATGGCATGGTTTAGTGGGAGGTGTCTGTGCCCATGGTGGGGGGTTGGAACTCGATGATCTTGAGGTCCTTTCCAACCCTAACTATTCTATGATTCTATGATCTGGTATCCTTAGCACAGTTTATAAGCACTTCGCATCAACTACTGAGCCTCTGGGTAGCACTTCCTCCCATGTAAGAGGAAGCATTGTCTGGATTAGAATTATGCTGGGTTATGTTGGTTGATATTCAAGGATCACCTGCTGCGAGCTCAGTAGTGATGCATCCCAACTAGAAGGAGGTGCTGCAGGAGGGCCAGGAGACCTCCTTGGATGGATAAGGAGGTGCTGAGGCAAATTCGAAGGAAAAAAGAGGCTTATAAAAGGTGGAAGCAAGGTCAGGAGGCCTGGGAAGAATACAGGGATGTTGTCCGGGAAGCTAGGGACCAGGCTAGGAAAGCTAAGGCCCACTTACAATTAAACTTGGCTAGGGATGTTAAGGATAACAGGAAGGGATTTTATAGGTACATTGCAAAAAAATGACAGGCTAGGGACAACGTGGGCCCTCTCCAGAAGCTATCGGGAGAACTGGCTACCCTGGATTTGGAGACCACTGAGGTTCTTAATGACTTCTTTGCCTCAGTCTTTACCGGCAAATGCTCTGACCACACCACCCAAGTCTTGGAAGGCAGATGCGGGGATGGTGAGGGTGGGGACCCTGGGCCCACTGTAGGGGAGGATCTTGTTCGGGACCACCTTAGGAACCTGAATGTATACAAGTCCATGGGACCGGATGAAATCCATCCGCGGGTCCTGAAGGAGCTGGCAAATGAAGTTGCTAAGCCACTGTCCATCATATTTGAAAAATCATGGCAGTCAGGTGAAGTTCCTGATGACTGGAAAAAGGGAAATATAACCTCCATTTTCAAGAACGGGAAAATGGATGAGCCGGGGAACTACAAACCAGTCAGTCTCACCTCTGTGCCTGGCAAAATCTTGGAGCGGATTCTCCTGGAAGGCATGCTAAGGCACATGAAAACAACAAGGTGCATGGTGACAGCCAGCATGGCTTCACTAAGGGCAAATCCTGCCTGACCAATCTGGTGACCTTCTATGATGGGGCTACGGAACTAATGGACAGGGGTAGAGCAGTTGATGTCATCTACCTGGACTTGTGCAAAGCGTTTGACACTGTCTCACATGGCAGTACTGCATTAGGCTAGCTAATATGCAATGCAGAATAGGTAAACATGTTGTTTATTTTCCCAGACTGAAAACTATTTCAGTCCAAAAGACTTAGTTATCACCTCTGCACTTTCCTTCCTATAAACATTATTAAAAGTGTGATTACTAAATTCTGACAATATCAGAGAAACCTTTTACACCAAGGCATTATTTGACCCTGAACAAGGGTTTCAGAAAATCCTTTGATTTCCTAAGTAAGCTGTTGGTTGCTATTCACATTCACAATAACTGCATTATCAGACCAGTGATTTATCATGATACTTGAGGTTTTTAGATGGACCAAACAGTCTGTATGGCTCATCAACTATGATATCTTTTAAAAGGTAATTGTCTTGTCAAATAGAAGGAAAAAAAGCAACAGGTAGGCTCTATAAATATTATCACTTGTTTTTAATTAGCTCAAGTTCCCTAGTAAACTATCATGGCATGGTATACGAGAAATCAATTTTTTACAACTGAGTTAATGAGTGCTTTTCAATGACAAATTAACATGTTCTTAGTGTGTTTCCTAACAGTCCAGAAAATTGCCTGGAAAAGAAATACTGCGTATGTATACCAGTTCCAGCCTATGATTCCTAGCACTGGTCCCATGACTTCAGTACTTTAACAACATTAAAGCCCTCAGGATAATGTAATTGTAACTATGAAAAAAAAAAAAATATGCTTGTCTGGAAGATCCCAGTTAGAATGTAATTATGATGCGAAATCACAATGGCAAAATAATTGAAATGCATGGCTGTGAGAGCCTAGCTATGATAGCATGAAAATCCTTTCACTAAGCATTCACTGTCATTGTGGGTATTTTGTATCACTGGAATGAAGGTTACGCTGTCTGCAAAGGTTCCATACCTACATTTGTTACAAGCCGTAAGTACATCAATATACTGACAAATCGCAGCCTATGATATATTTCTATTAGCAAAGGGTAAGTAACATTATTTTTGTGAAATTATTGACAAAACCACCACAAGTTGCAATGCCTTCAATATACATTTGGAAAGAAATTGCTTATCTCTGTTCTTTCCTGCTTTTGTATGCTAATCTTTTTTAGCATAGAATGACTTGTTTGTTAATACAGCACAGAGTTACATTATTACAAAAGGAAGATACAGGGATATCCATTACAATTTCTGTATTTTAGGCATGAGAATACATTGCTTGCACACCTAGGCTTTCCGGAGTCGTTTCCTTAATTTTGTCAGGAAGCATCACTTACATATACACATACATCTATGTGGTATTTAACAGCTTACTGAATTTTAGTTAGACATTGATGGAGTCATTCCAATATACCTCAGGACAGCATCATATCTAATAATGGGGAAATCCTTAATGGTCTTCTTGACATGGGTCAGACCTTAACAGGTGGCTACGAATCCTCATGTCAGCCTCATGTCTGCTTAGTGTCAACACTTCTGACACCCAGCTCCAGATATCTCCATAGTACTTACCACAACTGTTTGAATGAAACACAATTTTTAGAAAATATAATGAATTTTCCCCCAAATTTCAGTTCTATATAGTGATGTAACAAAGGAAAATCATTATAGCCATGTTCTCCACACTTGTAACTTGACAGGAGAAGCCAGGAATATTAACGTGTTCAGAATATCTGAACTGCGAAAAGATCCATTTCGCAGTTCAACTTTTAATATAAATGGACGGAAGGACATATATGGATAAGTTAGCAAGTGAATGTGTAAGCATCATGAAGCTCAATCTTAATGTTGCATAACCTTGTTCTTTTCCATAACTCCATACGAACTACTTGCAGAGAGATGTGGTGGCTGCACTTACATTGTTATTGCTCTGGAAAACAATGACAACTTTGACCATTCAACTTGTTGGGAGTGTGTGTGTGGTAAAACAAACTGCGTTATCAGTAAAAAAAAAAAAAAAAAGGCGAAAAGGAGTTGAGATCCAGCAACTTTTTTTCCAGCAATAAAGAGGACTGACAAAAAGTGATTATTAGAGTTTAAAGATATCCTCATCTGCAAGTACTGGGTAGCAAAATCACACTGAAAGTAAGTTGGGCTTGCGCTGATTTTATAAAACATATTCTGTGTTACTATCTGCACAGTAATATTTTTCTAGCGCTACGTTTTGGAGTTGTTTTGGTTTCTCTTCTTTCTCTCTACTCTTTGAGTAGAGCTCTATAACAGCTATATATATAGACATGTTTATGCACTTTCTTTCTTTAAGAAGTAGATCAGAAACTCAAAACTCCAAGCATGACAAATACAAAGTTTGTAAATTTCTGTAAACAAACAGTACCAAACAGGTTATTTGTATGCAGCCTCTTTAACCATAAAAGCTTAGATAATTTATTTTCTTTTATTATCAGTTTAACCACTGCACTGTACAAATAGACAGAGTAGCTAATTTCTAACAACAAATGATCAAATGGCAAGGAACAACTCAAAGGACTCAGCCATCTGATAACTTGGCTCCCATTTCCAATCATGATCCTCTCACATGGAGGGAGGCTTAGAGATATAAATTAGGGTAACTACAGTCCCCATTATTGAAACCTATAGAGCCAAAAAGCTCATATCAATATGTCAGAATACAACCTGTCATGGCCTTAACGATCTGCCCAGAAAGCTTCTGTGTTACTTAAATAGCACAAACAGCCTTATGTTATTTAAAATTCTGAATCTAATATTGATGCTTTTGGTATCTCAGTGTCCTTCTAATTGATAGTGAACAAAGAAATAAAATCTGGAGACTGACTTAAGTTTAAATCAGTTATGTTAAAATGAGACTATTGCAACAGAACCATGCACTGTAAGGATGCAGTAAACAAATGGTACATCTGCTAGAAGACAAAGGTTCCTAAATGTTTTATGAGAGCCCTCCTTTTCTGTAATAGCTTGGGTCTTTCAGGCCTAAGCTGCTTATCTACACACATCAACCACATTTTCTGCCACATCCAAATCCCCCATGCTGCTACCTCCCCTCATCCTCAGGGAACCATTTCTACACCCTTTCTCCATAGCCCTGCCCCATGAGATCCTTGCTTTATCTGCTGCACCTGGGCGTGCCCAGGGAGAGCAAGCACAGACCTGCTCACAGCACTGCTGCTCTCACCAAGTCGCAGAAGGCTGCCTCAGCCTGCCTCTTTGCCGCACTGCGGGAGAGAATAGGCAACAGGATGAGACACAGCCCATCCCCATCAACTGAACAGACAAAAGAAGGATACCCTATGCTCTTCTTCAGCCATTTGGCCTGCTGATTCTGTGTCCCCCTAATTAAAATAAACATTATACTTTTTGGATGACCAGAGAGCAGTCATTGGGATAAAAGGAGTAAAAGACAAAAAGAAGGAAAAGGCTAGGCAGAATTTTCCCTGAATTTCTTGCATTTCACAAGTGGCATTCCACTTTGCCCTTGGGATGGCTCACATGTAGTATGTTTCCAGACAGTTGTATCATCTTCTCTTTGTTATACCTGTATAAATCCAGCAGAACTCCAATACTCTGACAGGGTTTGGTTCTTGTTTTGTTCTGGGTTTTTTTGTTTGATTGTTTGTTTTTTGGTTTATTTTGGTTTTTACTTAGTTCATCTGCATGTCTACTCCTGTATATGAGAACAAAATGTATCCCTCTGCTCTTAAGTTTTACTGTTCAGAGTTCCATTTTAGCAACTTATGTATACTTGCTGAAAAAAAAAGTCTAAAAAATAAAATTATAATCTTCATTAAATCCATACAGCTGTTCATGCATTTTGTGGATTATTTATTCAATACAAATATATTTTTATATAAGCATTGGTGTTGGCAAATACATATTTAGGCATACTGTAAGCAACACTTGTAATAGCACAAAGACAGAACAAGGACTTTACTCACCAAGCCATCCTGATCCAGAATTTGGTATACACATATCTGTTTCAGCACTGGGCAACACAAATCCAACTACAAAAACTTCAACCCCATCAGCCATCAGGGCCATTCCCAACACAAAGAAGAGGGCCCACTGGAAACGACCATGGCCACATTCTTGTATTATCAGTTCATACTGCTGTGCTAGCTCTTCTTCATCAGCTTTTCTCTCTGTTTCCAGTTCACGACGATCTTTATATTCATCACGCATAGGCTGACCTAAGGCCACCATGCCATCTTTCCCCCCTATGCTGGGGACTCCCTGATACTCCCCTTCATAAATTTCATCATCTTCATCATGCCCTTCAGTTGCTTCACTTGATCCTTCATCATCATTAGCTTCAACACCATAATTTCCTCCTTGCACATAGTAATCATCATCATCTTCCTCATCCTGGAATCGATTGTAGGACCTCTGTGTGTAGCCATCCTGAGCCTTTTCAACAGCTTTATTCACTTTTTTCACTGCTTGCCTCTTCACTTCTTTGGCAATATCTTTTGCCCCTTTCATTAATGAAGTTCTATCTTTGTATGTTTCCTCCATCTTGTATCAAAGAAGGACTACTGTTATGCTGCTGCTATGCTGCTGTGGGACCTGCTGTACACTGTTTAGAACACCTACTGTGTGTTGGACATCAGTGGAAAAGGCCCAAGTACATGTGAAACTGCAATGTTCAACCTGCAAAATATGAGAGGAAAAAGTTAATACTTTGCTCCTTAGTTGCTTCTTCACACGGATGCAGTACCACACCAATCTTAATTTAAGCACACAACACTACAGTTCAGGCCTTCAAATGTACAAACCTGGATTTTCCTCAGAGATACAAATATCCCAGGTTACAAGGAAAATACTCTCAAGAAAAAGCATCCTTACTGTTTCTCAAAATGAGATTTATTACACTCTAGCCTTAGATACTAGGTTTTATTCTGAAATCAAACAAGGGATTCCATGCATCATACATCATATCAACTCCATCTGCAATGTCTTTCCCCATTTGACCTGCTTGCTACGTTTTGAACTGCCTGCTATGTGAAAAAATGCTGCTTTTCTCTCAATGGGTTACCATGAAATAGCTGTCCTCTGTCCAGCCTCCTACTCACATGAATCTTCTTTAGAGTTAATATTCCTAAAATCCATACTGGTCTCTCAAACAGACTGAGCTTGGACAGTGCATTCACAGTGCATTCACACTGAGTCCTAGCAACATGTATTTCTATGCTAAAAGAGTCAGCACAAGGAGCTGGGTGGATGAAAGTGGTGGGACTTCCACACTTCAGAGTTTTCCAGTACCTAAATCATGCCTCAACATATCCCCCTTTCCCTTGCCCGTAGTAACAGTAGAGGCAGCCTGGAGCAACTGTATATAAACAGCTAATTCACCCCAGAGTGTGCTAGTCTGGCACAAGCTCAAGCCAATCTACCTGCATGAAAGCACCAAGACATTTTATCCCCTTTCCCCTGCTGTACTTTTCCATTTCTCCCTTTATGCAGCCCCAGGATCACAAATACAGGCACAACAAGTCAAGAGCAGCTTGCTTATTTGACTGAAGACTAACCATTCTCTTCCTTTCCACAAAGTTTTCAGGCATATTAGCAAGGCTATTTGCTCATCACGCATCTGCATGGTCGCTGGGGGTAGTAGAAGGAAATGGCAGCAGCATGCAAGCAGATGGAGGGGAGAAATGCACAATCCTTCTTTGGCAAACATCCATAGTTGTAACAACTGAAATCAATTACAAGACTGCACTATTACTCATGTGTCGAAAGTTAAGATGAGGGTGAACCTGGGCATTGCAACGGGACTGCAGAAGCTTCACCTCTGAGACAGAGCAGGCTAAAATCTCTTTAGCAGTGCTTCCAAGAAAACAGTGCCTGCTTCCAGCTTGGGGAAAGGTTATTTTTAAACATGACCATGTTAATGAGCATAACCTCAGAAAAAGCTGCAGTGGTACAACTAGGGAAGCAGTGAGGCGTAATGCAGGAGTAAGAACAAACGGCTGGAAACTTCTGAAGAAAATCCTATTCCCTTTACTAAAGTAGTGTGAACTGCCCACCCTGAACTCCATGGGAGAAGACCAGGGTAATGCTTTAAGAAGCTGTCCTTTATTTATTCAGCTGTAAATACTGTCCCAGAAGTACATTCCAGACACCAGTTTTAAGACTGATACTGTTTTGAGGGATAGGAAGAATCACAGACTGCATTAGATAAATTAAGGACATGATGTACTTCTGATTAAAAAAAACAAACCCTAAAATCACACAGACATGCAGGCAATATGAATTAAGAAGCTAAAAGATATTTCCTGGCTTCTTTGATAATGACTATAGAAATTCACCTATGGTAGAAAATGTCTTTATTTTTAGTTCCTTCCTCTAGGTTACACTCTGACTGCTTCTCAAATCAAATGTGATGGCACTACTCAGCTATTCAGTGCAAACTGAAGCATTTACTAGAAGAGAAATGCAGCCCTAAAAAAAAAACAAAAACACAAATAGAATGTAATATTTATGGCTGAAAACTGTAGCCTGATCTTAGGTACATAATGATCATTCTAAGTAGGTCACCCTGATGAATCTTTTATGCCAAGGCAAATTCTCTAACTACACCTTTTCAGTTTTCAAGGCGCTTCTTAGAAGTTATGCTTTGTGTACTGAATTAAACATCTGATCCCTACTGTTACCCGTGTGTTAATACCAGGTCTACTATCTGTTATTAAACATACAGTGCATAAAAAAGTCCACTGCATCTGCTGTAGCTTCTACAAGTACTTTCAAGAAGCTAATGATCGCCTGACAGGGACTTCTAATTATGATGTGTTCCTAGACATTGACCATTTTAGATGTTTAGATTATTCTAGAGTATGCATGCACCCTATTTAACCTAAACTCTGAATTTCTCTAATTCTTACTTATTTGTTTGTTTTGTTTGGGTTTTTTTTTTTTTTTTGGTTGGTTGGGTTTGGTTTTCCCCAGTGAGTAGTCTTCTATTAAGGATTTTCAGCTGTTAAATGCCATTTTACTGTAGGGCATGTCCATGGAAGGAAGATAACAGGGGTCTGAATGCCAACAGAAGAGTATAAAGTCCGAATGTCAACACTGGCAAAACCGTGTGTTGCATTCCTATAGTACACCTAGCTCATGAGTTCAGCAGACTCTAAAAGCATAGATTTGCAAAAACAACTGAGCTTACACTGTAGTTTATGATATACCAGGTATGGCAATAGGAATTACACCTGTTTAAACTCATCAACGGTATAACTCCGCCAGCAAAAACCAGCACATAGAACACGTCAAATTTCTGTCTGGGCAGAGTACGAAATCAAAAATTTATCTTGCCTAAGATTACCTTCTTTGAACACCGTTTTTTAAACAGCTTTGTTTTCTTAGGGAATTTAAATCCCTGCCTTAAGAGTGATAAGTACAAAGAGGAATTATTTACATACAGCCCATGCATGATAGCTCCCCACCCTTTTAATTAGGTTGGACTGATGGAGTATAAGTAACTGGAAAGTCTGGAAGAGTGAGGATTAATGGCTACCTTAGCAGCATAAAGCAGCAAAAGCACAGATGAGAGAGTCTCACCATATACTCCTGTTTATACCAACTGTCTTACCCAACAAGCCTGCTCACCTTCACTAAACACTAAACATCACATTCTTATTCAATTCCTTCAAATAAAAAAAAAAAAAAATCCAGGAAAATAGTGATTTCACCTGGAAGAAAAATACTATTCCAAGCAATAATTCCTTTTATGTTTTTTATCCCCACAAAACGCTCTGAGATGCATTCACAAAAAAAAAAAAAAATAAGATTTCTGTAATGTTTACTCTTTTCCATTCTATTATATTCACAGTTTCAATACATTTACCCTTTAGACATACTATGCTACACCTGAAATGAAGGTCGGACATTATAGACTAAATTGTCAAGGTCCTATGAAGATGTAAATCTACGAGAAGTCAGACAACCCATTCCCACAAAGTCTTACATCATTGCTCAATACAATCTCTAAGAAGACTCACTAAAGATTAATGACACATGATATTAGCTATATGTATATCTTCAGATAATAAATTCTTCAGGATAAACAAGGAAATCTATTCTGAATTATCGCATTTCAGATACACTTGGAGACCGAGTGTAATAACTTTCCTGATTTGATTTTGAATCTGATTCCTTTTCAAAGGAAAACAAAACAAAACAAAAAACACCCCCCCCCAAAAAAAGACTAAAAATAAAACCACAAAAGCAAAACAAAAGAACCCCCCAAAACATTCCTTATTTAAGATGGTGCCTTTTTAAATGAACATTTTACCTGACATTTTGATACTTTTTTATTTAAAATTTTCTGCCTTCATTTTTTATTAATGACGTTTGCATGGATACAAGTGTTTTGTTTCTTCTGAGTTCATCTGTTTTTCTATGGTAGTCTTCATCTGAAGCTATAATCTTCTATTAGATCATAACTAATTTCAATTATATTACTCTGCTGTGTCAAATGATTTTATTTCCAGGTGAAATATAAGCACCAGAACTATGCAAACTCACAAACACAAGATTTTTTTTTCTTACATGTGTTCTCAGTTATTAAAAAACGGGTAAGAAAAAAATAGAAGTATTACACATTGCTATGTCATGACAGAGCACAACAGTATTCAAATTTTGTGGAAGTTCAACAATTTTTACATGATACAGTTCATATAACACAAAGGATACAACCCTACAAGTCACCATAGATGTAAGCCATATGCAGAGGTACAGCCCATCCTTTCATTTATTGGGATAGCTGCAAACTTCACATAACTCCACCTCTTCATGCACAAAACTGTTCTGGGAGAGCTGTCCGGTTATAATTCCAGGGTATGGAATTCAGCATGCCCCAATAGAGAATAAAAACCTCAATAAAATATATTTATTTATAACTGTATTACATAATTTATTTATTTGGGTATTTATTTATTAATAATAAGTAAGAGCTGGCACCAAAGCTGATGAGAATGGGGTTCTTTTAGGGTAATGTTAGCTGATTAAAATAAAAGCTTCTATAGCCTAAACAAATATTCTTTTTCTCATGTTGAAAGTCACACACCCAGACTGCAACTCTCCTATCTCAGGCTGCAGTTGCCAAAGCCATGTAAATCACTGTAAGCCTGCAGTGCCACCACCAGCAGCAGTCCCCAATCCTTTCCCAGTTCAGATGGCATTCTCACCATTTGTCCTGTACCAGCACTTTTCACTATTCACTCTCACTGCAGGCACAAAACATGTACACAAGATGAGCCTGGAAATTCATTAATCTAGTACACATCAAAGATCCTGAGCTCAGCAGAGATGGTCATTACATGGTACACTGCACTCTCCCCGTTTTATTCCTTTCCTTCCTCATTAACCAGCAGAGGTAGCTTTATCTCTCTGCACTGTATGCTTTACCTGCCCAGTTTCTCTTACACTACTTAACTAATCTACCTACTAGGAATAACACTAGAGGAATTGATTTTAACTAGATTTTGCTTGAAATTTGATAACCCTTATCAGAAAAAAAAAGGGACAGTTTTGCCTGAAATCATGTTCATTTTCTTTTATGTACGTCAGCCATTAGCAAAAAGTACTGTCTTTAACTGCCTCCTATGGCCTTAAAGTATTAACAAACCCAGATAACTTTACTAATACTTTTCTCACAGTGCTTTTGATCACAGGCTTAATTCTACCTCACTTACAGCTGGATATAAAAGCATGGAAACAGGATCTGCAAAAGCTCTGCTTAAAGCAGTACAAATGATTGTGTGAGAACAAAAATGAAACACTGTCCAGTGAAAATCAGGAAATCTTAACTGAATCACTTCGGATAAAAATTCAATAATATTATAAAAATGAATTCTCCTTTAACCAGGGGACACAGAGTAGAAAATGACAGTATAAAGCTGGGAGGTGGCCATTCTTCACTTTATACTTGCACTTTATTATTCTTTTCTGCATTACTTCTACGCTCTAAATGTCTTTCAAAGAATATCCCAAAGGGCAGTGCCACAAGGCTGATAAGTTTTATGGGCACCACCATCACTTTAAATGGTGCATGGATATTTCTAATTCAGCTGCCTGTCATTAAATACACTCAGACTTCTAAACCCCTCTGGTCCACAGTTCCATCTATGGTCACAACCTGGTCTGAAGATTCATCTATGGTCCACCCTCTCTTATAATGCTCTTTTCAAGCTTTTTTTTGACCTACAAAACAGCTTTATTACTGACAGTAGGGAAAGATGTTATCTACTCTCTGATCGTAAAGCTTACCAACCATCTAGACTCAGCTCAATATGTCCCTCCACTCCAACAGTAGGGCTAGAGGGGGTTACAAAACTGAAATAATAGTATCTTTAAATTATAGCACCAAAACTGTAAAGACTTTATAGTGGAGTGATCCTTTCCTTTGATTTTTTTTTTTAAATCAAAAGCTTACTTGAGAGGAAAAGGTGATTGAACAAAAAAAAGACATACTTCAAAATTTCTTGTTATCTCTTACATAGCAAGACAGTAACACAGAATAGCACATACAATGAAAACTTTACTAATAAGGGTTCTTTTTAATCTAATTCTAATTACTTTTTTTGCCTTAATGTACTTAAATACAAGAGGTTTAATTGCTTTTGTTGGTTTTGCAATCAGTTCCATCACTGTCTGATCACTATCTGGCTATTTAAAGACGCTACTGGTTTTCACATGGCAAACACTGAAAAATTAGTTCTCGTTAAAGGCAAGGCAGGACCATTGGAATCCTCTTCCAACACTGTTTTTATTTGTTCGTTAAACACTCTTCCACGCTTCTTCACACACTCCCTGTGGACCTATTAAATAAGAATTTCTAGGATCTGTGTTGGGTGGTGGTTACCAAAATGCATTGATTGTTCAGTAAGTATTGACAAGAATCAACCAAGGAGAAATTTCAGACTGGATGACATAAACTAAGCTTCTTCAGTGAGACTGCACACTGTACCCACACTGCCTGCAATGACTACCCATATCTTGGGGAAGTTGAAATTCTATTATTTTCAAAACCTTCATTTAAACCAAACATATTTGAACATATTTCTGAACTTTTCAGACACACCATTAGAGAAAATTGTATTTCCCAGTTGGAGCTACTTCTCTTGAAAATTCACTTTCTTCATCGAGATATGTGCATCCGATATGCCTTATACTTTTCAGTTGCCAGAATTGTAGTGAAAATAATCATCCTGCTTTTCAATAGTGAGCAGGTGGGCAAGCAAGTTTTCATTGCTCATCACTGCCAATCAAGAGTAAAAACAGAACACCAAAACTACACCTACCAGCACTTCCTTGCATCTGCCATGGTCATGTCTGCTGCTGCACAGAAAGCAAACAAGAGTGTCCTCTGAAAGTAAAGGCCCACCCGCTGGGTAGAATAGCTCATGGTTGAAAGCAGATGGGAAAAAAAAATCCCCTCACAATGGAGAAGGGAGATGGAAAATCTGGAGATATGTAACTAAAAAAAATGCATTTTTAAAGTGGCAAGACTGAAGTCCTGAGCACAATAGCCAAGGAATCCCACCCTGAAAGAAAACTAATAAAACAACACACTATAGAAGGTCTCCAGGGAAAAAAACCTGCAGGACTCAAGTAGCCATTCCTGAAATTACTTTGCATAAATCTGTGATACACAGGTGCTGTGAAACAGCATTTGTACAAATGCTAGACAGACAGGTGCCACAGAACAGTGGTGGAGCTTAGGGAAAACACAGGAAGGTTGAAGAGAGTATCTTGTAGAGCAAGCTGTACTGCAAGTTGGGAGTAAGCATCTTTCCTTCCCTCCTGGAATAAATCACGCAAGTGTTCTTTACATTTAAGGAGGAATCACAGGGTCACAATCATGGCTCCCCTTGGGAAAAGCTTTCTGAAAAGAATCAGCTTTCTGTGCCGTCGGCTTTCTGCTGGGGCAAGTTATCCCTGCACCTCCACAATTACAGTCCCAAGACTACTCAGTTCTGAGCTAACATGGTCTGCCAAATCGCTCCCTTTCTGCTATTAGCTTAGATTGCACTCCTCATGGGGAATCAGCTGTTGCAGCCAATAGACCTTGGTAAGAAAGCAGTGGTTTCTTGGCACAATGTTAAAAGATACTTCAGCACCCTGCGTTTTAACCCACGCTGCCTTCCAGGCATTTTGCTATTCAGTCAAAGCACATACTCTTTCATCTTTAACATCTGTTACTTTTTTATTGTTTGTGACAGGGTATGAAAAGTTGGAAAACAAAATCCGTTCTCATTTCCTAAATATTTTATTTTGCTACATTTTTAACATGACAACAACTGAATTTGCTATTTGAATTTTATTTCTGTTTCACAATCACGATATCAGACTGATGCTGGTTCTGAGAATCCCAAACACTCATGTTAATCTGCTTCTCCTTTAGTGAAAGATGTTTGAATTGTATCTCCTGAGCAAAAAAAAAAATGACAAGCTATATATAGTGTTTTCTGTGACTGAAAGCCCATTTCCTCATTGGCATTCAGCCAGCACACTTGCAAAACTATCTTGTGAGAAGAGATAAATAATAAAAACAAGAATGACATACTAAGCTTTTCTGGTGAGGGACTGCTTCAGCTGTGGGAATCTCAGACGAAACTGAGCATTCATCAATTTGACCTAAATAGCGATGAGGAAAAGGAGCAATTCCAGGTGTACAATAAAATGAAATGAGCCTGGGTGGAAAACATGAAATACATCAGTGAGGGTAGATAAAAAAAAGAAATCATAAATAAAAAAAATATACATATAAATGTATGCCTTTCAATATACACATACAATTAAGATATATTAATTATATAAATATTAATTATACAAATGCATATCTATTAAATGCTTCACTATAAAAAATAATGAGTAACAACTAACTTTGCATGGGAAAAATTCACATTTTCAATCAAAAAAGAAACATTTGTGCTTGGTGGCTATATTGGGTTTGAGTGGCAAGGTTTGGAAGCTGGGGAGGGATACAGAGGTGGTTTCTGTAAGAAGCTTATGGAAGCTTTCTCCGTGTCCAACAAAACCAATTCCAGAGAGCTCCAAGACAAGACCCACTACTGGCCAAGGACGAGAGCATCATCAGCAGTGGTAGCATCTCTGAGATAACATACTCAGAGAAAAAAGCCTGATGTGGAACAATTGCAGCACGAGAGAGGAAGGAAAATATGTGAGAGCAGCAACTCTGCAGATACGAAGGCCAGTGCAGGAGGAGAGGAGGTGCTGCAGGGGCCAGAGCAGAGATTCCCTTGCAGCCCATGGTGCCGCACACAGTGAGGCAGGCTGTTCCCCTGCAGCACATGGAGGTCCATGGTGGAGCAGATCTCCACCTGCATCCACAGAGGACACCTCACCAGAGCAGGGGGATGCCCAAAGGAGAATGTGACCCTGTGGAAAGCCTGCACTGGAGTGGGTTTGCTGCAGGACTTGTGATCCCACAGGGACCCACGCTGGAGCAGTCTGTTCCTGAAGGATTGCACCCATGGAAGGAAGACATGCTGGAGCAGCCTGTTCCTGAAAGACTGAACCCATGGAAGAGACCCACACTGGAGCATTTTGTGAAGAACTCCAGCCCATGGGAAAGACTCACATTGGAGAAGTTCATGGGGGACTGTCTGTGGTGGGAAAGACCCCATGCTGGAGCAGGGGAAGAGTGTGCGGAGTCTTCCCCCTGAGGAGGAAGAAGCGGCAGAGACAGCATGTTATGAACTGACAGCAACCCCATTTCACATCCCCTTACACCACTGGAGGTGATGAGGTAGAGAATCCATGAGTAAACTTCAGTCCAGGAAGAAGGGAGGGGTGTTAGGAAGGTGGTTTAAGAGTTAGTTTTTATTTCTTATTACCCTACTCTGGTTTGATTGGTAAATTAAATAAATTTCCCCAAGTCAAGTCTATTTTGCCCATTACGATAACCGGTGATTGATCTCCCTGTCCTTGTCCCAAACCAAGAGCCTTTCATTAAAGACAGCCCTGTTTACCCTGTCCAGCTGAGGGGGGGAGTCACAGAGAAGATTTGGCAGGCAGCTGGTGTCTCGCATTGGTCAACCCACCACACCGTATGAAGTAGCATAGAATGGTTTGTTTGGAGTTTGTTATCCAAACAGTGCTAGAAAGCAATGAAGGAAATGAACAAGCAAAGCATTCTCTGATAACTATTTTAATACAGAGGCTTATTGATACCTCTCATTAGGCTGGTTACACCAAAACGCAAATTTAAGATGGAGAATGCATTCCCTGAATTAAATCAGTACTTACATAGGTTAGGTTTTAGTTACTGTATTATGTCTGCAGAAATGGACCTAAGGGTCTATGTGTATAACAGGCTAAACACAAACCTGCAGAGCCCCTTTTCAGCCATGACAGATGGCATCTGGTTGCATCCTGGGTTGCATTAGCAGGAATGCTGCCCACTGGCTGAAGAGAGTTTTTCCCCTCCGCCTGTGCAGCCTTAGCTAGACTACCCCATCCTCTTTCATGCACGTCACCACCATCACAATCCAAAAAAGACAATGACAAACTGGAGAGGGAGAGAATCACTTGAGTGGTTACAGGTCTGGGATGCACGATACACAATGAGAAGGTGCCTGTTTGCTCAGCCTCTAGAAAAGAAAGCATAGGAGGAATCTAATCACTGTCTCCATCCTCTAATGCAGGATTGTAAAAACAGTGGGAACAGGCTCTTTTCAGAGGTAAAGAAAAAAAAGAAAAGATGAAACAGCTGCAAGCTGCAGTGAAGGAAATTCCAGC
Organism: Amazona ochrocephala; assembly: GCA_039720435.1. Taxonomy (NCBI): domain Eukaryota; kingdom Metazoa; phylum Chordata; class Aves; order Psittaciformes; family Psittacidae; genus Amazona; species Amazona ochrocephala. The sequence continues at coordinate 90,312,950 of CM077909.1, read as the reverse complement.
CAGTCCTGAGGCAGAAACTCTTCACAATGAGGCTGGAATGGCTGCACATAGGAGCTCAGGGATCTGCAGCCTTGGAGGTACTCAAAACTCAGCTGGACAAGACTGTGCTAACTGAAGTCCAGGTTTGAAATTAGATGACTCCAGAGTCCCACCTAAATTATTCCTTCATTCTAGCACATTCCTTTTTTTTAATCAGTTGTCCTATATTAAATGAAGAGCTCATTTTTATAAATTCAAATCAAGTGTCAAGTGCTGGATATGACTGTACAATTGTATCTTTCACTGAAAACTGAAAATGATCAGAATCCAGTCTAGAAAACTAGAAAGTAGGGGATGGTTTAGTGGACCGTGGAGGACAGGTGGCATATATACACCCAAAAGTCACAAAGCCTAAATGGCTGGCTGAAACTGGTTAAACAACCATTGCCCATAAGAGAAAAGGAAAGCAGCCTTTTGTTTTTATACAAATTTGATCTCAGAGAAGCATTTGCCAAATGTCGGATCTGAACAGTAATTAAATATGAATCAGGTATTTGTCAGGTCCTTGTCATGTGACATAAAAATGCTAACATTTTATGATTTTGCTCTAGTTCAAAAGATCTGATCTCTAGTAGTTTTGGGGGGAAAAAAAGTCACTGGTGAATGTGCCTCCTATTTTTGCCCCATTTTGAAAAGCAAAATTAGATGTCATATAGCCTTTATTTTTCTTGTCGCAAGTGAATCAAGATATACAGGAAATATAGATCAAATGTTTTGGACTATCAATGTTAAAAAAAGCACAAAAATTTGCTTTTAGATCAGCACCTCAAATGAACTACAGAAGCAGGTTATTCAATAATTTTCTCTTTCCTGCTTTGAAATAGTGGCAATTAAAGCACAGAAAAGTTAGGTCACTTGCACAACTTGACATGGACAGGTATCAAAATAGGTCTTAAAATTATTTGGCAACTTCAACATCTTGTTCTTTGAATTGTAGATCATTTCTTCCTTCTGTTTTTCAATAGACTTGCTACCTTTGAGAGAAAACAACTCAAAAATATCAGACTCAAATTAGAAAACTGCCTAACTAGAGAAGAGTTGTACACATCAGGTACAGATAATTACACAGAATAAGGCAATAACAGAGTTGATAAGTGTACTTGCACATAAGAAGTAACATGGACTTTCACAGTCATGGTGACATGGAAATTCATCAATATGGGAACTCAGCTATAATCAAGAATGACAAGAACATTCATAGAGAGCTGTAATAAAAACAGCCTGACAATATACAGATAACAGGTACCTTGGCAAACGTAGTTTTATTGGTTTCAAAATAGGTTTATAAATAATAACAAAAACATACCTACATACTGATGTAGAAATTAAATTTAAAGCTTTATTTAGTTTTTCTTCATTTTTCATCCTGAAATAACTAAAAGTTGATGGTCTGTCTTAACACATTTGGCATCTCATATAAAAAAGGAAGGGGGTTAATAAGCAGATTATTTTAAATAATAGCTTGCAAACCTAAATTCTTCTCAAAGAGTTTTGTACAACTAAAGCTGCTAGGTTCCTTCTTGCAAACAACGTGATTTGGTTTTACATCCACTGTATCTTTTCTCTGTTTTTCTTAAAGAACAGGGTACTTTCTAAATCATTTAGCTAAAGAAAATGTGTACTGTGTATATTCGAGGTGTTGCACACCAATCCTTTCTATTTCATCCTGTTCCTTTAGGGTTTTCCTAGGACTTTGCTGCACCATGCCAGATACAGTGTTTTCATTGGAAGCCTGTGATCACAGTAATGTATCCCTCTGCTTCAGACCTACTTCAGCTATAAAAGATTATGGAACATGATATCCAAATAGAGCACTAGTTCTGCTGCATTAAAAAGGAAAAAAGTGATGCTGTGCATTCAGAAAGTCTTACCTCTCCCTATTTATTTAACAATTTCAGGTGGAAATTACTTTTTTCATAATTATTCCTGACTCATGGTCTTCCAGGCTTTAATTGGGTAAGAAAGGAAACTACAAGTGCTCTTACCTCCCCAAATATAAATACCACTGCTAAAAATTGAACTGCATTTTTTTTTAAGGCTGAACTGGCTTATAATTGTACAAATTGTTTACATAATTTTATTCCACTCTGGAAAATAAAGGCTTCCTAAGATCCCCATAACTTGGGTTTCAGCCATATTCAAACTGCGCCATTTGCTGATCACATATTTAATTAGATCTTTTCAGTTTGTTAACCCAAATCACACTACTATTGCAAGTTACACAGTGCACATGTGCCTTAGGACATGCAGGCTTTTAGCAACTTCAGCCCTAAAGTAAATAAGTTCAAGTGGCTGCAGGTGCATGGCTTCCATTAAATCACAAATTTAATATTTTAGTAGTTTATATTTTGTATCCCTACTTGGTTCAGTAAACTTCATAAGCCTTTATTTTGTAGATTTGATAACATAAGTAAGAAGGGAGTGTTGAAACAGACCAAAATAATGGACTGATGAACAGAGTCTGTACTGAAATGCATTGGCCCCAAGCTTTTCAGATTCTGCAGCTTAGACACCTGACAAAACGGGATTTATCTGCATCCCGGAGTGCATTATGCAATCTAAACACTCCTTCAGTGTGGTTTTCTTCCCTTGGGTGGAATATGGCTGGATGGCCGCATGCAAAGAGTAGTGCTCAGTGGCTCAATGTCCAGCTGGAGACCAGTAACGAGTGGTGTCCCCCAGGGATCGGTGTTGGGACCGGTCTTGTTCAACATCTTTGTGGGTGACATGGACAGTGGGATTGAGTGCGCCCTCAGCAAGTTTGCCGACGACACCAAGCTGTGTGGTTCAGTTGATAAGTTGGAGGGAAGGAATGCCATCCAGAGGGACCTTGACACGCTTGTGAGGTGGGCTGATGCCAACCTAATGAAGTTTAACCATGCTAAGTGCAAAGTCCTCCACCTGGGTCGGAGCAATCCCAGGCACAGCTACAGATTGGGCAGGGAGGAGATTCAGAGCAGCCCTGCAGAGAAGGACTTGGGGGTGTGGGTTGATGAAAAAATGAACATGAGCCGGCAGTGTGCGCTTGCAGCCCAGAAGGCCAACCGTATCCTGGGCTGCATCAAAAGGAGTGTGACCAGCAGGTCGAGGGAGGTGATCCTGCCCCTTTACTCTGCTCTCGTGAGACCTCACTTGGAGTATTGTGTGCAGTTCTGGTGTCCTCAACATAAAAAGGACATGGAACTGTTAGAACAAGTGCAGAGAAGGGCCACAAGGATGATCAGGGGACTGGAGCACCTCTCGTATGAAGATAGGCTGAGAAAATTGGGGCTGTTCAGCCTGCAGAAGAGAAGGCTGCGTGGAGACCTCATGGCAGCCTTCCAGTACCTGAAGGGGGCCTATAGGGATGCTGGGGAGGGACTCTTCATTAGGGACTGTGGTGAGAGGACAAGGGGTAATGGGTTTAAACTTAAACAGGGGAAGTTTAGATTGGATGTGAGGAAGAAATTCTTTACTGTGAGGGTGGTGAGGCCCTGGAATGGGTTGCCCAGGGAGGTTGTGGATGCTTCATCCCTGGCGGTGTTCAAGGTGGGGTTGGACATAGCCTTGGATGGCATGGTTTAGTGGGAGGTGTCTGTGCCCATGGCAGGGGGGTTGGAACTCGATGATCTTGAGGTCCTTTCCAACCCTAACTATTCTATGATTCTATGATTCTATGATATAGGGGTGGATAGCACAACTGAACAAAACCAGTGCTTTGTCACTGAAAATAGGCAGCGAAATTAAGATAGAAGAGCTGATGAACATTGTTTTTATTTATTTCAGTAAGCTTCCTGCAGCTTATTTTGAAAACTACTCACTTGGCAACCTAAAAAAACAGTGTTTGATGCTGCACAGAAAAAAAAAGGTGAGGCAAAACATTTCAGAAACAAATTCTGCCATATGAAACCATTTCTATTTTAATTTAAAGAAGAATGACACAACATCCTTTTTTATAGTGCACGCTTTATGGACAAGGACAACTTGCCAATTCACTAAGACCCTCAGTCTTCACACTTAGCCTAATTCTTAGTCTGGTTCTTAAAATGCCTGACACCAAACACTGAAGTTGACCATCTTCCTACAGTCCCCTGCCTTGAAATGGTTTTTCCTTCAACTCTTGGAGAGTTTTAATTGTCTCTTGGGACCCCAGGTGCTTCAGTAGGATGTAATCATCCTGCCCAGCCTCAGCTGGGACCCTCCCCAGGCACTCACATCTTCTGCCATGGACACAAGCTGCCTTTAAGCTCGGACCTGGGCAGCCCAACTCTGCCTGAGCTACACGATAGCGTACCTATTTCCTATCCCCTGCTGCTCCTGAATCTCAGACTGGATTTCCCTCACTAACCTTGGACATAGCACTGCCTCACCTTGTCCAATGAGCTCCAGGCTGTCAACAGAAAACTGCTGCTGCTCCCATGTTGCAGTGTTTCTTGTTGAGAGTGAGCATGTGAGCAATCCAGCCTTTGACTTAGCCTCACTCAAGTAGTGAGCGGAGGGCTTCATAGGCTACTGAAAGGGTTAACAAAGGATGCCTACCTGCCGACATGAAGAGGACCTTGCCTTGGGGAGGCACTGAGCAGGCTTACCACAAAGGCACTGAGCACCCGCAATCAGGCACTGAGCACCTGCATTCAGGTTACCACAAAGGCACTGAGCACCCGCATTCAGGTTGCCACAAAGGCACTGAGCAGGATGTCGGCGCCGGATCAGGTTACCACGGAGCAGGCCTTGCTTGCAAGGCAGGAGCCTGTTGCTATGGACGTTTCATAAGTTAACCAATCAGATGTTATTGACTGTTCCAGTACTTTGTAACTTTTCTATAAAAGGTGGTGCTTGCATTTAATAAATTGTCAACGTTTGATCACATTGGTCGTTGCTGCGTTGTCCATGTTCTCCCGCCGCACTCCCACAATCTCTGTACACCCTGTCTGGGGACCATACTTCATCTGCAAAAGTACCACCCACACTATAATCTCCCTCAACTCCAGGATGAAACTTGAGCTTAAATAGAGCTCCTGGACCAGCAGGCAGATGATGCTTGTGTGAGGGGTCTAGTTGAGACTCTTCAGGACAAACAAGGTCTGTTGGGCACTCAGCATCCTCACAGAGACTGAGGGTATGCGCCTGATTTTCAATCTATCCTTAGGACTGAAAAAGCTCACTAAAACCAGAAATGAGACTACTGCCAGCGGCCTGAAATTTTCTACACACAGATCCTTACCTCTACAGGAAAACCTGAAGGTATTTCTGAACTCCAAAAGGCTGGAAATTTCTTTATGCATACAGAATAGTATACCCAAAACTATGATACCTGTTGTGATCAAAACTACAATCTGGAGGAGCTCCAGTAACAGCCAAAGAAAGACACACATTGGGAAATGTGACAGTATTTTTCATTAGCAATCACTGATTATAGCTGTAACAAAAATTGCTAGTAGAAAACTCACTTTTGGCACATGTAGCAAGCCTAGTTTACAGTCAGATGTCAGCTTGGTTCTCCTTTCTGGTGAGGTGTGGGGAACACTGCATTTCAGTTGCTAACTGCCAGTTTTAGCATCAAGCCTCTTATCTCTGTGTGATCTCCATTTTCTGTTCTGCCACATGAAGCAGCTACACAATCTTCAAGACTGAAGAGACTGTTTCAAAGGGACATTAAGGATGAACGTTTGGGACTGGATTAGAATTAATTAAAATGCTCACAGTGAAGCCAGTGGGATTTGTAATGAACATACACCACCTTTTCTGGAGTGATTATTGTCAGCAGTTTACTAGGAGTACCTGCTAAAATCACATAAGACACAACACTAAATTCTGCACAACTTTTAACACTGACTAGGATTATGAATTTACAACAATTCCTCATTATTTACATCATGAGAGAAATGCCACTGAAAGAAACCCTTGAAAATACAGAAAGCTGAAAGAATAGGACCTTTGCAACACTGCCGTTCTCAGGGGCCATGGGTTTGATTTCCTGTGCTGCCACTCACATGGCATATTATAAATTTTATCAAAGCAGTATCTATTCTGTCACATATAAAGCTGCAAATAGAAGCAATTAGACATTTTTGGAGGGAGTGGTTTCAAAAGTCTTAAGTCGGTTGAGTCAGTCATAGCACACTTAGAAAAACTGTTAACCTCACACTTCTGAAGGGAGGATATTACCACTGCCAGTTGCAGAGAATGAATGTATGAAGTGCTCTCCTTTCTTAAGTAACTTTAAAAGGGCTTCAATGAAAAGAAACTGGAATAAAAACGGTGCAAATGAGTAATAGGTGCTTAAATATGGAAAAAAAATCCTGCTTATTTTTCTACGTCTTTCTACTAAAAGAAGTACTTGTTTATTATAGCAATGCAGACTACAGCACAGAAGAGCTACACAGCCATATTAATGGTTTTCTTCTAACTCTCAAGGCTCAATACCATTTGATAAACCAAACCGTTAAGAGAGAGAGTACATAGTAGCCTTATTTAATTTTTCATGTTACCTCCATATTTTAAAAGATGGAATATCAGCAATATTTAGAGCACTTAATCGTGACAGTCAGGAAAGCAAAAAATATGTCAAGAGTACAGATTATAAAATAAAAAGTATCTGGTAACTTCCTAAAGTCTAAACTCCGATTGGCTTAATCCCTAAAAAACATATATCCATAGAAGGTAAGAATTATTTAAGATTTTCACCAACTTAATTTTAACTTTGCTTGACTTGCAGCAACAATATTGAGATCAATAAGGCACTAGCCCCGCACAGCTGTGTTCTGAAGTAATTTCCCTTGAATTTCTGCCTTCAACCTGACTAATCATTATCACTGTTTTGCACCCTGGCTCTTTGCTGATATTGCCCTTGAAAAAAACTAATCATGGCTCTTCAGCAGGTACTCAAGTACAAAAACCTGCATACTGCTACCATGCTCACATGTGCTTTTTGTGTAACTAAAGGTATTGCTACTATTAGTGAACCAGGGAAGTAGTGCCACACCAGTAATGTCCTCTGAATGACACAGATAAGGTGGACCACCCCGTTACTGACACCTCAATTACACACACTCACAAAGGATATTGAAGGGCCACTATTCACACTTGGCAGGCTCCTCCAGTGGGATCTCATTTATGCTTATGCTTGGGCAGCAAACTATTTAAATATTCTACATTACTATTCGACATTTGTAAGCATGCCCATTTTTTCTCTTCAGACTTGGCCTATTATTATCACTTACTCAAAAGAAACATTAAGACTCTTCTTACCCATCCACAATGGGGGCCCTGGATGACTCACATCAGACAGTATTTTGGGTTCAAGGACAGAAAACAATCTGTAAACCATCAGTGCCAGCTGACTCATGAAGGAAATGGGTGTACACTCCAAGAAGGTCTCTTGCCTACTCTGTGGCTGGGGGAGTATGAAGAGAGTATGAAAAGAAACAATTCACTCATGTGTGTGTAGACATAGGTCCAAAATAGGCAAAATAAACAACAAACTAAATCCCAGTAAAACACAGCAGCAAAGCTCTAAAAGTAATTTTTCTTTTCTACCAAAAAATGATAAAAAAATCACATATCAGTTTAAATTTAAAAAGCAAAGCAATTTTTAAAAAGAAATTCTTGCTTTATCAGCCAATTTGTTCTTGATTATAGTTTACAATTAGCTTTTAAAAAGGATCACATTGTGGTAGCCTGAAGATATACATCACATTTATTAAGTGCTTAGCTCCTTGAATGTATGTATATCAGCTAATACTGAAAATAGTTTTGCAGATTGTGTATCTGATGCCATGTTAAGTACTGGCATTCCTACAGCAAGGACCATTCCCATTAAGGAAAGAGAGTTTTTGATTTAATCCACAATTTCACAAAAATTTGGATCAGTGTATCTTTTCTTAAAGCCAGTCTAGCCTCAAAATTAGATCAGGTTGCCTAGAGCTATGTCCAGGTAAGTTTTGAGCATCTCCAAGGACAGAGATACCACAGTGGTCCTGTGTACCTACTGTAGTACTTACCACCCCACATTGAAGAATTTTTTCCTTCTATCTGTCTTGTTCAAATTTCCATTCCATTTCCTGACTCCATCTTTTTTGTAATCAGTCATTAGATTAGAAAAGGCAATAACTACATCCTCCCCATTTTCCTTTGGTCTTTTCTTCCCAGCTGAGAAAACTTACAACCTCTCCTTACGCATCCTTATGCTAGACTACCAGTCTTTCTGTGTCTTTCTTCACTCAGTGGAAAATGTGGTCATTCTGTTCTGAAAGACTGTATATGGATCAAGCACTAGGGAAACTTACAACATTAAGCAAACATTTTCATCCTATACCTACCAGAATAACATACATCCCTTAAAACACCAATTAGGATGCTACACAAGTTTCAGGTTGTACACCTGAGTTATCCATATTTCAGCAAATATACACAATAACATAATTCTTTAGTAACTCCTATGAGCAATGTTTACTTAAGAGAGCAGTTACACCACCAGCAGATTGAAATAAGTTGGTTTGCAATAGTTTCTCAAATACTGGAAAACAGATTTTCTTCCTTTGGACTATGAAGCAGGGATTCACCATATTTATTTTCTACAATTTCTACAGTGAAAATTTGTTATTCTTAGAGATACCTAACTCCACAGAGAGAAACGGTTTCCCCTTTTACCTAATGATTAAGCATAATAGCAGCAGAGTGCTGATCTACTTAATAATTTTGTACAGCTGGTGATAGCAAGGAAACTCCTAAATCATGCTCCAAGACCACATGAATGATAAGCATTCAGTAAATACTACGAGCAGGAGAGGGGGGAGTGGGGCAGTGAGAAAAAGAAATAACCCTGAAAACAACTATAATTCTGTGACTTTTAGTAGTTTTCTTCCATGAAACTGTAGCTCTAGTGAAACTGAAACTTTAAAATTGAGAAGGAATGTGATTCTTAATATTTTTAAGTTATTATTATGAAGTCATAGAAAGTTTGTCATGCTGTGTGGGAGAGTGAACATCAGTCAGGAGGCAATTCAGTCATCTTCTCAGGCAAGAAGATGAGCCAGATATGACAAATAATCATTACTCAAAGGTTTTATGAATTTCAATCCCAGACAGGAATTTCCTGGTTTTTCACAAATTGAAGTACACTAACCTTCTCTAAGTGATTGATAAGTCAAAGAATGGCTTTGATACAGTAAAGGAAAGCATCATGAATGGGTTACTCTTGAGTTGGTCCTTAGTCACTTCAGTCAAAAGATGTCTCAGAGAAATTATCAGTATTTTCTTTTTAATGAATTAGTTTTACTGGTTGATAGAATTTTGTAATCAAAACTGTAATGTTATTTTACACCAGAAAAAAAATGCTCATTGTTTTAACCATTAAACAAATGTGAACTGAAATAGAATATCCAGGTGTCTATTTCTACAAAGGAAGCTAGTCCAAAACAAGCAGCACTCAGGACAAAACTGCCTTGAGGAGTTGAGGTGCTCACCAGCAAAACATCAGGATTGCTTCTAGACTTGTAATAAGTAGTGCCACATCTTGGATTTCTACTTTCACCATGGACAGACATAGTCATGAACAGACAATGGAGAGCCAGACTGTAACTCCAGTAAATACCAAGACTGATATCTTACTTGGGTTTTGTATTACAGGTGTCTCCTGCTTTCAGCTGGAATACATCTTCTAGTGAGAGTATTTCCAGGGTCTCTGAAAGTGAGGCCATGATAGTTGTGATTATAAATATGGGTCTAAATATCTGGTTAGATATTAAAAATTTAAGGAGTGCATTTATGGAGTAGAAGATGGCTCAGATCCTTAGCACCATGTACTAAGCAGAACTTTGAAGAGCTTTGCAATTAATTAGTGCTTGGATTCTTCCAAGTTCAGATGTGAACAGAGCATGGAATTTTATTTGAAGAAGCAAAAATTAAACAGAATGTAATTTATTTTAGCAAACAGCTGTTAGATGTTCCTGTATGGTGTGTAACATTCATACCACCTTTTTGTGTTTTCTAGGAAAAGCATACTCACTTCTCCATGTCCAGGTTGTTTCTATTTTCCTTCCAGGACTTCATTTGCAGGCAAGAAGAGGACTGGAAAGGAATTAGTATTCCAGCTAAACAGACCAAAGACATTATCAAAGAATATCATATAAGGCTTTTCCAGTTTTCCCAGTAAGTGAGCTGAATATTTGCTGCATCGGACTTGGCCTATAAAACTTGGGAAGACTTACGGAATATATTAAATTTACAAACATATTTGATAGTTTAGAATACCAAAGAATGCACTTTAACTGTACACATGTTGTGGCCCACAGGGATTATGCCTGCAATAGGCAAATGTAGAGACCTGAACTCCTTTAGAAATATGAACATCATACATTTTCAGGAGACGTGTATTTTTTAAAGTCAGGGTGATTTGGCTTGATATTTTTTCTGTTCTTTACACAATAAGTATGCATTTCCATTCACAAAATGAAATAACATTCCTCATTTACATTGTGTGTACCAACATTTCAAAACTGAAACAAAACAAACATACATTCTTCCAACTACTCACTCCCCATAGAGGTTATTATAAGGAAAAGCTTTATTCTGAATTTAACACGTAAATAGTCTAATTATGTAACTGACAAGAGCAATAATTTAGATATTCCAATAATTTTCCTATCAGTTTTTGTAACATTACTATTACAATATATGTAGCTTTGGCTTTTCATGCTCTCTTCTCTCCTGTTTTTACTTCAGATCCATATGAGTATACAAGCTTTCTAAGATACATGGGGGAAAATTGTCAGAGCAGCTATATCTGAAAGAATGTGCAATGCATAAAATATATGGGTAAAGGCTTTTAATTCCTATAAAAGTAATTTTTCCTTAGTTCATTTTCAACTTTAGTCCTTTCAGGTGTAATAAAAAACTACAAAAGGTGCATAAAAAATATATGTTTTTTTTTCTTTTTAAAATCTTTATGACATTTGTAAGGTTTTATAAGGTTGGTGTACGCCATAAATGAGATATGGGATTTTTTTTTAACTATGGTACTGACAAACACATCTGTCTGAATTTTTCCCTGCTAGTTATCATGACATTTGCCTAGGCTAACCATGTAGGTTCTATTTAAATACAAGTTTAAGATATGAAGATAGGCTGAGAAAATTGGGGCTGTTCAGCCTGCAGAAGAGAAGGCTGCGTGGAGACCTCATAGCAGCCTTCCAATATCTGAAGGGGGCCTATAGGGATGCTGGGGAGGGACTCTTCATTAGGGACTGTGGTGAGAGGACAAGGGGTAATGGGTTTAAACTTAAACAGGGGAAGTTTAGATTGGATATGAGGAAGAAATTCTTTACTGTGAGGGTGGTGGGGCCCTGGAATGGGTTGCCCAGGGAGGTTGTGGATGCTTCATCCCTGGCGGTGTTCAAGCTGGGGTTGGACATAGCCTTGGATGGCATGGTTTAGTGGGAGGTGTCTGTGCCCATGGCAGGGGGGTTGGAACTCGATGATCTTGAGGTCCTTTCCAACCCTAACTATTCTATGATTCTACGATTCTATGATTCTATATGCTTGGATACATAGAAGGATACACATTTTCTGGTCAGACGTTCATTTACTTACCAGTGTAGTTCAGACTATTTAAAATTAAAGAGAAAATCATTATCAGAGAAAAAAGTTCAATGACTTATATAGCCTCTTTTCTACAATAAAACCTCCAGACTGAGAGATCTTAAGCCAAATTCCCACTGAATGCAATGCCATTCACCTTATTTGAATTACAGTGGGCTGTACTGGCATCTCAATTGGTCAATATACGTATGAATGTAGATCTGTAATAATCTGTGGCATCCTTCCTCTCACAAATGGGGTGAAGATTCCTCTGGATGTCATCTTAACTGAGACTTAGGCCCCTATAGTACCTGATAGCTCAGTGGGGCACTTACTGTTTTTAGGCAGTCGTCCCAAAATATTTTTAATGGGTTACCGCACTCCAAAATTGCGCAGTAATGTAACATCTTTCTAACAGATAATGGCAAATGTTTTCCACAACCAAAATCAGAGCCTCTGTACCAATGACAGCATTATGGCAAAGGGACGACATTTTAACTATGCTGCCATGCACCACAGCGTACCCTGTAGTAATGAAGTATAACCACATCCTGGAATGCATTAGCAAGTGGTTTACTTACAGTAATTATTCCTCTCTGCTTGTGAAGCCACATCTAGTTTAGTATGTCCAATTTTGCTCGCCTTACCAACACCTAATAATAAGGAAGAAATTCTTGATGATGAGGCCAGTGAAGCAGAGGAATGGTTGGAGCCTTGGAATTTTGGAGATATTCAACCTTTGACTGGGCAAGGTCCTGAGCAATCTAATCTAAGAGTTTGCTCTGCTTTGGGAGGGGGACTGGACGAAACGACTTCAAGGAGTCCTTTCAAATGTACATTATTCCATTATTCTTTTGCATTGCAGTAGTGTTGTGCAGAAACCTTCTTGTAAGTTTTAAACTAGCTAGCCTTGAATGGAAGGCAACCTACCTGTATTGTGGCCCACACTGTAGGATAACCTCAAGCATGTCTGTGGTTTGTTCAGAGCATTATCCTGGTGTACTAGTCTGCAACAGGAACTAGCTATTTCAAATATCTTCACTATGATACTTCTTGGCTTGTTTGTTGGGTTTTGTTTTGCTGGGGCAGGGGGGGAGAGGGAGGGTCCTGGTATTTTTTTTTTTTTTCCTGTTTTTTGGGGGGGGCATTTTTTGTTTGGTTTTTTTTGGTTGTTTTTTTTTTTTTTTTTTGTCTGAACATATCGCCCTTGTAACATTTCCAGGCACACAAGCTAATGAGTTTGTTAGTGATATGTCTCACACCAGTAAGTACGTTTTTCTCTAACAGTCTTTCTGTTGCCAGAGCTTTATTTCTTTAACAAAGCTGAGAGGAAATAACAGTTATTAGAAAATAAGGTGCTGCTCTCATACTGAGACAGAACGTTAAAAGGATAAGTGAACTTGGTGGCAGTGGCTGTCTCTGCACCAGCTAGACATGAAGACAGGCAGTGAGTCCTGCTCATGCAAGGTCTAGACACCAACAAGAATACTGTCCAAAAGCAAAAGCCACTGTCAGCTGCAAGCTACATGCCAGTGTGAAACATAGGAAACGGAAAGACATGAAATGTTAATAGTTGGTATCTTCATCTACTGCATTTAGAATTACCTTCTTTTATTTGTTGATTAAACCCAGCTCAGTAAAAACTGAGGCGAACTTTGCTCTGTAAAATCAAGCATATGCATTTTCTAGACTCACAGGAGACCACAGTAACACTTGGTCTTACCTTTCCTTTCTGGAAAAATGACTTACAAAGTACCCCAAACATTCACAGATCCATAAACCTCTCAAGAAGCACTAATAAGCCATCATTATAAGACCTTCACAGTTTGTACTGAACAAACTACTGTGTTGGTGTGAGAATTAAAAAGGGAATAATATTGAGTGCTTTCATATATGTACAAGAAATGTATCACAGGTGTGCTGCAGAGAGCTTTAAACATGATCAGGAAACAGAAAAATACACTGTTGATCTTTTCTTTATTGTTTGGTGCCTGGATATATTTTGTGATGGAATTTTCAAGTGGTTCCTTTTTAATGAAAATAAACATGTATTTTCTCCCATTTATACAAACAGCAAGGATGTGAGACGTCAGCTGACCAAGAGGCAGGATTTCAAGAATCCACACAGATAAAGGAGAATAAACAAAAAGCTACATGTTGGAGACCAGCGACTTCCATCTGAAGTGCTGTTCCAAGGAATCACTAATTTTCAGCCTTAGAAGCAATTCAGAGGACCAGTTCATTTGTAAGGCTGTGGCAATGGCTGGCATCCCTGGATAAAAGCAAAACCTGCCATGTCAGAGCAGGGCAGCGGAGGAGTGAGAAAGGTGGAATCCCTTTTGCAAAACCATCTTCTTGGGATTAGCAGTGCACTTTTTTGCAGAAAGAGAAGTTTATCCTCTAGCTCTGTGTGCCACAAAACCGGTGCCACTTAAAGATCTAGAGGCCCTATGAGATGCAATGAGCAAGGTTGCCTCTCAGTTCCACATTTAACTGTATTTCTGAATAACTCGTTTCTGTGATGTATTTCACAATGTGTTTTCCTGTACAAAAACTCCTATGATCATTAAGTGGACAAAAAATCCTACACCATCCTCTAATGCTGCTATCAACTGTATTCACTGTAATGTGGATTTTCAATCAAAAATCTAGACGTGCTTGTCAGACACAGGCTATCATTGTAGAACAAAGCACGTAACTAGATCCACACAGCCAGTACCACAAAAATAACCTGCTGAGAATGAAAGAGCCAGATACAAGGATGCTGCTTTATCTTAAGAAAAAATCTCGCTGCTGGCAAGGAAACATGAAGCTGCAGCAACACCAGATTTTTCAGGAGTCTCAGATCAGTAAAAAGCTATATGCCTTGTGTGTGCTGAAACAGCTACATTACATGGTAGGTATTGTTCGCATTTCCAATATGGTGCAGTTTTAGTTGAATTAGAAATATTTGGATGGAATGCCCACCTAATTATGAAAATCTCTGATGGTCTGTTGATGCATAGAAGGTCTTTACTGCCAGCAGCTGGCCAGCAGAAATGAAGGCAGAGGTAAGAATTCAGTCTTAAAAATGAAATGACGTTATGGTATCTTAATCGCATTACACTGCATTATACCTTAATCAATTTCATTGTTGTGTCTGCAGCATTTAAACTTTTATTAGCCTTTCTGGGTAGGAAAGTGACTGAGTTTGAACCACACAGGAGGAAAGGATTTGCTCAGCATTGCTTTACCCCCTCTGTTTGGTTTTTAATAAGAGGACAGCAGCTTCAGTAATAATTGCAAAAAAGAAATTTGTATTTGATTATATTTAATATACACATATTTATATCTCACTGGCATAAAAATAGCGACTTGAAGCCAAACTTAACATAGCACAGACAGCAACATATATATTTACAGGCAAGTGGGTAATCTGAATGTTTAGGATGTCACCAGAAGAGCCAGGTAGCAACACACAAAATTAAAGATGAATTAAAATGTGAGGCTATCAACTGGTGTTTTACGGAAAAAAAAGGCCCACCATGTTTTGTAGCATAGTTATTAGAGAATATATCATATTTAATTGAAAACTGAAACAGCTAATTTAAAAGAAAAATTAAACTGCCTTTTTTTTCCCAGTGTAAATACTTTGAGCATACTTTCAACTATTTTTTCCATTCTACTGCTTACAAACACTTAAAAGACAAGCTCTAAATCCAGTCGTCTGAATCATTTTAAAAAGGACACCATTCTATTTCAATAGGAAAATGTTATGCACTACACCACATAATACGAAGGCGGTGGCAGCAGCTGTGCTTTCCCTATCACAGGTTTGCAAACACATTTAATCTAATTGATGAGCTTTTGTTTAAACAACCATTGATATGCATCCTGTGATGCATCCTGTGATGCATATGGGTTGCAAAGATTCACAGCAACATACAATCCAAGTGATCTGCCTGTGATGCTGAAACAGCTTTTATATGTCTGAGAATGAAATATCTTCACTGATAGTATTTTCACACAAAACTACCAGCTAACTATATAGCTGAATTCATTGTGGTACCCACCAAAATCTACAATAGAATTCACACCAATTTTAATGGGATGATCAGGACCACTGTGAATAAACATTTGTCCTCTGTGCTTTGGAATGCACCATTAAAAAAAAGAATTGACATCCACCATTACTGCAAGCAATTTATAAAAGCTTATACACTCAGGCACTTACAAAATTGATTATAGGTTTCATATTGTCACCTGAGGTAACATCATGTTTTGCAAACATAACTAATTGCTTCATTGATTTTCCTTTGTTGCAAACATCTTTCTGGCGCGTTGCTGACAACTGAGAAAAAACCCTAGCAAACATCTTTGCTTCACTGTTATTAAAAAATGATTAGATTTATCAAATAAATAATCAGAAAACATTTGGCTTGATATCATTTGACCAAATACGAACTCATTTTTTCCAGAATGCAATGGCATTTTACATCAAGTTGCCATCAGGGAAAGTCTATGTCTAGTCTTCAACACTGATATTAAGGGTCATCTTTATTGAATAAGCAGTAGGAATACAGCTCCAGAAATACAGACATTAAACAGTTTCTTCTTCTTTTTCTTCCAGTATCATTTGAAGATGTTTGGAGGCTCAGTGTGTGTCAATAATTTTAATTGACAGTCTTTTTGTTAATATTTGCCTACGCAAATCTTTTCTCCAAATATAAATGAAAGTCTATTTGGAACTTACTGTGGCTGTATTGTAGTGTATTCTGCATTTCTCTGGCATACAGAAAAGTTTCTCACTCCCACATTAGAGAAAAATATTATTACTTTTTTTTTTAAAAAAGGACCAAATCAGGAAGACTGAATGTTAACATTTATTGGATGTTATTGTTCCATAAAATTCCAGAAAATGGCTAGGTGAGAGGGAAGGGAAGAAAAAGGGTATTGGCTTTACCATGGTGCCTTGTTCTCTATGAAAATGCTGAATAAATGCACAATTACAGGGAAAATTGTGAATATTGCACAAAATAGTGCAATAGTAGTTTTCATTCCCACAGAGACACCAATCAAAGAACAAATAATAAGACAAAGAAGACCATTGTAAAACTTCAACAATTCAGGAGGACATGTGGCATAGTAAAAACAGGGCTCTTTCCCATATAGAACTCAGAGGAAAGCAACAGAAGTATACCATTTACAATCTTTCTTATCGAAGAACTTCATTTGTTTTGGGAGTTGCTGATTTTGGTTTGTGGGGTTTTTTCTTTTTTTTTTTTTTTTCCTTCCCTTCTGCCCCTTTCTTCTCCCCTCTTCCCCCTAAATCTTTTGTGTTTAATTGTAAATTCATCAGGAAGTTTCTTCCAAAATCTCCTCACATCTCTGCTTCCAGTTCTATCTGCAATTCCCCCACAAAGCAGTCATTTTGGCAGTTTGTGCCACCTCTTCAGATCAATTCAGCATCTCCCTCTCCCTCCTGAGGCAGAAGTTGCCGTGAGCTCCCTGCACTGCAGCGCAATGCAGCCCAAGTATCAGCAGCACCAGTTGTGCTTGGCTGAGTAGGTTTCCCTTGTGTTGTACTAACCACTGCAATCTGCCACCCCCTCCACCACAGTTATTCATCAGCCTCCTAACCCTGTAAGGAGAGCACGGTACTATCTATCACAGAGGAATCTCACGATGATCTCGGTTTCTTTTGAAGAGATGATCTGCCTCCTCCCTGCCTATCTTTATGTACTTCTTTCTCATCTTTTCCTTCTCACCTCAGCCTCCCCATTTCTGTACAGATGTGCCATGGCTGCCCCATGACTCAGCTCCCACTGTCGGCCCCCACTCGCACTTCGCCCACGCTGCTTGACAGGATTAAGCTCCTAAAACTTGTTAGCGACCTCCATGCTCCGTTACCCCCATTTCAATCAGCCCTCAGGTCCCTGGGGTGTCCTGCCTCCACTCAGGACTGCCAGACCCTCTCTTTCTCCTTTTTGCATCCCTCAGGCTCTTCTGCCTTGCCACCCTCTTTAAATTGGATGGAGTCCCCCCAAAAAAAGTCACCATCCGAAGGCTCTTCCTAACCCTCGGATTAGGACTGACTTCTCTGCGCTCCCCTGCCCATATACTGCCAGAACTGTCTCAGGATCTAAATCCCTAAAGCAGTAACTGGGCATGTTTGGCAAAGTCCTTTCCTAAAGCTGTAAGAGAGTCCACCCTCACTTCTATGGGTCACGAATGCTAAACTATTCCACCAACATAGTCAGTATGTGTTACAGTCCTTGACAACCTAGAGTGAGAAAAGCAACATAGTTTTCAAAAACACCTAAATTGTTTGGGGCTCTTGGGGGGGTTTGGTTTGTTTGTTTTTTTTTTTTTTTTTTTTGGGGGGGTGGTGGTGGTGGTGGTGGGTTTTTTGGTTTTTGGGTTTGTTTTTTTTTTTTTGTCGTTTGTTTTGTTTTTCTGTTGCAGGGTCCACAACCCTACCGTTTCTCCCCTAAAACACATCTTAGAAAGTGTCGGTTCCCTAAGGAGCTGGAGTCTTGACACCCTTCCTGCATCTTTGATTCTCCTCACCATCCTCACCGCTAGGACATCTGTAAGCATGTTTTCTTCAAACATCTGGAGTCTACGAACCTCAACACCCCTGGTTTTTGCTCCCCTAGCGTGCAAAAAGTTCTGCCAGCCTTAATATGCCGGTCAGCTTCAAAAGCAGAGATCAGACGCTCGGATCTGTGCAACCTAGTCTAACTGCGCAGAAGAGCGACCGAGCTCTCGGTAGAGCTGGAGCGAGCAGCAGCCGAGCACAGACTGCTCCTCCGCTCACAGCCGAGACGCGAGGGAACCCAGAGCTCCCTGCACCGCCCGGCCTGCCCCGCAACCAGCTCTTCCCTCACCCCGGCAGAGCAAACCCCAGAAACTCCCGTGGAAAAGTTGAAGTCCCCCCGCCCAAAAAAAAAAAAAAAAAAAAAAAAAAAAAAAAAAAAAACGGAAAAGTTGCTTGGGAGCAGCAGCGGCCGTCTGATTGCCCGGAGCATCACTTACCGACCGGCGGGGCAGCGGCGGAAAGCCGCGGCGCGACTGGGCTGCGGGGCGTTCCCGGCTCCTCCGCTCCCCGCCTGCCTCCTGCTCCCGGCGAGCTGCTGCGGGAGGGAGCGCCGAGCCTCCCGGAGAAGCCGCCAGGCGTGACGGACCACAGGAGGGGCGGACCGAAGTGGCGGTGTGGGCTTCGCGTTGCGGCGAAGCCTCTGCGGCAGCGCTGGGGAGACAGAGGGGGAGCGCAGGAGGGTGCCGGGGGGCGCGGCGCGGAGGCAAGCGCGGGCGGCCGACGCCACTATCAATAATTGAAAGCGCGGGGATAGGGGAGGGGGACCCCTGCCGCAGGCAGCAGGAGAGAGGGAGGCACAGAACCGCCCCCCCTCGCCCCCCCGCGGGGAAGGCTGGGAAGCCTCTGCGAAAACAAGCCCCTTCCACCCGGTATAAGGGAAAAAGAGAAATAGTGACATCCACGGATGCACTTATTTCAGAAGACAGTGTTTTGTGAGAAGTGGTGACAGGGCAGAGCATATGAAATCGCTTGTTTCAGAATGGGTTGCAACAGGCCCTCCAACTACCGAAAGACCTCTCCATCCTTCCTCCCTGCTGTCTTCCCGGAGCACGGGCATGAGCACTTAACAGCAACAGTGCAAAGCTGCCTGCGCTCCACATGCAGACTGCGCATGGAGATCAGGGTGAAGGAAGTGAAGTTGGTCTAGGAAGTCCCGCAAGCAAGATTCATGTCACTGAGTGGAAAAA
Organism: Amazona ochrocephala; assembly: GCA_039720435.1. Classification (NCBI taxonomy): domain Eukaryota; kingdom Metazoa; phylum Chordata; class Aves; order Psittaciformes; family Psittacidae; genus Amazona; species Amazona ochrocephala. The sequence goes on along the minus strand of CM077909.1, from coordinate 90,293,585 downwards.
TGCCTAACGATGAGAAGAGTGAAGCATTGAAACAGATTGCCTTGAGTGATGGCGGAATCCTCATCATCCATGGCTTTTAAGAAAAGCATCTATTTGAAGATGATTGATTGATTGATTTGTCTTGGGAGAAATTGATAAACTAGATTATCTTGTGAAGCGTTTCTTTGGACTCAGGTTCTATGAAGAGTAGGAGTGTTCTATGTTTATTATCATTACCAACAGTATTTTTAATGCAGTCGCATGAAGGACTGAAAGTGATACCACTAGGTGTAACAGCCACTGTACAATAAAGAACATGGAAATGCTTTCTCCTTTATATGCATTTACCTGCAATTTCACTGGCAAAGTGTGTAGTGTGCCAAACATAGTGGTACGGCCAAAGTGAAGACATGAGAGGAAGTAAAGAGAGCAGGTAGGACTCCATATTGAAGCTACTTTTAAAAATCATCAAATGTTCCACCAGCTTTATTAACCAATAAGAGTCTTGGGTTCATCTCCAAAATGTGTTAAACCATGTAGTATACTTGTAATAGAAGGTAGGGTAATGGGCAGACATCACCACTGCCTCTGCCTTGTAGCCAGCACATGCCTAGTGTGTGGCTTCCACAGAGCTGAAATTTCTGCTTTAGTAGTTCTGCCCTGGAGTCTTTCTGTCAATATTGTGAGTTTATGTGCATGTTTTCCTATGCTCTGAAATGCTTTTCCTTTCCTCTGTTGTTCAATGAAAGACTCGAACAGCAAGGAAACTGGCTTATTGATCAGCTACTCAGGGGGAAAAGACTGGATGAACTATGCATGAAGTGCTGTCAAGTGCGAACACAACTGGAGAAGTAGGAAAGACATACGTATTACTTTTCTGTCCTTTTCAGTAATCCTAGCATTAGAAAATTGTACGTGGTGTTAGAAAATGGCAGCTCTTCATTAATAAACCAAACTTGCCATGTACAATATACAAGAAAAAAAAAGATTCCAAAATTTTCCTGTGTTAACAAAAGATCGTGTGACACAACAAGAATGATAGGAAAATATTGTTTCCATCTGTTTACTGTTGACTATCTGATAGGAACATCTCTGTATATAACATGCATCTTAAACCAACCCCACTCTGTTTTACTGACATAAATTGATTAGGACAGAAGACAGGCTCCTTGTGTGCTCTTGAGCAAATGTAGCAACTGGCCTGGGTTCAGCAGTAGCAGTCATTTTTCTCCTTAGTAGCTGGTGCAGTGCTGTGTTTTTGACGGGGGGCAGTCACCTGGAAGGGTTTGATCACTGCTCGGTGGGGCTGGGTATCAGTCGGCGGGTGGTGAGTGGTTGTATTCTCTTCCCTTGTTATTTCCCTTATCATTATTATTATTGGTGGCAGCAGTGGTTTGTGTTATACCTTAGTTACTGGACTGTTCTTATCTCAACCTGTGGGAGCTACATTCTTTCTATTCTCCCCATCCCTCCAGGAGCAGAGGGGAGGAAGTGGGGGGAGTGAGCTAGGGCTGCATGGCTGAGTTGCTGACTGGGCTTAAACCATGACAGCAACTAACTCTGAAACAAAAAACACCACCACACTTAGGTTTTGAAGACACAGGACTAAAATGCTGAGGAAAACAAATCAGTGTGATACAAGCACAACAGACAGACTCAAGAGTTTTTTTAACCTCACCTTAAGATTCCAGAGAGAAAGGGCCACTATAGCAGCCACGTGTCTCCTCACTTACCACATTAGACAGAGGAAGGCTCACATGGTAGGTTTCCAGGCATTTCATAGAAACAGGCAGGTAGACTAAAGGATAAACCCAGGAATTTTATTCACAGAAGTAAAGTTGTGCAGTTTCATGGTCAAGTTAGTGAACTAATACTGTGTTGCTACTGCAGAGAACAGCTCTTCCACTTGTCTGCATACTCCACCGCTTCCTTAGCATCAGCTTTATTGCTTGTGTGGTTTCAGGGTAAAAATGGGCTGGTGAGGAGATCCAAAGCAGAATAAGTTGCAATTAAGCTTATGATATCTGCTTCTTTGCTAGTTTTCTGTAGAGACTCCATGATGTACTCATTTACAGCTATCACAGGCCAAATAACAAAGTTTTGTTTCTAGTGAAAGATCTGGAATATGACTTTGTACATATTGCATTTTAACAAGGCAATGGGAAATGAAAAGAATATAAAGTGCACAGAAATGTTTAGGGTTAATCCTTAGCAACGAGTCCTGTGAGCTGCTGTGGTAAACAGCTTACCTCAGTCACTAAAGCACATCTGTATTTTATTATATGCAGTGTATAAACTTTTCAGACTACACCCATGCACAGTAACCTAGCAGAATAGGACCCAGTCCTGAAAAAGACATTTGGACACCTCTTTATTTCAAATAAGTAACAGCAGGAAAAGGTCACTTAAATGTACAGAAGGAATTAATTAAGGTTACAAGTGACAGAGACAGAAAAATATTTCTACAGTTTGTCTAAAAGACAAAGAATAATTAAGTTTTCTTTATTTTTTCTTCAAGTTTTCTTTAATGACATATGAGATACTTGTCTGAATCTGACCCTGAAGGTAGTGTATCATAACGCTTAGCTACATCTAATTGGAAATATTCAACAAATATAAAAAGAACTACAGTAAAAGGTAAAAATCTGACACTTCTTTGCTGCCATATAAAAATCACTTTTTAAATCAGCCTATTTGGCCCTGATTCATACACATAATATACATCAGACCATGTTTTCCTGTGGCCTCATTAAACAAAAAACCAAAACAAACGAACAAAAAAGGTGACAGGTAAAGGCTGCCATTGGTAAAAATATCCTCTACCTCTTCTAGAACTGAAAGTAAAGAATCGCTAAATATATCTTCATATAGTGTAAGCAGGAGCAACATTATCAGCTGATTAAATACTCTACCAACTGGAGGAATATTAATAACTAAATACTTTTGGTCATGATACAAACATGAAAAACAAATCTCTCACCTTCTTCACAGAACGTGTTTCTCCCTTGTCTTACTGCTGCCTAAATTTCAAATCTGATTGCCAAGAAGGAGTGGCTTCCCGGACAAGAAGGAACATTAAATGTGCATCTCCTAAATACTAGTTTAGGGTCTTCTGCTGACCTGCTGCACTGACCACGAACAGATCATCTCCTCAAGCCACAACTTCATTTCTTGTTCTTTTCTGGACTTGTCTATTTAAGATATTGTGTCTTAGACATGAGGAATAATATGGTTGCACTGCATATGTGCACTGTTCTCATAATAAGTATTGAAAATAATTTGTAATTCATACACCTCTGTATCTAAATATAATAAAAGATTTAGGCTTCATTTCTGCAAAGACTACTGCATGATGTCAACTAAGCACTATGTTCAGTTGAATCTCTGAGGAATACTGTAGACTGTATAAACCAGTCCTATTCAGTGCTGTAAACCTCTGCAGCACCAAGGCCTAAATTTGCAACAAGATAAATCCTATTTTTCTTCATGGCAATAAAACTTCAACCAAAAAAAAAAAAAAAAGTTATTGTTTAGAATTTTTTAATGTGTATGTTACTGTACATGTACAAGTGTATTGAACTTGTGATGACTTCTGAATCATATTAAGCATGTAATTTGAAATTTGCTTCTTTTTCAAACATCACATTGCTTCTGTGTCTGATCACTTGTTAAAGTGATTTCTGATACTGTCATGTACTGTTCAGAGTGGCTTATTCTTTTAGGTTTACAGAGTACAACAGCATACATCATACCCAAGCACAATTCATAGAATCATAGAATCATAGAATAGTTAGGGTTGGAAAGGACCTTAAGATCGTCTAGTTCCAGCCCCATTGCCATGGGCAGGGACACCTCCCACTAAACCATGCCACCCAAGGCTCTGTCCAACCCGGTCTTGAACACCGCCAGAGATGGAGCATTCACAACTTCTGTGGGCAATCCATTCCAGTGCCTCAGGAACCTCACAGTAAAGAATTTCTTCCTCATATCCAACCTAAACTTCCCCTTTTTAAGTTTGAACCCATTACCCCTTGTCCTATTACCCCAGTCCCTAATGAAGAGTCCCTCCCCAGCATCCCTGATATGTATTGTCCCCAGTACTGGGGACACCATGCAGATACTAGGAAGAAAATTCCTGATCAAAGAACACAAACATGAACTTAACCCAGGGAGGAGTCATTCAAAATCATAAAAGTGAAAGAGGGCTGCAAGAAATACAAAGTATCTCATTATTTTCACTTATTGATTGATAAAATGGCAGATGAATTTAAAAGGTGATAAATACAATTCAACGTGTACTGTGAAAACAATCTCTCCTATGTGCACAGAGATATGACCTAGAATTGAGAACCCTACTACAATGTAACTTGCCTTGTTAGTATGTTATATTAAGTGTCTCATGTTGAATATATTCAGTTGGGTTACTTAAATACATCTTCTTTTAAAAAGCAAACAAACAAACATTTCTATTGTGGCATGACGAACTGGTACAAACCAGTTTTAAAGCTCTTTTACCCACAACACAGCATATAGATTATGCCATGTTTCCATCTAAATAAAACTTGTAAGGCGCCTTTTCATATTCCTGACAGGCAGTGCTGAAGTGTCTAGAGGCTGTGCAATGAACCTATATTTTCATAGCTACATATTTGTACCTGTATTCTCTGAGGTATATTCTCTGGGACTAGGTAAATGGCATGAAGATACAATGAAATTATGCCAGGATTACCTTTTAAATTAAGAGTATGCTCAAAGGAGTATTTCAGAATTTAAAATCTGTACAAATCATATAAATAATCTGGTCATTCAGTCATAAACCTACAGTCTTTCTGCAGGTATCTCAATCATGCATATGATGTCCAAGGCGGTTGAATTTCGTATACGTATTTAAGGAATAATGAAAAGCTATGTTAATCACAACTTGACAGAAGCTTTCCTATGGCCTCTATTAGCATCTGAAGAGACTTGCAAACATTGTGTGTAGTATGAAGCTAGAAAATATCACAGAGCTGAAATATGAGTTGATATGCTAGCTTCACAAATAATCTGTAAAAATACAAATATAATGGGCTACACTTGAACAGTGCTATTTATTCACTGTTTTATTTCTAATTTTTTTCCATATAAGGTGGTGAAACAAGTGTATTTGTCCTACTGAATTTCTAAGAGAAAACAAATTAATCCCAAGATCAATAGAAATTCCACAGAAGACTTTTTTCATTACATATATTGCTCCGACATTCAATCAAAGACCAGAATAAAGACAAAAAACCCCTCAAATTCTGAAGGTAAAACAATAACAGGAGTTAAGAAATAGGTCTATACAAAACACTTATAAGAAGTGGAATTAAATAAACACCACTAAACACATCTAGTGTGCTTTGCACAGGCATTGCTCATTCTGGATGAAGTTAATGAAAATAATCTAATTCTTCCTGGATTTCTTCTAGTCAGATAGCAACTCTAGGAGCCTTTCCTTAATTTTTTAACACTGAGCATAAAATACTTCAAAACCTGGATCAGTTTCTTTTCTATTATATCTTCTGAATCATCCTGACAGATTTTGAACCTTATATGTATCAAAAGCTCCTTCAGAATTGCATTTCTGGAATAATTTAAATTTGGCCATCCTAATCTGCATCAGAAGGCAAATTATTTGATAATTATTTAGTGCTTTATGAATTCATCAGTTCTCCTCTCCTCTTGTTCTTACCAAACACTAACAGTGCTAAATCAGCAAGAAATAATATACTGTATTGCAGAGATTCTAAATATAAGAAACTGTATTTAGAAAGAAAACACATTTTACTTGTTCATAAGCCCAGAAACATAATGCTTAAAATAGGAAATGCTCTATGAAACAAAGTAAAAGAGTTCATGAAGTTAGTAAATACAAACATGCTGTGACTGGGCTACGGTGCTACCCTATTGACCACATAACTTAATTTACTCCTAGAAGTAAAGCCCAAATTCCCTATAACTAATGCTTTTACCTGGAGTATCTCCACTGGAGATACTCAGTGGAACAGCTGACACACTGTTCTACAAAAGGACAGCTGGGCTCAGTGTATTTACTGTACTATATGAATTTGTTGAACGCTGCTTTTATAAAAGGCAATTCAGTTCAATAGAATTAAACAAATAGGCCAAATCTTGCTTACATTAGAATACTCATCACCTGGAATTGAAGGCAATTTCTTCAGCATAAAGGCCTTATGGCTGTTCACACAGAAGAGAATTACTCCAACAAATGTCAGTAGTTTGAAAAATACTCAAAAAAACAAAACCAAACCCCTCCCCCCCAAAACAAACAAACAAACAAAATAAAAAAAAAAAAAAAAAAAAAAAAAAAAAAAAAAAAAAAACAAGCAAGCAAACAAACAAAAAAAAGACAAAATGACCCAACAGAAAACATAAAAGAACATAAGATTTGGCTTAGGATTTCCATCATACGAGTAAAGTGAATCTGTGAAACAGCCTTTTAACTCTAAGTTGCAACTAACAGCATTTACATAACTGAATAATTCTTTTCTTAGTACAAAGGGAAGTAAAAACACAGGTCTGAAACAAATCAGTGAAAATCAGTACTAAATTCTGCAGCAATATACAAAATCCTTGTCTAAGAATTGCTATATTTTATTTTCTTGTACAACACCCAGACAATGACATTCTGAGGTGATTGGTTTCCACATGCTGCTGGAAAATACAGTAAATGATATACACAGTAGTGCAATTTATATATCAATTCTAGAGGTCAAATTAGCATCGAATGTTCAAGCATATAAGCAAAAGCTGAAATTACAGTGAAACTGTAAATAAGGGTGATCATACCCTATTTTCATCCTTCCTAGTAGGAAGTTTTATGCTATCCTCCTTGCTTTGTTAAGTGATACCTAGTTTGCAAATATCCCGCGTGCAGTCATGACCCCCAGATCCAACTACTTTACAGCATGCCAGGAGAAGGGCACATCAGTTTGCAGTGAGTAATGTACAGACTATGAGTGTGTTATGGAGAACAACCCTTGAGATGTTTTATATTGGAGGATCAGGAGCCAAATTTTTATGTCACTTAAACTAGAAGATTCTGCATTTTGGCAGAAGTAGAACTGAGCTGCAAATCTGCTAAAGAGTACTCATGGCTATGTGTAAATAATATGTTTCAAGAGACTGCCTCATTGCAAATATAATCTCATTAAACATTTAAAAAGCAGAGTGAAATTAGGAGTTCCTATAGAGTGCATCCATCAAGCTACTTCTTACTTATAGAATAAGGAGGACTCATCAACATAAATCCAAAATATTCAGAAATCCTCCGGTATGACACAGATGTTGCCACAGCTGTAGAAGGGGTAAGTCTGAATTCCATCTTTCCCCACCTCTCCCCTACCCTTCATCCTAGAATTATCTGAATCGGCTATATCAAACACCTACACACAGCAATACTATTTTGGTGATTCATTTGAAACACTCACAAACCCACAATTATAAGGAAATCTTTGAAAGCTGAACTTGAAACATGTTGTTTCACCCAGCAATCAGTTCACATAAGGTGGGGGGTCCAAGTAAATAGTCATATGACTAACTACTCACCAACATTCACACAGGAGTTTCTGAAGGATGTTTATTTTTCACTCTTGCTCCCCAAATGATGCTTTATAATATCTAAATTAAAAAACTATGCCCAGTCAAATAATTTGCAAAACTAATCTAAAAATGCTTAGTAAGCCTTTTTTCAATAGCAGATAATTAAATCTATTATAATCACAGAATCACAGAATAGTAAGGGCTGGAAAGGACCCTCAGATCATCGAGTTCCAACCCCCCCGCCATGGGCAGGGACACCTCCCACTAAACCATGCCATCTAAGGCTATGTCCAACCCCACCTTGAACGCCGCCAGGGATGAAGCATTCACAACTTCCCTGGGCAACCCATTCCAGGGCCCCACCACCCTCACAGTAAAGAATTTCTTCCTCAGATCCAATCTAAACCTCCCCTGTTTAAGTTTAAACCCATTACCCCTTGTCCTCTCACCACAGTCCCTCGTGAAGAGTCCCTCCCCAGCATCCCTATAGGCCCCCTTCAGGTATTGGAAGGCTGCTATGAGGTCTCCACGCAGCCTTCTCTTCTCCAGGCTGAACAGCCCCAACTTTCTCAGCCTATCTTCATACGAGAGGTGCTCCAGTCCCCTGATCATTTTCGTGGCCCTCCTCTGGACTTGTTCTAACACTTCCATGTCCTTTTTATGTTGAGGACACCAGAACTGCACACAATACTCCAAGTGAGGTCTCACGAGAGCAGAGTAGAGGGGCAGGAGCACCTCCCTCAACCTGCTGGTCACACTCCTTTTGATGCAGCCCAGGATACGGTTGGCCTTCTGGGCTGCAAGCGCACACTGCCGGCTCATGTTCATTTTTTCATCAACCCACACCCCCAAGTCCTTCTCTGCAGGGCTGCTTTCAATCTCCTCCCCACCCAACCTGTAGCTGTGCCTGGCATTGCTCCGACCCAGGTGGAGGACTTTGCACTTAGCATGGTTGAACTTCATTAGGTTGGCATCAGCCCACCTCACAAGCGTGTCAAGGTCCCTCTGGATGGCATTCCTTCCCTCCAATGTATCAACCGAACCACACAGCTTGGTGTCATCGGCAAACTTGCTGAGGGCGCACTCAATCCCACTGTCCATGTCACCCACAAAGATGTTGAACAAGACCGGTCCCAACACTGATCCCTGGGGGACACCACTCGTTACCGGTCTCCAGCTGGACACTGAGCCACTGAGCACTACTCTTTGCATGCGGCCATCCAGCCAGTTCTTTATCCACCCAGTGGTCCACCTATCAAATTGATGTCTCTCCAACTTAGAGAGAAGGATGTCATGGGAGACAGTGTCAAAGGCTTTACACAAGTCCAGGTAGATGACATAATGTTATCAAGAAATGTATTTAGATTTTTCCATTTCTGAGAAGTATTATTAACTTTTACCTTCAATAATTTTTCCAACTGTCTTTTGCAGCTCTTCAATTAGTTTTTTCTCTGACATTATTTTTAACACTAAGAATGTTAGTTCCACAAATGAGAAAACTGGTATAAAAATCCACAAAAATTTATTTTACTTTTATGGTGACACAGCTTTTATAACCAAAACTGATGAAGTTATAATGGAGCATTAGAAATCTACATTGGTCTCTACTTTTAAAAAGAACATCAAAATGTTAATGCAAAATAATATAAATTTGGACAAAAAACACCACATAGGAAATATTCTCCTGAAAGATTTCTGACTTCTGCTGTTTCATAAACAATTCAAGGACTTGATTTAAATTAATCACTGTTTTTACAGAAATATGCAGCTGCAGTTGATCTTATCTCCTACTTATCAATTTATAAGTTACTGAGCTAACTTCATTTTTGCCTTAGATCACATACATAAAATATAATAGTATATAAGGAAGGATATGACAGGAAGAGGGATTTTAGTTTTCTTCATCTAATATTTTTCTGAATACATACGTCCAAATTGAGAATTTTGTTGCTACAAGCAACACCATACAAAGTATTCTCTCTGCTGCCTTGGTTACTCCAGCTCCATCTACTTATCATCATATGTATTCTCTACATGTAATGTCCTCACTACTAATTTCATTTTCATAAACTTCAAAGTCAACTATTTCATCCAGAAAGCCCACAGAGATGATCATCCAAATGGTTGTTTTCTTCCAATAACATATCCAGAAATGGGATTATGTTAGAGAAGAGAGCAGTTAAAAATACCAGAGTTTGGTCAATGCCATACACTAAAAATAGCACCCTTCCTGAAGTTCTCTAACTCTAGGAGGAACTCTTGACGAACACTGAGTATGCTGGCAGACATGTGATGAATGAGAATACAACCAAAAACTTGTTACCTGAGTATGTACAGACAATCACTATAGAAAATGGGGATTGCTGGGCCTTCTCAGGATGAAGTCACTGGTAGGTAAAATGATGTTCACCTACATCTTTTGTACTTTCCAAAATGCGTGTAAATCTGATAAATTCTGCCCCTGTCTACCTGATTTATGCCCTGTCACGAATTTATTAAAAAAGCTTAAATACATAAGGAGCTTCAGGGCTAGAATTTCATCTAAATGTGATTTCCCATGTTTGGTTGCTCAACTTGACATGCTTCTAGGAATCTGACCACCAAGTTTAGTAACACAAATCTAAATTAAGGTAAATTATGTCTGTGATTAGGTCTGGATTTAAAAAAATAACATTATATGCCTAATGTCAGGGAGTAGCAGAAGCAGGCTGCTCAACAAGGGAAACTGAGTGCTAAACATGAGAGAAAGGCAGGCAGGAGCAGTGACAAGCAGCACAGGCTCACCACAACCTGACAAGGGAAGCAGGACAGGTCCAGCAACAGTAACAAGGTTCAGCTTAGAATCCTGATCCTCAGACAAGCCCACAGGCATGCAGCAGGTCCAAGGTCAAGTCAGGAAGTTGAGTCAGCAAGTCAGTGACAGTATCAGGTCTGAAGACAGCAAACAAGACCAGCCGCAGCCCAGCGACAGCCAGACAAACCCACAGAGATAAGGCAAGTCTCAGACGAAGGCAGGTCAGGAGGTCAGGGCTGGAGGCAGGAAAGCACATTGCCAGGCATGGGAAGGGTAGCTACAGGGAAGGCTGAGCAAAGACCTGGGCTTAAGAGCAGTTTCCAAGCAAATGGGGACAGGCTTTCACTTACAGAATCATAGAATAGAATCATAGAATCAAGTAAGTTGGAAAGGACCTTTAAGATTGTCATGTCCAACCATTACCCCAGGACTGCCAAGACCACCACTAAACCATGTCACTGATGGCCTCATCTACATGGTTTTTAAACACTTCCAGGGACGGTGATTCCACCACTGCCCTGGGCAGCCTGTTCCAATGCCTGACCACCCTCTTTATGAAGAATATTTTCCAAACATCCAACCTAAACCTACCCTGGCACAGCTTGAGGTTGTTACCTCATTCTGTCACTTGTTACCTGGAAGGAGAGACCGACCCCCATCTCACTACAACCTCCTTTCAGGTAGTTGTAGAAACTGATGAGGTCACCCCTGAGCTTTCTCTTCTCCAGACTGAACAACCCCAGTTCCCTCAGCCGTTCCTAATCACACTTGTGCTCCAGACCCTTCACCAGCTTCATTGCCCTTTTCTGGGCCTACTTCAGCATCTCAGTATCTCTTTTTTAGTGAAGGTCCCAGAACTGAACACAGTATTTGAGGTGTGGCCTCACCAGCGCCCAGTACAGGGGGATGATCACTGCCCTGGCCCTGCTGGCCACATTATTGCTGATACAGGCCAGGATGTTGTTGGCTTTCTTGGCTGCCTGGGCACAAGCTGGATCATGTTCAGCTCTGTCAATCAGCACCCTCAGGTCCTTTTCTGCTGAGCAGCTTTCCAGCCACTCTTCCCCAAGCCTGGAGAGTTGCATTGAGTTGTTGTGGCCCAAATGCAGAACCTGGCACTTTGCCTTGTTGAATCTCACACAATTGGCTCCACCCCATTCATCCAGCCTGTCAAGACCCCTCTGCAGAGCCTTCCTACCCTCCAGCAGATTAACATTCCCACCCAGCTTGGTGTCTGGAAATTTATTGAGTGTGCACTCAAACCCCTCTTCCAGATAATCAGTGAAGCTCTTTACCCACAAACATTCAGCCTTCTCACTCACAACATTGAGCTCAAGGCAGTCAATGCACGCCCTGACATACAACGCAACCCCACTGCCTCTTTTTCCTTGCCTATGCCTTCTGAAGAGCCTTTAGCCATCCATTGCAGCACTCCAATCACACAAATCATTCCACCATGTTCCTGTGATGGTGATTATGTCATAATATCCCTGCTGCACAACGGCTTCCAGCCCCTGCTGTTGCCCAGGCTGCAGACATTGGCTTAAAAGCATTTAAATTGTCCCATGGATCTAGGCTCCAACAGCAGCACGCTACCCCATGGCTCATGTTTGGCGCACCTAGTGTTATCCCCTTCTCCCTTCAAACCTAGTTTAAAGCCCCCTTTATAAGCCCTGCTAGCTCCTGGGCTAGGATCTTTTTCCCCCTCTGGGTCCCCCATCTGCCTCCAGCAGGCCTGGTGCCATGTAGGCTGACCCATGCTCAAAATCCCTGAAATTCCGGCGCTGACACCAGTCACAGAGCCAGGAATTAATTAGTGACATTTTTCTGATGTAACCATTGTCATTGTGATTGGCAGGAAGCATGAGAACACTACTTGGGCTCCCAGCCCCTGAACCAGTCACCCCAACACCCCCAGTTTGTTTCCTGAAGTCCTTCTTGAGTCCCCTCAGGCTTCTTGAAGAGATTTCTTCATTGCCCACCTGGAAGACTAATAAAGGATAGCATCATCTTGCCCACTTTCCTGATCCTTAAGTGCCAGGGCCTCCGATCTGCTGTAAAGGGGTACTTGGGAAGGTGACATGAGCTGGGGAGTAATATGCTGTCTACTCCAAGGAGTAACCTGTTACCAACCTCCCCTGTCTCTGAGGTCCCTTCCATCTGCCTCATGGCAAGAAGGTAGGAGATCCTGAAGTTCTTGTTTTCAGGTGGCTGGCTTGCTTCTCCCAGGGCTGGTGGAGTGTAGGTCCACCCATCAGCCTCCTCCTCATATTCCCTTATGCTCCTTAGCCATTCCACCTCTTCTAGTAGCTGTGCCACCATGCAAACAAAATCATCAACCTGGTCACATCTTACACAGCTACCATCTAACATCACTGCCAGGCTCCATCACTCACTACAGTCAAGACGCCTGGACAGCTACATGTTTATGAGGGCCTTCTGTCTGGGTCTCTCGGTCGCCATGTCCTCCCCGGCCAGCAGAGAGGACCCAGTTTTCTTTGCTTTCTGCCGAGAGGCTGCCATCCTGGAGCACTGTCCCTGTGGCCGCTGGCTGACCGCACCTCCGAAGCTCGCCGAGATGCTGCTCCCGCCCTGCTCAGACTGCCGCGCCGCGGCCTGGTGGCGCGCTCCCCGGGCGGTGTTTATCCACTCGGGGGGGTGCCGTCCCTCCTGGCACTGCCCTGTGCGAGTGAGCTGCTGTGCCAGGCTGCACTGCCGGCTCCTGGGCAGGTCCTGTCGAGGCCTCGGGGCTCCGTTGGTGGCTCTGGCCTTTCAGGATGGAAGCTCCTGGGTGTTGTGTTTCCCCTCGCTCCGGTGCTGAAGGCGCCTCCCCGGAGCTACTCACCTCGTCAAAGCTGCTTCTTACGCAGCAGTTTCCCTGGTGCAAGGTTGGGCAGCCGTGTTGCTAGTGCTGGCCCCGAGGCCAAACAGCCAACTTCCCTACAGGGGAGGGTGCATTCCAGTCCCTAACAGGAAAGTGGGGTTCCTGCTGACCTACTGCACACTATGCATACCCTTACATTTGTAATGTAAAGCTTACTTATGATCTACTTTGTTGGTTTAGGATACATGGTTTGTCTGGAAAAAGATTTGCACAGTGACAGACATGGAGCATTTTGCAACAAATTTCTAAAGCATGCTTCCTGCTAATAAAAGATTCTATTAATATATTTGCAGTTTGTATGTACATGATATACATCATCTTTATGTTCATTGTATTATGTATACATTCATACAAATATATATTTATAAATATTGCACATACAAAGATACGCACGCACATGTCAATCCTGACATATATGTGTTAAGGCTTATTCTCAGTATATCAGTTTGTTTGTACAGTGCAAAAGAAAACCCTTTGTTATACACAGACTCTAAAGCAGTATACTTGAGGCAGAGAAAAGGTCAAAGAAAAGTTAATTGCATTTCTTGACATTTCACAGAAAATACGAGTTTTTTGTGTAGTTAAAGTTTAAAGGAGTAGCTGGCAGTACTGGAAGAAAACTAGGCAGTTGTGAAGAAACATTCAATGTACCAACGCAAAAGGGAAAAGCTATACTTTAAGTGTAATTAGAAAGGCATTGTAAAGTAGTGGGAATGATATAATTGTAAGTACAACATTAGCTCAGTACTGACGAAAATAACCCAACTGTTTGTTTTCTGAAAGTGAGCTTTTTTCCTAAACATACCCGATTTAGAAATTGGAGAGGAGAAACAAAACCAGAAAAAAGGATCACTAATGGCTTTCATGGTATGATAGAATTCAAATGCTTAACAGATAGAAATACATGTAATTAAAATGAATAAGCATATTTAAAAGAATCTCTCCTATTAAAAATGTAAATTTTGTTGCACTTTTTCTGCACTTGTCAGAGTAATGTTGAATTCAAAGAGGCCAGAGAGTAGGACTTGGAAATAGCCATGAAATATCTTTTTCATAAAAAAAAAGCATCGGGCATGTTTTCTGGACTGATTTTTCTTTTAAAGCATGCCTTGAAAAATTTAGAAAATATCACAGCCAGACTTCCACTTGGGGAACTGGTTTCTAATACATCCAGTTTCATAGATAGCTGTCACTGAGAGCTGTCACTGAGAGATTAAACTGGTTTAATCTCTGATGTTCTAGATGCCTTTTTATATTGTGTTTCCCCAACCTCGATGGCAGCTGCCTCTTTGCTGCTTACTGCCCGTCAAATGGGCAATGATAATGACAGTCAAGGGAGACTTCTTTCCATTAACTCTTTTTTTTTTATATCAGCAGCCCTTAAACTGACCATTGCAGGTTAGTGGAAAGGATACATTCAAGCCCCTGAGAATCCCCAACACCAGAAGTGGCATAACATCTCTGAGCAGTATTTCTGCACAAGAAAAAAGAGCTTCTGATGTTACCTGGTCAGGGTAGGCTGCAGGAGACTTGATTACAGAACTGAAGCCTGTCACCCCCTTACAGACACACATTACAAATTACCCTGCCCATGAATTTCTCTGTGACACCTGACATGTAAGTCTTCACCTGCTTGACCTTCTGCTTCGTATGTCCAAAATGGAGAGTAAAGCACTTCCTTACTTGAGCAGGTTAAGGAACTGTAGGTACACTAATAACTGACCATAAAGAAAGGGCTGTATGGAGAGAGATTTGAGGGCAAACTTGGATTGCTTTGCACAGCCCTAACAAGCTCTACTAGGCTTGGACATAACTATTTCATTCCTTTGTCACAGATTGCTAATGATACAGCCCCGTGATAATGTATGATGGATTATGAAAGGCCACTGTTCTCACTCGTACGATACACGTATCTAGGGAAAATTCAGTCTTACTTTATAAGGTACTGTCAGCTTTGGTATTTGTTGTTATGTAATCCTGAAGACTGCCTTTCTCACGTACACTTTACAGCAGAGTAATGAACCAAGCTCCCAATTTACCATTTTGCTGACTTAATGAACAGATTTTTTCTAATTCTAGTAGGTTTTAATAGTTATTCACAGGTACTTCTTAAACAAACGTTAATGCCACATTAATTGGGTTAATTCCTGAATGAAGTAACAAAGATTTTACACAGTTGTAGAAAAAAATCCATAGTAAGAAAAGCAATTTAGTAAAATCCTGAAAGCAAAGCTGCAGTTTGTGAATATAGAATAAGTGCTCTAAAGAAAATGGGCAGACAAATACCTATATGAATGGAACATACTGTAAGTCAAATCTGTTTCAGTCTGGATAACAGAATATTTGTGACTCCATTAAAAAAAAAAAAAAAAAAAAAAAAAAAGCATGATAGAGAGTGAGTTTAATTCGTCCACAAACCAGCAAGTTTATCTATGACAATGCACATGCTATATTAAAATATCTGTTGTAAGATTATCCACTATCTTGGGTTCAGCAGTAGCAGTCATTTTTCTACTTCTCAGTAGCTGGTGCAGTGCTGTGTTTTTGACTTTTCAGCCTGGGAACAGCCTGATAACACCGATGTTTCTAGTTGCTGCTCAGTAATGTTTACTCTGACCAAGGACTTTCTGAGCCTCATGCTCTGCCAGGGAGGCGGGGAAGCCGAGAGGAAGCAGAGACAGGACACCTCACCCAAACTGACCAAAGAGATATTCCATACCACAGCATGTCATGCCCAGTATATAAACTGGAGGCAGTTACCTGGAAGGGTTACATCACTGCTCAGTCGGGCTGGGTATCGGTCAGCGGGTGGTGAGCAGTTATATTCTCTTCTCTTGTTATTTCCCTTGTCATTATTATTATTGGTGGTAGCAGCAGTGGTTTGTGTTATACCTTAGTTACTGAACTGTTCTTATCTCAGCCCGTGGGAGTTACATTCTTTCAATTTTCCTCTCCATCCCTCCTGCAGCGGGGGAAGGAAGTGGGGGGGAGTGAGCTAACGGCTGCGCGGTTCTGGTTTACTGGCTGAGCCTAAACCACTACATCCACACAGTATTACTCACGCAGCTCAAGCACTGTGGGATGTTCAAGGTGTATCGTGTTTCCATTTTGTGTAACTGTGGTTAAAACGTTGTTATGTCACCAGCCAATTAGGTCAAAACAGCTGCTTTCATTAGGGACATGTCAGGTCTTGGGTAACATGACTTTAATTACAAGCATAATAGCTGTTCATAATTTATTAAGCTGTTCCTAATGGAATTTTATTTTCTTGCCTGAAGACATAGAATCATAGAATCATAGAATAGTTAGAGTTGGAGAGGACCTCAAGATCATCAAGTTCCAACACCCTTGCCATGGACAGGGACAACTCCCACTAAACCATGCCATCCAAGGCTATGTCCAACCCCACCTTGAACACCACCAGGGATGAAGCATTCACAACTTCCCTGGGCAACCCATTCCAGGGCCTCACCACCCTCAGAGTAAAGAATTTCTTCCTCATATCCAATCTAAACTTCCCCTGTTTAAGTTTGAACCAGTTACCCCTTGTCCTCTCACCACAGCCCCTCATGAAGAGTCCCTCCCCAGCATCTCTATAGGCCCCCTTCCGATACTGGAAGGCTGCTATGAGGTCTCCACGCAGCCTTCTCTTCTTCAGGCTCAACAGCCCAAATTTTCTCAGCCTATCTTCATACGGGAGGTGCTGCAGTCCCCTGATCATCCTCGTGGTCCTCCTCTGCACTTGTTCTAACAGTTCCATATCCTTTTTATGTTGAGGACACCAGAACTGCACACAATACTCCAAGCGAGGTCTCACGAGAGCAGAGTAGAGGGGCAGGATCACCTCCCTCGACCTGCTGGTCACACTCCTTTTGATGCAGCCCAGGATACGGTTGGCTTTCGGGGCTGCAAGCGCACACTGCCGGCTCATGTTCATTTTTTCACTAGCCTGGTCAGTCTAAGAAACTAACAGATATCTGAAATGACACTGAGATTAAATCAATATATACTAATATACTCCTCTTTAACATTATAATATTCATCTCATGACCAATATCCATATTTTGCATGGTGGTTTTTGCATCAAAACACTTTCACACTTCATTAAGTTTTAAACTCATTGCCCTACAGAAACTCATCTAATCTAAGGTGCCATGTTGACTTGAAGAATTTGGGTCCCAAAATGTTAGAAATATTCGCACTCTTAGAAAAAAAAAACAAACAAGTGGCTAAGATTTAGCACGGTGGTTTTCAAGACACCAAAGGATATCAGTAGAGTAAGCAGTAAGACTACAGTACTGAAAATTAGAAATTACTTAACTAATCTTGCCCAACTTGAACTTCTTGAACTTGAACTCTTTAGAAGAGTTTCAAATAGCATCAATTTATAAACAGCATAATGGAGTTAAAAATAGTGCCATGTGTTTTAAAAATGTCAATATATAATTTGTAGGATATCTGTACAATAACAATGCTAAGAAGATTAAAAGTACAGACCATATTTTCAATTATCTTAGCAGCAAATGACATGTTTCTGTTTTAACTTTCCCAGCTTATCAATAGAGTGCTCCTCAACCTAGGAAAATCAGCCTTTGGAAGCAATATCCCTGCCCGTGGCAGGGGGGTTGGAACTAGATGATCTTAAGGTCCTTTCCAACCCTAACTATTCTATGATTCTATGTAACAGGTGTGTTTTTTCAGTCCTTACTAAATGTAATCTGCTTATGTTTACATGACTATATATAACCGCATACTTCCTGTCCAGTCATAAATTGTCTTTATTAATTGTAAAGGCATTCAAAAAAGAATCACTATGTATTGAATATAAATATTGGTGTATTGAAATACCACAGAGAGAGCCTAGTGTTCAGAACATGCTGAATGCTAAAATATTGACAACACTAAATCATTGAACATTTCAATGACCTTGACCTACATGCTCAGAAACAGAAGTAGCTTTACTGGGAACTTTGTAAGTACCCTAGTTTCAAGGCTAGCACTAAAGAGCAGAATGACACCAGCGTAGTATCATTCCTTAATATGAGCTTAAATACAGAGGCAAGAAAGGTCTCACTCTTTGAATTTTCTTAACAGAAAGAACTGCTAAAGCAGACTGAGAATGAAATAAACATAATGTTCTCCCACATCCCACATGCACTGGTATTTTATTTGTATTATATTTGATACAGTTACTGTACACTGAGGAACATTAGAGGGATAAATTTTCATCACATAGTATTTTGTTCTCAATAAGATTGGTATAAATTGGATCCTGTTTCTCAGAAGACAGCAGTCAAGTTTGCCCATGATGAACTACTTATGAAAAAAAGCATTTTTTTCAATACAGCAGATTTTCTGAATCTAAAAGCTGCATTTTTTGCAATCTATTAATGCTATTCATTTATTCAATTAACCAAAGTTACTACATGCAAATAAAGATCTTCAGCAGAGATAACACTGCTGAGTTGCTTACTGGAGAAGTACTTTGGAATCCTGGAAAAACAGGTCTGGAAGCAACCTCAAGAAGACCTCTGATCTTGCCTACCACAGAGCAAGATCAGTTATATCTATCTCATTTGCAAAATATATGTATGGATTTAACACCAATACTAAGACTCCATGCCCTCCATACAAGGTACTAGAGGGGTTCACTGTCCTACTGTTAAACCATAAATCATCCCACAAAATAAAAAAAAAAAAAAACAAACAAGATAAGGCAAACAAGCAATTTAAAGGAAGACAGAACAACTGAGGTGACAGAGAATTATATCTTTTAACTATAACTGCATCGGGTTTAATTATACATAATTTGTTAATGTTCCATGTATCTTATATTCCTTGAAATCTTTTAGAAATGTGTTTTCATTGCTGATATTTAAAATGCAAAGTACATAGAGTCTACCACTTTATGTTTCCTTTCTGATTTGGTGGTATTCAGGCTCATGTTTCTGTGAAGGTTATTTTAGTTCATACAATCAGAATTTACTTTTTGCCAGTAATCTCTCATATTTATTTAATATTTGCTGCTTTCATGAACATTTCAGGCAGCAAGCTCACTTGCTCTAACCCTTGCAGAAGCAAATACAAAAAACTTTGTCGCACTTAATTCAGCTTTAAAAAGATTTGATGAAAATGTGAGAATTCACTCACCTCTAACACCACACCAGACTGCAAATACTTGAAGAACAACTAATCCTAAAGTCAAATAAAAATAATGTATTGTAGTATCATAGAATCATAAAATAGTTTGGATTGGAAGGGACTTTCAAGATCATCCAGTTCCAGCCCCCCTGCCGTGGGCAGAGACACCTTCCACTAGACCAGGTTGCTCAAAGCCCCATCCAATCTGGCCTTGAACACTTCCAGAGATGGGGCAGCCGCAGCTTCTCTGTGCAACCTCTTCCAGTGTCTCAGCACCCTCACAGTAAAGAGTTTGTTCTTAATCTCCAATATAAATCTACCATCTTTCAGTTTAAAGCCATTTTCCCTTCTCCTATCCCTACATGCTCTTATAAAATGTCCCTCTCCAGATTTCTTGTAGGCCCCCTTTAGGTACTGGAAGCTGCTCTAAGGTCTCCCCAAAGCCTTCTCTTCTCCAGGCTGAACAAGCCCAACTCTCTCAGTCTGTCTTCATAGGAGAGGTGCTCCAGGCCTTGGAGCATCTTTGTAGTCCTCTGGACTGACTTGAGCAGGTCCACATTCCTCTTGTGTTGGAAGCCACAGAGCTGGATGTAGTACTGCAGGTGGGGCTCTCATGAGAGCAGAGTAAAAGGGGAGAATCACCTCTCTTGACCTCCTGGTCACTTTTGCTGCAGTCCAGCATACGCTGGCTTTCTGGGCTGCAAGTGCATACTGCTGGGTCATACTGAGCTTCTTGTCAGCCAACATCCCCAAGTCCTTCTTCTCAGGGCTGCTCTCAAGCGAGTCTTGTGTTGGCCCACATCTCAAGACTGTCAAGGTCCCTCTGGATCCCACCACTCCCCTTTAGCATGTCAACCACACCACACAGCTTGGTGTCATCGGCAAATTTGCTGAGGGAGCACATTCCCCAGAAGCCTCTCATTGTTGGTGAAATCACGATCCAGTATAGCAGATGTCCTCCTTGGTTGTTACTTGAAGAACAAAGTTATCATTAACATACTTCAGAAACCTCCTGGATTGCTTATGCCCTGCTATGTTGTTTCTCCAACGGATAACAGGGTGGGTCAAGTCTTCCTTGTGGACCAGCGCTTGTGAACATAAGGTCTCTCCTGTCTGTCTATAGGGGGCCTCATCCACTTGATCTTCCTGGTCAGCTACATATAAGCAGCTGCAAGATAATAATGTCAATGACATAGAATTTATAAAAGAACATTTAGCCTGATCTCTTCAAACCTCCATATAATTAAGTCTGATGTACTGAATTTCCTGATGTGAAACACACCAGGGAAATCACTAGATGTCACTGACACTGGACTTTTAAAATTAGAGTATAAACAGCATTGCTGGGCCCTATGTTTAATGTGCTATAACATCCCAGTCTACTCAAAATCTGCCAGGCCTTGAAAAACAGTGCAAAACTCAAGAAACAAGTGGGTCATTCTTGTGCCCCTTTAATAACTTTTAAGAAAGAATCTTTGGATCAAACAAGACCTATGATAACGCATAAGCAAAGTCAGCCATAGAAAAATTGAAAATCTGAAGGAGACTGTATTCTCCCACTAGCATTATTAAGAGCAGAAATATTCAAGGCCACATATTACAGTTGCTCTCCTCTCACCCTTCATTCACTCTGGGCAGACCTAAGCCCTAACACAAGGGGTAAGCATAAGACAATAATGCTATTTATAGCCTTCTTTACATTATTTAGTTTGCTTTTTTAAAACAAACAAACAAAAAAAAAAAAAAAAAACCACCCACATACCCAAGTCCATAAAGCCTGAAGCGGTAACCCAGAATATACAGAAGAGGCAGATTAATTGAGCTAAGAAGCTGCCAGCTCTATATAGTCACTCTTCAGCTGGATTTCATGCTGCAAGTATTAGGCAACAGCAATACAGTCATAATGCATTAACCAAAAGTATTAAAAGAGGGCTGATTAAAGGGGGCTGCTATCCATCACAGAGTGCTGCATCTGGTTACTATTAAACCTTAAGTAGTGATTAGTATCATGAAAAACATAATTTTGATGGGTTTCTACAAAGAAAAAGCTGAAAAATTGTTGTTTGCTAATGATTTTTTTGCTGCTGAAAGGGAGAGGGTTGGTGCTGAACATATGAGGAGGAAAAGTTGGTTTCTGAACTCTGAAATGTAGGTCACTTAAGAGATCTTCCTAACTTGCTACATGCTTACAGTAAAGCCATCATTTGTGTCACTAGAAGACTATTAGAACCGTAATTTACTGAAGTATTTTACTGAAGTGTATACTGAAGTTAGATGTATGCATTCAAGGTTTTGTTGATAATTTTGTTTGAGTCAAGGTTTTGATGGTAATTTATGAAAAAAAAAGATTCTAGGAGGCTAAACAAAATTCTGGTGATACGGTAACTCAGTATTCCGTCTATGTAAAACTGTATGTACAATTTATATGTGGAAGTTTCAGTTTATTAGTCTAGACTCCTTTTTTTTCAGTATCTGATTACTGCAATATTAAACACATTTTGGTATTGTTCCAAAAAGGTGCTCTAAAATGTAATTCCTGATAAGCTGGTAGTGATCTTAAAAAAAATGCAGACACTAAAGCTAAACAGCTCCATATTTGGTCTGCAAATAAGATGCAAGGGAAAAAGGGCTGACATTGTAAATCACAGACATGTTTAAGGTTAGGAGCCAGCTTAATGGATGAGAACTGGATGATAAATTCCAGAGTTCTGAAGTGATTTGAATGGAATACTGTAGAAGAGGTCTCTTGTGTTGGTGAATAATTTGCCTTTTCTATACCCTGCAAAGAAAATCTTTGCAACAAAACATAACAAAGCACATTATATAGCTGTCAGACCAAAGGTGCATCTAGGCCACCAATTTGGGCAGTGTTCAGAAGTGGATGCTTAGGAACTTTAAATTATTTTCATATTTCAGGTTTTTTTAAGTAAAAATCGTGGGAGTAACTGAGCACTCAGACAGGTTGCCTGGAGAGGTGGTGAAGTCTCTCTCATGGGAGATACTCGAAAGCAATCTGGATGTAGTCCTGATCTCTATGTGAGCCTGCTGGAGCATTGAGGGTTGGACTAGATGAACTCCAGAGATCCCTTCCAACCTCAACCGTTCTGTGATTCTGTGAGGAAGGATACAGCATGTAAGTATATGGTGATACTTTCTTTCAATACATTTTTCATTCTCCAAGCAATCCGTGGCTTCTCTTCACTTCGCTTTCCTTTCCTCCTCTTCCCTTCCCTTCCTTTCCCTAAATTTCCTTTCCAAATTTCTTTTCCCTGCAGAATTTCACTGCAATATAACATTTAAGACTTCTCATGCCTCTCACCTATTCCTCCATTATTCACTGTAACCCCTATGTGTATTTATGTAAATGTTAAAATGTTTTACCTATTTAATTTTTTTCCTGTTTCAGATTAGTCTGGTCTTCCAGAAAAAGTGAGTCCACACTTAAGGTATCAAGCTGCATATCCTTCACATCTAAGAAAGATACTCAAAATACTTACTAATGTATGCTTAATCCTTGACTGAAGTTGCAAGGCGATATAAGTATTTAATAATAATGGTGATAGCAAAGGCATTCTGTCTGACATCAATTATTGCTAGAGCATGAAGTTGAGTCTAAATTGTAATATTCAGTATTGCTGGTGCCCCAGTAAACCATGAAGGTACTGACTGTAAGAGCACCAAATAGTTCTTTGTCTGCAGGCTTTCTGTGCAAAGTATCACTTAGGCACAGCACACCTCCCACCCAGGACCCATCCCAGCATTCCATAGGCAGCTAGAAGTTGGGAGTTGCTCCCAAGGTCGTCCCAATTACATACTAAAGTATGGTATTATGATTTACCTCTTTACCATAGCTTTGGAGGTGTTTCTGCTAGTATTAAACCAGCAGAGTTGGGGAAAGTTATAAACCCACAATGAAGGACACCTATACTTAATTAATGTTGTCCTACCCCCGGAATTTTTAGGAAAATATAATAAAATATCTAAATTGAATTTTTCAGTGTGATTTTATGAGAAGGCATGCACAAAGCAAAGTTGAAATTAACTCCATCATGTCTTTGCTGACTTGCTGCATTATATACATGCTTGGTAATGAAAAAAATATATATGTAAATAGGGTTTACTTGCAGGAAACATTTAATCTTCTCAGAGCTATTTCACAAGCTAATGAAGTGCTGTAAAAATGGAAAAGAAATTAATTCCAAGTACTCTTCCTGCCAACAGTTTAATGTATGTACTGCATAGTCTCTCTGTCTAACTATGAATACTGAAATTGGTTCAATAATTTCTTGAAATAAATGGCATTTTTTCCACCAACTTCATAGTTATAATAGGTATTTTATCTTTTTTACTTGAGAATACAGTTAAAGATACAACTAAAACCCAACAGTTTGCATTCTACTCACTTTTTGAAATTGGCAGTACCTGTTATATAAACATTAATCTTTTCTAACTCTCTCTTACACACATTCAGAAAGCTTTTTCATGGATTTAGTGTAATCTTCACATGTATATATATATGATAAATATGGTAATTAATGAAAAAAAATCCACATTTTTATATATACTGGAGAACAGAAGAATGTAACAACTTCCGAAATCTTTCCATTTATCACTATTTTGTAAAGGACTTTTTTGGCTTTTACTGTCACATATCTCCATGGAAACCATGTTCACAGGCCATCCAAAACCAAAAGCCCTCTCAGAATTAGAGGGCTGTAATCAGCAACATGTTGAGAAATAAGTGACTGCAGCAAATCTTAAGTGAAATCTGAAGTGTGCCACTTCAGAAACTTAAATTTATCCCTATTGTGATTATAAAAGTTTGATATTAAATCTCCTAAAACTCTCTGAAACTTAATAAGGTAGCACAATGAAACATGAGAAGATGGCCTGTGCCTGTGTTATTTCCTTTTCTCCCAGTGGACTAACTTAAATTTAATGGAACTCCTATATACAGATACATACATGTATTCAAAAAAAATCAAGTCGAAGGAAGAAACAATTTATGGGGATTTTTTCCTTCTTTTGCATTGTCAGGTTTTTGTGCCTTTTCTGTTTATGAAATTCAACCTTGATAATTGCCTGATCTTCGGCTGAAAACATAGCATGAAAGCAGAAATTACTGACTTGATTTCATACACATATGCAAAATACAGCAGACAGGGATTGTAATTGCTGTATTTGTCACTGAACTGCTACTGCCCATCAGAGATCTGTACCTTGCTTTCAATCTTCCTCCAGTACATTCTGCCAATATCTTCCAATTTTATCAGATAACATACATTAAAATTGTTGCATACAGTAGGACAAGTTCAACTAGCCATGGACACAGCAGAAATCAGGCAGTTCACAGTTACACAAGGAATTACATCAGTAATCTTAACGTAAACTGGCTCCAGTTTATGAAAGGCTCTTGGTATTTTGAAGTTGTGACTTCCCGCAGTGTATGCCCCAATAATCAAATAACATCTCAGTATTCGTTCAGGGTGCAAAGACCACCACATTATTCATATTTCATTTTGTTATTGTCTGCATGTGGAGTGAATATCTGGATGATTTTCACATTACTACCAGCTGACAAATCAGAGAGTAATGGCTACTCCATGGGATAGAGAAGGTTTCTTCCTGTTGTTATAATGCACTGTAAGCATCAGTTAGCATCAGGGATACAAGAAGTTTTCTGATGCTGAACATTTACAATTTCTCTTGCTTGTCCCATGACTACATAACAGCATATACTCTGAGTAAGAGCAAGAAAAACTTCTCGGTCATTCCTATACTGTCACTGAGGAAATTCCAATTTCTGCATGTAGAGACCTTGTCTCTGCTGATGCCCATCCCACTGTTTCTAAGGAAAACATTTTCTGTCACTTCACACCCCTAGTAATCTGGGTATCATGAAAGTGTCTTAAAGATAAGAAAAATATATTACTTAATATTCAAGTGATTTCTCAATACATTGTGGAAAATCAGCATGGAGAACACAGGTCAGGCATGATGTGCTGCAGCTGTTGAAATGAAACGTCCTGTGTGTCACGTACCCTGACTGCTTTGTATTATATTGCTAAAATTCTGTTAGAAAATGCCCAAGATAGATATACCATTGAACTAGCCATTTTTTTTTTTTTCAAGACAGGATGCTATCTCCTCATGATTGACAGGTGATGCTATACTAAGGTCAGCAGAAGAATGTCTACCTTTAAGCAAGAAAGCAGGGAGTTAATTATTTCTTTTCCATCACAAAGGAGAATCCTGTGGCCAAAACAAACTCTGAGCCCCTTCTTCTGACAATCAACATAGTCTGTCTTTTCCTGGCTTCTGTTCTAACCAGTTGATCTGTATCCTCCTGTATTTCTTGGCAAAGTATTGGGCTGTATTGGTGGTGGTTTATTTTGTGTTATTCAAGATAGAAAAAAGCATGCAGCTTCACACTTAGTCTATAATGCTGAATCAGTAATTTCTGTGTTTAACAATGTTTCATAGGACTAGACAACAAACAAATCATGAGGTTCCAGAAGTAAGGGAGATACAGTTTCTCAGCATTACTAGTAGGTGTCTTCTCTGCTAAGAGCATTGGGCACTCTGTTTCCCTGGAATTCCTCCATCTCCTTCAGAAATAGAATCATAGAATCATAGAATAGTTACGGTTGGAAAGGACCTCAAGATCATCTAGTTCCAACACCCCTGCCATGGACAGTGACACCTCCCACTAAACCATGCCATCCAAGGCTCTGTCCAACCTGGCCTTGAACACTGCCAGCAATGGAGCATTCACAACTTCCCTGGGCAACCCATTCCAGGGCCTCATCTCCCTCACAGTAAAGAATTTCTTCCTCATATCCAACCTAAACTTCCCCTGTTTAAGTTTGAACCCATTACCCCTTGTCCAATCCCTACAGTCCCTCATGAAGAGTCCCTTCCCAGCATCCCTATAGGCCCCCTTCAGATACTGGAAGGCTGCTATGAGGTCTCCACGCAGCCTTCTCTTCTCCAGGCTGAATAGCCACAACTTTCTCAGCCTGTCGTCATACGGGAGGTGCTCCAGTCCCCTGATCATCCTCGTGGCCCTCCTCTGCACTTGTTCCAACAGTTCCATGTCCTTTTTATATTGAGGACACCAGAACTGCACACAATACTCCAAGTGAGGTCTCACAAGAGCAGAGTAGAGGGGCAGGATCACCTCCTTCAACCTGCTGGTCACGCTCCTTTTGATACAGCCCAGGATACAGTTGGCTTTCTGGGCTGTGAGCACACACTGCCGGCTCATGTTCATTTTTTCATCGACCAACACCCCCAAGTCCTTCTCCGCAGGGCTGCTCTGAATCTCTTCTCTGCCCAACCTGTAGCTGTGCCTGGCATTGCTCTGACCCAGCAGTAGGACCTTGCACTTGGCATGGTGAAACTTCATCAGGTTGGCATCAGCCCACCTCTCAAGTGTGTCAAGGTCCCTCTGGATGGCATTCCTTCCCTCCAGTGTATCAACCGAACCACACAGCTGGGTGTCATTGGCAAACTTGCTGAGGGCACACTCAATCCCACTGTCCATGCCACCAACAACAATGTTGAACAAGACCAGTCCCAACACTGATCCCTGAGGGACACCACTCGTTACTGGTCTCCAGCTGGAAATCGAGCTATTGAGCACAACTCTTTGTCTGCAGCCATCCAGCCAGTTCTTTATCCACCAACTGGTCCACCTATCAAATTGATGTCTCTCCAACTTAGAGACAAGGATGCCATGTGAGACAGTGTTGAACACTTTGAACAAGTCCAGGTAGATGACATCAACTGCTCTACCCCTGTCCATCAGTTCCGTAGCCTCATCATAGAAGGTCACCAGATTTGTCAGGCAGGATTTCCCCTTAGTGAAGCCATGCTGGCTGTCACCAAGCACCTTGTTGTTTTCATGTGCCTTAGCATGCCTTCCAGGAGAATCTGCTCCAAGATTTTGCCAGACACAGAGGTGAGACTGACTGGTCTGTTGTTCCCTGGCTCATTCATTTTCCCCTTCTTGAAAATGGGGGTTATATTTCCCTTTTTCCAGTTGTCAGGAACTTCACCTGACTGCCATGATTTTTCAAATATGATGGACAGTGGCTTAGCAACTTCATTTGCCAGCTCCTTCAGGACCCGCAGATGGATTTCATCCGGTCCCATGGGCTTGTATACATTCAGATTCCTAAGATGGTCTTGAACCAGATCCTCTCCTACAGTGGGCCCAAGGTCTTCATTCTCACAGTCCCTGCATCTGCCTTCCAAAACTTGGGTGGTGTGGTCAGAGCATTTGCTGGTGAAGACTGAGGCAAAGAAGTCATTAAGAACCTCAGCCTTCTCCAAATCCAGGGTAGCCACTTCTCCTGATAGCTTCTGGAGGGGGGCCACGTTATGCCTAGTCTGTCTTATATATATATATATATATATATATATATAATCCCTTCCTGTTATCCTTAATATCCCTAGCCAAGTTTAATTCTACGTGGGCCTTAGCTTTCCTAACCTGGTCCTTAGCTTCCCAGACAACATCCCTGTACTCTTCCCAGGCCGCCTGACCTTGCTTCCACCTTTTATAAGCCTCTTGTTTCCTTCAAATTTTGCTCAGCAGTTCCTTATCCATCCAAGGAGGTCTCCTGGCCCTCCTGCTAAACTTCCCTGTAGTACGGATGCATCGCTCCTGATCTTGCAGCAGGTGATTCTTGAGTATCAACCAACAGTCTTGGGCCCCCTGCCCTCTAGGGCTATATCCCATGGAACCTTACTAAGCCAGTTCCTGAAGAAGCCAAAGTCTGCTCTCTTGAAGTCCAGGGCAGTGAGCTTGCTACATGCTCTTCTCATTGTCCTGAGGATCTGGAATGCGACCATCTCATGATCGTTGCAATCAAGGCTGCCCTGGAGCATCACATTTCCAACCAGCCCTTCCCTGTTGGTGAGGACGAGGTCACCTCTCCTTGTTGGCTCCTCTATTACTTGCAGAAGGAAGTCGTCTTCCGCACAATCGAGGAACTACCTGGATTGCTTGTGCTGGGCCGTACCATCCCTCCAACAGATATCAGGGTGGTTGAAGTCCCCCATGTTATTAATAGGTCAGGAATGACTAATTCAGAAACATTTGTGTACTCTTTACCAATGGCAGAAGACCACCTAACTGAGAGAATGTTGTTCCTGTCCTGTGTTTTGACCTAAATCCAGATTGTGCCAAGGCCAGGATGTTTCCTGTAATTAGAAGTGTTTGGAAACAACTTCAGAACCCTTCGCCTAAGTTTGCTTGAGAAAAGGAGCATTTGACTGTGGGCAGTAAATAACTAAGTCAGGTTTCTTCTGGATTGATCACTGTTGGTCTGAATTACATAGCGGTAGCTATTTCAGTGAGAAGAAGCATCATCTGTTTTAATCTCACTGGTAAAGAAAGAGAGCATCCCCTTGAAAGGTTACTTTGTAGAAGCTCACTGTCTTAGGAAATTTGGCTCCTTATGCTCCAAGCATCTTCCTGAATGTGGCTATTATCAGCAGATGGATTTCATATCTTTCCAGTAGATTGCAGGATTTCTTGTTTAATTAGTTTACTTAGCCCCCACTTCAGGACATTATTTAACATCGCCAAAATCAGAAGATTTCTCTTTGAATGAAAACTTTGCACAGTCTTAGCTAATTTCTATGTTGCATTTTCGGCTTTATTTTTTTGGTTTTATACTTCCACCATTTTTCCTGCCCCTGCTGTGGTACCTCAGAGAAATCCATACAGTAGCTCTCCACATCGTCAACACTTTGATTGATAGATTGTGTCTACCTACAGTGCTGTGAATTTTTTTAATCTGATGTAATCCTTAGTCAATGATCAGACTTGTTAAGTCTGGTTTTAGATGTAGAAACCCTGGTAACTTAATGTTAGTCTTCGAGAAAAAGACTGTGCAGAGATAAATGGCTCGTATATGTAGAGATTTCATACAAAGACATGTTAAAATGGACAGAATATACAGACACGAGGATGATAGGAAATCTATAAGAAGAAGTGACGAAAGGAGTATTTAGACATTTTCTTTGAGATGTTAAGATGAGGATGGTGAAGTCTCTTGAGATTACAAATCTCATCATTAGGACTAAAACACTTAGTGATGCTGTGAAAATTGGCCTGATAGGAATAAACATATTAAATTTGGATGTGAAGCCTCTGATTTCTGGATCTTTACACCTCTTTCTTTTTTTTTTTTTTTTTTTTTTTTCTTTTTAGGAGATTCCTCTTGAACTGAACAACATACAAAAATATAAGCCGAAAACCTAGCTGTCAAGTTTTCTCACTGATTTTGATGGTTTCTGTCACTGTAGCTATTGCCTGAAAATACCCTGGCAAGATCTGCATCTGAGGGAAATGTAACAGTAACATACTCCCTGTGACCTTTATGGTTCAAACATGCATCCCAACATCTTAAAGCTTTCATGGGTCTCAGAGAATGTTTCTTTCCCTCTTGGTTCCCCTGTGTCACCCCAGGGTATTTCTTTCTCTGGGCTTTTACAGATGAAAGAGAGGTCCTTTATACTATCCTTTGGGTAGTATAAGAAGTGTGCTAGTGAGCTATGGAAACCCTTTCTACGTGTTTGTCACAATTCGGAGAGAAGAATGCCATGTTGTTGCCCAGCAGTGCCTGACCTGGAGCCACTTATAGATCAAATCCAAACCAACCATTTATATGTGACATTCAAAATAAATAGCCTGCTTGATAATTGCAAAAGACATAGGTAAATGCACAGAATACATTTAATCTACCTATGCTAAACCTACACTAGGAAGTTTCTCATGCCATTTCCTTCCTCATTGCTTCTATCAAGGCTGAAGTAATGGTTTCCATCTCTCTGTATAGCTTATGGATCAGGATGCGTTTGAAAAGAAAATGCTTCCATAAGAGAAGTTGTCCAGGAGAGGAAGCCTCCCAGTAAGAGCTTCCTTTAGTAACTTCTTTCACTCTGATCAAATCATTCTGTTTTAGCAGAACGTGTGATGCTATCCTTCTCAGTCTTAGGAAATGCTGAGAGATACAGACTTTCACCCTGACACTTGAGTCCTTTTTCTTCTGTAGGAATTATATGGCCACTTAAAATGTTGTTTCTTTTTTTTTTTTTTTTTTTTTTTAATATACAAGGATCTCATTAACAGACAACGGAAGAGCTACTGATATCATCTATCTGGACTTCTGTAACGTCTTTGATGCAGTCCTCACAATATCATAGAATTATAGAATCATAGAATAGTTAGGGTTGGAAAGGACCTTATGATCATCTAGTTCCAACCCCTCTGTCATGGGCAGGGATACCTCCCACTAAACCATGCCACCCAAGGCTCTGTCCAACCTGGCCTCGAACATCGCCAGCGATGGAGCATTCACAACTTCCCTGGGCAACCCATTCCAGTGCCTCCCCACCCTTACAGTAAAGAATTTCTTCCTCATATCCAATCTAAACTTCCCCTGTTTAAGTTTGAGCCTGTTACCCCTTGTCCCATCTCTCTAAATTGGAGAGGTGTGGGTTTGAATGGATAGGTTATTAGGTGGATAAGAAATTAGCTGGATTCTTGCATCCAGAGAGTAATGGTCAATGACTCAATGTCTGGATGGAGATCAGTGATGAGTGGTGTCCTTCAGGGGTCTGTAGTAGGACTAGTACTGTTTAATATCTTCATCAGTGACACAGACAGTGGGATCAAGTGCACCCTCAGCAAGTCTGCAGATGACACCAAGAGGAGTGGTGCAGTTGACATGCCTGAGAGACAGGATGCCATCCAGAGGGACCTGGACAAGCTCAAGAAGTGGGTGCATGTGAACCTCAGGTGGTTCAACGAGGCCAGGTGCAAGGTCCTGCACATGGGCTGAGGCAATCCCAGGTATCAACACAGGCTGGGGGATGAAGGGATTGAGAGCAGCCCTCCAGGGAAGGACTTGGGGGTACTGGTGGATGAAAAACTAGACATGAGCAGCAGTGTGTGCTTGCAGCCCAGAAAGCCAACTGTATGCTGGGCTACCTCAAAGGCAGCTTGTCCAGCAGGTCAAGGGAGGTTTATTCTCCCTCTACTCTGTTCTCATGAGACCCCACCTGCAGTACTGTCTGCAGCTCTGGGAGCCCTAGTGTAAGAAGGATGCAGACCTGTTGGAGCAAGTCCAGAGGAGGGCCATGAAGATGATCAGGAGACTGGAGCACCTATTCTATGAAGACAGGCTGAGAGTTAGGGTTGTTCAGCCCTGAGAAGAGAAGGCTCTGGGGACAACTTATAGCAGCCTTCCAATTCTTGAAAGGAGCTAATAAGAAAGATGGGGATGGCCATTTTAGGAAAGCCTGTAACAACCGGACACAGGTTAGTGGTTTTAACCTAAGAGGGTGTAGACTCAGACTAGGAAGGAATGTTGTTACCATACGGGTGGTGAAACACTGTAGCAGGTTGTCCAGAGAGGTGGTAGACGCCCCATCCCTGGCACTGTTCAAGGTCAGGTTGGAGGGGGGTTTGCAAAGTCTGATGTAGTGGAAAATGTTCCAGCCCATGGCAGAGGGGTTAGACTAGGTGATCTTTAAAGCTCCTGTCCAACCCAAACCATTCTATGATTCTATGATTGATTCTATGATCCTATGATGTTAGTATCTCTTTAGTAATTCTTAACTAGTCTTTTGATGTAATCACCTGTACAGACTGACTAGTTTACTTTCTAGCAAACTGTAGAATTTAAACAGAAGTCAGTAAGAAGCTGGGTGACTTGTTATATGTCAGGGAGAAGAACTTTTTTCACAAAATCTCAATTCTGAATTAAGCTGTAAATTCGCAAACCTTCTTAGCAGAAGGACATTAGGAAAATATTATTCGCTGGGAGAACAGTGCAACACTGTTTCACAGAAAGGTTGTGGAATCTACATCCTTGGAGATATTTCAAAGCCCTTAGCAATGTGATTTAAGTCTGAAGTTAGTTCTTCTGAAGACAGATTCCAGCGGTCCCACCCAAACTAGATTTCTCTCCATTATTTATTTAAATGAGACATGCATAAGTGTCTGATGAGCTGTTATCTCATCTGATGAGATGATGACTGAGATCAGATGTTGTTGTAATTGAATATTTTGGGGTGGATTTGGGATAAACTCAAAAGACCTACAGAAAGCCTATAGGAGTGAAGTATTTGCTTCATTTCTGTTGTTTCTGTTGTTACTAGTAAAACTCCCAGTGAAAAATGTCCATATCTTGTTTTGTTCTGCAGGAATACACATCTAGTTGATAAAATAGCCTGCCACTAATGTAGTGTTTGCTCATGGTGAATTTAAAGCACAAAACAGCTGTCACCTTGGCAAGCCTTTGGCTGTTAGGGATGACTTATGTAGAAGAGCCTCGGAATCTAGAGGGGAAAAGGTGATTTATAAACAAGCTGTTTCACAGTAATTGCTATCTGACAAAATTGTTTTGCAGATCCATGAAACTGTTTCCATTCACGTACTCCCCTCAAGTAGGTACAACTTCTACTTGTTGCCACATTGCTTTTGACACAACATAGCATCAATAAAGAAGATGCAGGTAATGTCAAGGGGCAAAACTTTAGATGGCAATTTAAAATGTGAAGACGAAACAGTCCAAATAATGAGATATTGTTAAGCTTTCACTGCTTAGGTCACCTGTACCAAACTACTTGAACACATTTCTGTTTATAGATTCCACTATTTACTCTTCTATTTTTTTCCCAGTAATTCTCTAAAGAAAAGTATCTTTCAAATACTTTGTATTAACTTGCATTTAGCACAAAGAATTTAAGATAATTTTGCCGGCAGAGTCATGTACATTGAGAGATAAGCTACCTCCATTTACTTCAGGACATAGCTATGTAAAAACACATTTGTCACAGAGCAGCTGAAACACTGCAGTATCACTCCCAAATTCAATTTCCAGTAACTTTTCTGCCAGTGCTCACGTTCATATTGCCCAAGAGCAGATCATACTCTATCTGGCTAATGAAGAACAGCATGTACCCACTCAAAGTATGGGCTCACCCATCTCAAAGTGGTATTGTTATTCATGAATATGTATTCAATTATTTTTAGAAGTATTGAATCATTTAACTTCAATTAAACACATTTTCTCAACTCCATTTCAAAATGCAGTGAATGTGAGAGAAATTTGGCATAAATATTTATTAAGTCGGAAATAGCATTTCCAACAATAATGCAACTTATTTAAGGTTTAGAGACAATTTTGCTGATTAAGCATGTATCTGTATATAAATAATACCCTCATGCATTCATCTAGTGGTTACAATGTTAATTCCTGTGTTTCTTACTGACCAGTGTTTCAGAAATACTTGTGCTATAGGTCAGTCCAAGATTTTATTACAAGATGAGGTACCTCAAGCAATATATACACCTCATTTCAATTCCAGTAAGTCTCAGGAAAACTCACACATGTGCTTTATAGAGCCAGAATGTCCCCATGACACAAACCGAATGAGGAACAAGCTTTGAATGCCTTCTGAGAGCAGGAGTTCACATATCTCAGGCTGTACCTGCTCCAGCCTTTTCATTGTGCAGAACACTGTATTACTTTGCTGTAGTTAGCTGAAATGTGAGTTATGAGGTCCATGCTTTCATTTATTGTCTACCTTAGTTGCAACAGCAATAGTAACAAAAGAAAAACAAGACAAAATAAAATAAAATTAGATGCAAAGTATGCAACCAAGAGTCAAAAGGTGTCAGAAAGGGCAGCAGTTCTCAGCAAGGAAGAACATTGTGCCTGGCCGGGACTTTGTGGACAGAAAGAGATTGTCCATGAAAAGCCCCCTAAGTACCTTGGTGGCTTGATGCTGAACTTAATCCAGCTTTGTGATCTTATGTTGCTAAGCCACTGTCCATCATATTTGAAAAATCATGGCAGTCAGGTGAAGTTCCTGACAACTGGAAAAAGGGAAATATAACCCCCATTTTCAAGAAGGGGAAAATGAATGAGCCAGGGAACTACAGAACGGTCAGCCTCACCTCTGTGCCTGGCAAAATCTTGGAGCAGATTCTCCTGGAAGGCATGCTGAGGCACATGAAAAACAACAAGGTACTTGATGACAGCCAGCATGGCTTCACTAAGGGCAAATCCTGCCTGACAAATCTGGTGGCCTTCTACGATGGAGCTACAAAACACATGGAGAGGGGTAGAGCAGAGGGGTAGAGCAGTTGATGTCATCTACTGGACTTGTTCAAAGTGTTTGACACTGTCCCACAAGACATCTGTGTCTCTAAATTGGAGAGACATCAATTTGATAGGTGGACCACTCGGTGGATAAAGAACTGGCTGGATGGCCGCACACAAAGAGTTGTGCTCAATGGCTCAATGTCCAGCTGGAGACCAGTAACGAGTGGTGTCCCTCAGGGATCAGTGTTGGGACTGGTCTTGTTCAACATCTTTGTGGGTGACATGGACAGTGGGATTGAGTGTGCCCTCAGCAAGTTTGCCGACGACACCCAGCTGTGTGGTTCAGTTGATACACTGGAGGGAAGGAATGCCATCCAGAGGGACCTTGACACACTTGAGAGGTGGGCTGATGCCAACCTGATGAAGTTTCACCATGCCAAGTGCAAGGTCCTACTGCTGGGTCAGAGCAATGCCAGGCACAGCTACAGGTTGGGCAGAGAAGAGATTCAGAGCAGCCCTGCGGAGGAGGACTTGGGGGTGTTGGTCGATGAGAAAACGAACATGAGCCAGCAGTGTGCACTTGCAGCCCAGAAAGCCAACTGTATCCTGGGCTGCATCAAAAGGAGTGTGACCAGCAGGTCGAGGGAGGTGATCCTGCCCCTCTACTCTGCTCTTGTGAGACCTCACTTGGAGTATTGTGTGCAGTTCTGGTGTCCTCAACATAAAAAGGACATGGAACTGTTGGAACAAGTGCAGAGGAGGGCCACAAGGATGATGAGGTGACTGGAGCACCTCCCATATGAAGACAGGCTGAGAAAGTTGTGTCTGTTCAGCCTGGAGAAGAGAAGGCTGCGTGGAGACCTCATAGCAGCCTTCCAGTATCGGAAGGGGGCCTATACGGATGCTGGGGAGGGACTCTTCATGAGGGACTGTAGTGAGAGGACAAGGGGTAATGGGTTCAAACTTAAACAGGGGAAGTTTAGGTTGGATATGAGGAAGAAATTCTTTACTGTGAGGGAGATGAGGCACTGGAATGGGTTGCCCAGGGAAGCTGTGAATGCTCCATCCCTGGCTCTGTGCAAGGCGGGGTTGGACAGAGCCTTGGGTGACATGGTTTCATGTGAGATGTTCCTGCCCATGGCAGGGGTATTGGAACTAGATGATCTTAAGGTCCTTTCCAACCATAACTATTCTCTGATTCTATGATCTTGTTGTTTTTTAAGGGGTTCAAATTGGATGCAGTATTCTAAAGTAGTTTAATGAGTGCTAATCAGAGGGATAATCCCTTCCCTTGGTCTGCATGATGCACTGTCAATACAGGCCAGAATACCCTTGGTGTTCTTTGCTGTCAGTGTGAACTACCGGCTCACAGCTTGCTGCCTACTGGGACTTCCAGGATCTTTCCGGCAGAGCTGCTCCTAGGCCTGTCTTTTGTCTGCAGGAAGAGGTTCCTCCTTCCCAGGCAGAATTCACCTTTGTCCTCCAACCTGCCTAGGTATATCTGATGATAGCCCCGCCTTTAAGCACACCAAGAGGTCTCTTAGTTTGGTGTCAAGAGCGGACTTGACTAGTGTTCACTCTCACATCCTTCAGAACATTGATGAAGATGTTATCAGGACATGTTCTAGGACAGATCCCTGCAGTACTGTATTTGTTAATCAGCACTGAGATAGAGAACAACCCACTACCCACCAATCTTTGAGCCTGGTCACCCAATCGCCTTTTTTTAAAAATTCATTGAGTTGCACATCCATATAGACTACAACATTCTAATTGGATTCAAGAATATGGTGGGAAATGGTGTCTAAAACATTGCTAAAGTCAAAGACAATCTACTGCTCTCACCTGCACTGGCATCAATAATTTTAAAAATGGTTAAAAAAATATTTTCCATCATGAAGTTATAAAACGTACCAGCAGAGAGCAGAAGCCTTTGCCCAGTGTGGTGAAGTTTCTTTCTTTAATTTTGTTTGCTTTAGATTTCTAGGAGCTACATTAAAATTTGGTGCAAGTTAGGATGTTGCAAAGCAAAATCATAAATGGAAGTATGAAATAGTGACACAGTGTTTCAAGTGGAAAAACTTGATATCACCACGGTATTGAATTAGGTCAAAAGTCCTAAACATGATGGACAGACTGTTGAGAATTCTGGACACATTTGCAACAGAAGATCAGTTCTTAAAATGCCATGTAACCTCTCAGTCCATCTCTTCATCTACTTTTTAGAAACCAGGAAAGTTTGAAATTAGAGATCACTGGTAATATTTGAACTTATGAGGAAGAGAAAACCTAACATAACATTCAATTAAGGATATTGAGCCCAGGTACTTAATTCAACAGAGTGCTGAGGCATTTACTTCCAAAGTAATCAATGCCACAATGTACCATATTCAATCGAAACCAAATAGAAAGGCTATAAAATTATGCAAAATCTGAAGTCATCACACTAACTGAGAATATTACAGCAACAGCATTTTAAGATACTCTTCGCATACAGGGTTTCATTTTCCACAGTCATCTGATGCAAATCAAAATAGCAGGCTAAAAAAGATTACTGAAATCAGCTCAGAAGCATTGGTTAGCTGATGCAGGCAAACAAAATTTTGCACAGTGATGAGGAAAAAAGTGAACCTGGTGGTATAGACAGAATTTATTGATTTTGGAGTAAAAGCAGAGAAATTTCTCTCTTCTCATATGCTCCTTAAAGGTAGCTTATTCTCACCTACAAATTATCAGACACTAAAGTATCCAACCTATGAAATAGAATTTCTGCTTTAGTAAATTTATGTCAAGAAGAGACCAGAAAAGCTACAGAACAAGACCTGGAGGCTATGCATACATTTACATTTGGAAATAATTCAAGATAACCATAGATCTTTATTACGCCTAGATCATTTGTTTCATCTCATCTCTAAGTCATTTAACATATTTGTGCTCAATACTTGTAAAGAGAAAAAGACAGAAGGAAAGAACCCATCAGTTACCCTTCTCTAATTCCAGATGGGTGTATGACAGTTCTCATTTCTAGAAAGAATACGCAGCACAACAGTGAAAATATTCCATTCAGATCTATCTGATTACATGCTTGTTTGATGGTAATCCAAGCACAAACCTCTATAAGTGTTCATTAAGATGTTACTGATCAACATTAGCCTTCCCCACCACCAGAAAATTAATATTCCAAAACAGGTAGACTTTAAATTATGTTAGTACAATAGAAAATTGATTGCCTTAGAGCAATCTTAAAGCAGTTTGCTTTTTGAATTATACCTGGCATGAGTTTTACAGACAGAGGGGTAAATAAATGTGCACAATAAATTATTAAAAACGTTACAGCGAATAACATATCTCTTGTTTTCATATGAAAACTTCCACATACACCCAGTCTCAAACCAATTCAGGTAATCGTGTGCTTTTTTCCTAAGCGCCTAAAATAGGAATAACAGTTTTTGAATAAAATTGTATCCTTTACAAAGCTATTGTGGAAGGATACATACTTAAATTGCAAAACTCCTCCATGAGTTTGTTTGCCTAAACACACTTCAGTCATTCTGCATTTCTGAAGAAAGAAACAAGTTATGGACAGCTTGAGGCATGGGGAAGTGGCAGTGATACAATTCAGCAGTCTTCTGACAACGGTGCTAAAGTCAGCAGTCATCAAGAGGAAGACATAGGGTATTCTCATCATTCAGAAAAAAAATATTAGAAAACACTCAATATAGGCCACGCTTAAGCAAGAACCATTATATCCAAAGTGGGAAGCCAGATAGTCAAGGGAGACACAGTTCACTGGCTCGGTTTTCATGTTTGTGACGTACAACAGTAGAGTTCACGCTGTTCCTATTTCATTTTGTTCATGAAAAAACACTATAGCTAATTTATTGATCACTTTTTATATGAAGAATCAAAATCCAACTCCAATTGTTTCTTTTTTTTTCTCTATAACTGTCAGCTGAAACTCAAGCTGAAGTAATCCGAGTCTTCTTGTGCAACACAAGAAATAGGGCTTATGTTACAACCTGACTCAAGCACTGAGCATGAGGATGGATCAGATGAGCTCCAGAGGTACCTTTTGGTCTAAATTATTTTATGATTCTGTACATTCTCACACTGAACCTTTGCTATTTCAAGCAGACACTAGACGAATGGCAACATTTTCTCCCTCAGTGCTATATTTCCTTTGATAATTAAGTAAAAATTGTTCATAAGTTTTGGGAGCAATTGTGGGGACAGGTTTTAGCTTAAGAGTGTAAGTATGAATCTGGATACACATCTGGCATCCCTTAGGCTTCAGAAGTGGCTTCAGTCAGTGAAACAATGATTTAGTTATCAAGTGCTTGTGTTGAAAGTCGAGAAGGGTGAAAAAGACCTCCTTTTTTGAATAGGTAAAAGCTCCTTTATTTCATGAAAAGCAGCAAGAAGGATTTAGAGATATATACCCTCAAACATGCTAGTAATCATACAGGCAAAGAATTCATCTGAGAGGTAGGAGACATAAACTTCAGTCTCTTTAAAGTCAGAAGGCAGTGAAAATTGAGTCCAACATCTTCACAGTAAGTTGTCTGATCACGGGTTTTGTGGAAAAGTATGATCGCTCTTCCTGGTACTACGTTGAACAAGAGTAGTGTAGTCTAAGACACAGAGAAATACTTTCAAACTTTAGTAAGCTTGGGTAGGAGCCAGAAACCCAATTGCTTCCTGCTGGCAACCCCTGATGTCTTTTTTTGCATGCTTATTAACAGTTACTCAAGCACTTCAACAGTTTTCTAGGGAAAATGTTAGTGCCCTAGTCCACCAGGTACTTACAAGTTCAGAAGTAGCTGAATTGAAGTTTGGGGATCCACGTTTTCCCCTTCACCGCTTAAGTTTTATTAGTACATCTATATTCTGGTGGATAAAATAAGGCTAAATATACAGAAAGAATTAACGCGAGGAGTTAGGAAGGCACACAAAAGAGTGGAAAAATCCATCAGTCAGTTTGATAGTAGTGAGAGGGTGATTCTAATAGGAGAAAGTGCTCTGTCTATAATGAAGGAGAAATAGCTCCCAGTGGAAGGGAGACCAAAGGTCAAAGCCACAGCTTTTCAGTGCACAAGATGGAAGAAACACACTTGGCTTCATTAATTTAACGTGCAGACAAAATTTCTGCAATATCTGCATACCTCTGTCTTTAAAATAAGTGTTGCTCTTCTGCAGTAGCTTTGATGTACCAAGAAACCTAAACTTTAAACACTGCTCTAGTTTTGAGCAGAGTTACTGTAGCGGAGATTAATTGTTAGGAA
Source organism: Amazona ochrocephala (assembly GCA_039720435.1). Lineage (NCBI taxonomy): Eukaryota > Metazoa > Chordata > Aves > Psittaciformes > Psittacidae > Amazona > Amazona ochrocephala. Next base: position 90,253,790 of record CM077909.1, on the reverse strand, counting down.
GAGCAGTTTGGTTTCCATTTGAATTATATTCCATTCCTTTCATCTGCAAATGGTTGCTCACTGAAAAACCACACTTGGGACTGACAAAAATAGATATGATTTTCCTGGTATTGCAGGCTGTACAAGGAAAAGATGCCTTTGGTGGTGAGGAAAAGACGGCTCACTCTTATAGTTCCTAGTACAGTTTCTAAGGCTGGGGAAGTCAGTCTTGTATGGATAAAGGCAGCCTTCCCTGAGGATGGAAAAGAGGTTTTCTGCTCTAAGGCACTTCTCTCAGTTAAAGGGAGAAGAAAAGAAGAAAGCAGCTAACAATCGATTTCTGGGCATCAGCCAAGGAAAGATATGCCTGAATCCATTAGGCTGAGAATGTTTCATTGTGTAGCTGTTCTAAAAGATTAAGTAGCATGGCTGACTTCAGACTAAAGAACCTGAATTAGAATTACAACATCCACTGATATAAGTGACTGACAACAGACTGTAGATTGTACTTTATAGGCCAATATAATATCCTGTCCTGATACAGTGCTTAAATACTAGAATCTGTACTGCTAAAGATGAATAAAATTGAAATTGCATTTAAAAATCAAAATATGAAAAAAAAAGAAATTTCTTTTGCTCAGAGACACTTGTTTAAATTTCAGATGCCAGAGCTCGAAAGTCCCAAATATTACTGCAGTTTTTCAGATAATAGCCTACAATGCCAACTGGAAAAGATTATCTATAATCTCTTGTCAGCCACAACTAAAGAAAGGATTTTGAAAATCAACTGGTGTGCCCTGATTTTCTCTCTGTTCCCTGACTTATTCACAGGTCAAAAAAAAAATCTCATGTCTGAAGGTAAGACCTTCATCTATACTAAAATCCCCATCAGCTGCCATGGAAAGAGTATGGCAGTTTGTTTTGGGACTCCTACGTACCTTTCCTCACAGGAGAATAGGACGCTGTGTGCAATCAAATGTAGTGTGAGTGTAGCAAGAGAAAATACTTCATATCCAGACTACATCTCAGTCCAAGGAAAAAGTCACAGTTTACAATTCATATTCAGAGAGCGAAAGTCAGACAGGACTGGATCACCTTATCCGCTTCTCTGTGTCACAGAAGAGTATATTTGAGGTCACAGAATCATAGCATCACAGAATAGTTAGGGTTGGAAAGGACCTTAAGATCATCTAGTTCCAACCCCCCTGCCATGGATAGGGACACCTCCCACTAAACCATGCCACCCAAGGCTCTGTCCAGCCTGGCCTTGAACACTGCCAGTGATGGAGCATTCACAACTTCCCTTTAAGTTGTCATTCAACTCAAAAATAATTTGTATGGAGCTTCAAGTTTTTAACCTGTGAAGGCCAGAACTGCAGTGTTCCAGCATCAGTCTCACCAATAACAAATGCAAAGGCAAATAGTCATTTCACTTGTTATATTTAAATAACAAAAATTTGGTTTGCATTTGCTTCCACAGTATCATCCCAGGAGTTCATATAAAGGTACTTGTCCATAAATTTTCCCAAGATTCACACTTAGAGACTGCATTGTTCATATAACAGTCCTATTCCTATCTTATGGTTTCTTGACTTTGTGACTGGGTTTAGGAAACCCGACTTTGTTTCCAAGGACCTACATTGCCAAGTGATGCAGCTGACTATTTTCATTAGTTACTCATCCATCCATTTTACATTGTCCATAATGTCAGGTATTTATAACCTACTTCCAGGTCACTGATAGAAATGTTTGAAAGGAATACAACTCTCTCAATGACGAATCCTGCCAAATTTTTTGAGATCCACTAGTCAGTTCCTAATGCTCACTAATGTTTGATCTGTCAGTATTAAAGAACAGTAACATTTTTAAACAGGAATCTATGCAATAGTGAATTAAGCCTTTACAAAAGCTTAGGGGAAGAGTGGATTTGGTAGGAGGCTTGCCAGGCTGGTCAAGGATGCTTTAAACTAGATGTGTTGGGGGAGGGGGGCATCATTCCATCCCAACACACCCAGTCGGTTGGTAGCACTTATAGTAAACATTCGGAGCAATGTAGGGATATTCCAGCTGCTCCAGCCAATGACCCAACTTCAATTGGATCTCGGCTCAAATGCCTCTACACAAATGCCCGTAGTATGGGGAACAAACAAGAGGAATTAGAGATGTGTGCACATCTACGGGGGTATGATATCATAGGCATCACAGAAACATGGTGGGATGGCACCTATGACTGGTGTGTTGGAATGGAAGGTTACCGGCTCTTTAGGAAAGACAGGCCTGGCAGACGGGGAGGGGGAGTTGCTATTTATATTAGGGATAGGCTAGAGAGTATGGAACTCTGTCTGGGGACAGGTGAACAGTCGACAGAGAGTTTGTGGGTCAGGGTTAAAGGGAGAACAGCGATGGGTGACATTATTGTGGGGATCTGTTACAGAGCGCCTGACCAAGGGGACTTGCTGGACGAAGCGCTCCATAGGCAGATAGGAGCAGCCTCACGCTTGCAGGCCCTTGTTCTCATGGGAGACTTCAACCACCCTGATATCTGTTGGAGGGATGGTACGGCCCGGTACAAGCAATCCAGAAGGTTCCTCTATTGTGTGCAAGACAACTTCCTTCTGCAAGTAATAGAGGAGCCGACAAGGAGAGGTGCCATGCTTGACCTCGTCCTCACCAACAGGGAAGGGCTGGTTGGGAATGTAACGCTCCAGGGCAGCCTTGATTGCAGCGATCATGAGATGGTTGAGTTTGAGATCCTCAGGACAGTGAGAAGAGCGTGCAGCAAGCTCACTGCCCTGGACTTCAAGAGAGCAGACTTTGGCCTCTTCAGGAACCTGCTCAGTAAGGTTCCATGGGATACAGCCCTAGAGGGCAAGGAGGGCCAAGACTGTTGGTTGATATTCAAGGATCACCTGCTGCAAGCTCAGGAGCGATGCATCCCAACTAGAAGGAAGTTCAGCAGGAGGGCCAGGAGACCTCCTTGGATGGATAAGGAGCTGCTGAGCAAAATTCGAAAGAAAAAAGAGGCTTATAAAAGGTGGAAGCAAGGTCAGGCAGCCTGGGGAGAATACAGGGATGTTGTCCGGGAAGCTAGGGACCAGGTTAGGAAAGCTAAGGCCCACTTAGAATTAAACTTGGCTAGGGATGTTAAGGATAACAGGAAGGGATTTTATAGGTACATTGCCGATAAGAGACAGGTTAGGGACACCGTGGGCCCTCTCCAGAAGCTATCGGGAGAATTGGCTACCCTGGATTTGGAGAAGGCTGAGGTTCTTAATGACTTCTTTGCCTCAGTCTTTACGGGCAAATGCTCTGACCACACCACCCAAGTCTTGGAAGGCAGATGCGGGGACGGTGAGGGTGGGGACCCTGGGCCCACTGTGGGGGAGGATATTGTTCGGGACCACCTTAGGAACCTGAATGTATACAAGTCCATGGGACCGGATGAAATCCATCCGCGGGTCCTGAAGGAGCTGGCAAATGAAGTTGCTAAGCCACTGTCCATCATATTTGAAAAATCATGGCAGTCAGGTGAAGTTCCCGATGACTGGAAAAAGGGAAATATAACCCCCATTTTTAAGAAGGGAAAAATGGATGAGCCGGGGAATTACAGACCAGTCAGTCTCACCTCTGTGCCTGGCAAAATCTTGGAGCGGATTATCCTGGAAGCCATGCTAAGGCACATGAAAACCAACAAGGTTGTTGGTGACAGCCAGCATGGCTTCACTAAGGGGAAATCCTGCCTAACCAATCTGGTGACCTTTTATGAAGGGGCTACGGAACTGATGGACAGGGGCAGAGCAGTTGATGTCATCTACGTGGACTTGTGTAAAGCCTTTGACACTGTCTCCCATGACATCCTTCTCTCTAAGTTGGAGAGACATCAATTTGATAGGTGGACCACTCGGTGGATAAAGAACTGGCTGGATGGCCGCACGCAAAGAGTAGTGCTCAGTGGCTCAGTGTCCAGCTCGAGACCAGTAACGAGTGGTGTCCCCCAGGGATCGGTGTTGGGACCGGTCTTGTTCAACATCTTTGTGGGTGACATGGACAGTGGGATTGAGTGCGCCCTCAGCAAGTTTGCCGATGACACCAAGCTGTGTGGTTCGGTTGATACATTGGAGGGAAGGAATGCCATCCAGAGGGACCTTGACACGCTTGTGAGGTGGGCTGATGCCAACCTGATGAAGTTCAACCATGCTAAGTGCAAAGTCCTCCACCTGGGTCGGAGCAATGCCAGGCACAGCTACAGGTTGGGCGGGGAGGAGATTGAGAGCAGCCCTGCGGAGAAGGACTTGGGGGTGTGGGTTGATGAAAAAATGAACATGAGCCGGCAGTGTGCGCTTGCAGCCCAGAAGGCCAACCGTATCCTGGGCTGCATCAAAAGGAGTGTGACCAGCAGGTCGAGGGAGGTGATCCTGCCCCTCTACTCTGCTCTCGTGAGACCTCACTTGGAGTATTGTGTGCAGTTCTGGTGTCCTCAACATAAAAAGGACATGGAAGTGTTAGAACAAGTCCAGAGGAGGGCCACGAAGATGATCAGGGGACTGGAGCACCTCTCGTATGAAGATAGGCTGAGAAAATTGGGGCTGTTCAGCCTGGAGAAGAGAAGGCTGCGTGGAGACCTCATAGCAGCCTTCCAATACCTGAAGGGGGCCTATAGGGATGCTGGGGAGGGACTCTTCATTAGGGACTGTGGTGAGAGGACAAGGGGTAATGGGTTTAAACTTAAACAGGGGAGGTTTAGATTGGATCTGAGGAAGAAGTTCTATACTGTGAGGGTGGTGGGGCCCTGGAATGGGTTGCCCAGGGAAGTTGTGAATGCTTCATCCCTGGCGGCGTTCAAGGTGGGGTTGGACATAGCCTTGGATGGCATGGTTTAGTGGGAGGTGTCCCTGCCCATGGCGGGGGGGTTGGAACTCGATGATCTTGAGGTCCTTTCCAGCCCTTACTATTCTGTGATTCTGTGATTCTGTGATTATTTTTCTCAATTTAACTTTCAGCCTTCCCTAAGAAAAAAGAAATCATGCTGAACCTGGTTTATTTTCCCTGAATTAAAATCATGGATATAACTGCATTCTAATACTTTGTGATCTGAACATTGCAGCAGTTTTTCTGTCATTTTTGCCTCAGACGAGTAGGACTTCAGTTCATTTATGCAAATACTTATGTTGTCAATATATCTTCCTTGAACACTAATCTAATGTTTTATAATCTTCAGTAGTGACTTCAACACTCAGAAATTAGACAGGTTTTTTTAATAGTAGGTACAAGTTTCCAGAACCAGTAGTATCTACTAGTTATAAATCAGTTCAGGCAGAAACCCTCTACCGTTACCAAGATATCATTCAGTGAGTATACAGAGAACAGTGACTTATTTAAGCTCTTACTATATATGGGGCTTCCTTGTATTGAAGATATTAATGCAATCATCACTGATCACTCAGCTTTCCTACCTAATGTACAGCCCTGCCTCACCTTCCATACTGTCCTGGGTTCAGCAGTAGCAGCCATTTTTCTCCTTCTTAGTAGCTGTTGCTGTGCTGTGGTTTTGACTTTCGGCCTGGGAACAGTGCTGATAACACCGATGTTTTTAGTTGTTGCTCAGTCATGTTTAGTCTGACCAAGGACTTTCTGAGTCTCATGCTCTGCCAGGGAGGAGGGGAAGCTGGGAGGAAGGAGAGACAGGATACCTCACCCAAACTAACCAAAGGGGTGTTCCATACCACCACAGCATGTCATGCCCACTATATAAATTGGGGGCAGTTACCCAGAAGGGTTAGATCGCTGCTTGGGTCAGGCTGGATATCAGTCAGAGAGTGGTGAGCAGTTGTATTCTCCTCCCTTGTCATTTCCCTTATCATTATCATTATTGGTGGTAGCAGTAGTGGCTTGTGTTATACCTTAGTTACTGGACTGTTCTTATCTCAACCCGTGGGGGTTGCATTCTTTCAATTCCCCTCCCCATCCCTGTGGGAGTTGGGGGAGGAAGAAGGTGGGGAGTGAGTGAGCGGCGGCTGCGTGCTTCTGAGTTACTGGCTGGGCTTCAACCACTATACTTACCCTTGTGCTACAGGCTCCTATTTCAAAGGTTATTCTTCCAGAAGCATCCATCCCTTCCAAAATTGAGTATAAAGCAAAGGAAGAGGGGAAATTCATATACATTTCCCTGAAACAAAAGACTGGCTTCCTAAAGATGAGCAGTGAACTCCACAAAACAGGTAGACATAAACATCTCCATTTTACTGCATAGTAGTGCTATTAACTTTCATTGCAAAGCAAATGGTCATGTATCTTAAGGCAGGTGGTCATGTTACGATGTGGCTGTGCTCCAAACCAGAGCTAATTCCCTTCACATAATACACACACTTCTGAATAGCAGTTTGGGGAGGAAGTCCCAACGTGTGGTACTGTTTGGGTCTATAATTACATACATTTATGAACAAAATGTTACGTGGAAACAGAAGACTGAGCAAAACCAGTACAACTTCTGCCTCTGTCCCACGACCAGGTCTGAAAAAGGAGCAGCTGATTTCAGCCTAAGAGGAAGCTATTGTTGTGATAGAACTATCATAATGACTACCATAAAAATAGATTTTTGAGCCAATGGAAGAGAATCTTCAGAAAATAAGAGCACCAGAGTACGTCTCATACACTTCATGAATTACGCAGCATTTTCTGGCAGGTACAATTCAGATACAATATGCTATGTACAAATAAGTAGGAAACAAAAGCCCAGCATTTTTAGATCAGTAGGCAAAAAAGCCGAAAATATCTCTTTGCACTTCCTACTGAGACAGTAAGAAATACAAAAATTATTATGAGTCATTACTGAAATATCTCTGCTTCTGTGATATGCCATAGGGACAATATGCATGAGTGTCAATAGTCAGCATGTGCGAAGGAAGGCCATGCCAAGATAAAACTGTTCCAAACCACAAATTCTGTTAAATACATACGGATTACTTTGATTTTTTTGTAATACTTGACAGAAATATTGCTACTTATCTTACCAAATCTACAGTACTGAAGCTGCAAAAAATCCTTTGGTTCTGTAGAAAGTAAGTTACTTAAAGGAGATAAACTAAAACAAACTAATTTCCATTCCCCTGCAAAACTGGTGGCATTTGTACCACTCCTGGATTGTACGCAAATGCAGATAAATTCTATATTTATGCTGATATTTTTGCTTTTGTTTAAAAATTGATAGAAATTGTTCTATTAGCAGCCAGAAGAGTGCTGGTCCTAACTTCGACTACAGTGGTTGGAGTGATAGCTTTGCGTATGTTGTGCCGATATTTGTATTTTTCTAGTTAAGGAAGCCTGATTTGAAACAATATTTCATGGTAAGTAGTATCAGCTGAATAATTCATTGTCTTGCTAACATCTAGTAAGCACAACGTCTAGATTTTTTTTTTTCTCTTTCAGCAGTATCCCTTGTACATGGTGCTACTGCCAGGAAGCAGAGCAACACTAGGAGGTTTTGAGTTTATAGTCCTTAAAGTTGAAGGGATGGCTCTTAGATTTTGACCTCCACTTAGTACCTTGTTGGGGAAGTATATCTTTCTCATTAATTCTGCTTTGTGAAAAGAAGACCAAAATGCATCTTGCAGTGAACTGTGCATAACAGACACCGAAGAAGTAATTCTTCCTCAATTTGAAAATGTTTATTACTGCAAATTCCAAACCATCACAGGCCTCAATGTCAGGAGGTTCACAAGAAGCCGTCCATGATTCTTTACACATGTACAGTTTCAAAAGTAGGAATTCTTGAATAGCTTTTCAATAACCAGCTCCTGCAGATTATTGGGAAAAGGCTATTAAAGTAAGCCACTGAGAGAATTTGTACAAATACTAACAAAGTCACTGTATGAAAACATTCCTGGCACAAGAAGGCTTTTACTGATACAAAAATAAATAAATGCATAAATAAAATCATAATTGGTTTCAATCTTATTAAAGAGGAAATTATAAAGCTCATGTTGGAACAGATGAGCAGGCTGAACTCTTCTCTCCCATTGCCAAACTCAGAAATCATAATGCTCTGCTTACCTGGTGATTGACTTGTATTTGCCGGCCAAAGTATTTTAGAGCTGTGTGGAATCATGGCCCTGTGTATTTTGAATACACAGATGCAGAGGTAACAAAACTAAAAATCCACTCCTAACACATAGCTCTAGTTGATGTTGCTCTTGGAAAGAAATCACAGAATCATAGAATCATAGAATGAACTGGGTTGCAAAGGACCTTAAGATCATCTAGTTCCAGCCCCCCTGCCATGAACAGGGACGCCTCCCACTAAAACATGCCATCCAAGGCTCTGTCCAACCCCGCCTTGAACACCGCCAACAATGGAGCATTCACAACTTCCCTGGGCAACCCATTCCAGTGACTCACCACCTCACAGGAAAGAATTTCTTCCTCATATCCAACCTAAACTTCCCCTGTTTAAGTTTGAACCCGTTACCCCTTGTCCTATCACTACAGTCCCTCATGAAGAGTCCCTCCCGAGCGTCCCTATAAGCCCCTTCAGATATTGGAAGGCTGCTATGAGGTCTTGGGGGCCTTCAAAATCTATGTCCCCTTGAGTGTGGTTAGAGAGGGAAAGCTATCCAGAGAATAAGCAGAAGAATCTGGCACTGATTTATTGTCCTACTGAGATTATTTATTTATTCTGATTTTGAGATGTGTCTGTTAGATTTTGTAATAATTCAAAATGAAATCTTTGAAAGATACTATCTGAGCAATCCTTAGTAGCCTGTCTTAAAAATATTCCTAAAGCACGTGCTAAAAAAAGGATTTCAGTAGATCATTTTACCCACCATCCTGAACCAAATATTTCTACATCACAGCTGGCAGCATACATATCCTGCCTACTTTTTTAGAATAGTCATAATTTCCTTACATAGTCATAGAATCATAGAATCATAGAATAGTAAGGGTTGGAAAGGACCTCAAGATCATCGAGTTCCAAACCCCCTGCCATGGGCAGGGACACCTCCCACTAAACCATGCCATCCAAGGCTATGTCCAACCCCACCTTGAACGCCGCCAGGGATGAAGCATTCACAACCTCCCTGGGCAACCCATTCCAGGGCCCCACCACCCTCACAGTATAGAACTTCTTCCTCAGATCCAATCTAAACCTCCCCTGTTTAAGTTTAAACCCATTACCCCTTGTCCTCTCACCACAGTCCCTCATGAAGAGTCCCTCCCCAGCATCCCTATAGGCCCCCTTCAGATATTGGAAGGCTGCTATGAGGTCTCCACGCAGCCTTCTCTTCTCCAGGCTGAACAGCCCCCATTTTCTCAGCCTAGTCCACTCTGAACAGTTAGAATGTTTTTTCCAATGTCTAACCAAAGCTTCCTTTACAATTTCAGTTCATTACTTTTCATCCTGTTTCTAATGGCAAGTTCAAATTGCAGGCAGGGACTCTGCTCTTGTGAGACCTCACTTGGAGTATTGTGTGCAGTTCTGGTGTCCTCAATATAAAACGGACATGGAACTGTTGGAACAAGTCCAGAGGAGGGCCATGAGGATGATGAGAAGGCTGCGTGGAGACCTCATAGCAGCCTTCCAGTATCTGAAGGGGGCCTATAGGGATGCTGGGGAGGGACTCTTCATGAGGGACTGTAGTGATACGACAAGAGGTAGAAGGTTCAAACTTAAACAGGGGAAGTTTAGGTTGGATATGAGGAAGAAGTTCTTTACTGTGAGGGTGGTGAGGCACTGGAATGGGTTGCCCAGGGAAGTTGTGAATGCTCCATCCCTGACTCTGTGCAAGGCGGGGTTGGACAGAGCCTTGGGTGACATGATTTAGTGTGAGGTGCCCCTGACCATAGACGGGGGTTGGAACTAGATGATCTTAAGGTCCTTTCCAACCCTAACTATTCTATGATTCTATGATTCTATGATTGCGCTAATTTACATTAGATCAATTATTTGCATTAGGCACCAGGTGAGAAATTACAGTTGGGTCATTGACACAATTCTGCTATCTGATAACTTCTGTGAAAGAAAGGAACTTTCTCATATTTCTCATATACGTGCCACATAGTTAAAAGTGGCAATAACAAAACTGAATTGTCCCAGCCACTTACTGCACTGATTTGACTCCAGACAGCTGCAGTATGAAACTTCAGTTGGTTTCCTGCTACTCTAACACAATCTTTATTTTATAGTGCCCCTAAGGCATACATCCCCAGGCACTCCACATAAAAACATAATTAAAACAAACATTAGACTGAATAAGCTTTTAGAAACAAAATATCCTTTTACTGTTATTTCCTCCTAGGAAAGGGAAATGCAATGGTATATATTCAAAGGGTTTACTGGGAAGATGAACCTAGGGAACTTTTAGAAGATACAGATCAAATGAGCATGATGTACTAATGTATGCTGATACTCTACATTCACCATGAGACAAAGATACTGATGAATCTGATGCATCAACAATACTTGCATATTAATTCCTGGAGAAATTGACAACCAGTGCAGCTGAAACCAAATAAGAGATGCAGAATGTTTAGTAAGATTGACTCACATTAACATGAAAGCTGCAGTATTCTTCACAACTTTGGAGAAGGAAATGGTAAAATAAAAAAAATAAAGACTAAGGGAGATGCTCATCCATTTTGGTCTTTTTAAATTGATTTGTATACCAATTCTGTTGTCTGTACACCTTCTCCAAAATTGCATTAACTGGTGTGAAGAAAAGCAGATTTGAAGCAAACTGGCATTTAACAGTAGAAGTCTGTGCCCTTAATCAAAGTTTTATTTATTTACAGAGCCACTTCATGTAACCCAATATTTTTGATCATAGCAGCCCAGTGAACTGGTCTTTTTATATTCTGAATGTTCTGGTTTAAAACCTGCACGAATTCGAATTCTAAGACAGGCATTCATTAGACCAAGTGCATCTGCAAGTTCATCATTATCCTTTAGTTTTAAAAGGGTCTTTTTTCCATATTTTTTCTAAAAGAGGCTCCCAGTGTAATGAAAAGCTTATCTATTTCTTTATTATATAACGTCTTTATCCCTATACCTTCTTTTTAGGTACAGAAATAGATCTTCTTATTGAAAAGAAGAATTGTAATTGGAAAATAAGATTGAAATTACAATTAAAATTGAAAAGAAGAAGTGTAATTTTTAAGTGTAATTTTTGGAGATGGCTAGGTTGGAGTGTTTTAAAATTATTTTGCATTTGGGATACCCAGTTTGAAACAATTAGGACTACCCTATAAAACTGATTAAAGCTCAGGTTTGTAATCAAGGAAATCTGTATATATGCAAAACAAACAAATAAATTCCAAACAACTGCTACACAAATTTATACAACATAAACTTATGTAGACCAAAGAGGTTATTATCAACCTTCATCATATAGACAGAAAAAGCCCTTAGATTTCTCTAGGTATCCAAAATAACCTTTATACATAACCTCCAGAAGGCACTTAAGGAATGAAGAAACAACATCCAACACCATAACTCAATGGAAAAATGATTAATCTCTTTGAGAACAAGAAAATCCCACTTTTTCTGAACTTTAATTTTGTCTTTAATGAACATTATCTCTCCTCACTTGCATCCCTATGCATCCAGTAATATTAAACAAGCTGGTATGTGCAAAGGATAGTCACACGTAGTAAAAAGCAGTAGAATTATTACCTTTGCAAGACTAATACACTGATGACCTGATGACTTTCAGTTTGAACTACCAAATTGCCTCATAGCCTTCAAAACAAAGTAATAGCATTAACTGGTTACAACAGTTCCATTAGATCCTAAAACACTTCTAGAATCAACAAAAACAAAACAAAACAAACAAAAAAAAAGAAACAAAACAAACAAAAAAAAAAAAAAACGCAAAAAAAACCCACAAAAAAACCCCACAAAAAACCCCAAACAAACAAACAAAAAAAAAAGAAGAGAGAACTTAAAAGCCCAAGGAACCTTTCATCATAGTGATATTTTTTAAAAAACTAAATTATTTCATTTCTTAACCACTTAAAAATCAACTCAACTTTAGCTAGTTGCATAGCCACTAGAAAGCTAGCATATAATGGAAGTTTTTACCCTCAGACTTGGCAGGCTTCCTGGACAATAATGAATCATGAAAGCTCTAAGATCTATTTAAAAGAAGACTTTGGAGATGACCTTTAAGTTGACCCCTTCTATGCACACAATACTGGAATTCAAGGCTGTCCAAGGTCTAATTATTTGAGCTCTGCTTGCCACAGAAATGCTACCTTTCTTGCTCTTAATAGGGAAACTTTTCTCCTTCTCTCTCAAATGCTACCAAGTAATCATGTAAGTAAATACAAATGAGGAATAGAAAAGGCAACATTTCATTCAGAACAGTGATGGGCATGTAAAGTTCAAGGTCTGACAACTAATTTGGTAAACAAGGACAATAGTATGATCATCTAGTTACAAGCAGCAGAGATATAAAATCAGAATATTCAGGAAGAAAACTTGGCTGTCTCAATTGCCAGGTGGTGATTTCTTCTTCTACAGTAAAATTAATGAGAAGCGCTTTTGGTACTGATATCATCTGAGGACATTTTTCTCCATCCTGCATATTTCTTTTGCCCCAGGATTTCTCATTTCTAGTATCTTGGGTTTAGCTTGCATGACTTTTGTATAGTGCATATGTTCTGTTAGTCCTGGAATATTAATTAAAATGCCACAGGCTCCAGACATCTGATGGTATGAGCCAGAGCAGAGGCCACAGAGCAGTATTTCAAATTCAAATGGCAAAATGAGTAACTTAATGTAGGCAATGATGAAGTCAGCATGGAGACCTACATTTGAGAGAACAGAATGTACGGTATGATGACTGCTTATTCCTTTATTAACATGGTCAGATATTGCTTTTAATTTGTTCTCACTGTGAGAATGTCTAAAATTTTGTTTGTTTGCTCCCGGCCTTCTTTCCAGGCATGGAAAAAAACTGAAGGAAACTGAAGTCACTTACATTCGTTATTCATGCCTACTTAGACGCCAGTGATACTTAGTTGCCTGCATGTTCATGGATTTCGTAAATACGGTTGTAAAGTCATTGTCTTTTCTTCTTCCCTCACTGCTGAATCATATAGTTAACAGGCTGACTATTAGAAAAAAACAAACAAACAAGCAAAGAACCCAAAAGCTTTATAGTCATCAGAAACATGTTTGAAGCTATGATTTAGCTTAGGAAACGTCATTGTGGTGTTTGTGAACAGAAACCTCTTCCTCCTCAGATTAGTAAGGGTTTTACATCTGCATTTGATTGAATTGATATTTACTCAGAGAAAAGATGTTCTCTATCTAATGACACAGAATGGCAAGTATGCCTTGCTACGGGATTGTAAAACTGCAAACCTGTACCACAGTGAAGTGCTTTTTAATTTAGTCATTTCTTAACGTACTAGCCCTATTCATAATATTTCTTGTACTCACAGAAGAACCAGTATTGGCTAACTGGAGTCACTGCAAGTTTTAAGATTTTTATGAATTTGCAACTTCCTGAAACACAACTGCAAAATCAGAAAATATATTTTTTTTAATATTTTTTGTAATTATTAACATAATGTAGTCATAAACGCATTTTTAAGATTATACTGTTTCATACTTGAGGCAATTTTGCATCTTTTATGGTTTCCTATCTAGAAGGTTATTCTGCACAAAGAATTAAACATAAAAGTATCAAAACTATACTATTATTTTTCAGCGAATGGTTGGATGGCTACCTGAAACTATGTGGCAAAATTATTATTCTTGTTTTCCCTTTGTAATGATAAAGGCAATCTTCCAGCACAGCAGTGGCTGCAGCAGTCTGTTCTTTCTTGTATCCTTAGCAACACAGCCTTTTCCTTTATTCGGACAGTTTACTGTAATACAAATGCGTCACATCCTTTCTGAAAGGGTATGTATCAACACTTCCTATCACTCAGTATGCAAATAAAAGTGGTTAAAGAGTTCATCAGTTCAATAGAAACATGTTGTTTAGGAGGCCAACTGGTGTCATAACTCTAGCACATCTTCTTTAAAGCCCTTGCTCAACATGAAATCCACAATAAAACTGATTTCCAGGTCTCATCTTTGATATAGACAGCTTCATTACAACCTGCAGTTTATGCCCATATTTAAAATGACTAACAAATTAAAAAATGGCCATTTTTTCTGTTTTGTATCTTAACATTTTGAAAATTGTAGGGAAAATAATCTACAAAACTCCAGGGAAGCCACAAAAATATCAAGACAGAGACACCATTAACATCCAGCAGAACATGGGAGATAAGTATTTCACTCATACTAATTTCATCTGAATATGCAGAATGAAAAATGGTAATAACATTGATTTAAAAGATACTAAAAATACTAAACATATTAGATTTTTTTCACTGCTTTCACAGAGATGAGATTTTCAATGAGGAAATTGCATCATTTACTCAAGTGAAGAAAGAGCCATTTACCGTTATTTTTCTCAGAATCTGACTGATACTCTTTGAAAAGTTATAAAACAAAATATGGAAGCTTGAAGAGTACTGGGTGATATTGCTAGCACATGAAATCAAAGTGAAAACCCATTTATTATTTTGAGAGGTAAAAAGTGAATAGGCAATGTTTTACTTCCTCGATATTGTCAGTTCCAGCTAGATTTTGTGATCTTTTATATAAGTAATATCTAGAACAAAAGCAAGGTAATTACACTCTATTCTTCAGTACATGACAATAAACTATGGCAAGACTTAACAGCCTTCAATAATGATGTGCTCCTTTGTGTGTTTATGCTATTCCATTTTTGCCCTATCTGACAGCTATTTATCACAGCAGTCAGTGGTACATCTCCTCAAAGGAAAATAATCTCTGGGTACCAGATAGGACTGCTATATTGAGACATGTTCTTTGGAGAGATGGGAGAGAAAGCCTTGACGATTCTTGCATTTTTTTTTCCACCCAATTAAGGTCCCATCTGTCAGACCTATCTTTTCATACAGGAGCAGAATGAAACCCTACCATGATAGTCAGCTGTAATTCTCTGAAGTAGCTAGGGAACAATGGGGGGCATGTCCCCATTGCAGAGCTCATAGTATGTTCACACTTATTCCATTTCTGATATAAAACACAATATAAAACTCTCATTTTTCAGGTTATAAAACCATTACACAAGCCTCTGCTTTGGCAAGAGCAGATAGCAGGTGCTAATGACCATTCCCATTAGTAAACTTTTCCAACAGACCTTACCTCATTATCCAGTCAAGGTTAATTTGCTTATCAGTCTCAGAAGATGCTGTCAAGGCAAAAGGACAAATCTCACCTGAGTTTGATAGCAGTTCCTTTTAGGTATGCCCTGTAGTTGATCTGCCCAAAGAAGCCATGCAGTAAAAAAAAAATCTTTGATTCCTCTAGTCAAAGAATTACCTTAATTCCCCAAATAAATTAATACAGTAAGTTGGATTTGACTTGGCATAGAATCATTGAATACTTAGAGTTGGAAAGGACCTTAAGATCATCTAGTTACAACCCCTGCCATGGGCAGGGACATCTCACATGAAACCATGTCACCCAAGGCTCTGTCCACCCCCACCTTGAACACCGACAATGATGGAGCATTCACAACTTCCCTGGGCAACCCATTCCAGGGCCCCACCACCCTCACAGTAAAGAATTTCTTCCTCAGATCCAATCTAAACCTCCCCTGTTTAAGTTTGCACCCATTACCCCTTGTCCTATCACTACAGTCCCTCATGAAGAGTCCCTTCCCAGCATCCCTATAGGCCCCCTTCAGATATTGGAAGGCTGCTATGAGGTCTCCACGCAGCCTTCTCTTCTCTAGGCTGAACAGCCACAACTTTCTCAGCCCGTCGTTATACAGAAGGTGCTCCAGTCCCCTGATCATCCTCGTGGCCCTCCTCTGTACTTGTTCCAACAGTTCCACGTCCTTTTTATATTGAGGACACCAGAACTGCACACAATACTCCAAGTGAGGTCTCACGAGAGCAGAGTAAAGGGGCAGGATCACCTCCCTCGATCTGCTGGTCACGCTCCTTTTGATGCAGCCCAGGATACAGTTGGCTTTCTGGGCTGTGAGTGCACACTGCCGGCTCATGTTCATTTTCTCATCGACCAACACCCCCAGGTCCTTCTCCACAGGGCTGCTCTGAACTGGGCTTCTCTGCCCAACCTGTAGCTGTGCCTGGGATTGCTCTGATCCAGCAGTAGGACCTTGCACTTGGCATGGTTAAACTTCATCAGGTTGGCATCAGCCCACCTCACAAGCGTATCAAGGTCCCTCTGGATCATATCCCTTCCCTCCAATGTATCAACCGAACCACACAGCTTGGTGTCATCAGCAAATTTGCTGAGGGCACACTCAATCCCACTGTCCGTGTCACCAACAAAGATGTTGAACAAGACCGGTCCCAACACCAGTCCCTGAGGGACACCACTCATTCCTGGTCTCCAGCTGGACATTGAGCCATTGAGCACAACTCTTTGCGTGCGGCCATCCAGCCAGTTCTTTATCCACCGAGTGGTCTACCTATCAAATTGATGTCTCTCCAATTTAAAGACAAGGATGTCATGTGGGACAGTGTCAAACGCTTTGCACAAGTCCAGGTAGATGACATCAGCTTCTCTGCTGCTGTCCATGAGTTCTGTATCCCCATCGCAGAAGGCCACCAGATTGGTCAGGCAGGATTTGCCCTTAGTGAAGCCATGCTGGCTATCAACAACCACCTTGTTGGTTTTCATGTGCTTTAGCATGCCTTCCAGGAGAATCTGCTCCAAGATTCTGCCAGGCACAGAGGTGAGGCTGACTGGTCTCTAGTTCCCAAGCTCATTCATTTTCCCCTTCTTAAAAATGGGGGTTATATTTCCCTTTTTCTAGTCGTCGGGAACTTCACCTGACTGCCATGATTTTTCAAATATGATGGACAGTGGCTCAGGAACTTCATTTGCCAGCTCCTTCAGGACCCACAGGTGGATTTCATCAGGACATCTCTGTCCCTTCACCTCTGAATGACCTATTTCCACTGTAGTTCCAAAAAATATCCACAGTGCCTATGAAAACAAAACAAAACAAAACAAAACAAAACAAAACAAAACAAAACAAAACAAACAAAAAAAAAATCAAAAAAACAACCAAAGAAACCCCCCCAGAAAACCTGTCGATAAAGAGAAGGAAAATCCACAGAAATATATTTTGTATCTTATTTACAGGTTCAAAATATTCTTTGCTTCTACAATCTCCTTCCTCCATCTAAACCCATCTATAGTTAGGTGAAGCAGAAGCAGACAAACCAACCATGTCTCCTATCTGTGAATCACAGACAATCTGTCAGATGGACTGATAACCACAGCAGTTGTCTGACATGTTCTTGCAAAAGACCTCTTCCTTCCCTACCTCTGTATTAGGTTCCAGTATCCTCTTTAATCCCAACTAGTGGCCTGACAAGACCTGTGAAGAATCTGATGGGCAGGTTCTTCTTATTGTTACTAATCCATTGGTATCTGAAATCTCCAAAAATATGCATGATACTTACAAAGTTAGTAATGATACTTTCTTATCAATATGAATTTGAAAGAGATCCCTCACAAAACACCATTTGCCTTCAGAGAGTATTT
The DNA here is from genome assembly GCA_039720435.1 of Amazona ochrocephala. Lineage (NCBI taxonomy): Eukaryota > Metazoa > Chordata > Aves > Psittaciformes > Psittacidae > Amazona > Amazona ochrocephala. The sequence continues at coordinate 90,236,203 of CM077909.1, read as the reverse complement.
CTGATTCTCTGGTACTTCAAACATACTCAAGTTTAATAGGTCATCAAAACTTCCCTGTACTTCAAGCTTAAAGCATAATTTTAAAGTATATAAGTAAAACAAATTTCTTGTCATATATAAAATCAAAAGCAAAAGAAAAGGCCAGGGACCAAATAACATGAAGATGGTACGACTTTCCTGTGAAATGGTGTTAAAAACTTAGTACTTCTTTGAGACTACCTAATTGCAACCCTTTTCCCCATGGAAGATTATTCAAAGAAAAGCATATGGGGAAATACTTGATGGACGAAGTACCTTTAACAGGCAAACAATTCTATCATTGCATGGTCTTGAGTAGATGAAAGAATAAACATGTTAATTATCCCAACTGAGTTATATCATAAAACAAGTTAAAATAAATGTATATTTGATGAAGCAGTAATGGAAAATATGCAGAAAAGTTTCCACAAAGAAGGAAAGCCAGAAAATGAATACTTTAGTGAAAGAGTGTCATGGGTTCAGCAGCAGCAGTCATTTTTCTCCTTCGTAGTAGCTGGTGAAGCGGTATGTTTTCGACTTTTGGCCTGGGAACAGTGCTGATAACATCAATGTTTATAGTTACGGCTTAGAATGTTTTGGTCTGATCAAGGACTTTCTGAGTCTCATGCTCTGCCAGGGAGGAGGGGAAGCCGTGAGGAAGCAAAAACAGGACACCCGACCCAAACTGACCAAAGAGGTTATTCCATACCACAGTACGTCATGCCCAAGATGGAAAAACTGGGGGCAGGAAGCCGGAGGAGTTCAGTTCATGGCTCGGTCGTTGGGTGGTGAGCAGTTGTATCCTCTTCCCTTGTGTTTCTCTTGCCATTATTATTATTGGTGGTAACAGCAGTGGTTTGTGTTATACCTTAGTTACTGGGCTGTTCTTATCTCAACCCGTGGGAGTTACATTCTTTCGATTCTTCTCCCCATTCTCTCCCCCCCCCCCCCCCTCGGAGTGTGGGGGAAGAAAGAGGGGGGAGTGAGTGAGCGGGCTGCATGATTTACAGCTTAAACCATGACAGAGTTAGACACTTTTACAAGAAACCTTCAAAACTCTATTAAAGAGGTTCATTATATTAAAATTAAGTCTGCTGAGCAGTCGACCTGTCTCAGATTTCCAGGTATAGCTGAAAAATATGCATCATTGATTGAGTATAGCTAAGAACAATGGTCTAAAGAAATGTGCATTCAACTTGAGAGCAATGAAAGGACACAGTTCTTCTGAATGCTTTGTTCAGAGCTAGTTGAATGAGCCTCAGCTTCTGAGGCATAAGCCAGACCACAATTTCACAAAATATAAAAGCTTCACGTGTTTAGAATGTTGCTTTTTTTTTTTCCTCCACTGAAATGCTTTTTTGAACAGGCAAACTATGCATTCACAGTGGTTTTTCCATACAGTTACATTCAGGATGTTATACTGACAATTATCCACTAGAGACTAAATTTAAGGAATAAGCGTCTCTGACACACTATTCATTATGGCAGCAACCTAAATTGAAGACAGAAGAGAAAAATAGGCTCCAGAGCCTTGTTTCATCCCATGACATACCACAACAGATCTTGCCACCTTAGGATTCTGTGCTACATGGGACAATGGCAGACTACAATAAAAAGCTAACTACAAGGGGAGTGCATAACACTACATCACTAAAAATTAATCAGAAGTTAAAATAATGATAATTCTTACATATCTTATATATATTGCAACTATCAGGCACTACTCAATCATATAACATTCAGCTGCACATACAGAAATATCTTGTCAGAATGCTTGATTTTATCTGCTGAGTTAGAATTCAACACACTACTCAGTACTCCAGGAATAATTAAGTAAAATCTAAAATAATATCTTACAGTCAAACAGCTGAATGTGTCCCCCACACAACAAATTCAGAGAACTCCATGAATGAACAGACATGAGTGTGCCAGTATACAACCACACCGTATATGCGTTCGAGTCAAGTAACAAAGGACGAACTAACAAGTGATGCAGACCCTCCTACTGATATCAGCAGTAAACCAATTTGTTTGTACTAAGAACATAAGGATGTTATGATGATGGGACTGGGGATAATGCTACATGTTGTTTATTACTTCACAGCCACAGAGATATCTAAAACTTGGCATTGCAGCTTCTTGTTGCTATTATTTCTATCATGATAACATTAGAGAGGATCAGCTTACATCTAAAGAGTTAGATGTCTAACTGCAACTGACTTTTTAGAGAATTAACATTCATTTCCTAAAGAGGTGTTTCAGGTTTCCTGGGGATATAAGAAAAACAGTTCAATGGTTGTAAAGGTAAAAAGAAAAGATAGCATATTTGTATGCTCATTGCTTGTCATTGTGGAAGGACTAAAGCTACCTCATGTACCCATACCCAGTCAGATTTGGCCCTTCTTGCTTATATCCACAAGGTCCTGCGTCCTCCAAGCTATAAGAGTGTGTCAAGTCCCTATGATCTCAAATCTCCTTATTTTTGGGAAATGGAGAAAAGAATACTCTAGGGACAGGGAGTACTATCACATTCTTGAAAAGCCTTCTGCTGTTGTGTCTGTTGTGTTTTTTCTAGCCCCCCCACCAAGTTAATTAGGACTCTGAAGCACATTACCCCCACAACAAGGATTTTTTCAGCCCTTTGCTGAAAAACAGGTGTGAGGAAGTCTATCCTGTTACATTACATTTGGTAGCACACATCTTTCAAGTGAAAACTAATTCTCATTAAAAAGCATTCGCTACTGTAATATTTATCGTGCTCCTTTGCTATTATAAAAGATAATGTATTTTAATATAGGTTTCTCCTGTCATGGATATGCTTCTGAAGACATGTCAGAAGTCTGGCTTGAAGCTAGGGAATTTTTTAAATTTAATGCTGCGGATTCTAGACACAACACTACCTGAAGATGGATGACCATGACATCACAGTTCAGATACGAGGATTCCACTACTAAAAGGGATGCACTGTCTGTGTGAGAGAAAGCCCTTGCTTAGAACAGACCATTGGAAACTCAGAAAGAAGCTTTAGAAATAAAGAGCAATTAGATCCATGATACATTTGTGGGCCACATAGAAAGGTATTCTTACTGGGGATGAGTTCATTCTTGTGTAGAATTTACTGGAAAATATTCTAAAGGAGACAGTTGTTCTGATGTTTCCTCAAGAAGTTGTATTTGTTGTGATGTATTTCAAAGAATTAATTTTAAGTGAACAAATCAGGTAACTCACAGAGCCAACAGCAAAACAAGATACAGTATGTACTAAATGAAGAGATTAGAAATAAAACCTTAATAGTAATTAGCTATTGTTTATTATGCATTTCCTGCTATGGTGGCAGTGTATCACAGGTGAGACTGCCAACATATATGATGTGCTTTGGGCAGACTTCCTGAAAGCATTGGGTTTTTTGTACAATTCTAAGACAATTGATGTTATCTGTGACACAGCATGAAAGATGGCACATACAACATGCATGAGAGATGGTGTGTAAACACCTGAATAGAGGATGCAAGGACTGGGGTTCTGGGACTGACCTTTACACATCTATCAAATGTGTGATATAAGTATGATTTCATTGTGACGAATGCTGATTTCTTCCGAGTTACTTTCGTCTGGACAAAGGAATAATATAGCCTTATCTTGGCCAAAAGCCAAGTAGTGATCAAGAAATAAGTATTACAAGCCATGGTAAGCAGAAACAGAACGTAGTCAGCAACAACCAACGGCGGAAGAAACTGCAAACATATGCAGCAATACTATTAGGGACAAATCTTACTGGTGGCCTCTGGCAACACCTGGCTACAAAACTGTCAGTGGTAGAGCTCAGGGAAATGTCTGTACCCAGATGTCCAGTACCACATAGCAGAAACATGCCCAGATAGAAGAACTGTAACATATAGGAGCTAAGCCCTTTCCCAGGCTCAGTATTGAGATTGATCAGAGGGGTTATTGTGCTCCCCGAAGCTCTGACTCAAAGACAATCAGAGTTGTAGCTAAGGCTGGTCTACATTGACTGTATGTGCATATGTGTGAATATGCATGAGGTCTTCCTGATATCAGCTTTCACTCATTCTGGCTCATAAATCAGACTTAACAGTGTCATGTTTGGTGTGCATTACTTCTTTTTGCCCCATGTTTTTATATTACTGCTGAAATTCAACCAGATTAGAGTTGTTACTACTAGAAACAGGTTGCCCTGGAGTCTTCCATTAAACATACCAATCTCTGTTTATAGAATAGAACAGAATTATAGAATAGTTAGGGTTGGAAAGGACCTCAAGATCATCTAGTTCCAACCCCCCTGCCATGGGCAGGGACACCTCCCACTAAACCATGCCATCCAAGGCTATGTCCAACCCCACCTTGAACGCCGCCAGGGATGAAGCATTCACAACTTCCCTGGGCAACCCATTCCAGGGCCTCACCACCCTTACAGTAAAGAATTTCTTCCTCAGATCCAATCTAAACTTCCCTTGTTTAAGTTTAAACCCATTACCCCTTGTCCTCTCATCACAGTCCCTCATGAAGAGTCCCTCCCCAGCATCCCTATAGGCCCCTTTCAGGTATTGGAAGGCTGCTATGAGGTCTCCACGCAGCCTTCTCTTCTGCAGGCTGAACAGCCACAACTTTCTCAGCCTATCTTCATACGAGAGGTGCTCCAGTCCCCTGATCATCCTCGTGGCCCTCCTCTGCACTTGTTCTAACAGTTCCATGTCCTTTTTATGTTGAGGACACCAGAACTGCACACAATACTCCAAGTGAGGTCTCACGAGAGCAGAGTAAAGGGGCAGAAGCACCTCCCTCGACCTGCTGGTCACACTCCTTTTGATGCAGCCCAGGATATGGTTGGCTTTCTGGGCTACAAGCGCACACTGCAGACGGCTCATGTTCATTTTTTCATCAACCCACACCCCCAAGTCCTTCTCCGCAGGGCTGCTCTCAATCTCCTCCCCGCCCAACCTGTAGCTGTGCCTGGCATTGCTCTGACCCAGGTGTAGGACCTTGCACTTAGCATGGTTAAACTTCATCAGGTTGGCATCAGCCCACTTCACAAGCGTGTCAAGGTCCCTCTGGATGGCATTCCTTCCCTCCAACTTATCAACTGAACCACACAGCTTGGTGTCATCGGCAAACTTGCTGAGGGCGCACTCAATCCCACTGTCCGTGTCACCAACAAAGGTGTCCCTGCCCATGGCAGGGGGGTTGGAACTCGATGATCTTGAGGTCCTTTCCAACCCTAGCTATTCTATGATTCTATGATTCTATGTTGAACAAGACCGGTCCCAACACCAATCCCTGGGGGACACCACTTGTTACTGGTCTCCAGCTGGACATTGAGCCACTGAGCACTACTCTTTGCATGCGGCCATCCAGCCAGTTCTTTATCCACCGAGTGGTCCACCTATCAAATTGATGTCTCTCCAACTTAGAGAGAAGGATGTCATGTGAGACAGTGTCAAAGGTTTTACACAAGTCCACGTAGATGACATCAACTGCTCTGCCCCTGTCCATCAGTTCCGTAGCCCCTTCATAGAAGGCCACCAGATTGGTCAGGCAGGATTTCCCCTTAGTGAAGCCATGCTGGCTGTCACCAAGCACCTTGTTGGTTTTCATGTGCCTTAGCATGCCTTCCAGGAGAATCTGCTTCCAAGATTTTGCCAGGCACAGAGGTGAGACTGACTGGTCTGTAATTCCCCGGCTCATCCATTTTTCCCTTCTTAAAAATGGGGGTTATATTTCCCTTTTTCCAGTCGTCGGGAACTTCACCTGACTGCCATGATTTTTCAAATATGATGGACAGTGGCTTAGCAACTTCATTTGCCAGCTCCTTCAGGACCCATGGATGGATTTCATCCGGTCCCATGGACTTGTATACATTCAGGTTCCTAAAGTGGTCCCGAACAAGATCTTCCCCCACAGTGGGCCCAGGGTCCCCACCCTCACCGTCACCGCGTCTGCCTTCCAATACTTGGGTGGTGTGGTCAGAGCATTTGCCCGTAAAGACTGAGGCAAAGAAGTCATTAAGAACCTCAGCCTTCTCCAAATCCAGGGTAGCCAGTTCTCCTGATAGCTTCTGGAGAGGGCCCATGGTGTCCCTAACCTGTCTTTTATTGGCAATGTACCTATAAAATCCCTTCCTGTTATCCTTAACATCCCTAGCCAAGTTTAATTCTAAGTGGGCCTTAGCTTTCCTAACCTGGTCCCTAGCTTCTCAGACAACATCCCTGTATTCTTCCCAGGCCGCCTGACCTTGCTTCCACCTTTTATAAGCCTCTTTTTTCTTTCGAATTTTCCTCAGCAGGTCCTTATCCATCCAAGGAGGTCTCCTGGCCCTCCTGCTAAACTTCCTTCTAGTTGGGATGTATCGCTCCTGAGCTTGCAGCAGGTGAGCCTTGAATATCAACCAACAGTCTTGGGCCCCCCTGCCCTCTAGGGCTGTATCCCATGGAAGCTTACTGAGCACGTTCCTGAAGAGGCCAAAGTCTGCTCTCTTGAAGTCCAGGGCAGTGAGCTTGCTACATGCTCTTCTCACTGTCCTGAGGATCAAAAACTCAACCATCTCATGATCGTTGCAATCAAGGCTGCCCTGGAGCGTCACATTCCCAACCAGCCCTTCCCTGTTGGTGAGGACGAGGTCAAGCATGGCACCTCTCCTTGTTGGCTCCTCAATTACTTGCAGAAGGAAGTTGTCTTCCACACAATCAAGGAACCTCCTGGATTGCTTGTGCCGGGCCGTACCATCCCTCCAACAGACATCAGGGTGGTTGAAGTCTCCCATGAGAACAAGGGCCTGTGAGCGTGAGGCTGCTCCTATCTGCCTATGGAGCGCTTCGTCCAGCAAGCCCCCTTGGTCAGGCGCTCTGTAACAGATCCCCACAATAATGTCACCCATCGCTGTTCCCCCTTTAACCCTGACCCACAAACTCTCTGTCGACTGTTCACCTGTCCCCAGACAGAGTTCCATACTCTCTAGCCTATCCCTAACATAAATAGCAACTCCCCCTCCCCGTCTGCCAGGCCTGTCTTTCTTAAAGAGCCAGTAACCTTCCATTCCAACACACCAGTCATAGGTGCCATCCCACCATGTTTCTGTGATGCCTATGGTATCATAGGAAGACTACGAGATATTAAAACCTGTTTAGTTGCTATGTATTTGCAGTTATTGTATAATGGTGCATTGTAATACTAGTCACAGACATTATCTCAGTGAGTTATGACAGATCTTGAAGAAAAAAGTCTACTTATTGTTATGTTAACCAAGCACAGAGTAGTAAAACCTCATCTGAATCTCCTCCACTCCTGACCCACGATAAGGCCTGTCTTTATGCTAATACAGTGGCTTGAGCATTCTTCAGAAAATTCACATGGTGCAGGGGAGAAGAAGAACTGTAGTAAGGCAAATTGAAGTCAAAAAGTTGGGGAGCATTAATTGATCGCTACTCCTTGCAATCGATAAAAGTAGCCATCAGCTCCTATCAGTTTATAGAGAAAGTGAGAAAACGTATTCTAAAACCACCATGCATTCTCCACACATTAAAACTGAAACACAGGCTTTTGTTGAATGAGGAGGCATCTCCTCTTCAGATGCAAACATTGCCCAGAGCGCTTACACTGTGCAGACATTTGTACAGCATACAAAATCCTAAATTAAATCTGAGAAAGTCACTACTAGTTCTGGGAATTTTAATACCCTTGGCAATTTCATGTGAAATCAGTGATTGTTTCACTTGATTTTCCCACTGAAAAATGAAACTGTTGATTTAATTCTGCTGAAAAGAAGTCTCACAAATTGGTAACCATCAGTTGTTTTACTCCATATATACAGATATCAAAAAGGTAAAAAACATCCATCAAGTTTCCGTCTGATGATCCAAAATCAATCTTCTTTAGTTAAAAGGCTAAAATGAAAGACGTCTTTTTTTTTTTTACCTTCTTATTATGTGCCTGAAGTTGTAGTTTACTCTTTCATTATAATTTTGCTTTATGACACAAAAGTATTGTTGGGCCTAGCACAACAGAATCATTTACCCCTTAAGTGTGCATGTGGAACTCTTAATGTTGTCAATGAGCTGTGAGAGATGCATAGCACATCAGATTCAGAACCTGAGATTTCTCCTCTAGATTTTGTTTAAAGACAGCTTATTTTGCTTTTGTGATTTGTAATGCTGCCTATGGGGCTGGATAATGACCTTCCACTGCACACCATTAAAAGAAAGCCATTTGTGTCTCCCTGAAAACTGTGAGGTCTGCAGAACCAAGAAAGAGCTAGAAATACAGTAATGCCTGATGACTAAGAAGTCCCCTAAAGCAAAGACTGACAAGTAAAATGGATTTAATCTCTCAATAAAACCAGACAGATTGCGAGTCTCCCAAACTAAAAAGTAGTAAAGCATAATCATCAGACAAATGTCTACTTTGAGTGAAAGCCATTTTAGCTCTAAATAGTACTTCAAAAAGAAATGGGAGAGGAAAAAAATCACTGCTTTGAAAACAGTGTATGTAGCTTACAGGAAGTATACACAAAGGCCCAAATTATTACAGAGAACTGTAAATCAAAGTGAATCAATACACATCAGAAACTATCATGGAATAAAAAACCAAAAGCTTCAGAAAACCAGAATAAAAGTTCCGTCTCTCCATAAAAAACATAAAAGAAAACATTTTTAGGAACAAAAAAATCTACTCAGATATAACCCTATCCAAAGCATGTACTACATTTTAAGAAGGGAAAAATGGATGAGCCGGGGAATTACAGACCAGTCAGTCTCACCTCTGTGCCTGGCAAAATCTTGGAGCGGATTCTCCTGGAAGGCATGCTAAGGCACATGAAAACCAACAAGGTGCTTGGCGACAGCCAGCATGGCTTCACTAAGGGGAAATCCTGCTTGACCAATCTGGTGACCTTCTATGAAGGGGCTACGGAACTGTTGGACAGGGGCAGAGCGGTTGATGTCATCTACCTGGACTTGTGTAAAGCCTTTGACACTGTCTCACATGATATCCTTCTCTCTAAGTTGGAGAGACATCAATTTGATAAGTGGACCACTGGGTGGATAAAGAACTGGCTGGATGGCCGCATGCAAAGAGTAGTGCTCAGTGGCTCAATGTCCAGCTGGAGACCAGTAACAAGTGGTGTCCCCCAGGGATTGGTGTTGGGACCGGTCTTGTTCAACATCTTTGTTGGTGACACGGTCAGTGGGATTGAGTGCGCCCTCAGCAAGTTTGCCGACGACACCAAGCTGTGTGGTTCAGTTGATAAGTTGGAGGGAAGGAATGCCATCCAGAGGGACCTTGACACGCTTGAGGGGTGGGCTGATGCCAACCTGATGAAGTTTGACCATGCTAAGTGCAAGGTCCTACACCTGGGTCGGAGCAATGCCAGGCACAGCTACAGGTTGGGCGGGGAGGAGATTCAGAGCAGCCCTGTGGAGAAGGACTTGGGGGTGTGGGTTGATGAAAAAATGAACATGAGCCGGCAGTGTGCACTTGCAGCCCAGAAGGCCAACCGTATCCTGGGCTGCATCAAAAGGAGTGTGACCAGCAGGTCGAGGGAGGTGCTTCTGCCCCTTTACTCTGCTCTCGTGAGACCTCACTTGGAGTATTGTGTGCAGTTCTGGTGTCCTCAACATAAAAAGGACATGGAACTGTTAGAACAAGTGCAGAGGAGGGCCACGAGGATGATCAGGGGACTGGAGCACCTCCCGTATGAAGACAGGCTGAGAAAGTTGTGGCTGTTCAGCCTGCAGAAGAGAAGGCTGCGTGGAGACCTCATAGCAGCCTTCCAATACCTGAAGGGGGCCTATAGGGATGCTGGGGAGGGACTCTTCATGAGGGACTGTGGTGAGAGGACAAGGGGTAATGGGTTTAAACTTAAACAAGGGAAGTTTAGATTGGATCTGAGGAAGAAATTCTTTACTGTAAGGGTGGTGGGGCCCTGGAATGGGTTGCCCAGGGAGCTTGTGGATGCTTCACACCTGGCGGCGTTTGAGGTGGGGTTGGACATAGCCTTGGATGGCATGGTTTAGTGGGAGGTGTCCCTGCCCATGGCAGGGGGGTTGGAACTAGATGATCTTGAGGTCCTTTCCAACCCTAACTATTCTATGATTCTATGATTCTATGATTCTATGATTATAGGTATGTCTGGAAAGAACAGAACCACTCTGGGCTTCTGAAACAATGTACTGATGCTTTATCCTGAGCCATTTTTTTTTTTTGTTTTTGCAATGGCGGCATACACTTCAGACACAAAAAAATAAAAACATTATTTCTCATTGTTCTCTGAGGTTTTATTTTTGTTCCAGCTGTGCAGATGCATGTTTTCCTTAAAAAGGAGAACAAGCACCCTGAACTTGGAAAGACAGCATACTACTCCGAAGAAAAAAAAACAAAACCGAAACCTGGACGTAAAGCTGTGATAGGAGATGCGAGGAGGATTCCAGACTCTTTAGCAGACTGTCAAGATACAGAGTTTATTTTATTGATTTGCTAGTTAAAGGGTGACCAGGCATTTTGAAGTGATATGGTATCTTCCGAGAATACTGGAACTCAACAAAAAGTAAGATTGCTTCTTTTATTGCTCTGGAGTGAAAATGAACAATTGCTCTGGGCAAGTACGAAACAAATAGGCACGTTTATGATCTCTATCCAACTAAAAATCTTCATGTTTTTTACTTAAGACATAAAGACTTGGATTCAGCAAATCATGTTCTTAACACTAATCTTTCTACTGCCCTTCTGCTATGAGTAAATTTACCTCACTTCACATCTGTGTATACATTTGCATGTATACTAGTTGTGTAGACTTTCCTTGTAGCTAACTAAGCAGGGAAGGGGCAACTGTAATATGGTTTCTCCTAATTCTCACAGACCCTTGTCTCAGGATGTAATGATTCCCATCCTAGAGATACCTACCTCTTTCCATTAAGTATTGAGAGAACCTGGGCAACTAGATTAGACTGGCAAAAGGCTGGTAAGCTCATTATCATTTGGTATAGGTTAGTGAGTCAGGAGCCAAGTGTCTGATTCTACAACTAATTAAAAAGCTGGTGATTATTTCAACCTGTGGGAGTTACATTCTTTCGATTCTCCTTCCCATCCCTCCGGGAGCAGGGGGATAAAAAGCGTGGAGTGAGCGAGCGGCTGTGTGGTTCTGAGTTACCAGCTGGGCTTAAACCACAACTAGAAAAAGTAGCATAAAGAAGCAGATACTTACAAATTACATTTCCCTTTCATATCTCTTACTTTTCTAAAATCACTTATCTTTCTTAGATACGAAGAATACTCTATGCACTTTCAGTTATAGTCTTAGGGAGGCTAACAGTTTTTATATGTCACCATGAACATCCACATCCAAAACGTGTCCTTTAAAATTCACCATCTGAACCTGGAGGCCTATGAATTTTCCCATTTCTGAATTTCTACTACAGGGCAACTACAGAGCGACCTGTGGACTGGGCATGTTAAGTTTGTCTCATGCTGAGCTCAGTCAGGAGTCACATAGAAGGAATTCTCCACATAGCTTACCTCTGGAGTTCAAAGCCTATCAGTATTACTTAGAAAATTGAAAATGCCCCACAAAACACAGTCAGAAAGTGTCAGTGCTTTGTTTCTCATCCTCTACTTCCAAATAGAGCACTTAGAAGCTGGAGGAACTGTCTTGAAATTTCTTCTGTCTGGATATAAATCTTTCTCTTAGGAATGTAGCCTAAGCACAGGTCTGCACATTAGCCTGTGGGAAAATGATAGAAGTTTGGTGAGGCAGAATGTAAACATGCTCATGTGACTTGCAGCTGAGATGTTGAAAAACACATACATCATACTAATGTTGTTTAGTCCTTTGTGTTTGACAAGTAGTACATCTGTGTTTAGATAATGTCAGCCTATGATAAACTTAGAGGCACCCAGATGAACACAGTTGAGATTCCTGCCCTGCTGTGGGAAAGATCAAAGCACAGTGCTAAAACACACCTACATGAATCCCTGATACACAGACAAAACCAGCAGGCTGGTTTTGTCATCCTCTAGCATGGATTGAGCTCTATGATGCCTATGGCCCTGCTTGCATGCCTCTACCCGGGCGCTGCTTGAGAGATTCCCCGACTAGCAAGGTAACAAAAATGTCAACTACTTGCATTTTGCCTATGGTTTTGTGGTTGTTCCTGTGTCCTGCCTGTGCTGGCTCACACATGTCCTTATGATACTCTTAATATGTTATCACAATGTCTTCCTGAATAACACATCTACGCACCTGACGTTTGTGAAGCACTGTATAGGGATGGTTGAATCCCACGACATAAGAAGGCATTTAAAAATAAGGTTAAAGTTTTGGGCAGCACCACCACAAAAGCAGACTATGCTAGCAGAAGACTGTGAAGGTGCCCTAAGCATATTTGAAAGTCTGATCATGAGAACTATGTGCCAGACAGACCAATGAAGCTTGAAATTCTGCTTGTACTGTTAACTGCCTCACCTCCAAATTTCTCATTACCTCAGCTTCTCAAATATACATCAGAGTCCAGGAAAGAAAGAGAAAATGCATGCGGCTTTTAAGTGAGGGGTTTTGTTTTTTTTCTTTGACATTGTTGCATAAGAAAAGTTTATGAAGCAAAATGGCTTTGGAACAAAGCATGTGCAACTCTTATGGACTAAATCCGACAAGCAACAGAACTTGATTGTCTCACATAGTTTATTTCCAAATGTTAGAAGTTATGACAGCTTCATAAACCAGGAAAATTCACTGTATGGCTTCCTCAGGATTATAGGACTTCATTTCCACATTTCACCTACTGACCTCTTCATTCATTCTTGTCAGTGATATTTCATTATACACTGTGCACATGATTTGGAACTAGAAAATCAATTCCATGACTCATATCCCCTTTTCACATAGGGGATTAAGTGATCTCCTTGGAAATAAATCTACAAAGAAATAAGGAAAATACTGGCTGTAAACAGGAAAAAATAATAAATAGATGAGTTTCAAAGAGTTTTTGTGTTTAGTGAATATATTCAATTGTAAAAATGTGGTAAGGAGCCTGGATATGAAGTTTTAGCTTTAAATGTGTGTGATAAATACATAAACAGACAAAAACCAAATAGAATGAATAACCCCACAGATATTTAGTGCTCAGTACCAAGTTAACATACTGTATCTGTAGTCCATCATGTCTCTGCTCTCCTAGAGTCCATGTTTGTAATTCTGTTAATAATCTTGCTCACTTCTCTCAGTATCTTAAACTCTACCATTTCATGATTGATAAAGCCAAGACTGCCATGACCTTCACACTCCCAACCAGTTCTTTCTGAGAGTAATAGATCAAGTAGAGTATCTTCCCTAGTCAGCTTGTATCAAGAAATTGTATTAAGCACACTCCAGGAATCTCCCGAATTGCTTCTGCCCAGTCATCTTTCAGCAGATGTTGGAGTAGCTCATGTTCCTTAACTCTTTGATGGTCCTTCACCATTAACATGAAAATTTGAACTGCTCTGTGCCTTTGAACTTTCTGCCTTTGTGTAAACTGCAACCTCTCCTCCTTGCCTTCCTGATCTGCCCTACCTGAAAACTCCGCATTCATTAACTACAACACTCAATACAAGCAAACTATCTCACCATGTCTCTGTGATCTCAGTGAGTTCTGCGACCACACCTGGACTTCTCCGGTGTGTTTCCCACGCTGTGTGAATTGCTGCACAGGTGTCTGAGATAGGCTTTCCATAACACTACTTTCTGCATGGAAATAAGACAGACTCCTTCATGCCGTATCCCCAGCCACTTCTTTACTGCCTCTCATGCCTCCCTGCACTTTAAAGCAGTCTTTGCTCACCATTCCCCTGTAAACCTAGATTGAAGACTTCCTCACTTGTTGGCAAAGATGCTCTCGCCTCTCATGATAGTCCATTTCTCCCCTGTGGTTTTTATTCTTCCAAGGGACCGAATTAGTTATCAAAGACAAAGCCTTGCATGTGACATCAGCTGTGCAACCAGGCATTGACCTTACAGATGCCCTTCTGCTCAACTCAGAATAAAGAATGTGATGTGTAGGAATAAAAAAAAGGAAATACAAAGAAGTTTTCAGCATAAAATGTTGTTTTACTTGGGCAGTTTCTTTGTCACAATAAGCTACCTAGTTTGTCACAGTTCTATTTTCCACAGTGTTTTGTGATTTCTGTGCATTCTCAAAACTGCTCTTAATTTTTGCATTTTTGTTAATTTTTGTGGCAAATACTGTAGCTGTAAGACCTTTTTTTCCAAAGTACAAAAACAGAAAGTGAAAGTAACAAACTTGAAATGTCACAGCTGTGCTCTGTATTGAAAAATAAATCTGTAGGATTTTGAGAGAAAAGAAAAACCAGATCACTGTTAATGAAATAGCATTAGTTGAATCAAAGGTTGCTTGCCTTTCAGAAAAGAAGAAAAAAAAAAAGGCTGAATCCAATCAGTTTTCTTAGGCTTGCTCTGAATATGTCTAAATAGCATATTTTAAAAGTAGAAATGCGTGTATAAAACTTTTTTTTTTGTTCTTTGTTACTGTTTCTGTAGCAACTTTAAATATAACACCAAGGAAGAAGTGGGCGCTATTAGACCTCTTTTTTTTTTTATGAGCTGCCTCTCCCAAGCATATTTATTTCCTCCTGTTCTTCACCTAATTAATTTAAATTAGGTAATAAAATTGATTACCTAAAATTTTTAAAAATATATTTTAGGGAATGAGAGAAGAGGTATTGGTGTAGTTTTGAAATTAAGTATCTGGCAGTCTGACTAGGGATATACCCAAGTTGATGAAAGTGTTTGACAAACACAACTTATACTGTATGACAATAAGCTGCTACTTCCCAGATGATGTACTCAGCGTTAGAGTGATTTTTTTACATTTTCCATAATAGCTCTTAATCAGTGTTCTCTTTCAGTCCATGGTACCATGTTGTATGCTGCATAGTACCTGAAGAAAGACATGAATCTCAGAAAATAAAGCTCAGAGAAGAGTACCTTGGGTGATCAGAGGCTTAAGAAAAATTACACAGAGGGGAAGACCAAGAACTGAATTGATGTAGCCAAGAGAAGACTGAGAGGACCAGGAGAATAGTTTAAAATATGCAACAAAAGTTTTCCACAGTGAAATAACAGCTTCTTCATGGTCCTGTGAAACACAAAAGAAGTACTGGTCTAACAGCAGTAAGTGAGATTACCTTAAGCATTGGTTAAATTTCTCAGCAATAGGACAGTAAAGCACTTGGACACATTGCCAAAGACTGAGAAATCTTCATGACTGAAGGATTTTTGAAAACCATTTCGTTTGCACAAACCTATCAGAAATCAATTAAGTAGAATTTGGTTTGCTTTGGAGCAAGAAGGTGCTAAAATTCATCTCCTGAGGTCCTTTTCAGTTCTACTTCACAATATGTTTCCATCACTACCATTAAGAAAACAAAGAGCAAACCAGATCAATAAAGACAGAACTAAACATTCAACTTACACAAGCAAACAAACAAATAAATAAGACACCCAAACCACCAAACAAACTGAAACACTTTTTTTTTCTCTGAGAGTGCTTAAACCCAGTTGTCCAGAGAGGTTGTAGAGTCTCTTTCCAGAGAGATATTCTAAATTTGACTGGATATGGCCCTGAGCAACCTGCCCTAGAAGACCCTAATTTTAGCAGGGGGTTGAACTCAGCAATCTCCATAAGCCCCTTCCAACCTCATCGGTTGTGTGCGTGACATGCAATCTAATTTTTCAAATATATTTAAATCTGTGATTCCTATATTTCACTCAGGCTGTGACGAAGGCCTTGATCCAGCTTATTTGCAGTTAGCCATCTTACAATTGATTTATTCTCGCTTTTGTTATAACTCAGGCTGTCCTGTTTCTTAGAGAAAGAGAAGGGCTGGACAAAGGCTTAAAGTATCAAGAGTTGCAGTCTTACAAATCAGTTCAAATCTTGATGAGCAGGGAAGCATCCCAAGTATCTGGGTATTCAACCACAAATTTGAGAACAGAATGACTTAGTAGTAGGCAAATATTAATCTGGGCTGCTACACGATAAAACAAGAACTGTGCTACAGAAGACTTTTTCCTAAAAACCACAGATCCTTGCATACAGAGATTCTTGTAATCAGTGCATTTTTCTTCATGGTTCTTTTCAATAAACAGTTACTGAAATATGAACATAGGCTGTCATTGCCATGGAATAACAGCTTAATTAAAAATGCAGGTTAAATTAAGTAATTATCTTTAAACACTAGTAAATAAAACAAACATAAATATGTCATTTTGCATAGCATATAGACAAAAAAAAAGATTTATTTTTTTGAAGACTTATTAGTTATTAAGACCATGATATTTGGAAATGCTGGAATACATTTATGGTTTTCATGCAAAAATTACAGTAACCTATAATAACAGAAAACTTAGGAAAACATTCAAATTCAAACAAAGCTGTACACTTCATTAAAATTCAGATAAAATCTTTTTCTTTTTCAGCTATAGTACTATTGAATTGTAGTCCTATTTAGATAAACACATGAAAAAGCTATGCTGATTATCAGCTTTTTAACGAGTGCATTTTTCATATTCTAAACCATATCATATTTTAGAATAGTAATTACAAGAATAGGACTATTTTTAATAGTGGTATACCCTATTGCAATTCTAGTGTTCTGGGAGAGAAGTCAGAATTAAGGCAGTTGCTGATGTTTTCATAGAAAGTGAAGTCTTTTCACTACCCATAGCAAAGGCTATGAACTGCCTGGGAAAAGTTTCTGAAGACATTGATATTTGCCTCTCATACACAGTAGTGATGCAAAAATAGAGAGAAAACCCACACAAGTCCTTGAAATACCAAAAATCCACATCTTCTTATGGAAGACTACAAAAGATCTATCTCTCACCAATAAAATAAAAACAGTATTGCTTGATTAATGTTGACATATATGAAAACAACATGAATCAAAGCCTAAAGCTTCAAACTAGACAATATGAGAAAAATAGGCATAATGTTTGTCATGGGCTCAGCAGCAGCAGTCATTTTTTCTCCTTCATAGTAGCTGGTGCAGTGCTGTGTTTTCGACTTTTGGCCAGGGAACAGCGCTGATAATCCCAGTGTTTTCAGTTACTGCTTAGAATGTTTTGGTCTGGCCAAGGACTTCCTGAGTCTCATGCTCTGCCAGGGAGGAGGGGAAGCTGGGAGGAAGGAGGGACAGGACACCTGACCCAGACTAGCCAAAGAGGTTATTCCATACCACAGCACGTCATGTCCAGGATGTAAAAACGGAGAGCAGAGACCCGGAAGGGTGGCGGGGGTGCACTGGTGGAGGTGCACTGCTTGGTCGGGCTGGGTGGTGAGCAATTGTATCCTTTCCTTGTATTTGCCTTGTCATTATTATTACTGGTGGGGGTGCACGGTGGTGGGGTTTGCACTGCTTGGTCAGGTTGGGATTGATGGTGAGCTATTGTATTCTTTCCTTGTATTTGCCTTGTCTTATTATTAGTAGTAGTAGTGGTAGCAGTAGTGGTTTGTGTTATACCTTAGTTACTAAACTGTTCTTATCTCAACCTGTGGGAGTTGCATTCTTTTGATCCTCCTTCCCATCCCTCCAGGAGCGGAGAGAAGAGAGAGTGGGGAGTGAGTGAGAGAGCGACTGCGTAGCTGAGAGGCTTAAACCACGACAACATTTTAACAGGAAGATTAATCTGAACTATTTCCAGGCTGCCAAAAGTTTTTCAGGGGTATTAACAAAACTAATTCTTAGATTTAGCCTACCACTTCCTCTCTGCTGCTGGGTTTCTTTCTTACTGTGTTATAACATGAAGGTTCTTTCATTCAGACCCTTTTACAAATTCCTTCAATCGCCTTACGTATGTCTACCATTTTTTAGGCATATCCCAGACACTTCCTTTTTCTTTTACAGATAATGTAAGAGAAATAGGAATGTTGACATTTCTGACTGGTCCTTTCATGTTATGAATTTATTCACAGAATCACAGAATCACAGAATAGTAAGGGCTGGAAAGGACCTTAAGATCATCGAGTTCCAACCCCCCCGCCATGGGCAGGGACACCTCCCACTAAACCATGCCATTCAAGGCTATGTCCAACCCCACCTTGAATGCCGCCAGGGATGAAGCATTCACAACTTCCCTGGGCAACCCATTCCAGGGCCCCACCACCCTCACAGTAAAGAATTTCTTCCTCAGATCCAATCTAAACCTCCCCTGTTTAAGTTTAAACACATTACCCCTTGTCCTCTCACCACAGTCCCTAATGAAGAGTCCCTCCCCAGCATCCCTATAGGCCCCCTTCAGGTACTGGAAGGCTGCCATGAGGTCTCCACGCAGCCTTCTCTTCTGCAGGCTCAACAGCCCCAACTTTCTCAGCCTATCTTCATACGAGAGGTGCTCCAGTCCCCTGATCATTTTCGTGGCCCTCCTCTGCACTTGTTCTAACAGTTCCATGTCCTTTTTATGTTGAGGACACCAGAACTGCACGCAATACTCCAAGTGAGGTCTCACGAGAGCAGAGTAGAGGGGCAGGAGCACCTCCCTCGACCTGCTGGTCACACTCCTTTTGATGCAGCCCAGAATACGGTTGGCCTTCTGGGCTGCAAGCGCACACTGCCGGCTCATGTTCATTTTTTCATCAACCCGCACCCCCAAGTCCTTCTCCGCAGGGCTGCTCTCAATCTCCTCCCCGCCCAATCTGTAGCTGTGCCTGGCATTGCTCCGACCCAGGTGGAGGACTTTGCATTCAGCATGGTTAAACTTCATCAGGTTGGCATCAGCTCACCTCACAAGCATGTCAAGGTCCCTCTGGATGGCATTCCTTCCCTCCAATGTATCAACCGAACCACACAGCTTGGTGTCATCGGCAAACTTGCTGAGGGCGCACTCAATCCCACTGTCCATGTCACCCACAAAGATGTTGAACAAGACCGGTCCCAACACCGATCCCTGAGGGACACCACTCGTTACCGGTCTCCAGCTGGACACTGAGCCACTGAGCACTACTCTTTGCGTGCGGCCATCCAGCCAGTTCTTTATCCACCGAGTGGTCCACCTATCAAATTGATGTCTCTCCAACTTAGAGAGAAGGATGTCATGGGAGACAGCATCAAAGGCTTTACACAAGTCCACGTAGATGACATCAACCGCTCCGCCCCTGTCCATCAGTTCCGTAGCCCCTTCATGGAAGGTCACCAGATTGGTCAGGCAGGATTTCCCCTTAGTGAAGCCATGCTGGCTGTCACCAAGCACCTTGTTGGTTTTCATGTGCCTTAGCATGCCTTCCAGGAGAATCCGCTCCAAGATTTTGCCAGGCACAGAGGTGAGACTGACTGGTCTGTAATTCCCCGGCTCATCCATTTTTCCCTTCTTAAAAATGGGGGTTATATTTCCCTTTTTCCAGTCATCGGAAACTTCACCTGTCTGCCATGATTTTTCAAATATGATGGACAGTGGCTTAGCAACTTCATTTGCCAGCTCCTTCAGGACCCATTGATGGATTTCATCCGGTCCCATGGACTTGTATACATTCAGGTTCCTAAAGTGGTCCCGAACAAGATCCTCCCCCACAGTGGGCCCAGGGTCCCCACCCTCACCGTCCCTGCATCTGCCTTCCAAGACTTGGGTGGTGTGGTCAGAGCATTTGCCCGTAAAGACTGAGGCAAAGAAGTCATTAAGAACCTCAGCCTTCTCCAAATCCAGGGTAGCCAGTTCTCCCGATAGCTTCTGGAGAGGGCCCACATTGTCCCTAACCTGTCTCTTATCGGCAATGTACCTATAAAATCCCTTCCTGTTATCCTTAACATCCCTAGCCAAGTTTAATTCTAAGTGGGCCTTAGCTTTCCTAACCTGGTCCCTAGCTTCCCGGACAACATCACTGTATTCTTCCCAGGCCACCTGACCTTGCTTCCACCTTTTATAAGCCTCTTTTTTCTTTCGAATTTTGCTCAGCAGCTCCTTATCCATCCAAGGAGGTCTCCTGGCCCTCCTGCTGAACTTCCTTCTAGTTGGGATGCACCGCTCCTGAGCTTGCAGCTGGTGATCCTTGAATATCAACCAACAGTCTTGGGTCCCCCTGCCCTCTAGGGCTGTATCCCATGGAACCTTCCTGAGCAGGTTCCTGAAGAGGCCAAAGTCTGCTCTCTTGAAGTCCAGGGCAGTGAGCTTGCTGCACGCTCTTCTCACTGTCCTGAGGATCTCGAACTCAACCATCTCATGATCGCTGCAATCAAGGCTGCCCTGGAGCATTACATTCCCAACCACTAAAATTGCTATGTATTATATGTATAAATAGTTTCAGGCACTTTCTGTCTAAGACATTTAAAAGCCTATCTATCGCTATAGTGGACCTTCAAATTTCATTTCCATAAATTGAGACAGAAAAATAATTTAATTGAAGACCTATATGGGTTCTAGACTTTCAATTATTAACTCTAGCTTTATACTTAAAACCCCTCAGTTTTCATGTCAACTTACAACCTGCTCCTCTTCTAGGCTGTCACCCTATGTAATATGTTACTATGATGAGAAGAATCTGTGGTCTTTCTTGGCATTGTGGCTGAACTGCCATGAAGAAGACCTGAATTTTGCTAGTGACATGCAGTTAGTCTTTTCTTCCTCACCTCTTTTTAAGGGAATTTTTAAGGGAATAAATTATTATTTGACAATTATGACCATCTCAAACCTTTCATTCAGTGCTACACTTTCTTGAACTGTAAATGTTGAATCCTGAAAAAAACATCCTAGAGAAAAAAATACATTCAGCTTTCCAAAGGACCCAAGCTTAAAAGACTGTTGTTTGGGTTTCTTTTTGTGCTTTTTTGTTTGTTTGTTTGTTTTATGATGGGAGAAACTCCTTTTATTATGCTCACATAATTAAAATAATTTGAAATTATTCTTTTCCAATTTTCCCACTAAAAATAATCATTTTTTATTGTAAACAATAAGGAAAATACTAGGTGAAAAAGTAATTTTTGGGAAATCATAAATCACTGGAAAAGCTTTGAAGAAAACTATTGTCTGGCCCATAATTATAGTACTCTGAGAACAATATTTTACTAAAATAAACCTTACTGATAAATTTTAATACAGACTTGTTACACTACTACTAAAATCCTTCTTTGCTCAATGCCAGCAAGCATAACATTTTGCTTTCAGCACCCACCCACAGCTACTCAGAAGAGAAAGCACATGTACTGCACTTTTGCGATTAGCCAGTTCATATAGATTATGAGTACCTGTTCAACTCTGCTAGCTAGGCAAAATGGCATTATAAATACTCCTAAAAAGGGTATAAATATAACTTTCATTTCTCTGCATTTTTGGTGAATCTTCCTAAGTCCTCTAACACAGGACAGAATCAAAAGTCAAAAGTGGTATAGGTACATTGCAGATTTCTTGCCCTTTAAAGGGCAGGGGATAGTAGCTGGCATTAAACAGACTACCTGCAAGGATGGAAAATAACTCAGGGTGGGAATCCACAGTGAGAATTCACTGTTGCTATTTTCTCATCATTTATGGAAAGACCTAATGTCATAAGTGCAGCTAAGTATTTCAATAAACGTTAATTTGGGAAATAGGACAGATTTTGGTGTCACATAACAGGCAAAAGACTCTAGAAATTATGTTGTAATGCCCAAGATAGAAACTTACTTTAAAGAAATTATGAATCTATGAGTATCTATGAGTAGAAACCAGCACTAACAAGTCTACCACAAATAGCTGTGGAGAAGCCGCTCCAAAATCTTGCTCTTTCTGTCTTTCTGGCTTGGAGAAAGTACTACTACACTAGTAGGTATAAGGGCAAGCTTCCCTAGGATATGCTTGATAACACAGCTATTTAGAAGAATCTATAGAAATGAATTCAGTAAAATCAGCAAAGTCAGAACACCTACAAGACAATCATTATGTTTAAACTTTTTTCTCTCCAATCTCAAATAGAAGCAAAGAAACCAGTGTCGTGCTCATATATCAGGGAATGCTATAAGATTTGTTAAACATTGGAAGGGATACAAAATCATTTTTTTCTTTTCTAGGGTCCAGAACTGTTCATTATTTTAAAGCCATAAATTATCATTTAGCAAAACTGAGTAGACAACACTTCCATGTTCAAGGTCCACTTTGATGGACCTTAATGGTGATGACGATGTCTGGTTCAAGTTGCTCACTGATTAGTGAATGCTAGATAAAAGTGCTTCTCACTGCTTAGAAGTCTAAATTTCAGAACTGCCGATGACCTTCCATCAATTTTTCATATCTGGCTTTGAGTTTCGCTGTCACTGAAATTGACATTGGCATTGACCATATCCTTGAGCAGTTTCTTCCTTGCCTGAAAAGACCTCCACCCCCTGGAATTTGTCTTGAGGTTTTTTTGTTAGTTTTCTTAAGGCCTGTATACAACCTGTCTTACTTGAGATATGTCCTTTGACTTCTCTTTGAAAGACGGAACTGTCTGCATAAAGAGACTGACAGGATCAAATCCCTGATATGTAAATTCTTCAAGGTTTTGAAGCCAGGAACACTAGCTCTGTGAGTAAGGGTTCAATAATGTCAATAGAGAGGTCACTGGCTGACCCAGTGTCTGCTAAACATCTCATCAGCAATCAAAAAAAAAAAAAAGTTTCTTGATGTAGCATGTAAGACATAAGGTCTACAGTATCACAAAGCAAGCAGCAGAGCAGAAACTGCACATTGTTTCACTACCCATTAAAAAATGGCATACAGGAAGCGTATACCTGGGGAACAAAGTCCAGAAGGAGCTGCACAGATCGAAGGAATGTTACAAGAGGAACTCGTTCATTTCAGCAAGGATGAATGCAAATTTCTCTGGCAACCACAGATACAGGGTCTGACAGGCCCAGGGAGCAGCTCTGTAAGTAAGGCAGCTAAGACAGCCAACAGCATCCTGGACTGTATCAACAGCAGCACAGCCAATAAAATCAAGGGAAGTACTCTACTCAGCTCTTGTTGGGCTGCATATAGAAAATAGTGCCCACTCTTGCGTTTCCCAGTACATGAAAGATGAGTGTCAACTCAACAATGAGTTTGGTGAAGAGCCACCTAGGTGCTCTTTGGCCTAGAGCACTTGCCCTAAGAGAAGAGGCTGAGGAAACTGGGCTTGTTCAGCATGGAATAGAAAATGCTTCAGGCTTGAATGCTAACAGCATTCTTGCAACATCTATAGGAGGCTAAGCCAGTTATGGTGGTGCATGCTGGGAGGATGAGAGACCGCAAAAGCTAAAACAAGAAAGGTTCAGACTTGATAGAAGGAAAAAAAATCACTATGAGGATAGTGAAATGGAACACGTTACCCAGAGGGGCTGTGCAGTCTCTATTTTTGGTTGCCTTTTTGGAGCATCCCCAGCACAAGACATGGATTAGCTGGAGAAAGTCCACTGGAAAGGCACAAAGATTGTTAAGGAACTGCAGGATAGTCCATGTGAGAGCAGGCTGAGAGATTGGGGGCTGTTTAGCCTAGAAAACAGAAGGAGAAATCTTATCAATGCTTATAAATATCTGATGGCAGGGTGTAAAGTAGATGGAGCAAGACTTCTCAGAGGTGTCCAGTGTTAGAACAAGAAGCAATGGGCATAAATAGAAACACAGGATATTCCATCTGAACACAAGAAAAATATCTTTTACTGTGAGAACAATCAAACACTGGATCAAGTTGCCCACAGACCTGTGGACGCTCATTCCCCAGTGTCATGGTTTAACCCCAGCTGGCAACTGAGCCCCACAACCACAGCTCACTCACTTGCCCTCTGTGGAATGCGGGAGAGAATCAGAAGGCTAAAAGTGAGAAAACTCATGGGCTGAGATAAAGACAGTTTAACAGGCAAAGCAAAAGCTGCATGCACAGCAAAGCAAAACAAGGAATTCATTCACTCCTTTCCATCAGCAGGCAGGTGCTCAGCCATCTCCAGGAAAGCAGGGCTCCATCACATGTAACAGTTACTTGGGAAGACAAACACCATCACTCCAAACATCCACCCCAGTTCCTGGTTCTTCCCCCATCCTTTATTGCTGATGCCATATGAAAAGGAATATCCCTGTGATCTGTGGGTGTCAGGTGTCCTGGCTGTGTCCCTTCCCAGCTTCTCATGCACCCCCAGCCTACTCGCTGGTGGCGTGGTGTGAGAGGCAGAAAAGTCCTTGACTCTGTGTAAGCACTGCTCAGCAACAATAAAAACATCCCTGTGTTATGAACATTGTTTTCACCAGAAATCCAAAACATAGCCCCATACCACCTACAATGAAGAAGTTTAACTCTATTCCAGCCAAAGAAAGTACACCTGGAGATACTCAAAACCTGACTGGATAGGTTTACTGTCCAGAAAAGTGTCTATTTTAGAATGGTATTTTCTGTGAAGGAACAATAGAAGAGAAGTCCATTACAAGAGAAGCAATTAACTGAAACTTAGAACTCAGCAACAGCAAAGAGAAAGCAATGCTGTGAAAAACCGAAGGTGAGAAAGAAAATATTCAAAGTATTCTTCTAAAGATCAAGGAAAATATCAAATATAAAGGAACCTACTCAATGGAAATACCATTAACTTTAAAACCTTGAGAGTTGTAGCAAACAGGACTTACATGCGTGGTTGAAAACATACCCTGAGTGGCTCTTACTACAGCTACACTTAAATGTAGTTTAAGTATAATGTATTGCATTGCAAACATGACTTGTTTTTTTAAAAAAAGAAAAGGTTGCCTGCTACCAACATTGTTACCTTTCAATAGCCCAATTAACTATACATAGTAAATGCAAGAAAATAATTGTCTTAGTGAATACACAACACCTCTCGGGAATGAATAGAGTTGAAACTAAAATGACAGTAAATCAGGTTTATATCAATATTTCAAGCTTAGCCAGAAAGTTCGGTTCCATCTTACTGGACAAATGTCAGCTTTTTCTACTGAATATACTTTTACTGGACGTGGACTTTGATCTCATTTTGTACAATTGCTGTTGTCTCTTTTAGAACATTTCAGTATTTCTGGGAATGCTTTTGGTTTCTACAAATCCACCTTACTTTTTAAATCCTCATGGCAATCCTCTGCCTCAGTTTCTGAACAGAGAAAAAATACAGGCCAAAATTTTCCTATACACTTATTTCCTACTGGAATATAAATTATGTCTCATTCAGTGCAGATAAACAAAATGTCAAGGAAAAGAAACTGAACAGTGAAAGAACATTTAAAAATCTATTAGTAAAACTACTGTCTAGGAAAATATCACATAGCTTAAACTGCAGCTCCTGCATGGATCCATGTTAAAACAAACAAACAAATAAAAAAAGCAAGTTATTTTTATTGAATATACTGATGCTGTGAAGCCAAAGATGTATTTCAAAAGAAAGTCTCAACAAAACAAAATCAACTGGTTGCAATATTGGTTTGATTATCTACAAACTATTAGTAATATGTAATAACCATTATAATACTGCAATTCCAGCAATTTAAGCTTGCATGGTTTTAAAAAAATATTAAAAAAAGATCAGAAGAGCAGGAAGCTCTTATTAAACATATTTAAACATTAAATATCTTATATTAAACAATCTGGGTGACACAGTCATTAGATGTAGGGTCCTCATGGTCTATCCAAATCTGAACAGCACCAAGTGTTAAAACAGAGAACAGAATTCTGTTGGCTGAAAACAGCAAAACTCGTTTAACTTCGACTGAATCAATGTTTAACCTACACACAACTCTAACATCTTCAGTGGAAACAATGCACTGAAATGGAGCCTACAAGCTGTGACTTGAGGTAATTTTTTTAATAGATTACAAAAAAACAGATGACAAAAACATACATACAACTTACATTTGCATAGTCCTTGCAAACCACTCTTTTATCTCCTACAGAATTACAGTGCTCTTGCATTTTTCTTTAAACTCCCACAGTCTTTCATATAGAAGAATATGTTTTCCATAGGGGCTGTCTGACTAGTCACAAAACGCTGCTGCTGTCAAGGTTGTTTTGTTTGAATGAGTATGGTCTGCTAACTTGAAAAAGGGCTTGAAAAGTCAGGGCACTATATTGAAAAAAAATAGAATCTTAATACCTTGATCTGCCTTAAAAGTATTTTTCTAAATCTTTTAAATATTACACTCTGAAGGAATTCAGAAAAATTAACATGAGCACTTCTGTTCTCTGCCCCCTGACATGCATCTCTACCTCTTTTGATTTCTTTCTATTTAGAAAACCACAGCCAAATTCTGGACATTTTTACATCACAAACAAATCTGTGTCCCATTTGTAAATTGGATTACATTGTCCCAGTAGAGTTCCTTCTCTACTCTGCTCCTGGGCCCCTCTTTATGACTTTGACTGCTTCGAGAAAAGCATGTAAGCATACTAAAACAGAAATACTTTGCATTGTTCCCTACATTATTGCCATTGTGGGTCAGGTGCCTGGGAAACTTAGGCTGCTCCACAGAGAAGCAGAAAGCTAGCATTTCTCAGAGTAAAATATCAACAAGGAAAGTTTTTTGATGTTCTGTACAAACATTCATTCTACAGTAGTCCTAAAACAAGTCCTGCATTTACCTAGAGAAGACTGTAAAGTTATGATGTACACTAAAATGTTAATCAAGAATTTTAACACGCAGAAGAAAAACCTTCATAACGAATCAAAAACTATCAAGTGGTTGAGAATATGGGTGTTTGGTCCACACCTTATTAATAAGGCCACAATAAGTAATTGTGTACATACTTGTGTTTTTTCTTATACACAGCTTACACTAAATCCATTAATTGGAATATTCCAGAATTTTCCTGTTTCAATTTGCATCACAGACTTACCCTTTCCTGTTTTCTATTACACTGCCTACTTACTCTATGACTTTTCTAACAATAATTAACCTACTCCTCAGCAAAAGTTGTGGAATAATTTCTTCCTATCTTCTTCCCACTTTGTGGCTCAAGACCATCTGCTGGCGTTTCTCCTCCAAAGTATTCCGTTTAAGTAATAGAACAGATGTAAGTAAACATGTATTATGGTAAGACGTGCTAGAAAGGGAGAACAAGATGGAAAATAAAGTTGTAATGATATTATATTTGCTCTTCCTCTTCTCTTCTGCATCATAAAGTGACAGGAAATACAAGGCAAGAAGGGTATTACCAATTAGGAACTATGTATTTATGTTTTTGCACTCTTGTATTGATAGCCATGAAACCAAAGGAGTTTCTGTAACCCAAGAATCAAAAGTCTGTTTTCCAGCATGAGTTGTATTTGATACAGTATTGCATTGGGCTATATAACACAGCACTGCATTTCTATATGAGTACTTTAAAGGACTGAAGTAGAGTTCTGTGATGAAGGAGGTGGTATATAGACTTTTGAAGCTGCATCAAACTGACAAAGGTGGATTAAAATTATTACAGAGATGCCACTGTGAGAAAAAAAAAAAAAAGGGGGAGACCCATCTTTCAGCTAGGTGAGATCACAGTGAGATTTTTCAACAGAACAGCTGCTCACGACCGCTTCTGCCTTGTAAGTGAATCTCCGAGACATCTTTTTTTCATATCAAACAGAGAGATTCCCAGAATTCTGCAGTCTACCTGATAGCCAGGTCAGTAAACAAGACAGCTTATAATCAATATGCAAAGTTCACTAATAGCTAAATCAAAATTCTCTGTAACTGGGTTAATATACGTGTGGTTTTTGTGGTTTTCACTAAATTGCTTTTTTCTCCTACCTCAAATAAGTTTCAATAGACATTACTAGAATTACAGGTAGAGTTTATTTAAGCTGCCAGATGCCTTGAAGAGGGGGAAATATGCCTGTGATGCTAGGTCAAGCCAGAATTTCCAGAAACTGAGATCAGAATTGTCCTTTTCCAAGGCTTCTTGGAGACCGAGTTTCTTACATGTGGAATGAGTAACAACTCTTGGGAAAACTAGTAGTTTACAATGTTATTTCCAGAGTTCCAGAATCATACAATGGTTTGGATTGGAAGGGACCTTAAACCTCATCTAGTTTCAAGCCCCCTGCCATAGGCAGGGACATCTTGCACTAGACCGGGTTGCCCAGGCCTATCCAACTGGGCCTTGAATAATTCCAGGGATTGGGCATCCACAGCTTCTCTGAGCAAGCTGTGTCAGTGCCTCACCACCCTCACAGTAAAGAACTTCTTCCTAATGCCTAATCTAAATCTACCCTTTTTCAGTTTAAAGCCATTCTACCTTGTCCTGTCACTACATGTCCTTGTAAAAAGTCCCTCTCCAGATTTCTTGTATCCCCTTTAGGTATTGGAAGGACTGATAAGGTCTCACCTGAGCCTTCTCTAGGCTGGACAAACCAACCTCTCTCAGCCTGTATTCACAGAACTGCTCCAGTCCCCTGATCATCTTTGTGGCCCTCCTTTTGATACTCCTCAGACTGCTCCTGCCTGTACCACTGGTGGCCATATGAAACAATAGCAGTAAGTAATAGTCAGTGGACTGTATGAAGCTTGGTGACATCGCTGACATGAGCCCCTGGTAGGCAGCACATCTCTAGGAGCACATCAGGTCAGCAAAGGGGTGGCTCAGTACTTCCCAGAAGAGAGTCTCCTACTACCATCATCTGTTGCCTTTGCTTAGTTGTGCTGGTTGTTACATAGGGATCAGATTGGGCTGCCTCACTCAGCTCCAGTGTCTCTCCTGATGTGACAGGTTTTTACTCTTTATTCAGCGTAGCAGTGAAGCAGTTCTGCAAGGGAACCTCAGGCTTTGGGGGAAGTTTCTTCTTCCTGTAGGTCCTTGGCCTGCAAGCTTCCATTCCCCTGGGTTATTGGTCCCCCTTCCTTATGTGTGTGTTGCTGGGGAGTTTTTGGCTGTTTTGGCCACTGCAAACTGCACTTGCACCCATCTAACTGCTTCTCCCTGATGCTCCACAGCCTCTTCATGTCCTTCTGCAGCTCAGCCACATGCCACAGAAGGTCCTCCATCTGGGCATGCTGTCTAAAGATGTCCTACCACAGGAGAGAGGTCTAGGCACCTCCTGCAGCCCGAGGGCTGCACTGCAACTTCTCCCTTCAGCAGCTCCATCTGGATGGAGGAATTGGCCACTGCTAGGGTAGATGGTGCAGACACCCCAGCCGGAGCTGCAGCCCATCATTTTGCCTTGATGGTCAGATAGAATGAGATGATTGTCCTTGACCTGTGCAGATGTTGCCCAGTTGCTGGGTTATGTGGACTTCAAGACTCTTCACATGACAGTGGCATGCCCCTCCTTCAAAGAGGCAAACTGACATGCTACGCTATTTGCCCACTCTGGTTGCAGGGCTCTTGGTTGCTTGCGGTCCCATGGGTGGCCCTTTGCTGGAGTACAGGGTGACCACTCTTACTCCTGACCATGCACATGCCTCATCAGCAGGCTGCAAGCTCCTGGCAGGCCTCAGTGCTCCCCTGGGGTTTCTCTGAGTCAGGAACCCTCCCTGCATGCCGCCATCTCCCACTCCACTATAGAACATAACTGCTCTGGAGCTGATCATCCTGGCAAGTGAGACACACATCATTTTTACTTGATAATGAAGTATGACAGTACTGCTGAATTAAGGATAGATAAGTTCACACAGCTGCAGAATTACGATATTTAACAGTAATAATAATTGCCCTTCTGAACTAACAAGAAAAATGCACCTCTGTACTAAGAATGAAAGCACCCTGGGGCTCAACTTATTTCCTGAACTAGGTATGTCCGCACTTCTCACTGAGAAGCAGTGTAATGATATCACAGCTAACACCCAACAAGCTAGTCATGGTAGTGTGGAACTCCATATTACTGGTACTGTACTGTTTTACTTCTCAAATAACTTCTTTCAGTGTCTGAGTACACTGTATCATGATGTGTACCAGAAATGTATTCACAGTTTCTGACCCTCTTATACTGCTTCATTTGCATTTCAACTAGTTCTTCCTTGGTCTCACTTACAATAGAAGATTGAATATACCTTCTCCTCTCTTTCCAGAAAGATAGATAAAAAAACCCACAGTTTTTTTGACAGTGTTGCCTTATATCTCAGTCAGGCAAATCAATTTAACACTAAGTTGTGTTTTCGTCTTTTAACTTCAAACACACCATTTATCCTGAAATGTTCTATCACTTAGCGTGCAATCATATTGTAGGAAATGAGAAACAAACAAGTGGTGCCAATGCCAACAGTGTCCCAGATATCTTGCCAAGTTTTCCCATACGGAAGGCTAAGTGACTCAGAGCAAGTCTAGTGAATGAGTTTCCAACATAACAATTCTTCACTGGAAATTATGATTTGAAGAAATACTAGCACTCAAAATATTGACTGTTTCATCTCAGTTATTAACATGAATTGACCAGAACATGTCCACTCACAGAAATCAGACCTTTTTCTTCTGATAAATCCTTTTTGACTGTACAATAAGCAGTTGCAAACTGCTGTAACTGTTGTAAAGCAGAAACAAAGTTTCTGCCCGCAAACTAGTAAAACCATCAAGTAAAAGCAAGAAAGAATCTTCACCAGCAAAAGAAAAATCTGATGTATGGTCTGGAAATCTGAACAGTTACTAACAGGAGGAAAATACTTCTGATTATTCCAGTCCATGCTGACGATTCACAGGTGAAACTGATAAAAATCAATTAAAAACTAAGCCTTATATTTCCTCTCTTCAAGAAAACATATTTAAAAGTTGAATTTAAAGCTATACAACCAACCTGTTTATTAATTAAACTAACTAGAAATATTCATTTTGTCTCTGAAGTGATCTATATTTGTTATAGGAATATGCAGAATTCTGGGACAACAGAATTTAGTTCTACAGCAGTAAGTCTATTAGCTGTGGCTGAATGAAGTCCTAAGTGTCATGTTGTCAGTTTAAATTAAAAACAATTAGAAAACAAATGCTATTGCATATCATTTTGATGAGGAGTCTGAGTTCCAAAGCATGAGATCAATAGAGAGTATTTATTATTCAAACAAAGAGTAAATAGTCTTACTGTAGATCTGCTTGGAGATACCATTAGAGTAAATATTCTTAAAGTTCAAATGTTACATTTCTCCTTCCAAGAACTCTGATATTCTGTCATTCATTCCTTCAGTAGCTTGCCAAGTGAAAAATAAAAAGTTTAAAAAGTGGTACTAAAAATCATTCAAAGAGTAAGGTGATGGAGAACAGATGTCTTTCATGGCCAGAACAAAATGGTAGTCTCAAAGAGATAACAGCAGTTATGTGCCAAATCAGAAGTGGCTTCTCCCGTCTCATAGCTGGAGTGTTCATTGATTATTGTCACTTCTGACAATTGAAAATACTGGTTGAGGTAAGAGAAAGTTGCAGGAAAATGAAAGGAAAGACCAGAGGTGGCACTTAGGACCATGACTACTCTAAGTAAATTTTTACTTGAAATTAGTGTGCCAGCCTACCTGTATTTCAGGTCAAGGGGATATGCCTTTCCATTGCATGGAGTGGTCCTGAATTCCACTGATGAGTCTGAGTTTCCTTGCAAAAGCTGTGACAAATGTAAGCACAACTAGCTAACTGCTTTATCCCAAATGATTAGTTAAGTAGTATCTCTAGTAAATTCATGTCTTTTCTGTTTGATACAATCATACATGTTTGCCTAAAATATATTTCTTACAGTATTCCCTAAACCTAAAAGCAAATATGATGCCACCTCTCTTTCTGAATGTGTAGATATTCAGCTTTGTTAGGGCCTGTCTGTCCTAGCTTTGACCACATGATAAAAGGATCTCATCAGTTTTCTGAAAGACGCACTTAATAATGACAGGCAGTGCTAGGCAAAACTGCAAGGCAGTTGTAACATTAGGCTGTGCAACACTGACTACAGAATCCAGCCTACTCTATTTTTTATCATCTTCCTTACACTTGTATAGGCTGCATACACAAGTTAAGACACATTTTAAATGTTAACTTCTTAAATTCAAAATATATGACACATCTTAGAAACGGATGCCAGTTTCTGTTGAATCACAAATTGAAAAGCCTTCCGTGTTCATTTTATTTTGAGTAGATGCATAATCTATCCATGCCTTTAGAAATACGTGTTTACAAAATGGGAAGCTCCAGTGTAACTACTGTTTTGAGATAGAACTGAGTTCAGTGGATTGTAGTATACAAAATGTGATTAAATAAGACAAAAGTAATACCAGCTTGGATCCACAAAAATTAGGTTTTGATGGCATTATTTGATTTAAAAGGCATGTTAAAAGATCAAGCAAGAAAACTGCCATGCTCTTTTTTAAGACTTATAGGTGCATCAAAGGAAAGGAGACAATATGGTGTATGATGGGTCTAATGATAACATTAATAAACACTTGACTTTTGTAATGCAGTGATTTAGCAAACTGTAAATGGAGGCTGCCAATAGTGTTATTTTGAATGATTGCACTGTAATTACTTTTATGTCATTGGTATCAGGCTGTGCATGATGAGAGGCTATTTTAATTTTAATAACAAATAATACATCTTTGCATTGCTAAAACAAAACTGTACAAAACTGCTCTACAACAGTGCTGTTGTGACTAATAGTAGATAATAGTAACTGAAGTTACAAGAAAGCATCTGTGATTTAACTAGTTATCATCTATCAATTTACTTTTGCGAAATGTTCATTTATGCACTTCTAGCCAACTAAGAGAAGAAAATTACCAGAAGAGATCATTTAAGCTAACTTAGCTGCCAGGGGAAGACATGAAAGCTCATTTAAATTGTTTCCTACAGGCTAGATACATATCTTGGACAGCTTCTATTTATTGCCTGATGTACAGTTACTCTTTGTTTCATGTTAATATTTCTGTGTCCATAGCTACAGATTAATTTTATTTCTCATCCTAAAACGCACTTTACTTTTGTCTAACAACCAATTTTTCTTTTGTTGCAAAGAAAAACAATTTCCCCAAATTTATCCTTACAACAGTTTTTACCCAAAGTGAGATTCTGTAAGTTTTCTATTAGCCACTAAAGTTACAGTACTTCTGAAATGTTCCTCTCACATGCACTTTCATTTACACTAGTGGTACATGTAGAATGACTTGGTCTACAAAACCCATATTTAGTTTTGCTTCTTAAATTACATGCATTTTGTTTTTTTTTAATTACAGTCCGCAAAAGAATAATGGGAGGATTGTAAACTTATAAACAGGTCATATGAGAGAAAAGGAGAGCTGTTTTTGAAAGTACCAGTAGAGACATTTAAAAGAAGTGCACAATAGCATAAAGGAAATTTTATTTGTACATGAACTACAAATACCAAGAATTCATCCTTTTTCTCCAATGTTTTTTCGAGTTGGACCCCACAAAGAGGTCATGAGCAGATACCTTTTCCAGTTCTTTAATATTTGCCAGCTTCTGTCACTCTGTCTACATGTTACAGTCCTCACAAGCTCAGTAATCTCTGACAGTGCATTTCTCATTTAGAGAAACCTCCTCAGGTTAGTCTTAGTTTTAATCTTCCCTTAAACTGCTTCTCTTCTGCCCCAGATCTGTAATGCATGGAGCCTAAGCTGATAGAAATCTTGGAATCAGAATAAAAATGCCTTACTGGCTTCGACTAATTACATACATGTAAATACAAAGACATGAAAAGTTAAAGCATCATTCAGTAGATCATTAATTTGGAGACAAAGAAACAGAGAGTTCACAATTCAATCATTTTTCCATCTGTATTCTGATGAGCACAAATCTAATCATAAAGATAGAGGTTCAATCATGAATTATTTAGACAGATCTAATGTCTAAATCATTTAGCCATTTATATAGCACGGACAGCTCCAGCTGGTCTGCTGCAGACCTAAACTATGCTTACTCTTCCATATGAAACAGAAGGGTCAAGTTGTTTTGTCATACCCTTAAGGTGCAGCACCAGCAATTGTGCCATTTCCATTCCTGGCCTCCCCAGTGATGAGGCTCATCTAGTAATCACGCCACTGTTGGCACCACAGCTAGCGGCTGCATTTGATTTTACTTTGAGGGAAACAGAGTAAAGGGAGACAATTTCATTCTCTCCAGTTTCTGGCCTGCTTCCTCTATGCTCCTTATTTGTCAGTGAAAATGCAAGAATTAAAGAAAAGGCTACACTGCACAGGGACAATACGAACCTTTCCAGGACAACCACTACAAAGTTCTAGTATATTTTGGCTTCCTTCAAATTGCAAATAAAAGACAGACTGAGGACAATGTGGGCTCTTTCCAGAAGCTATCAGGAGAACTGGCTACCCTGGATTTGGAGAAGGCTGAGGTTCTCAATGGCTTGTTTGCCTCAGTCTTCACTGGCAAATGCTCTTACCACACCACCCAAACCTTGGAAGGCAGATGCAGGGATTGTGAGAATTAAGACGTTGGGCCCACTGTAGGAGAGGATCTGGTTTGAGACCATCTTAAGAACCTGAATGTATACAAGTCCATGGGACCTGATGACATCTATCTGCGGGTCCTGAAGGAGCTGGCAAATGAAGTTGCTAAGCCACTGTCCACCACATTTGAAAAATCATGGCAGTCAGGTGAAGTTCCCAACGACTGGAAAAAGGGAAATATAACCCCCATTTTTAAGAAGAAGAAAATGGATGAGCCAGGGAACTACAGACCAGTCAGTCTCACCTCCAAGCCTGGCAAAATCTTGGAGTAGATTCTCCTGGAAGGCATGCTAAGGCACTTGAAAACAACAAGGTGCTTGGTAACAGCCAGCATGGCTTCACTAAGGGCAAATCCTGCCTGACCAATCTGGTGGCCTTCTATGATGGGGCTGCGGAACTGATGGAAAGCAGCAGAGCAGTTGATGTCATCTACCTGGACTTGAGCAAAGTGTTCGACACTGTCTCATATGACATCCTTGTGTCTGAAATGGAGAGACATCAATTTGATAGGTGGACCACTCGGTGGATAAAGAACTGGCTGGATGGCTGCAGACAAAGAGTTGTACTCAATGGCTCAATGTCCAGCTGGAGACCAGGAATGAGTGGTGTCCCTCAGGGATCGGTGTTGGGACCAGTCTTGTTCAACATCTTCGTTGGTGGCATGGACAGTGGGATTGAGTGTGCCCTCAGCAAGTTTGCCAATGACACCAAGCTGTGTGGTTCGGTTGATACATTGGAGGGAAGAGATGTGATCCAGAGGGACCTTGATACGCTTGTGAGGTGGGCTGATGCCAACCTGATGAAGTTTAACCATGCCAAGTGCAAGGTCCTACACCTGGGTCAGAGCAATGCCAGGCACAGCTACAGGTTGGGCAGAGAAGAGATTCAGAGCAGCCCTGTGGAGAAGGACTTGGGGGTGTTGGTCTACGAGAAACATTACATGAGCCGGCTGAAGTGTGTGCTTGCAGCCCAGAAAGCCAACCGTATCCTGGGCTGCATCAAAAGGAACATGACCAGCAGGTCGAGGGAGGTGCTCCTGCCCCTCTACTCCGCTCCCGTGAGACCTCGCTTGAAGTATTGTGTAGAGTTCTGGTGTCCTCAACATAAAAAGGACATGGAAATGTTGGAAAAAGTCCAAAGGAGGGCCACGAGGGTGATCGGGGACTGCAGCACCTCCCATATGAAGGTAGGCTGAGAAAATAAAAAGAAGAAAAGCTGTTGTTAAAAACATTTTAGCAAATAAACTTTAAAAAGTGTCATTGTATCTACTATAACAACTAAATCCTAAAACAATAAAAAAAAAAATCATTCAGTGATGAAAAAATAGGCTTAAGATCAAAAAGCTTAATTTCGGGTGATCTGAAAGTCTTATAGTAATTCCATGTTGCAGAACATTTCTCTGATCTGTCACTATTTCATTATCTTTTCCTATGTTGCTTCTTTTCTGCTTTCATTTCTTTCCTTATCTCACTGATATTTTGTAGCATCAAAGCTAAACCAGCAAAGCCAATGCAACATTTATCTGCCAAGAGCAGCAGATCCCTTGCCAACTATAAATTAAGGTTAGATGTGTGCATTAGGATGGGGACAATCAAAGGTTGCAACTTCTGACATTTTGACTAGCCCCAACCCTGGAGATTGATCTAAATTCAACCAGAGGATTATGATGATAGAAAATCAGACCGAACCAGCATGTAGAAACTCCTTACTCTGGCTCTAAACACAGCAGAAATTTCTCTGAGATAAGAAAATTGTTACATATGTATGCATAGGTTGCGTACACACCTGCGGTCTATAGCTTATGTTGAAGATTTCACTTGCACATGTTCTCACTTTATCTTAATTTCAAGTTGTGCTCTTGAGTCATCTGGAGAGGGATGGTATTTATACACTGCTTGCAAGTATTACCATAATATCTGATCCAGAATATATTTGTGCTTAGAAATACTGTGTTCTCCCAGTTTAATAACTGAACATGGAATTAATTCCAGGTAGTTCCATGGGGTCCTTTGATAAGAACATAATTGTTCTGCAAGATTACATTTATGTCCTATAATATATCAGCCAGTATGCACCTATACATAGAATCACTAAAGGTTTATAAATAAGAGGGCAGTTAGGTACCACTAACCCAGCCGACGAGAATGTAGCCACTGTTCTGCCCTCAAAAGTGATTGCTCATTATGTGGGTGGTTTTAGGAACATGGTTACAACTAAAAATCATGATTGGTATCCTTAAAGTGAAAATACCCGCTAGTTTTAATGGATAGTTCTAACTTTCCTTCAAGCATTCCCTGTAAATTTCACACAAAAAATTTCATGAAACTGTTGGTTTTGCACAGATGCTGGCGCTACATTTTTTTTTTATTTCTTCTATTTCTCTGCACAGGTAAAAGATGAAGCAAATATCAGAACACTGGGAAGAAGAAATAGTAAAGATTCCCTTTATTTATTTATTCCCTCTATTTGGAAGGATAGAATTGTAGATTACATACTTTATGAAGCTAAACCTCTGTGCTTTTCCATTTGAAATCCTTACCTGCTTCATGATACGGTTCATTTAGAAGTCAGTTCTTATTCTCCAGAAAGGAATTTCTCAGGCTACTGATTTTGGTGTAGAAGTGCTGCTGAGATTCTATAGGGTTTGGGAGGACATTTTGCAGAAATAAAGCCCTGTTGGAAGCTGATTATATTTGTGATTACGAGAAAAATTGTGCTAGAGGTCTTTGTAGGCGGAATTAGCAACCATAAAGACAGGGAGGTTTAATTATATGTACTATTCTTCTGCTCTGTACAATGTAACCTTGACAGGCAGTGCCCATTATCTGTAATATTCTTCTTTTTTTTTCCTCTTTAATATACTTTCAGCATATGCATGCCATCCAACAAGAACAAAAAAGCTCCAAAGCTACAGCTAAAGATGTGGGGGGAAGAGGGGAGGTGATACTGAAGTGCTCCTCTTTCTTTTGTGGTTAATTATAGGAGAGCCATTGTCTGTTTGTGGAGTGAATATCTTTAAGAATACAATTACTACTAAAAATCATAGTTGGTTCCTCATTATTTTCAGAAAGAAATGGCTTAGTACAGAAGCACACAATTCACGCTAGAGTTGTGATTTTGGAAAAGTATTTTCACTATAATCAGAAATTTTATCCCGTCACTGAGTGCCCCTCCTAGAGGACTGTGAGAGCCAGAGGATGCCCCAGATCATCTGCTTGAGAAATTATTTCAGCAGTTCCATAATGAGAAAGCATAAGGATTAAAAAAGTTCGACCATTTTTCTCTCATTGCTTTCACAACAAAATAAGAATATAGGATACAACATTTTCTTCTCCACATCATTGTAATGTATGAACATAAAAAGCCATAGCACAAAATACCAGCATATAAAGCAAGGAACCATTCCAAAAGTTATTAATGACTTTCTATGTATCCCTAATAAGCAGGCAGAGAATCAGGTGCTTTCAAGCTGCAAAGCAGATCACAAAGCTACTTCTAAATAATAAAAAGGAACTCTCTGACTAACTGCAGAAAGAAGGCATCAGTATACAGTGATGTACATGACACAGATGTGCATAGCCAAGGTCCTCAAAGGCATTTAGACATTTAACTCGTATGTAAACTCTGAAACAGTACTGAATATACCAGTATACTGTCACATACAATCGTAGAATCATAGAATAGTAAGGGTTGGAAAGGACCTTAAGATCATCAAGTTCCAACCCCCCTGCCATGGACAGGGACATCTCCCACTAAACCATGCCATACAAGGCTATGTCCAGCCTCGCCTTGAACATTGCCAGCAATGGAGCATTCACAACTTCCCTGGGCAGCCCATTCCAGGGCCTCACCACCCTCACAGGAAAGAATTTCTTCCTCAGATCCAATCTAAACTTTCCCTCGTTAAGTTTGAACCCATTACCCCTCATCCTCTCACTACAGTCCCTCATGAAGAGTCCCTCCCCAGCATCCCTATAGGCCCCCTTCAAGATACTGGAAGGCTGCTATGAGGTCTCCACACAGCCTTCTCTTCTCCAGGCTGAACAGACACAACTTTCTCAGCCTATCTTCATACGGGAGGTGCTCCAGTTGCCTCATCATCCTCATGGCCCCCCTCTGGACTTGTTCCAACAGTTCCATGTCCTTCTTATGTTGAGGACACCAGAACTGCACACAGTACTCCAAGTGAGGTCTCACAAGAGCAGAGTAGAGGGGCAGGAGCACCTCCCTCAACCTGCTGGTCCAGCCAGTCTGTTTTGAGTTCCTAGACCATGTGTGGTTAGTTCTGTGTTTAGCACCTTCTCAGCACCTCACTTGTCAATGAGGTCTTTCAAAAAAGAACCCATAGATTAAATTATATATTGAGAAAGTTTACAGAACAAAAGAGTGTTAAGCTGGAAATGAGCTTTTGTCCCTATTTCTTCAATTTTTCATGTTTATCTCAAAAAAAATGTTGTAAGATTATAACAATGTTGAAAGACCACACACCTCAGACATTTTACAGCTGACTTCTATTTTAAATAGCAAATCAATGCTAATCGACTTGTGTTCCAGTAATACGATAAATAATAAATATCTTTCCCTAATATGGAATGAAGCATGACATAACATTATCACTGAAGAGTCTTGTCTGTTTTCCTGGAAGACTTTTAGCGGTGGAATAAGCAAAGCAGTGGTATGAAAAGTATGCATAAAAAACATCTGACACAAAGTAACCCAAGAAGACAGCAAAAACATGTATACTGTAGAAGTATACATTAACTTCTTTACATTCTAAAGACACAAATCAAATTTAAACTTACATCTTCATTACACAAGAAACAGGAAAAATATGTAACACTTCTTGTATCTGCTCGCCAGGTACCACTCCCGTTCTAGAATGGAGTATCCACATTTGGCAGTTTTACTGGCAAAACCTTATTTTTTATTGTAATACTATTGTTGGAACAATACTGGGAAAATAACAAGGGCACATAAGTCTTCCTGAAGGATATGTCTTCAGGAACAGACATACACACATGGCTGGAAGGGGCTACAAATTAGACATTAATATGAGCCAGCCATGTGCTGTGGTAAGTTGCCAGATCCCTGCAGTGGCTGAAATAGACCAGTGTGAAAGCTGACAGTCATTGTTGCAGTGTTACCCATTTTGCTTTGGTCATCTGCACTCTGTCATCAAAGGAAACTTCCATATTGTAGTAATTTGCCTATAAAGCCAAGAGAAAATTAAGGTCTGCCTCACATTACCAACATGTTGCTTACAGGCTTTAGGCCATCGTAAGAATCAAAAGCCACAAAAAGAAGTTGGACATTGAGGAGTGATCTGTCATATGAAAACACCACAGAAGGCCTCATCTACATCTTTTAAGATTTCATCACCTAATATTCTTGAAATATTCACAGTGTCATCCTTAGCTGGTGCAAACTGGCAGTTTTACTGAAGTCTGTTTTCTGCATCCTGTTAGAACTATTGTGCTGTGTGTCCCAGAGTTTATTCCCATATATTCTGTGTACAGGACCAAATTAGTTTCATAATCAAATGAATTTATACTTCATCTTAGGGCTTTTAAGATATTTTTCATCAACTTCAGCAGTTTTCCCTTACTCATTTCAGAGTTTGTTTGCAAGTTTTTTAACCTAGTGTTTTTCCTAACTTTGACAGTAGGCTGCAAACTTGTCTGTGGCTTTGCAGTCAGAATAATATTCTTGTAGTTAACTGGTGAGCAAAATTGATTTTTAAATAGATGAGTGTCAAATTTGCAAACATTTCACTTCTATATCACAAAACCAATCCACAGTATAATAATTCCAAAGTTTAATGTATGCTATATATAATCTCTGCTTGACTGAAAAAAAAGTCTGATTATGATAATGTCCACGCTAATATTTATTAGATGACTTCCCCTGAAAAGTCCAAGAAAATTAATAGTTTGAAATTTCAGATAGCCTCCTCTCTATTTATTGAGATTCTCAGAGGAGTTAAAGGCAAATTTATTGCTTCAACATCAGAAGAAATTAAACTAATTGATGTTTTTCTGAAGAGAGGCAATTACATTTAAAAAAGTAAAAAAGATGGTTACTAAGCAACTATATCCAACCTCCATACATTGTCTATTCATAATCTCCAGCAGAGTACAGGAAATGACAGGCTGTCACTACAGAAAAGAGACATGCAGAATTATGCCATTTTTTTTCCTGTGCTACCTCCTACAGGAGAGAGAGCAATTATATCCTACATACACTGATTAGGTTAAATAACTGCAGTAAGGTTAAAATACTGGGATGTCTCAGAGTAGTCACATCATGCAGTAAGAATGCTTCCAAGAATATAGCCACTTATGTCTAAAACATCACTATCATCTATACGCTGGACAGACATCTATTGCACAGCTCTGGGGAAAGATGAGACTGAGTTCCCCCAGAGTTTCAGAGATAGAATTAGCATTTCAGTCTGGCTCATCAGTGTTGTAATTTACAAGTCATTGTCTCGATCCTTCTTTTGTAGCAGATGGGCAGATTGTTGTACCAGTACCAAACACTTCACTGGGGCTCCGCATGGGTGTTAACCTCAGTTTATAGACAGTAAATTACAGGACTAGGGCCTATGATGATATTTTCTGGGCTTCTAATAAACGACAGCATCACACTTTCCCAAAGGTGATCCTTGGTGATTTCTGAATACATGGCAGAATTGAGGCTTAAATGAAGTCAGCAAGAATTACACCATTAACTACTATGGCAACTTCATGAACTTCTTTATAATCTTTATGTCTAAAAGAGTCATGGGATTAGGGGACATTTACTTTCAAAATCAGTTTTGAGGAAAAAAAATGAAAAGCTTGAAAGCTGATGTTGCTGCAATTTTAGCAATATGGCTGGGATAATGAGAACTGATTCCTCTATGGCAATGATGGCAAAAGTACTTGAACATGTCTGTGTGTTCTCAGGCAGCATATTTCTCACTGACAGCAGCAGACAGGTACCATAAAACAGACTTAAAAATTTTGCAAAACCAGTCAATTTCACTGTATTGTTTTTTTTCTTGTTTTCTCAAATAGACTCCTCTTATCATAGACCAAAAGTAATAAAAAAATGGAAATCAGTTGGCTTATTTGTTGGCTAATTGAAGGAAAAGAAGGCACACACTTTCTTCTGTAATCCA
Organism: Amazona ochrocephala; assembly: GCA_039720435.1. Lineage (NCBI taxonomy): Eukaryota > Metazoa > Chordata > Aves > Psittaciformes > Psittacidae > Amazona > Amazona ochrocephala. Next base: position 90,194,696 of record CM077909.1, on the reverse strand, counting down.
GGAAAACCACAAAACAACAAACATGATTAAATAATCAGAAATATATAGAAATGAGATCAGTGCTTGCTTGCCTTTAAAAAACATGGACTTTATTCTCAATTTTCATACTTTTCTTCCTCCTTTGATTGCAGAAAGAACCTTTAGAGTTTATTTTCTTTTCCTTTTTACTGCATTCATGCAAATTCATTCAGTCAGGAAAAACTTGGTCCTCTTCAACTGCTGAAAGAGACGTATTTCCCACCTTTCTTTACTAAGATCTTCAGATCCTATACAGAATTCTGGCTCTGTAAACATCACTATACGAGGAGTTAGAGAAAGACCAGAAGTGTGGGATTTGTTTAGAGGAGCAAGAAAAGCTACAGTTGCTCAAACACAAAATACAGTTTGCAGAGAAAATCCATTTTCTTCTCAGGTGGCAAGAAAAGCTACTTCCCCAGGCTCCACATAACACTGATCAGCTACTTAGATCAGAAATGCAAAGCAGACATCCTTTCCAACCCTAACTATTCTATGATTCTATGATTCTTGTACCCATACTCTGTTTCAAATAGGACACTCGGAAAGCAACTGAAAAGAAGTTGTCATAAATGTTTGGAATACTGTAACAAACAAATCTTCTGGAGTCAACAGTTCAAACTATGAGGATTTGGGGGGAGGGGAAGTTCAGCTATATAAGGAAGTACTAATTTATGCTGGGCTTCTCAGTTAATAGGTAACAGCTCCTTAAATAGTTTCACCTCTTTACTAGTGATTGTATGTTTCTCGAACTAGCAGAATGCATGATTTGCATATTGTATACAATCCATGCTTCATTTAGCATACTAAAAAATAAAAATAATCTATAGAAGGTAATCACTAAAAGTATGTCTGAGAAATACCTGACTAACATGCAAGTTTTGAATCAAGTTAGTCATCATAAATCATGAAAGCAAACAACTGCATTTGTTCTGATAAAATTATTATCATTTTAATAATCACCCTTATCATCAAAACCAGAGGTGCCTCACAATTTTGCTTAAGCCCTTGACAAGTCAAGGAAATTGAATGGCACTAAATGAATGATGATTTTTTTTTTCTTACAAAGAATAGGGCTAAATCCTAGGGAAGGAAGAATGTAAAGGCAAGGCAGTCTAATTAACAGCGGCTGCACATTCAGAGGAAAAGACGCAAATATATTACAATGGATGAGTGAACAACTATTGTCCAGAGGGTCCACAAGAGGAGTAAAAATTGCTTACAAGATAACAGAAACCACTAATTTGTCATGCACAAAAAGTCCTTTCACAGTTGCCTATGTTTTTGTGATTTGTGTCTACTTAAAAAATTAAAAAAAACCAACCCATTAACATCTTCTGTGTATACCAAAGTATTTTCCTTCCTTCTCATTAGTGGCAGTGCTTCATGGGCAGCACATTGTTACAGTAACTAAGCACATATGACATGCATATGACACAGTCTCAAAGTGGGACACAGCCCATGCCATGGAATGCCTCATCAGCCAACCCATGTTCATGTATCCTCCATGAGATTAATTCATTGTACAGCTAATTCTGGCTACCCTGAAGAAGCCAAACTGATGGTCCTCTGCAGAAATATATATAACAGAAAGAGGACATCAGATGTTGTCTTAAGCCTAGCATTTGCACTTTTTCCTAGTTAGGTTGTGACTAGAGGCATCTGAGGGTTAGTTCAGCCAAGACATGTAACAACTTCCTTATGATAAACAAATGGCTAGTGTGCTTGCTGTTTTACTGTCACCAGTAAGTCACTGATTGCAATGTAGTAACAGAATGATTTTCTCTTAAGTATCAAAATAGTTTTAAAATAAAAAACATTGTACCTGTGGTATTATTACAGATTATTTGCATGAAACTAAATTTTTTAGATTTGTAGAAGCATAGCGTTAACCTGTAGTGACTCAGAGCTCCATCTGGGCAACAGTTGTTGCTATTAAATGACTAGTAAAAACTTTTTTAATGAGAATTTCTTTAAAGAGTGGAAGAATTCAGAAGGTGTACGAAGATCCTTAAGAAAAAGCCAAAACAAGAGCAAACAGCAGGAAATTTGTACATTCTGTGCTCTCGTTATTATTATAAGTTATTACAGATTTACTGCTGCTGAGAAAGTCTTTTATTCTAATTAGAGATGAGCTAGTGGTGTGCATCAGTAGCATCTTGTTGCAGATTCAGTCTTATGTTTTCGTTATTAGCCCAGGTGGTGAACTGGAGAAAGCAATAAAACAAAAGATTCCAAAATGTCTTCTACCTATTTTGCTTTTCTAAGTTTCTGAACACCATTTTGTGGGGAAAAAGGCTCTACTGGTGTTCAACATTAAGGTCTTCTCACTACACAGAACCTAGGACTCAAGACAAATGGAGCATTAAGTCTTTTCAGAGCACTGAGTCTCCAGCTTAGAGTCAATTTCACTTGACTTGCAGGGAATCCATTTTATTGATAGGCTTCCGAAGGCTAATAGCCCCAGATGGAGTTTGGCATTATTCCAACATATAATGCAGACTAGAATTTCACAGGTCTGGAAGGCAGATCTAATGATTCTGTTACCATAGACCATTTGCTCTCAGATACCTAAGCTTCAGAAACAAACACAGATAGCAGGTGGCAGCTAAAGCTATACTGGCTTTCCTCTTCTGTACTTCCCTATTTGTCTTTCCTCATTATTTTCAAACTATTTTCCTCCTAATTTGGAAGAATTTTGGACAATGCTAGAGACTTTCACAATGAAAAACTAAGAAAAAAACACTTTCGTTTTTGACTTTTGGTTTGGGTTTTAGCTTTAGAACTGTCTTAATTATTACAAAATGAAGTCCCATGGGCTTACCTTACCTTACGAGAATCAAACCATGTATCAGCTCCACAAGCTGCAACATCCATTTTTATTTCTAAAGGGCAGCCTGAAAAATACTTCATGCTTAGTTCATTAATGAATCTTTAATGTTAAACAAGATATTGAGTTTAGCGCAACAGCAGATGGATAATATAAATCTCTCAAATGTATGAAGGGGGACACTTTCTCAGCATGCAAGAGGTGGAAATAATTGAGTCTATCACTATGCAGCATTCCTCATGTCAAGAAAGGCAGAACTCATTTTTTGAAAGGAAAGTCTTGAGAAAAGGCCCAATCTGTAATGCCCAATTTGTTTGTTTGGATTTTTCTTCTAAAGATCGTCAGTAAATTGATCATAACCAACTGTTTCCAGGAAAAGCTTTCAGTCCTAATAAATTAACATTTTCCAGTAGTCACAAAACTGTACTGAAAAAATCCTGAGCAGCTTCAATTATGGACCACATATTAATTCTGAATTGTTTTCAAAAGAAACCACTGTTGTAAGACACTTAATTAGGCAAACATAAACCAAACACCAAGCAGGTACGGCTCTTGTAAAGTTCAGGATAGAGATAGGTTCAGAATAGGAAGACAAGACTTGAGGTAAGTTGCTCAGTTACAGCCAATAATTTCATTTAACTACATCTCTCTGCCACTTTAAAAACAAAGCCAGCCAGGTTTCAGGTATGAATAGAATAAGCAGATATGTATATAAGTTAATTAGATTATTCTGTGATTCTATGTTTAATGATTCTATGATTCTAAACATGCTAGATAATGTTCCTGGGAGCTGGAATTTGGCTAGCTACTCCTTCTGGTTGTTAAAATCATGCCTGGACCTGTGACAACCAGCACTTCCACAAAAAATGATGGGTTTGTGAACTAGCAGAGGTTAGAGACTTTCTACTAGGTAGTTAGGCTTACCACTGCTTTCCCTAGTTTGATTTCTCCTCTAATATACACTGGTTTTGCTCCAGTACATACCAAAGTGAGTGCATAATCAGGTCTGTGGCCCACTTCCTCTCCAAAGATACATGCTTTTCTTCAGGTGGTCTTCATTCCCCCTTGCATCCAAGCTAGACTACAGGCAAGTTTACTACACCATCAGAACTGGGAGCATAACACTAGGTCTACAAAAAACTTCTGAGGTTAAATTTTTATTTTATAACAGTTTTTCAAATAACTTGCAGGACTGACACATAAGTGGTAAGAATGGAATCAACAAGAACGAAAAAACATTCCTTACAATTGGTTAATATATGGTTTCTCTGGTAGCTGCACATTAATGTTTTATGAGTACTTCTGCATGACCTGACACATCTCTTCCCTTCTCCAGCTTTATTAACATCACATTTTTTAAATGGCCACCAATCATTTTAAATGCAACATGATACACAGGCACTGGGCTGCAAAGTGTCTCTTTGCAAGCCATACACTCATTCGTTCATAGAAACTAACTGCAAAGACTGGCATTTTTAAAGTACAAAACATTCCTCCAACTAATTTAATAACAGGATGCTATTCATTTGCTCAGCACTGTGCAAAAGGACAGTACTTTCAAAAAAAAGAATAATATAATATGGAACTATGGTAACAAAAATTGAAATAGCACATACTGAATGGGACAAGAAATAATACAAAAGCATTATCCTTTATTGCATAGTAGGCTATACCAAAACTGCAGGATATGTGAGTGTTCCCACGTGATGCTGGACTACTTTTAGTTTTGATAACTCAAACCACAGTGACACAAGATTTAGTAATGCATCACTGCCATGGTTTAAAACCAGAACAATCACCTATCAGATTTTTCCTGTCCCATTTGCTTCTTTCTCAGGGGTGGCAAGAGATTGGATGGAAAAGAACTGGGCCATATACAATTTTGTGAGCCAGAAATCAGAACCTCTGTCATTATATGGTAACAAGAGATTCAGTCACAGGTCAGGATGCTGGAATGCCAGCTACAGAAAACAGTATCATCTTCAAATGAACGAGAACACTTCTTTACGAAGAACACTCAAAACCCATAAATGTTGAAGAAATACACCTTTTTTATCAAAGTTAGGTTTCCTCTAGGCATTTCATGAACAGAAAATAACTTAAAAACATGGAGAGGGTAGTGTATTATCACTGCTTTACCTTAAATCTCCAATATTGAAATGGACTAATTTGAAAGTTTATTTTCTTCAACATTTCATTATTCCCATTACATATGACATATACATTTCTGAACTTAGGTGGGAGGAGTCTTGTGACGTTTGCAACAGGCTGATCCAAATTCTTTTGAGGCAGAACATGTACTTCAGTTAAGTCAGAGGAAGGATGCATTTGGTTTGCTGCATTCTTTATTTCAAGTGAAATATTTCATTCAGAATTGCAAAAGGCAGCTTCTCAATTTGTCTCTCGCTAAAAGCCTGTTTCTCAGATTGGCCCAGGTTAACCTGTTTTTACTCTGTGCACTAGAAAACCACACTTAGAATTGACACAAGTAACATGACAAATTCAAGCAAACAATACATCTGCTTGGTAGAAAGAAAAGCAAAATACAACCTGTAATACTGTTTGTAAACTGGAAAAAAATAATTACATGTAGCATTGTGCAAAGGGACACATCACAGACAGTGAAAATACATACTATAAAGAGAACTGGAAAACCTTACAGAATTTTATATTGCATATTGGGGATTTTTCATGGTAGATCTGCCAACAGATTTGGGGAGATTTTTGTCAGCAGATTTGCAAGTATTTAGCAGATTTCTGCCATTTGTAAGAAACTATGTTTTCATAGCAACCCAAAAAAATTAGATGCTGAACATACTATTTTATTATTATTGAGGTTAGAAAGGAAGAGTAAGGGGAAAAATGCAGCCTAACTTTTACTCTGGATTAGATATGTAGCGAACAAAAAATATCAGAAGAAATCTAGAGCAAACAAAAAAATGTGGACCTGTTAAGACAGAATATGTCAGGCAAATCAAGTGCAATTAGTACATAACACAAAGCTTGGTATCAGCCACTTTTTTGCCTTGGTCTTCACCAGCAACAGCTCCAGCCACACTGCTCACGCTGCAGAAGGCAAAGGCAGAGACGAGCAGAATGAAGAACTGCCTGCTGTAGGAGAAGATCAGGTTCATCATCTAAAGAACCTGAAAGTGCACAAGTCCATGGAACCTGATGAGACGCACCTGCAGGTCCTGAGGGAACTGGCAGCTCAGATTGCCAAAACATTATCTGTCATATTTGAGAAGGCCAGCGAAGTGCCTGCTGATTAGAAAAGGGGAAATATAACCCCCATTTTTAAAAAGGGTAAAAATGAACACCCAGGGAACTACAAGCCGGTCAGTCTTACCTCAGTGCCCAGCAAAAGCATGGAGCAGAACCTCCTGGAAATGATGCCAAGGCATGTGAACCATAAGCAGATGATTGATGAAAACCAACATGGCTTCAGCAAGGGCAAATCATACCTGACAAATCTGTGGCCTTCTAGAATGGGGCTATGGCTTTGATGGATAAGGGAAAAGCCACTGATGTCATCTACCCGGATGTGCAAGGCATTTGACATTGTCTCGCGTGACATCTTTGTCTCTAAATTGGAAAGGCATGGATTCAATGGATCAACCATACGGTAGTACGCAATTGGCTGGATGGTCATACTCAAAGAGTTGTGGTCAATGGCTTAAAGTCCAAGTGGAGACCAGTGACAAGCGGTGTTCCTCAGGGGTCGGTGTTGGGACCGGTGATGCTCAACATCTTTGTTGGCAACATGGACAGTGGGATTGAGTGCCCTCATCAAGTTTGTCAACAACACCAAACTGTGTGGTGCAGTCGACATGCTGGAGGGAAGGGATGTCGCCCAGAAGGAGGTACCTGGACAGGCTGGAGATGTGGGCCAGTGTCAACCTCATGAAGTTCGACAAGGCCAAGTGCAAAGATTGCACCTGGGTTGGTGCAATCCCAAGCATAAATAAAGGCTGGGCACAGCCCCGAGGAGAAGGACTTGAGGGTGTTGGTTGACAAAAAGCTCAACATGACTCAGCAGTGTGTGCTTGCAGCCCAGAAAGCCAACATGTGCTGGGCTGCAGTAAAAGGAGTGTGACCAGCAGGTCAAGGGAGGTGATTCTCTGACTTTTCTCCACTCTCATGAGACCCCACCTGCAGTCCTGCACCAGCTCTGGGGCACCCAATGCAAGAGGGGTCCTGCTCGAATGAGTCCAGAGAAGGGGCACGAATATGATTAGAGGGCTGAAGCACCTCTCCTATGAAGACAGGCTGAGAGTTTGGCTTGCTCAGCCCAGAGAAAGCTCAGGGGAGACCTTGGAGCAGCTTCCAGTATCTAAAGGGGCCTACAAGAAATCTGGAGAGGAACTTCATACAAGGGCATGTAGCGATGGGACAAGCGGGAATGGCTTCAAGCTGACAAAGGGGAGATTTAGATTACACATTAGAAAAAATTCTTCCCTATGAGGGTAGTGAGGCACTGGCACAGGTTGCCCAGAGAAGCTGTGGATGCCCCATGCCTGGAAGTGTTCAAGGCCAGGCTGGATGGGGCTTTGAGCAACCTGGTCTAGTGAAAGGCGGCAGGAGGTTGGAACTGGATGATCCTTAAGGTCCCTTCCAACCCAAATCATTCTATGATTCTATGGCTCTATGATGTAAGAAATATCTCTCAGATGGCTTTGTGGAAGTAAAAATTTTAAGACTCTCAATACTGAGGTCAATACTGAGAAGCAAAAATTAAGCCAATATACTATTATCCTGCCCAGTATTAGGATTACAAGGTCCTTCAGTTGCTATTGGCTATCTTTTTCAAAACCTGCCCATTACTTCTGTATTTCTCCCAATTTTAATCAGAAAGAAAGAAGCTTCCGAATTCCTCGGTACTCTACTCCAGTACTGGTTGAAAATGTAGCCTTCCACCCCAAGTATGGAGCAAGATGTCAAACAAAAATCATATTGAATTTGCATATCTATGAAATGGGCATTTTTTTCTTATGTTAATGTCCATAACTGTTTATGTCTTCTACAAGTATAACATTTTACACTGTTACATTAACTTAAGAAGCTCAAGCTTAAAAGCAGTTTAAAATGTCATTATTGCTGTAGTTTCATGGCATAACTGGTATGCCTGCAATTTTTTATACACAGCATTTCAAGATGGAATTTTTGACACTGTCATTTGATTTGGACACTGCCACAAGTCTCATTTTGATGCTCATCTCCAGTTTTCCCCAGATAACTGATGAGCTGACTACTGGCATTTATATCTCAAGCTTCTCATTCTGGGCTGTCAAACAGAAAACTCCCCCTTTTATTAAAAAAGAAAGAACATATGAAGCTCCTTCTCTCTGAGAAGGACCAACAATTTGTTGTACTAGAACACATTATGTTCTATGTAAAAAGAAATTATAGATTTTTGGATTTCCTGAAACACAAAATCTACAGAGTATTAAAACAATTTATTATTTTTTTCAGGAGCTAAAGATTGTATATTGTAAATAAGGTTAGCTCACACAGAGCTATGGGGAACACACTGATGAATTCCAGCCTACCTTATGCTTCAAGGGGGTGGGTGGGGGTGTATGTGTGTGTATGCATGCACGCACATGCATGCAAGATTAATTTCTGAACAGGAAATGTCAGGCAGAAAAAACAGGTTTTGTTCCCCGAAGCTTGCTCCTGCTGCTGCAATCAGCACACACTTTCATAACACATACAAGTACATACACACACTGCTGGGAGAAAAGCTTTTAGCATTTTGGTTCCTTCTTTTGATTTCCAACCAAAAGTAAGTGAGAAATAATAACAGAGAAAGGAAAGACTGGAGGCCCAAATTAGCATTTTAGTTGCAATTTATAGCCAATTATGTTTACTGTTACAATTCCAAAATAATGGTGTTATATTAACAATGAAAAAACGAGCTGCTGCTTCTGACACGTTTTATGGAAAAGAAATTAGGTATTACACCACTAGAGAAACAAAGACCATCCTGAATGCTTAAGTAACAGCTATTCAGAGATTTCATAGTTTAAGGGGAACCCTTACTTATTGCAAATTTGGTGTAATTTTTCTTAGGGCTTTTACTCAATGTAGGGACATATTAAGAGGGCATTTGACAGTCTAGATGTCAGAAGTATATAACTGGAAAGCTCACATCCTTCAGTACCACAGTTATTTTCCAGCTGTCAACAGCAGATTCATAGTGGTTGTTGCAGCTGGACACAAATTGGAGTGACCAAGTACTTCCCCAGATAGACCACAAAATTAATGGGGAAATGGATGGCCTGAGAGGTGAGACAGAGAGAATACATGTTGCATAAAATCACCTTTCACCAGGCGCTTGGAATACAAACAGGAGTGCTGACTACCTGGGTTGATATTTGTAATGTAAATGCTTAACCTTGTATATGTGTTTGCTGGAATTTCTTGACAATACAGCATAGCTCAACTATTATACACTTGCAGTATTTCCTAACTTTAAATGACTCATTTTTTTTTGTACAGTTTACAGTGTTTCATACTTACAGTAATTGCAGAAGGTTCATGATACTTTTGATGATGAAATATTTAGATACCTATTCTTTGAAGGCTATATTTAGGTGGTTTCTTTACCACACTCACTTTGAATAGTAGCATCACTTACCAGCACACTGGAAATGAGGTACTTTATTATTAATTTTACTTTGGATAGAGAAAAATCTAAGTTTTCTCAGTGTTTTCTGTTGCATCCAAACAAAACACTGTTAAAAGAGTAAAAGCCTCTAAAGCAAAGAACCAAGAATGGAGGTGCATTTGGTTTACTTGGCAAGGTTTTGGTAGGGTGGGGGCTTAGAGAAGGCATCTCTAAGGAGCTGCTAGAAGCTTGCCCGCTGTCCAATAGAGCCAATGCCAGCAGGTTTCAAGACGGACATGACACTGGCGAAGGCTGAGACCATGAGTGGCAGCAGTAGCGCCTCTGGGATAGCATTTTAAGAAGAGGAAACAAAACTGTGCAATGCCAATTGCAGCCAGAGACAGAAATGAGAATACACGAAAGCAATAGCTCTGCAAATACAAAAGCCAGTGAATAAGAAGGGCAGGAGATGCTTCAGGCACCAGAGCAGAGATTCCCCGGCAGCCTGTGGTCCCACCCATGTTGAGGCAGGCTGTGCCCCTGCAGCAGATGGAGGCCCATGGTGGAGCAGATCTCCACCTGTAGCCCATGGAGGACACCATGCCAGAGCAGGGGGATGCCTGAAGGAGGCCATGATGCTATGGGAAGCCCGCACTGGAGCAGGTTTGCTGCAGGACTGGTGACCCCGTGGGGGACTCCTGCTGGAGCAGTCTGTTCCTGAAGGACTGCACCCCATGGAAGGGACCCAAGCTGGAGCAGTTCATGAAGAACTGCAGCCTGTGGGAAGGACTCACATTGGAGAAGTTCATGGAGGACTGTCCTGTGATAAGGACCCCACGCTGGAGCAGAGGAAGAGTGTGAGGAGTCCTCCCCCTAAGAAGGAAGGAGCAGCAGAAACAACGCGCGATGAACTGACTGCAGCCCCCATCTCCCATCTCCCGGTGCTGCTGGGGAGGGGAAAGAGGTGGGGAATTCAGGAGTAACATTGAGCCCAGGAAGAAGGGAGGGGCTGAGGGAAGCTGTTTCTGAGATTCGGTTATATTTCTCTTTATCCTATTCTGATTTGATTCATAATGAGTTATACTAACTTCCCCAAGGTGAGTCTGTTTCACCCATGACACTAACTGGTGAGTGATCTCTCCCTGTCTTTATCTTGACCTACAAGCCTTTTGCCATATTTTCACTCCCCTGTGCAGTGAGGAGTGATAGAGCAGCTCGGTGGTCACCTGTCTTACAGCCAGGGTCAACCCACCACAGGAAGTCTGTGGTGGTTAAGCAAACTTGATATTAGCATTAATATAAAAATAATCAATTAGGTGGTTATTCTACTGTACCTTATGCGGAGTACCTATTCCATTCCACACTAAATGGTTCATACTCATTCAGCAATCATCTCTTTGGCTTTATCTACATTATTTGGTGCAAGATGCTAAATCTAATTTACACCATTTCACTCCAGCCTTTCTCTGATGTCCAAATCAGTATTAATGATCTGTTGTTGTTTTTTTTTTTTTTTATAGTCATCATTTTATATATTTGTTTCAAGCAAATTAATGTCTGAATTCAGGTGCCTAAACATAGACATCTAGCACTATGCTATAGACCATATCAGATACCTGCATAAGTCTGTCATATGACACAGATCTAGAGGATTCATGTCCTTCAGAACTGGCCAAATTGCAATAGTTTACAGTATCAAAAATGCCTATGGTCATGCAGTTATAAAAAGGAGGTTTGATCCCCAAGGTGTGTTTTTCCCTCTGAGGACAGAAAACAACAGGAGCGTAAATTTTGTGTTTGTCCTGATATTTCTGGAAATACATGTTAGGAAAGATCTCTTGCAATTTGACAAGGGAATACTTCTGATGTTAAATTTCAGAGAGCAGTCTTGGATATCCAATGCATACGTATGTAGTCTGCCTTAATTCTTATCTGAAACTGAAAATGTAATACACATGTACTTATCAAAGGCTCATATCCAAACTAAAATCAGAAGCACTTCTAAAAGGAAATTACCTGAGAATTAATTTTAACCTTCATTTGCCAGTATTTTCTTATATATAGTGTACATATGGCTGCTACATTACAAATATATTACATATATCATACATTTCCACAGACAAAATGGTTGATCCATATAACATGTATCTGTCACAGAACTTCTTCTTTGTCTAGGACTGCATTAATTTTACAAGAAAATAAAATGAAATATTTCATGTCTATGGTAGACTAGGACCGTGCTCAGATGGCTCACAAAAGCACTTTAAACTGGTATTTTGGTCACTGACCATGTCCAATCTGCTACTCAACTTAATATACATCTCTCTGAAGCATATTTTCTAACAGGTTATAAACCCACATGTGCCTTGGCTTTCATAAACTACCACCCCAGCACTGATAAATGAAGCCTTCAAATATGGTACAGTTGTCCACTGTGTAACACACTTCTTTTTCACTCTAGATCCCTTCCATTTCACCCAAATAGACACCGAGTATATTCGGTTTCAAGTAGCTATCCAACTTCCAATTAAACAAATTTGTTATACAAAATAGGAAGAACAGGCCAGATAATTACTATGTCTGTTTCACAGTCAAATCATGCTGCAGATTAAATGCTTGAAATCAAAGCTCGCATTTAAAAGGACACTGTCAAAATATTTTCATAAAGTAGACTTTTTTGTTATAAAGCAGCAATACAAAAGATGGAAATATATTTCCCATAAAATCTTTCTTTCCTTCATTCATACACACTGCATGTTTTTGTATGGCTCCTCAGGAATAATAGGTTGCTGGCAGGTATTCATGCTTTTTACAAAACACCAGTAAAGCATTTATTTTGAGAAGAAAAGAATAGGTAAATACTGCAGTTTGATTGTGCTTGTTTTTATAAAAAGAGAAATACCTATGGTAAGCCCCCATATATTACCTTTAGAAGCCTTTTTCATTCTGCAATAGCCAATATTTCTCAAGAGAGACTGCAACACCAATTCCAGGGGCATTCTGGTGCCTTCAAATGAATGGGTTATACTTCTATGAATCCCAGAAGAATAATGCAGGAAAAGATGCTCAGGGTGCTCTCCTGATCAGCATCTTACCATTCAGCATCAGAGCCCACTCCTGAAATTTGCTGCAATCATTTTTTCATTAAAACATAAGCATTTTCTTTTTAAGGCTAAGAGAAGAAATTAAAGCTGGTTCTAACAACACTGCTTGAATTTACCATTCAGAGGGTTGTGGAAAGGCAGTCTACCCAAAAGACCAAAGAACTCAAACTACACTGTACAACATCTGGAGCTGGTTATAGCACTGAGACTGTTAGGCCTGAGCCTAAAATGCAGGAGGCATTGGTATTGTTACAGCAAAACAAGTAAAGATTTGGACTGTTTGCGAGTAGCCCAGTGAAACCAAACTAACTTGCTCATTTCAAGTCAAAGATATGAATTGGCTGGGGCTAAAATGCTGAAATGCCGGTTTCTGATGAAACTCATTCTTTCAGTATCCTTCATTTGAGCAGATTCATCTAACATAGGTAAATAAAAACCAAAATACCTTAGCTTCACTGAAGCTCTCCACAGTATACTCCACTACTCTAATAATATATTAGCAGTAGAAATAGCATAGAAAAACACTAGAAACCTACTTCTGCAGCTCTCTCAACTGCTGTGATCAGACCAGTTGCTTAGCTGAGCCTCGTTTTTGAGGCTCTTCACCCCTCTACACTGAAAACACACTGAAAACCACATAGGGCTGCAGCTTTAATCTAACATCCTTTATTACTGTATTTATTATTTAACTTAAATCTGTCAATAACCTTATGATCTTATACCATATTTATAATCTTCCTCTCTGAAATCGATAGAGTTAAAGCAGTTCAAAACAGGTTTGATGTGGCAGAAAAAAATATCAGACCTTCTATTTACAGAGACAACGTTTTAGATCATGAGCTCCATTATCTCTGAAGTTAACATGAAAGGCTTTTTTTGTTCCTGGCTTCTTTTCATGCCACGTAGATTAAGTTAGTGATCAAGAACAGTAACGAGTTAATACAGGAATACTTCTTTAAGACACAATTTTGTATATGAATCACACTCCTCCAGGGTGGGATTGGTTTGGACGGGGGAGCATGGGATGCTGTTTGTTAATAGGGCAAGCGAAACACACTTAAATTTTCCAGGTAAATTATCATCACTCTAAAGGGAAGGCAAGTATATGTTTTGTCTGGACTGATAAACCTTCATGACAATTTTGCAAGGCTGCTTAAAGATTTTTTTCCTTTCCACTCACACACAATCACATGTAACTGGGAACAAAGACTACAGGGAACAGAGTTTAATGGATTGTGATTACTGTTCTGGAACAGATTGAGCCTCTTTATAGCCTATGAGAAGACAATGTGAACTGAATTCAAACAAAGAACTGATAATGGATTTTACTGAAAGCTACACAGTTAAAAAAGACACTCCCATAATTCACGGCCATGGAAGGTATCTCAAAGCAAAAAAGGATTTAAAATAAATAAGAGATGCATTACATGTAAAACAACAGGCTTACACATTTTATCTTTATAAAGTACTCTACTTCAAAGAAAGGAAAAACCATACAATTTTCTTTTATTTTCAATATTTTCATTAATAGTGTCCTGGCTTTTTTGCACTAATACAGTAATTTTCCCCTTTTTCCTTTTCAGGCAGTTCTGTTCATGTTTCTATCTAACCTAACTCCCAGCTGCCATCAAAGCAAATCAAATCAACTGTACTTCAACCAATGCTTTAAAAATGAAGCATATTTCATGTCAGCCATTCTGTTTCCTCTCCTTCTTACTCCAAATCGACTATCCAGACATTTTCTTCTTCTCCCATCAGTGAGGGAACAGGTGATTTTTCAGCTATACATAATGATCCTTCTTAACTTGCTCACAATATGGGGGAGGGAAGTGCCTCATCCCTGTATAAATACCTCCCTTTGTGACTATAGATGTCATTTCTAACGTGCTATCCTTGGTGGCTGTCTTCTTTAATCTGATATCTCTCCAAGCAGTGGAGGAGTAGGCTGCTGCCTATTTCTGAGTAAACAGCTTTTGAATTTTAGTCAGTAGATGAGAAAATTAATTTAAAATATATTTATTGTAGTGCTATCTGCCTCAAATTCTACCTTTCACACAAGGAGGTAACCTTGTTTGCAATTCAGAATACGTCCTACTAAACTTCTTACCCAATGAGGCTGAAGGATGAGAACAATGGATAGAAGTTGCTGCGCTGTTATCAGTAAGACTGATGAGTTAACAGACAAAAATCACCAAATATCTCACATTCTGATTTCTGAGACACATTTTAATATATAATTCCACTAATGTCTGTCATAAGAACTGATCCAATATCAGAACCGGGCCTCAAATCTACCCCCAAATATATGACTCTTCATGGTCCTTTTTCACTGTATCAAAGAGGATTAGTTCTGCGTGTAAGCAATCATTCCCATATCTGGAATTACACTGTACAAATATTTTAAAATGGAAATATTGGCAAGTTATTAATAAGCAAGCTCAAGCTTTAGTTTTTCTAATAGGTATTTTTCCTCTAACTTCAAATCCTCCCACCAGACGCCCACATTCTCCTAGTCTTTTTGTACTGCTTGCATAACAGACATCACTAGAAAAGACTCAAACAATTACCTAATGGTGCAGAACTAGCTTGACAGCCGTTGCTGCTGTGCCCCCCATTTCAATGAGGATGTGTTTTGTATGACTCAGAATGAATCAGACTGAGAAAAGAGAACTGCAGTCCCAGAAATAATGAACAGAAGCACACGATTTGGAAGAAAGATCCTACGCTGTTTAATCATCACTGCCCCATAGCTCATTGCACTGCACATTATATTGCATGCCTAAGTACAATACGTGTGTGGATGTATGATCATGTTTCTAATGAACTCCACAAATATTAATTGATGCCCTTGGTTGAAAACATCAAACCCTAATCAATCATGACCAAGTATTGATACAAAGCTGGATGTGCTAGCAAAAGACATCAAGACATTAAGAACACAATTCCCATACCCATGATTCTGTCCCCACAAGCCAGACTGGTGCTTACTTGGGGGGGGGGGGGGGGAGGGGGAAGGCACATCACTCAGGAGGCACAAAACCACTTCTTCCAAGTACCCAGCACAAAGGCTAGGCATGACAGGCTTTTGAGTCATGGTACTCCAGAACGGAGAATGCTTATGCACACAGCCATTTCACGCAGTTGGTCTCAAAGCTTGCAGAATGCTTACTACTTTTGGAGGGTCAGCAGAGCTGTTCTCCAAAGTTCTCCAAAGGAACAGTGAGATTACTACTTATTCAACAGAGACCAGGTGCCATGTCTTCACAGCAAAACCACACACATACTACAAGGTTTCTAACAGTTTCTGCCCTTAGCCATGTGTGTGGAACTGGGGCACAGCCCTTGGAGAGAGAGGGGAAAGGCACTGGCGGACCCCTACCACTGCAGTGACTTCACATCAATCTTTCCTCTGGAAGTACATAACTTACAGACAGTGTTACACCACTCATGACGAGTCACTGCAGTTCTGTAAGGCTCAACATACTCCCCAAACTGGGTCAGATTTGTTTTCTAGAGTGGCAATTTCAAAATTGATGTAAGAGACACACATTGAAAGTGTATCTCACCTCAATTAAAGCTTCTACTGAGTTCTTCTTATGAGTGTTATCTCACTCATCATCACGTATTGCTCAGAACCCCAATCCCACCTTCAAGCTCAGTTCTGTGGCAGCTGTTTTTAATTACAGAAAATCCCACGCTATTTCTCCATAAAACCAAAAAAGAACCTTTATTAAAATGCTATCAACACACAGTACTTTCAGTATAAAAGAAAATGAAAAGCTGTGTTAAGTAATACAAAACAGCAATAAAATTACTGCGTTTCCATGTCGTTTTTTTCCTCCCTTATTTACTTTCTGGTTTGGTTTGTCTAGTCTTTTCTTGCATATATTGATACTTCCAAGATCAATGACTATTTAATCTCCTTCCGTCTTACATTTATGTAGAGGTCTGCTTTTATTCCATTCTTTACATAATGCCTCTTATTTTCATATATTTTTAGAATAGTTCTTGAAGATCAAATTCTAACAATCCATCATGAAAGGCAATTAACCTCAGTAAAGTCATCAAGTCCAGTTCCTTCACTTTTAGGAAGAAATCCAATATTTAAAATCACTGCACACAATCAAAAATCCTTGAGATGTCCTGTACTGCACCATCTTATGGTCAAGTGCATTTGCTCAAAAGACCTGAAAGTACTGCAGTACTCCCTAATTTTTCAAGAGAGGATTACATTCCCTGAGGCAGTGTCTCAGGGGTATCACAACTGCACAGTTTTCTTTAACAACATTATTTATTTGTGTTTTCAGTTCATTACCTTTGGCTGTGGTGCCAAACATCTTATATCCCTAGGGCTGGAATCTCAGAAGGGCTTCCCTGAAAGATTTCAGCTGTCTCCACAGGACAAAAGGAAGCCAAGAACACGTTTCTTTGCCAGATTTATTTCAACACTTATTTAATGTCAACAATTTAAATGCAAACATTTTATTACTTCCAAAGTTGGGAAAAACAGAATATACAGGATAAACTACCTCAGCAGTCAGTAACTACGCCTACTTTTGTTTTATAACCTCTTCAGTGGTTTTCTATTCTACCAGGGATGACTGCCTGCTGGTTTTGGTTTCCTATCTAACTACTATGAGGCACTTCTTTACAAGATAAGAGAAAAGAACTCTGGGATCTTCCAAGTGAGATTGATAATAGCTCACAGATATGTTACATAACTAACTTCCAAGTCATTTTCTCCCTATCGAAAATGGAAGAAAGTGGATAATAGAAAGAATTGCAGTCTGTGTACAGATATCCTAACTTCATTTGGTTTTTCCCTGTCTTTCAC